>JAECXV010000159.1:2400000-3000000 GCA_018153235.1 Drosophila malerkotliana malerkotliana
AGTCAGTATATAAGGAGGCCCTTAGGCCCTTAATTGGAGCGAATCGGAACGAGTATTTTTTGGAAGCTTGTATCGTTGAGTTGGAGGACCACCTTTGGAGAGTCCGACATTCAAGTGTTAGAGCGTTTTTGGAAAGGACCCGGTAGTTTGAGTTGAAGGACCGCTTCTGGAGAGTCCAACAGCCCAAGGAGAGTAGAGCGTAAAGGACGAGCTAAGAAAGAATCCGTTTCGTGACGGTTCCTCTAAAAGCCCAGGGCGTACGCCGTACCGACTCCTGAATCATGACGAACAAGCGTGGTCCTGCAAGACTAGGATAGGCCGACTCGTGAACTCACGCGTGAGGTTTTCCTGGTATAGCGAGGCGCCCCTAGTGGCCCTTGATACTATTGGCCCGTACCAATAGCACGCACGATTTATCGGCATGTCTAGCCGGCGCCTACGTACTAAAGACACCCCCGCACACACCACAGACCCCGCGGTACCACTGCAAAGTATTACTTCGCGGGAAAGGGTTGCCTAATCTAGGCATTCTCCCTTAGGCGACGTTCATTTTCAAGTCTTCTTAAGACGCCCTGTGTATAAGCTATCAACTGGCTTGTCCAGTCCCATTGCTCTTGTGGGCTACACATGAATTTTACAAGCAGCTCCGGAACTGGTAGTGAACCAACGATGGCACGATAACTCCTACTATTGTATAAAATGTGCTCTGGGTCCTCGTCTGCTCCTAGGCAGTTGGGCCACACTGGACTTTCGTCGTGTCCGAATCTATGGAGGTATTTTCTGTACCCCCGTGGCCCGAAAGAAACTGTGTAAGTTGGTTACTAACTTGACCGTTATCTCTTCCGATCCACTCCTGGATGTTGGGGATTAGCCTGTGCGTCCTTCTACCTTTCGTCGTTGAGTCCCACATCTCATGCCATGAGAATAATGCCGCTTGTCGGGCTGACCTCTTGATGGCCTCTCGGGATGAGTTTCTTTCTCGTTGTTGAGTGGAGGCGTAGATTCCATCCGCTTCATTAGCCAGAATATCTATTGGAATCATTCCGGCTAGAACGAGGGCGGCTTTCTCCGATATTGTTCTAAAGCCGGATATGACGCGTTTGTATACTTTGTTTTATTATTCTCAACAACAATTAACATACTTAACATAAATATAACCATAGTAATAAGGGGGGGGGGAGGTGGTTGTTCATGGATGATGGATAGTGGGAGCTTGAGAGCGGGCGGGACGACCGCGAAACATTGCTTCGCCCGCCACAGGTCCCAACTCTCCACCCTACCGCCTCTCCTGCTCGATGCTCCTGAGCCTCTGCATTAACGCTGCAGCAAAAGTTGCTACTGCGTCCCAGAGCCTCGGGTTCTCCAGCATTACCTCCAATAGGTTTCCCGGGTGGATTGATCGGCCCGCCGTCGTCTCCAGTCGGTGGCGCTCTCGTGCAAACCGCCGGCACTCAAAGACAACGTGCCTGGCGTCCTCGATTATCGAACTCCCCCACTCCGGGCACCAGTCATCCTCCGCGTGGCCAAAACGCTTCAGGTATTGTCGGAAGCAGCCATGTCCGCTCAAGACCTGGGTCAGGTAAAAGTCGACCTGCCCGTTGCTTCGCAGCACCCACCTTCTGAGGTTAGGAATGAGGGTGTGTGTCCATCGTCCCTTCGTCGACGCGTCCCAGCAATCCTGCCAGGCTGTGAGCGACCTCTCCTTGGCGTCCTCCTTTGCAGCTGTATTGGGGGGGCCGCCGGCACCCTCATTGCGAGCACGTGTTTCCTTAAGCTCCTTGAGCTCACGAGCGCGCTCCTTTAGCGGGACCATCCCCGCAATGACCAGAATGGAGTCGTCGGAGACTGCCCTGAAGCCGGACGCGACTCTTATAGCACCCAGCCTGTACACTGCATCTACCCCTCTCCTGTAGCTGGGCGTATTCATCGCCTCAGCCCAGATGGGCGCTGCATACAAAATTTGCGCCGAGGCAACGCTCACGAGGAGCCTTCTCCTGTTCTGCTTGGGGCCTCTGGTGTTTAGGAGGATCATGGCAAGGCCCCTGGTAGTGGTTGCAGCCTTTCCCTGCATATAATCAAGGTGCTCGCGGAAGGAGAGCCGGGCGTCGATCATCACGCCCAGGTATTTTATGGCCCGCTGGGAGGTTATAGCCATACCACCAACCCGGATTGTCGCAGTTTCCAGCACCTTGCGGCTGCTGACCAGCACCGCTTCGGTCTTTTGCGGGGCTAGGCTTAGACCGGCATTTTGGAGCCACATCTCCATTGTCTCGATTGCCTTGTTCGCCGCCCTCTCTGCTTCCTCCCTGTGCTTGGCCACTGTCACCAACGGTACGTCGTCTGCGAAGCCGACGACGTCGCATCCCGCTGGGAGCTGCAGCCTCAGGATACCGTCGTACATGGTGTTCCACAGCAGCGGTCGTAGGACCGATCCTTGGGGCACACCCACCGTAACGTCGTAGGACTCCGTGCCCATGTCCGTGTCGACCAGTAGCACTCTGCAGCTAAAGTAGCTACTGACGACGTTCATTATGGCACTGGGAACGTTGAATCGCCTTAGGGATGCCAGTGTTTTGCTCCAGTCCGCCGTGTTGAAGGCGTTCCTGATGTCCAGGGTGACTATCAGGCAGTATTGCTTGGAGCCACCTTTCCACCTGGTTCCCGCTATTGCGTTGCGAGCAATGTCGACCACCTCTACTATGGCATCCACCGTAGACCTTCCCTTCCGGAACCCATACTGCTTGGGAGACAGCCCTTCCGCCTCCTCTATGGCAGCTTCGAGCCTCGCCGCGATCACCCTCTCGAAGACCTTGCCCGTTGTGTCCAGCAGGCAGATTGGCCTATAGGACGACGCCTCCTCCCTTGGTTTCCCTGGCTTGACGAGCAGCAGGAGCTTCTGTACCTTCCACCTGGTGGGAAAAGTGCCTTCGCGGATACATTTATTGTAGAGCTCCGCAAAGCTGCCCGGCTGCAGAGCTAGAGCCAGCTTCAGGGCTCGGTTAGGAACCGAGTCCGGGCCGGGTGCTTTGTTCGGGGCCAGGCCTCTCCCTATGGCCAGTACTTCCTCTTCCGTTACCTCCTCAGCCGCTTCGTTGTCTGCTGGGGGGGTGGGAAGCTGGGTGACCTGGTTGCCGGCTGGGAACAGTGCTTGCACTATGGTCCTTAGCACGTTCGGGTCCGTGGGGGACTGGCTTCCTGCGCGCAGCCTCTTCACCACTATCCGGTACGCGTTGCCCCATGGATTTTCCTCCGCCGAGTCGCATAGCTCCAGGAAGCATTTCCTTTTGCTGTCTCGGATGGCCACCTTCAATGCTTTGCGTCGTTCCTTGAAGGCTAGGTGCCGCTCCTCAAAGGCGTCGCTGCCTCTCGCGCGCTGCATGAGCCTCCTTGCTCTCATGCACTCTGCTCGGATGGAGCCAATCTCGTCGCTCCACCAGTAAACGGGAGCGTGGTTCCTACGGTAGCGGCTTCTCCGCTGCATGCTCGCCATGCACGCTGCCTCTAGCTTAGCAGCCAGGGTATCAGCCATTTCGTTGGCTCCGCTTGATAAGACGTTGCCGATGTCGCGCGCTGCCTCGGCGAAGTTCCTCGCCTGGAGCGTACCGACTCTGTAGCCTCGTGGTATCGGATCCCTCGGTCGTTCTTGAGGGTTACCAAATGAGCGTCAGGCTTGCGAGCGTCAGATCTATGATGGATCCTGCTCCGGCTCTGCTGAAGGTGTGCTGGTTTCCTTCGTTCAGCAGGACGAGATCGAGTGAGGCAAAGGTTTCTTTGACCACTCTCCCTCTCGCATTCGTCCTCGGGCAGCCCCAGTCCTGCGCCCATGCGTTGAAGTCCCCTGCTACAAGGACGTCAGAGCGGCCTCTGATGTCATTTCCTAGGCAGTCCATCATGCGCTCAAACTCATTGGTGGTTAGGCTAGGTGCCATGTAGCAGCTGTAAAGCCATGCCCCACCTATCCGAGCCCTTACAAATCCCTCCGCACTGTGCACTGAGTGCATTGTCGCGCCAGTTGCGCCGCAGCTCCAGATGGCGGCCTTCCCTGATAGATCAACTGCCCAGCGGTTGTCTGAGCCAGTCCTATGGGGCTCGCTTAGGAGCGCTATGTCCGCCTTCGTCTCCCTCACAGTCTGCGAAAGCACATCTTGGGCCGCCCTACAGTGGTTCAGGTTCAGCTGAAGCACTAACACCCTGTCGTCGTAGGTCCACCTCCTTTCGCTGACATGGGGCAACTTCTGCTTCCAGTCTGATGCCTCACATCCTTCCGGCCCTTGTCTTCGCACGAGAAGCATCGAGGGTCCTTTTTGCAGGTGGCCGCCCTGTGGTCCGAATCTCCGCAGCGGAAGCAGCAGCCGCTCTTGTCCTTCGAGCTCTTGCAAGCGCTTGCGATGTGCCCCATCCCAAGACACCTGTAGCAGCGAGCCACGACCTCCTTTTCTCTCATATGGCATACCGACGACCCAACCTTCACCTTGCCCACAGCAATGATGGCCTTGGCAAGGCTCGCGGGGAAAGCCACGATAGCGGTCTGCGTCTCGCCATAACTGCTTCTCAGCTTCTTTACCTTCAAGGCGCCTTGGTCCACCGCTGCCTGCTGCGCGATAGCCCCGATGATGTCCTCTGAAGTAGCTACTGCGTCGAGTCCTCGTAGCGCGACGAGTGACTCCTTGGTCTCCTCCAAGTACGCCCGCACCTCTGCTTTGCTCCCTAGGACCTCCTCGATGCAACCTTTAAGGGCCCGTGTGGAGTTCTCCTTCTTCCTGGCCAATTCCAGTAGCAGCCCGCCCTTGGCTGTCTTCCTCACCTTCTTGACGCACGGGCCAAGGTCGTCAAGCTTCCCGTCCTGCCTGCGAGTTACCATGCTTAGGATCTGACTGTACGTCATGCCTGCTGCTTGGATCACTATGGCGTCGGGTCTGGCTCGTCTCCTCTCGGGATTTCTCGGCTTGGCCTTCGTCCATTCGGACCTTCTCCTGATTGCTTCGCAATCTGGGGCACACTGGCTTGGGCATGATGACCGGTCGCGCATGCTCCTCTGGAACACTTCCGACCAGAATAGAGTGAATATCCTTCAGTCTGGTTATCAGGCTCCTTTGCATTGCAGAAATATGCCTCTTATTTTTTTCCGTGACCCACGATAGCAGCTCGTTCACTATCGTGCCCAGCTCCGTCAGGCATTCTTCGCTTCTTGCCGGCGGGCTGCCAGCCTTATTTTTCTTCGGGGGAGCCACCCTCTGGTCCTTGTCCGGGCTAAGCATCTCCCGTGGCCTCTTTGGCGTTTCCTCTCTACCACTGCTGGGCTGCCGGCGCCTGCTGAGCTGCCAGCCTGTGGCGCAAATATTTATTGCTCTTTTTAAACGGGTCACCCGTTTTGGCACTCTTTGGCTCTTCTGCACTTGTAGTGTTCCTTTCCAGGGAGGCCAAGTGAGGCACCGCCTTGTCAGGTATAATTGGAATGTTGTTTAGGGCCTTCTGAATCCTTGCCCTAGCCGTGGTCTCTCCCACGGGTGGATTTCCACTTCTGTGGCTGCCACCTGGAGTAATTTCGTTATTCGACGACATTCCAAAATTGGGGGGGTTGCGCATTTTATACCTACTGCCAGGTGTCTAAGCTGCCGACCACTTTGGTACAGACGCAGACCTCGCAGCCGCCCAATGTGGGACAGACGCTGCGAGGGTTTTTCCTCCGGCTCAGCTGATCGCTGGCCTTCTTCGATAGGGGGGAGGGTTGGGGGGATGGGGAAAGTGGATAGAGCATGGCTAATGCATGCTGCGGTTTGGGGGTTTCAGCACTGCCTTCCATCGGTGCGCCTGGAATTTCCTCCTGGCGGGACCGATGGGAGTTATACCGCTCCTGCTCGGTCGCCAGAGCCCCTTTTGAGGGTGAACCGCCGCAGAGGAGGGGTTGGCAGTTGGTCAGCTCCATGACCTTCGTCACCTCATGGCAGGCTCTAGTTTTCTAGCCCCTTCCGCTCTAGGTTGGTCAAAGGACCTGAGGCAGCAGCCCTGAAAGGTATGCTACCCTTTTGCTTTGCCTTGAGTCGCTGGCGCCCTCTAGCGGGCTCCTGTAGTCGCGTCATTGCGACGTTCGGCAGCCCTGGTGCCCTTGATCCGGGTCTGGCGCCCTCTACCGGCAGACACTGTTAGTGCGTTCCCCAACACTGCCCACCAGCTGATTACGATCAGCTGCCATGACCTGCGTAATTCTGGTGGGGGCAGCCACGTTTGCTTCAACTCAGGAGAAAGGTGTCGCAAAGAGAGTTCCTAGAAGAGAAAGCTCTCTTCGCGCCTCTTACCTCGGCGATTGGCGGCTATCCGAATCTTCACGGAGGCCATCTAGTTACCTATCCAGGGAGTGTTATGGTTCGCTCGGCAGGTGAGTCCGTCCCCAGCTGTCCGGTCACCCATTACCCACTCCTTTTCCAGATCCTCCAGTGCTTGGGCGCGTCACTCGGGAGCTCCCGCGCGGCACGTCCGCTTTCTTCGACCCGCACTTTCAACCCCCCTAAACGGATATGACGCGTGGGGCCGCTGGTCGGTACGATGCCCCTAGCTTTTTCTTAAGCCCCTGTTGTCTTCTGACTAATGCGGCCCATATCGGCGCTGTGTACAGCCTTCCTTTGAGCCTGCCACGTTTGGCGCATCCTTGAGAGTGCTCCTTGGATCCTTGCAGCTTTTATGGTAGAGTATTCCACGTGCGCTTTTCCTATTGTCCAGCATTACCCCTACGTAT
The DNA here is from genome assembly GCA_018153235.1 of Drosophila malerkotliana malerkotliana. Classification (NCBI taxonomy): domain Eukaryota; kingdom Metazoa; phylum Arthropoda; class Insecta; order Diptera; family Drosophilidae; genus Drosophila; species Drosophila malerkotliana. The sequence goes on from JAECXV010000159.1 coordinate 2,406,734, forward strand.
TTATTTGCCTCCTTTGACGAGATGCAGCAGTTGCCCACCTGGATGGTAATGTACTCCACCTTCTTCCTGCTCGTGAAGAGAACTGCATCCGTGTTATGAACTGCCAGGTCCAGTCCAGAGTCGATACTCTTCGTATTGCTTCATTCGCCTTGGTTTCCACGGCTTTGATTTCCTTCGCCACCATGAGCAGGGCCAGGTCGTCCGCGAAGCCGATGAGTTTGTATCCCGTCGGTAGTTTGGTCCTGAGTACTTCGTCGTAAATGATGTTCCAAAGAAACGGGCTGAGGACCGATCCTTGCGACACCCCCGCAGTCACCTCATAGGATTTTGATCCTTCGTTCGTGCCGTAAAGCAGTGTTCCATCTGAAAGGTAGCTGGATATTACAGGGTGACAATAAATAACCCGGACAAACTTTGAAGCAAACTAATATAAATGTATTATGATGCAGCCCTTAAATAAATGCATTTATCGATAGCTTGTACTTTTCTAAAACAAATATATTTACATTTCTGTGATTCCCATCAATTTGATATTTCTTTCGGGATGTCTAACAATCGTTGTGAAATTTTAAAACTGTTTCAACAAGGAAATCGCCAATGCGACATTGTTCGTTTGCTTGGCATACCAAAACAAACGGTCTCTGACGCTATCCGGCGATTTAATAAGCTTGGCCATGAAGGTGACCGTCCCGGACGAGGCAGACCATGTACCGCTAACATTTCCAGAATTCGCCAGATAGTGAAAAAGCGGATCACTCAGAATTCCAGAGTCTCGGTCAGAAAAATAGCCCATGAAATCGGAGTGAATCGAGAAAGTGTTCGGTTGATAGCAAAAAATGAACTTAATCTCAAGACCTACAAGCTCCAAAAAAAGCATCTTCTTACGGATGACAACAAGCGCGTGAGACTCCAAAGATGCCGTCAGTTAAAGCGTCGGGCCGCAGGTCAAAAATGGGATCGTATTCTTTTCACGGACGAGAAGATATTCACCATCCAACAGGCGCACAATCACCAAAATGACAGAAGCTGGTCTGCTAAAGCTCCAGGTACCTCTGCAATAATCGAGCTCCGTCAATGTGAGCAGTCTTTAATGGTTTGGGGAGGAATATGCGCCACTGGCAAAACACCCCTTGTTTTCATCGATCAAGGGGTCAAAATCAATCAGGAAGTGTACCGCCGGGACATTTTAGAAACTGTTGTGCTTCCTTGGGCCCAGCAGCACTTCGGTGATACGGAGTGGACGTTTCAACAGGATTCAGCGTCAGCCCATAGAGCCAAATTGACTCAGGACTGGTGCAAAGCCAATTTCCCGGACTTTGTCACATGCAGTGAATGGTCACCTTACTCGCCAGATCTTAATCCGATAGACTATAGTATGTGGTCTATTTTGGAGTCCAGGGGATGTGCTAAACGCCACATAAGTTTGGAGGTGCTAAAGCAATCATTGCTCCGAGAATGGGATCGATTATCGGAAGAGGACCTGCGGCCCATTGCGACAAATTTCCAGAAACGTTTAGGGCTCTGCATCGCAGTCCAAGGAAGCCACTACGAAACCAGCTGAATATATGTTAACACAATACCTATTTAATAGTTGTGTATCTGCATTTTTTCTCAAATACAGTTCCTTAAAAAGTTATGATCAAAAATGTTTGTCCGGGTTATTTATTGTCACCCTGTATTAGTTGCAGGTATCTAGGGGTGCCTGCCAAGAACAAGGCTCGTTGGATACGTGTCCAATTAGCCGATTTGAAGGTGTTGCGGATGTCTAGTGTTACCATCGCGCAGTACTCCTTTTCTCCCCATTTCCGTGCCGTTCTGAAGACACTTGTTGAAAATCCCAGCGAAATCCGTCCTAGAGTCTTTGCAGCCTTAATCTTTTTCGCGTAGTTTCGGATCTCTTCCTCCGTAACTGGCGTAAACGGCTCCCCATCATCGGCTGGTATAGTCTCCCTTTTTGGCGAGTCCTTCGGGAATAGAGCCTCCACTTTTTTCCTTAATAGGGTAGGGCATGTTGGTCTAAGGTGTTCTCGCCCTTTAATCCTTTTCATGACGACCTTGTAGGCTGTGCGCCATGGGTCCACCTCCGCCTCGTCGTAGATTTTTCTGAAGCATTCGCGTTTGCTGGCTTTTATAGCCAGTTTCAAGGCCCTCTTAGCTGCCTTGAACTCCTCCGTTCTGGTGGTCAGTTCCTCTGTGCCTCTTGCCCTTTGGAAGCGTCTTCTTGCCCGGAGGCAGGCGGTCCTTAGTCGCTGAATTTCCTGGTTCCAGTATATTGATGCTCCACTTCTGCTGGGGTTCCTTCAAGCATCTGCTAGCGCTGTGTTAAGCATCTACTAGTGATACTGAAAGTTCCTCCGCTGCTCCCTCCGGGTAGGGTGATGAGGTCCGGTCCAGCGTCTGCAGAGTTACAGAGAGTGCTTCTCGATCCAAACGCGTGACCTTCCATTTCGGTCATGTCACTTTGGGAATCAATTTAGGAAACCCCTCCATCGGTGAAGTGTATGGCCTTGTGGTCGCTGAAAGTAAAATCATCATTGACCTCCCAGTTGCACCTTCTTATTAGTGCGCAGCTAACGAAGGTGATGTCGATGATTGATCCACGCCCTGCCATGCTGTACGTCATCTTTTGGCCTCTATTGGCCAAGACCACGTCTAGTGCAGCAAAAAGTTCCAGGAGACTGGTTCGATAGTCGGCTTCCCCACTCTGGGGACCAGGCGTTGACCAGTCCCCTCCATTGACCACCGGCGATCTGCCTCTTGCATCCGCAACCAAGCTTCTTAGCTTAGTCCTAGTCCTCGATACTGCTTACTCCTCGATATACCATGGCAGGATATCGGCGTAGCTTGTTTTGCTCTCTATGGCGTCCCTCATTGGCTGGTAGATGGATCTCCTCGCGATCTCCTTTCCGAGGTCCCGCAGTATTGTTTAGTTTCCTGAATTCTGAGTTTTGCTCCTGTTCTGGTCCACGCGGATCCCTGAAATAGGAGTGGTTCCATCCAGCTTGCTGCAGGGTGATGTTGTTATTTTGCAGCTTTTCGCGAAAGCCCCCTCTCTAGCTGAATTTTCAGTTATAAAGTTGCTCATTTTAGTGGGTCCCAACTCTTAAGCCGTTGTCCTTAGGTGTTGTGCAGGCTTAGGCTTGATCCCATGGTTACCATGCTAGGGTTGACTCTAGCTCTTACGAGGTATAGAGTTCAGAGCCAGATCCACGTTGGTCAGGTATGCTTTATCTGATCCTGCATGGCCAGCTTAGTGGCGACAACTAAGGAGCATTTTCTGGAGACTTGCCAAATTTTAGGGACGGGGGCAGAAGCTGCATTAGCCTGGCAGTCATTTCAGCAGGAGTTCACTCCGCGTACTAAGGTGCCAGAATACAGCTTTCCGTCAGCCCAGTGTTCGTCGTCTCAAGTTCCTATCCCAGGGCTTTACTGGTCTCTGCCCTGGTCGCTTTCTCGCTATTTTTGAAGGGGATGCCGTTCGGGCTATGAAAAAAGGTTGCGAGTAGCTCTTTCCCTGCTTTCCTGCAGGGATATCCCCCGGCCCTATCAGTCGCCTCTTACGATAAACCAGAGCTTGTCCCGGTAGTATTCTAGGCTCTCGCTGCCGGGTTTGTGGTTTGTGAGCTGGTTTATCCTGTATGAGGAAAAAAGAATATAGCCCTAACGCTAGGCTAACCGAGTGACAGGTATGCTCCATTTGGGGGGCGTTTTTTGGTAGTGCCATCTAACGCTCTCCCATCTCCGTTGCCCCACACTGTCAGGGCTGCATAATCAAACAGCTGGCAGTGTAGTGTTATTTTTGGTGGGTGGCCACGCTCGTGATCGTTCCGGAGAAACTTTCTCACGGAAGCAAGAAGAGCTGCAAAGAGAGTGACCGGAAGAGAAAGTAATCTCCCTGACTCTTACCTTAGCGTTGGCTCCATCCGGGCGCGTCGGATGGACCCGGATTAGGGCGTTTTGAGGCAGGCCTCCAAGTTCCCTAACTGGTAAGACCTTCGCGCACCTGATGAGCACCTTTATTTATTTCGACTTCATTTTATACAATATTATCAATACAATACAATTATACAATACAAAGAATTTGGTTAATAGAAAAATAAAGACGTAGGTGACATTTGCTGTTTGGTTAATACAATAAGGCAATTCATACAAGTGGAAAAATGCTTGGTCGATCTCTCTTTCAAGGCTTGTTTGTTTACTTATAAAATTAACTTAAAGATAAGGTCCTAAACTAACAAATTCATACTCTTTTGAGTTAAAACTTATGCGATGTTAATATACAAATTTAGAAATATTCTATATATTATCTTTTTCTCTTGATGACCATTTTCCAGTCCTCAAAGGTTCTTGGTCGGCTTCTTAAATCGTAGCTACGCTTCTTTCGTTGGTAGGCTTTTAAAACAAACTTCCCGATCTGGTTTGCTGGGATTCGCAAGATCTGAGTAATCTAGCACTGTCTTACGATAGGAGGTCTAGATTACTTTGTAGTTTAAAATCATGGGTATCATTTACCATATGTTGGGCGAAGACCTAAAGATTAGAGGATGGAATTTCTAAGATCGGCGTTTATGCCTCACAAAAAGATATCCCACTCGCGTTGTTTGGTCTTGATATATGCTCTATGAACTGCGTTTATTGACCTATTGACGCGCTCTTCTGGGTGGAGTATATACACTCATCCTGTATGGATGAGCTGCACACCTAATTTAGAAAGGAAGCCAACCCGTTCGCGACTCTTGAATTGAGTTCCGTTATTGCATACGATTTTTTTGGGAACTCCAAACGATATCCCTTAGGATATCTACTCCAATTATTGTTTTGAACTTATTAACTGCTTTGGTTCGAGAAAATGGTCCTATAAAACATAGGTACAAACTAGAGGTCTGCAGGAATACATTCTTATTGCATCAGCCATAGAATACATCCGAATGGAATAGAATGAATGAGTGGAAGAGACAAAACGAATTGAGTGAGAGGGAGTGAGAGAGTAAGAGGGATTGAGAGAACATTCTAACTCATGGGCATTCTCTTGCTTTGAAACCGAGTGAGCTGGGGTGGGAAGTAAAAAAAGTGCTTTTGGAATGAGGAATGCAGCCGAATGTCTCGAATGGTTGTTAACACACTCTATGCATTCATTTATTTTCTTTTATTGAGCAAAACGCTTCTTAAATACTTCTTTAATAATGACGGAATTGACCGAAAGGTGAATTATGATGAGAGTGTTTTTTTTTACTTTGGTTTTTAACTGTTATTATTATTTTCTTAGTGTTTTTTGTTTAGTTTTTCCAAATTAAATTATTTTACAAAATTGTGCAAAGTTGTGCTGGAAAATTATTTATTAATAAATATTGAAAATATTTTAAAATTTATATAAGTAAAATATGTAAAATAAAATATACACCATAACAATGAATATTTCTGAAGAAAAACAATGTTTTACTTCCACTTTTGAATTATTTTATTATCAGCGTCTAAAAATAAAGGAAAATATGCATAGTTGTATCGTACATTCTAGAATGCATTCGAAACAATTCGAATGCGAACTGTAACTCTAACTCATTCAATTCGGTTTTCATCCCCCGAATGTTGTGCTAGTGAGACCTACACAGTCGCACTCACTCATTCATTAATTTTCGTCTCAGCATTCTATCTCACTCAATTCATTTTCGAGGTTGTGCATTTGAATGTCGTTTTTTAGCTATTAGTGCAGACCTCTAGTACAAACGCAGGAAAGTTCGTTTAGTCGAAAGTTCGTAAGTTTGACACGAGCTCCCATTGGGGGTTTTAAAGGTTGAGTTGTTTTTGGTATAATTCCTATCGTCTGTGACCAATAGAATGGTCTGTTGGGCCAATAGAATCTTCGTTTAATTTGGTCTAAAAATTTGGCTATACCACAAAGAACTGAAGCCGGCTAATCGTGTGCTGAATATATCACTCCGACTCGCAGTGAATTGGAAACTAACAGTTTCCAACCATTATCTTCATGGCCGTTTTCGGAAAACTCTGTTCGGTAATAAATATAATCATCCATAACTTGAAAATCTGGCAAATCAGCTCATTTAAATTTTTCTATTAATGAGTTACATTCGGGTGGCAGGAATGCCTCTGAATCCAAGTCGATTTGCGGAAGAATTTCTTCACACGTTCAGGAAAGAGCGTCTGACATAACAATCTCGTCCACCTCCAAGCCCAACAAGCCCACCTCGCCAATCGTCAATACAAATCGGAAATCATGACCCAGTGAAGGCTTGCATCATTTGTAACTACTTCAAAGACATGTCCTTTCATATACATTCTAAAGGTATAAAACTACGGCTAGGCATTCAAGTTCTGACACAGTATGATTATCTTGTGCTAAATTATTTTTCTTTGACATGTATGATATAGGGCGTTCGCATCTTGTATTATCTTTTTGGACTAGAACAGCTCCTGCACTATATAACTGCACTGTGAATAGCTTTTCATAGTCTGGATGACTCAAAAATGGAGCGGAGAAAAGCGGATTTTTGATCTCCTAAAAAGCTGTTTGGGAATCCTAATTGCAGTAATTTTAGGAATGAAACGTTGGTACCAACCAGTCATTCCAAGGAATCGTCTGAGTTATTGCGATATCTGTGAAATTGCAAATTCTTTGACAACGGCTATATGTCTGGGTTGACATGTAAGCTATGTTGAAGATAAAATTGGCTTTTTTATGTTGATAGTCAATCATGCCATATAATTCTTTGGATAAGTATAACAAGTGGGATTTAAAGCTAATCAATAACATCAACAAGTCGTCTGAATAAACTTAAACGTTCTGTTATTTTTATAACGGAAATTACCAGATTCATTAACCTACACATAAACTCCATTAACCATTTGGGGTGCGTTCGTCGATCCGAATGGCTTCCATCTAAATTGGTACAAGGGTCTGTTCGGTATGGTAAAAGCTGTTTTTGCTTGACAATCTTTGTTAAGGCATATTTGCCAAAAGGCGTCTTTAAGGTCAATTTGAGATATGCAGTAAGCTGGTGTTAGACGGCTTAGGAGTCCTTCCATAATACGAACAGGATAGGCATCGCATCCATCCAATCCCATCCGACGCGCACTGAATAGCATCACACCCACGAAGTTGGGTAGTAGTAACTTCATCACTGCACTCGGAACAAACGAGAGGCGACATACGCGAAAAAATAAACGTCTGAACGCAAACGTCTGATGCCTTGCTATTCAGGTAAGTTTGCATTATTAATGAGCCAGAGGACACTGGTCGATTAAAGAGACAGGCTGCACCCAAGTTTACAATCAGGAAAACAGACTGTTCATGGGCTCTCACACCTCAGGATCGTACATACGCCTTTGCTGAGGGTCTTGAAGAACGCTTTAAACGTTTTTAGACTGCTTCGCCGAGAAGATAGTAAAGACCTCAAAGACGTGTACTTAACCCAAATGACCTGCTGAGATTCCATCGTTGTCAACAGTAGATCCCCGAGTATCCCTGAGTAATCTGAGTGTCTAGCAAGCTTGCTCCTGCAAGTTTCAATGCTGCTTTTCTCCTCCTGAATTCCCGCGAATTCAGTTTTCAGGGGGGGTTTTGGCGTCTTCAGTTTCTGACGATGTTTCCTATCAAGACATTATAATGTATGTTTAATGTCTAGTTATAATTTATATATTTTTTTTAATATTTAACTGTGATTCGCGCATTATTTTACTTGCAATATCCGGACTTTTGAAATACTTACTGTTTGTTTGTTAATTTAAAAACCAACGATATTACAGTTTAAGATCTCATAATGTAAAGCTCTTCATTTCTTTTATTCAAATAATACACAGATAAAAACAACGTAATTTTTCAACCGTTTAACCTAGCTCTATAACAGGAAAGCGCATATCGCAAATCGATCCCTAAGAAGTTCCATTTCAATACAAACAGCAGATAACCTTGTAAAATTTTTAGTTTGGGCCTCTCGGTGAACTACATTAAACGTACTACGCACCGCTCCAGACGCCGTTGTTGAGGGTCTTGAATAACGGTTTAAACCTTTTCACACTGCTTCACTGAAAAGATATTAAAGACCTTTCCGGACTTCCAGAGACTGTAAAATTCATAAGGAAGCTAAAAAATAGAAAAGCCCTTTGTCCTATAGTGAAGCCGTTTCCTCTTCGTGCGATCCTGTGCCTAGTTCTTCAAAGTTACTTTTGGGATTGGGTATTTTCCAAAGCCGTGAAAGAAATGTCTCCATGATTTTCAAAAACGGCAAGCCGCCAGCAGACCTCAACAGCTACCGTCCAATCAGTTTACTACCAGCTTTTTGCAAGATCTTAGAAAGATGCATCCTAGCTCGCTTGCTTGCCAAGTCCCCCAAGTCCAAGCAGCAACTCCGTCATTCCAATTTGGTTTTAGAGAACGACACGGGACCTCCAAACAACTGCATCGAGTGGGTCAATTCGTTTTAGATGTATTTCGGCAGAAAGAGTACGAGGTGGCTACATTTCTTGACATCCAACAGGCTTTTAATGGGGCTTGACATCGGGGGCTTCTGCATTCTCCTCCTCCACCAATAACTTTTTCAAATTGTCGGCAACTTCCAGAAAGGATTTTGGACCTTTTCCGTGGTCAAGGATGAAACAATCTCTACGTCCAAGCCAATCACTGCAGGAGTTTCCTAAGAAAGCGTCGTTGGGTCCATCCTGTACACGCTCAGCAGCCACACAGAAGATCAATGTCCTCGCCCTGGACAAAGAGTGGCACCGCCGACAGCTGATTTGCGCTTTAGAAAGATATTTACAATCAACTCAACCAACTCAAAGTAAACTTCAAGAAGGACAGCCCTTCTTGGAAAACTAAGCCCTGTTTCCAACTGTGCCTTTCCTATTAAGCCAGCAATTCAACAAGAACCATCAGGAGTTTGTAAGCGCTGGCTACCTCACACACCCATACTTCGTCGATAATTTAGCGGACCAGTTCGAAGAGGAATTTATCACAGCGTTCAGTTTAATATCTACAGAGTGCGAAACACTTTTCCCCAGTCAGTTGGGAACCAGCGTGCGCCGAGCAACAAGCGACGCCTTTTCCTAAAATACTCGGCCCTGGTGCGGCAGGCCAACTTCCAAAATTGCCAGTTTGTAACTTTTCTGGAAAGTATGCAGATTGGCCATCTTTCCATGATCTGTTTATGCAACTTATTTACCAGAACCAGGCGTTGTCAAATATTCAGCGGTTCCATTTCCTCAAGCAAGCACTTCCTAAAGAGCAGGACCAAGATGTACACCAAATGGAACTAACGGATGGCGCCTACACTATCGCATGGGATCTTATCATCAAACGCTATGATAACCCACGTTTACAATTCATGCACCACATGAAAGCCCTCTACGACTTACCCTTTATCTCAAGGGAAAGCTCATCAGAGGTCAAAAATATTCTGAACGTAACCAACGTATGCATCAACGAGTTCAATCGTCTCAAAACGAATATCCATTCTAGCACGCATTGGATAGTCCATCATTTGATCGAGTTTCCTCGACTTCCTCAACAATCGCCTCGTCAGTATGAATATCATTGAGAACCGGAAATTTTCCCAGCCCACGCAAAACTCTACGATCAACAAATCGACAAATTATCCCCACCAAAATCCCAAGCAAAGGGGTTCCGGCTTCTACAAGGGCAGCACGTTCCACACCACGACTGAAACCAGGCATCTAGCACCCATCTCTTGCATAAACTGTAAGGGGCAACACATTTTGCGGCGATGTCCTGATTTTTTTTCCAAGGATTGCTTTGCCCGCAAACGAATTATTGACCATAAAAAGGCATGTCTAAATTTCCTCAGCATCAATCATCCCTTGTCGCAGTGTGGCAGCAACAAGAATTGTTTAGAATGCGGACATTGTCACCATACCCTGCTTCACTTCCCCTCGACGTATACCAGCTCATCACCGATTACTCAGAACGCAGCAATGGAGCGCTCCGATCCTGCTCAACCTTCCGATTCCACTACAGTGCTCGATGCCTTGATCGATCATGGCTCCAAGGGCACGTTAGGGGTCGTCCATATATTGCGTGACGCGAATTTCAGACTTTTTTGACCCCCTCCCCCCCTGCGTGACAAACCATGACGCGAGGTTAGACCCCCTTCTCATAATTGCGTGACGCTTCTCATTCTGTGGATATAAAAAATTGAATGTTGATATATAAAATTTTCTTAGGGTGTAAAATAAAATAACACATTTTACACAACAAAAAATTCCACATAAAGTTTGCTTTCATAACTTTGAAATGTATTTGCAAGCGAAAGTTTTACAACGTACAATCATATTGGTTTTCCCAAACAGCTTTCAAATGCTCATCAATCGTCATTAGTGGAGCTTTTGTTGTGTTGTTTCCCTCTGAAATTGAACATGGAATGTTAAGCTGATCTACTGAATCTTTTTCAAGCCATTCCCATTCTTTATCATTTTCAAAATATCTGATAACTGCTAAAAATTCTTTTTGACGAGTAGCTGCAATTCTCGCTGGACGAATTTTTGCGATTTTATCTAATGCACCACATGACTTTTGATGACATTGTCTGTTTATTGCCGCAATATAAAGACCGCACTTGGAGCATATTTTCATTTTGATTTCTTTTTTTACTGAAGGGCACATTATGTCGTATGGAATATCTTTGTACAAAGGAAAAACTTTTCCCAGGATTGTGTGCTTCAACGTTTGTGAGTTGAATAACTTTTGGAATTTTCCTTTATCTTCAGAAATTTTTAGGCCAAATTGACTTTGAGCTATCGTTAAAGGAGGCGGTAAAAATCGATTCGGCCAAATTTTGAAAAGTGAGCTTCGTATCGGTGAACAACAGTTAGTGTCTGTGCACTTTACAATTTGCGTAAAATATTGACTCGACCTAACGTGAACATCTTGCCATTTTTGTGATTGTGATACAAGATCTGCTTCATCGATTTCGGAATTTTCGGAGGAAATGCACTTACAACGGTGTATTGATCAATAATAACGTTGGACCAAATATTAGCTAGCGCCTGACCAGCGAATTCAAAATTTTGCAATTTTTTGAGTTCATCAATTGTTTTACCATTTTTATCTAAATGAGTTCCAAAGTTTTCATGAGGGAGAATCACTCTTGATAATTCTCTACTCAGAGGTGCCATCCTGCGCTCATCCAGCATTACAAGCGATTTATAAAGCTTCTAAATTATTCTTCACAAAATGATGTATCCCCGCAAGAATAACTTTATTGTATCGCGGATTCTCATCAGGCCACCCATCGACGTTAAAAATCATGACTGGTTTCGTATTACCAAAATGATCCTTAACCCTCCCATGCCCAAATTAAAATGGGCGTGGACAACAATTTTTTGAGTAGACATATAAGCAAGAATTGACCCCAATATCAACTGAGAAAAATTTCAATGTCCTAGGTGTCCTGGTTCAAGAGCTACAGGATGTTACGTATATGCAAACATATGCAAATTACAAACAAACTAAATAATATTTTCATGCGGGGTTTTGTTTTAAATACTCCCTTACCTTTCTTTATAAAGTTACTAAACATGGTATTAGGATAAAGTAATTATTGATACTCTTAATAATCAAATAAAATTTTACAATTTACATAAGGGTAAAAATTATTGTCTCTACTAATGAAAGCAACTTTATGAGGTCCCAGTGTAGAAGCTAGTTCTTCCAAATGGTGAAGCGTTGCAGCTGCAAATTGTGCGTCAACATGTTGTTTGTCTAAATCATTCTGCGGTATGACCAATTTCAAAGAAACGGTCACAACATGCTTCTTGCCTTCAATTGAATTAGTATGACGAGGTAGCAATCTTAAATAGGTCCCACTCCTGCTTGTATCGAAGTAGAATTCCGTTCTGAGAACCTCTGTTAAGTCGCTCAGTGTTCTGACGCAGTTTAATGTTTCGGTGCGACGTCTACTATCAGCTGCAGATCCATGCGTGCAAATTTCTACAATTGTCTTGAACAATTCGGGCTGATCTTCTTTAATTCTTGGTCGGCCAGCTTTTGAGCGTAATTTCAGCTTTTCTAAACATTCTGAACATATTTCTTCCAAATTTTTTCTTTTATTTGCCCGGAATTTTCTATTACTTTCTACAGTGTCTTCATTTGCTTTCAAAGATTTTTTTTTCATTTCTAATATCTTCTTTTTTTCTTTTAAAATGTTTTTTCATCTGGTGACAATAAATCGGCTTTGTTTCTTACTTCATAAAATTGTATTTCATCGAGCAATAAGTTTTAAATTTGTCCTTATCATTGTGCACCAACTGTGAAAAATGTTCCGAAAAACCAATAAACAGTTTTTGAGTGTGATTTCTTTTTTTTTAACAAGTTAAATTTTATTGTAGTCGCCGGAATCGTTCAGAACCATTTGAACATGACAGGGCGTTTAGAAGATGGGGTGAATATGGAACATATGGGATATGAGCCTAGACTATATACAATAATTTACAGTTATTTACATTAGTTTACAATATTATTGAACAACACGGGAAGACAGATCGCTGGGGTGAAATCTCTTTAAACGCCAAAGAGTTTGCGGGTCGGACAGCCTGCTAGCCAGTGGATTTGGTTGACTCGTTAGCCTGTCCGAGTACCGTCGGCTGTGTTGGTTTAGGAGGTCGCCCTCCGGGACAAGGCGTAAGTCGTTTTGGATGGCCTGGTTTGTCACATAGCACGTGCCTGCACTACCCTCAGCCTGTTTAGCTGGTGCTTGGATGCGGTGCCCCATACCTCGATCGCATACGTCCAGGTTGGCGTGAGGATTGCTTTGAGCAGCAAAACTTTCGTCGAAAGCTGGAGGCTTTTGGATCCCAGGAGCCAGTCGAGCTTTTGTAGTTTGCGAACACATTTGCCTTTGATCGCCGTGATGTGGGTGTTCCATATGAGCCCAGTGTTGGGCAAATTTTAATTGCAAGATCAATTAAAGATTAACAATTAATTAATTGGTAAATGTAACCACAACAATTAACAATTAATCAACTGTAATTGTGAAAATTTTCAAATAACAATTATTTAATTGTTAACTGTATTAGTAACAATTAACAATTTATTAATTTTCAATTGTTTTGTTAAATTTGATTTAAAATAACAATTATAAAATACCGAATAAAATAAAAGACCGTTCCAAATAAAAATCAATAATTTTAATTTAACATGATTAGACAGACAAAAGCAATTTAAAATTTCTTGTAATAATTTAAATTACACTTCAGTACCACTCTCTTCTCGAACATACTGTCTGATAGTTTGTGACTCTTTGGCAGATTTGTCATTGTCGCAAAAGAAAAAAGACGTTCCACTGCAGCTGACGATGGCAAAGGTGTGTTGTATTTAATAAAAACACTTTTTATCTCATGATATCTATTGAGAAGGTGTAAATCTTGGCTTTCCTCGGCAAAAAAATGCAACATCAAAAGTTCTGCTTTAGTCATTGGGGCATCGGAGGAGCATCCGTTTTTACTTGAGTTTGAAATATCCGAGTCTGAGTCAGAGTCAAAATTAAAAAAAATATTTTCTTGGGTACTTTTTGTTGTTGCTACTGTTGCTACTGTATTTTCACTCATTTGTTTGGAAATGCAGGTCTTGAAAATTTTCAGAAGTTTAGAACGATCGTTTGGCTCAAAACAAGCCAACCATTTATTTTTGAATCTTGGGTAAGATAATGCCGCAATAACAATTCCATTCCAGCGGTTCCATTTCCTCAAGCAAGCACTTCCTAAAGAGCAGGACCAAGATGTACACCAAATGGAACTAACGGATGGCGCCTACACTATCGCATGGGATCTTATCATCAAACGCTATGATAACCCACGTTTACAATTCATGCACCACATGAAAGCCCTCTACGACTTACCCTTTATCTCAAGGGAAAGCTCATCAGAGGTCAAAAATATTCTGAACGTAACCAACGTATGCATCAACGAGTTCAATCGTCTCAAAACGAATATCCATTCTAGCACGCAATGGATAGTCCATCATTTGATCGAGTTTCCTCGACTTCCTCAACAATCGCCTCGTCAGTATGAATATCATTGAGAACCGGAAATTTTCCCAGCCCACGCAAAACTCTACGATCAACAAATCGACAAATTATCCCCACCAAAATCCCAAGCAAAGGGGTTCCGGCTTCTACAAGGGCAGCACGTTCCACACCACGACTGAAACCAGGCATCTAGCACCCATCTCTTGCATAAACTGTAAGGGGCAACACATTTTGCGGCGATGTCCTGATTTTTTTTCCAAGGATTGCTTTGCCCGCAAACGAATTATTGACCATAAAAAGGCATGTCTAAATTTCCTCAGCATCAATCATCCCTTGTCGCAGTGTGGCAGCAACAAGAATTGTTTAGAATGCGGACATTGTCACCATACCCTGCTTCACTTCCCCTCGACGTATACCAGCTCATCACCGATTACTCAGAACGCAGCAATGGAGCGCTCCGATCCTGCTCAACCTTCCGATTCCACTACAGTGCTCGATGCCTTGATCGATCATGGCTCCAAGGGCACGTTAGGGGTCGTCCATATATTGCGTGACGCGAATTTCAGACTTTTTGACCCCCTCCCCCCTGCGTGACAAACCATGACGCGAGGTTAGACCCCCTTCTCATAATTGCGTGACGCTTCTCATTCTGTGGATATAAAAAATTGAATGTTGATATATAAAATTTTCTTACGGTGTAAAATAAAATAACACATTTTACACAACAAAAAATTCCACATAAAGTTTGCTTTCATAACTTTGAAATGTATTTGCAAGCGAAAGTTTTACAACGTACAATCTTATTGGTTTTCCCAAACAGCTTTCAAATGCTCATCAATCGTCATTAGTGGAGCTTTTGTTGTGTTGTTTCCCTCTGAAATTGAACATGGAATGTTAAGCTGATCTACTGAATCTTTTTCAAGCCATTCCCATTCTTTATCATTTTCAAAATATCTGATAACTGCTAAAAATTCTTTTTGACGAGTAGCTGCAATTCTCGCTGGACGAATTTTTGCGATTTTATCTAATGCACCACATGACTTTTGATGACATTGTCTGTTTATTGCCGCAATATAGAGACCGCACTTGGAGCATATTTTCATTTTGATTTCTTTTTTTACTGAAGGGCACATTATGTCGTATGGAATATCTTTGTACAAAGGAAAAACTTTTCCCAGGATTGTGTGCTTCAACGTTTGTGAGTTGAATAACTTTTGGAATTTTCCTTTATCTTCAAAAATTTCAGCTTTTCTAAACATTCTGAACATATTTCTTCCAAATTTTTTCTTTTATTTGCCCGGAATTTTCTATTACTTTCTACAGTGTCTTCATGTGCTTTCAAAGATTTTTTTTTCATTTCTAATATCTTCTTTTTTTCTTTTAAAATGTTTTTTCATCTGGTGACAATAAATCGGCTTTGTTTCTTACTTCATAAAATTGTATTTCATCGAGCAATAAGTTTTAAATTTGTCCTTATCATTGTGCACCAACTGTGAAAAATGTTCCGAAAAACCAATAAACAGTTTTTGAGTGTGATTTCTTTTTTTTTAACAAGTTAAATTTTATTGTAGTCGCCGGAATCGTTCAGAACCATTTGAACATGACAGGGCGCTTAGAAGATGGGGTGAATATGGAACATATGGGATATGAGCCTAGACTATATACAATAATTTACAGTTATTTACATTAGTTTACAATATTATTGAACAACACGGGAAGACAGATCGCTGGGGTGAAATCTCTTTAAACGCCAAAGAGTTTGCGGGTCGGACAGCCTGCTAGCCAGTGGATTTGGTTGACTCGTTAGCCTGTCCGAGTACCGTCGGCTGTGTTGGTTTAGGAGGTCGCCCTCCGGGACAAGGCGTAAGTCGTTTTGGATGGCCTGGTTTGTCACATAGCACGTGCCTGCACTACCCTCAGCCTGTTTAGCTGGTGCTTGGATGCGGTGCCCCATACCTCGATCGCATACGTCCAGGTTGGCGTGAGGATTGCTTTGAGCAGCAAAACTTTCGTCGAAAGCTGGAGGCTTTTGGATCCCAGGAGCCAGTCGAGCTTTTGTAGTTTGCGAACACATTTGCCTTTGATCGCCGTGATGTGGGTGTTCCATATGAGCCCAGTGTTGGGCAAATTTTAATTGCAAGATCAATTAAAGATTAACAATTAATTAATTGGTAAATGTAACCACAACAATTAACAATTAATCAACTGTAATTGTGAAAATTTTCAAATAACAATTATTTAATTGTTAACTGTATTAGTAACAATTAACAATTTATTAATTTTCAATTGTTTTGTTAAATTTGATTTAAAATAACAATTATAAAATACCGAATAAAATAAAAGACCGTTCCAAATAAAAATCAATAATTTTAATTTAACATGATTAGACAGACAAAAGCAATTTAAAATTTCTTGTAATAATTTAAATTACACTTCAGTACCACTCTCTTCTCGAACATACTGTCTGATAGTTTGTGACTCTTTGGCAGATTTGTCATTGTCGCAAAAAGAAAAAAGACGTTCCACTGCAGCTGACGATGGCAAAGGTGTGTTGTATTTAATAAAAACACTTTTTATCTCATGATATCTATTGAGAAGGTGTAAATCTTGGCTTTCTTCGGCAAAAAAATGCAACATCAAAAGTTCTGCTTTAGTCATTGGGGCATCGGAGGAGCATCCGTTTTTACTTGAGTTTGAAATATCCGAGTCTGAGTCAGAGTCAAAATTAAAAAAATATTTTCTTGGGTACTTTTTGTTGTTGCTACTGTTGCTACTGTATTTTCACTCATTTGTTTGGAAATGCAGGTCTTGAAAATTTTCAGAAGTTTAGAACGATCGTTTGGCTCAAAACAAGCCAACCATTTATTTTTGAATCTTGGGTAAGATAATGCCGCAATAACAATTCCATTCCAGCGGTTCCATTTCCTCAAGCAAGCACTTCCTAAAGAGCAGGACCAAGATGTACACCAAATGGAACTAACGGATGGCGCCTACACTATCGCATGGGATCTTATCATCAAACGCTATGATAACCCACGTTTACAATTCATGCACCACATGAAAGCCCTCTACGACTTACCCTTTATCTCAAGGGAAAGCTCATCAGAGGTCAAAAATATTCTGAACGTAACCAACGTATGCATCAACGAGTTCAATCGTCTCAAAACGAATATCCATTCTAGCACGCAATGGATAGTCCATCATTTGATCGAGTTTCCTCGACTTCCTCAACAATCGCCTCGTCAGTATGAATATCATTGAGAACCGGAAATTTTCCCAGCCCACGCAAAACTCTACGATCAACAAATCGACAAATTATCCCCACCAAAATCCCAAGCAAAGGGGTTCCGGCTTCTACAAGGGCAGCACGTTCCACACCACGACTGAAACCAGGCATCTAGCACCCATCTCTTGCATAAACTGTAAGGGGCAACACATTTTGCGGCGATGTCCTGATTTTTTTTCCAAGGATTGCTTTGCCCGCAAACGAATTATTGACCATAAAAAGGCATGTCTAAATTTCCTCAGCATCAATCATCCCTTGTCGCAGTGTGGCAGCAACAAGAATTGTTTAGAATGCGGACATTGTCACCATACCCTGCTTCACTTCCCCTCGACGTATACCAGCTCATCACCGATTACTCAGAACGCAGCAATGGAGCGCTCCGATCCTGCTCAACCTTCCGATTCCAATACAGTGCTCGATGCCTTGATCGATCATGGCTCCAAGGGCACGTTAGGGGTCGTCCATATATTGCGTGACGCGAATTTCAGACTTTTTTGACCCCCTCCCCCCCTGCGTGACAAACCATGACGCGAGGTTAGACCCCCTTCTCATAATTGCGTGACGCTTCTCATTCTGTGGATATAAAAAATTGAATGTTGATATATAAAATTTTCTTACGGTGTAAAATAAAATAACACATTTTACACAACAAAAAATTCCACATAAAGTTTGCTTTCATAACTTTGAAATGTATTTGCAAGCGAAAGTTTTACAACGTACAATCTTATTGGTTTTCCCAAACAGCTTTCAAATGCTCATCAATCGTCATTAGTGGAGCTTTTGTTGTGTTGTTTCCCTCTGAAATTGAACATGGAATGTTAAGCTGATCTACTGAATCTTTTTCAAGCCATTCCCATTCTTTATCATTTTCAAAATATCTGATAACTGCTAAAAATTCTTTTTGACGAGTAGCTGCAATTCTCGCTGGACGAATTTTTGCGATTTTATCTAATGCACCACATGACTTTTGATGACATTGTCTGTTTATTGCCGCAATATAAAGACCGCACTTGGAGCATATTTTCATTTTGATTTCTTTTTTTTACTGAAGGGCACATTATGTCGTATGGAATATCTTTGTACAAAGGAAAAACTTTTCCCAGGATTGTGTGCTTCAACGTTTGTGAGTTGAATAACTTTTGGAATTTTCCTTTATCTTCAGAAATTTTTAGGCCAAATTGACTTTGAGCTATCGTTAAAGGAGGCGGTAAAAATCGATTCGGCCAAATTTTGAAAAGTGAGCTTCGTATCGGTGAACAACAGTTAGTGTCTGTGCACTTTACAATTTGCGTAAAATATTGACTCGACCTAACGTGAACATCTTGCCATTTTTGTGATTGTGATACAAGATCTGCTTCATCGATTTCGGAATTTTCGGAGGAAATGCACTTACAACGGTGTATTGATCAATAATAACGTTGGACCAAATATTAGCTAGCGCCTGACCAGCGAATTCAAAATTTTGCAATTTTTTGAGTTCATCAATTGTTTTACCATTTTTATCTAAATGAGTTCCAAAGTTTTCATGAGGGAGAATCACTCTTGATAATTCTCTACTCAGAGGTGCCATCCTGCGCTCATCCAGCATTACAAGCGATTTATAAAGCTTCTAAATTATTCTTCACAAAATGATGTATCCCCGCAAGAATAACTTTATTGTATCGCGGATTCTCATCAGGCCACCCATCGACGTTAAAAATCATGACTGGTTTCGTATTACCAAAATGATCCTTAACCCTCCCATGCCCAAATTAAAATGGGCGTGGACAACAATTTTTTGAGTAGACATATAAGCAAGAATTGACCCCAATATCAACTGAGAAAAATTTCAATGTCCTAGGTGTCCTGGTTCAAGAGCTACAGGATGTTACGTATATGCAAACATATGCAAATTACAAACAAACTAAATAATATTTTCATGCGGGGTTTTGTTTTAAATACTCCCTTACCTTTCTTTATAAAGTTACTAAACATGGTATTAGGATAAAGTAATTATTGATACTCTTAATAATCAAATAAAATTTTACAATTTACATAAGGGTAAAAATTATTGTCTCTACTAATGAAAGCAACTTTATGAGGTCCCAGTGTAGAAGCTAGTTCTTCCAAATGGTGAAGCGTTGCAGCTGCAAATTGTGCGTCAACATGTTGTTTGTCTAAATCATTCTGCGGTATGACCAATTTCAAAGAAACGGTCACAACATGCTTCTTGCCTTCAATTGAATTAGTATGACGAGGTAGCAATCTTAAATAGGTCCCACTCCTGCTTGTATCGAAGTAGAATTCCGTTCTGAGAACCTCTGTTAAGTCGCTCAGTGTTCTGACGCAGTTTAATGTTTCGGTGCGACGTCTACTATCAGCTGCAGATCCATGCGTGCAAATTTCTACAATTGTCTTGAACAATTCGGGCTGATCTTCTTTAATTCTTGGTCGGCCAGCTTTTGAGCGTAATTTCAGCTTTTCTAAACATTCTGAACATATTTCTTCCAAATTTTTTCTTTTATTTGCCCGGAATTTTCTATTACTTTCTACAGTGTCTTCATTTGCTTTCAAAGATTTTTTTTTCATTTCTAATATCTTCTTTTTTTCTTTTAAAATGTTTTTTCATCTGGTGACAATAAATCGGCTTTGTTTCTTACTTCATAAAATTGTATTTCATCGAGCAATAAGTTTTAAATTTGTCCTTATCATTGTGCACCAACTGTGAAAAATGTTCCGAAAAACCAATAAACAGTTTTTGAGTGTGATTTCTTTTTTTTTAACAAGTTAAATTTTATTGTAGTCGCCGGAATCGTTCAGAACCATTTGAACATGACAGGGCGTTTAGAAGATGGGGTGAATATGGAACATATGGGATATGAGCCTAGACTATATACAATAATTTACAGTTATTTACATTAGTTTACAATATTATTGAACAACACGGGAAGACAGATCGCTGGGGTGAAATCTCTTTAAACGCCAAAGAGTTTGCGGGTCGGACAGCCTGCTAGCCAGTGGATTTGGTTGACTCGTTAGCCTGTCCGAGTACCGTCGGCTGTGTTGGTTTAGGAGGTCGCCCTCCGGGACAAGGCGTAAGTCGTTTTGGATGGCCTGGTTTGTCACATAGCACGTGTCTGCACTACCCTCAGCCTGTTTAGCTGGTGCTTGGATGCGGTGCCCCATACCTCGATCGCATACGTCCAGGTTGGCGTGAGGATTGCTTTGAGCAGCAAAACTTTCGTCGAAAGCTGGAGGCTTTTGGATCCCAGGAGCCAGTCGAGCTTTTGTAGTTTGCGAACACATTTGCCTTTGATCGCCGTGATGTGGGTGTTCCATATGAGCCCAGTGTTGGGCAAATTTTAATTGCAAGATCAATTAAAGATTAACAATTAATTAATTGGTAAATGTAACCACAACAATTAACAATTAATCAACTGTAATTGTGAAAATTTTCAAATAACAATTATTTAATTGTTAACTGTATTAGTAACAATTAACAATTTATTAATTTTCAATTGTTTTGTTAAATTTGATTTAAAATAACAATTATAAAATTCCGAATAAAATAAAAGACCGTTCCAAATAAAAATCAATAATTTTAATTTAACATGATTAGACAGACAAAAGCAATTTAAAATTTCTTGTAATAATTTAAATTACACTTCAGTACCACTCTCTTCTCGAACATACTGTCTGATAGTTTGTGACTCTTTGGCAGATTTGTCATTGTCGCAAAAGAAAAAAGACGTTCCACTGCAGCTGACGATGGCAAAGGTGTGTTGTATTTAATAAAAACACTTTTTATCTCAGGATATCTATTGAGAAGTTGTAAATCTTGGCTTTCCTCGGCAAAAAAATGCAACGTCAAAAGTTCTGCTTTAGTCATTGGGGCATCGGATGAGCATCCGTTTTTACTTGAGTTTGAAATATCCGAGTCTGAGTCAGAGTCAAAATTAAAAAAATATTTTCTTGGGTACTTTTTGTTGTTGCTACTGTTGCTACTGTATTTTCACTCATTTGTTTGGAAATGCAGGTCTTGAAAATTTTCAGAAGTTTAGAACGATCGTTTGGCTCAAAACAAGCCAACCATTTATTTTTGAATCTTGGGTAAGATAATGCCGCAATAACAATTTTTTTAGCGATGTTTTCCGAGGTTTTTCGATGTTTTTGTTGATACCGATGTTAACCTACATAAACACAAGTTTATGTTTTCCTAAATCTTTAATAATTTTATTTTGATACATAAAGTTAATTATTAGTTTTAATTGTTTTATAAAACAACTAAAAAATTTAATTGCAACTATTTTAATTGTAAGTTGCAATTGACAAACATTAATCAAATTATTTAATTGCAAGGTACAATTAAAAGTTAAATTGCGATTGATTTAATTGTAATTAATTTAATTGCAATTACTTTTTAGTCAATTAACAAGAAAATTGACAAATTAATTGATTAATGCCCAACACTGTATGAGCCTGTGATCTAGGTGTACACCTAAGTAGCAGTGAGATGTGGCGTTTTTAATAGTGTCACCATTGAAGGTATGTACGATGTCGATCACAAGTCTTAGGGAAAAAGTGACGCATGCCGACTTGCTGCAATTTATGGAAATGTTCCATTAAGCGCCTTTAACTGCACCGTGACTTTTTGCGGCGTGGTGTGTCTGATGGGACGCGCTGGCTGAGAGGGAGCGTGTAAAAGGTTTGCAACTTCATCGCGGTGTGAAGCGTCTGGAAGTTCAAAAGGAGTGAAGGTGGCAGAGACCTGCTGTTGTCTGAAACCTTTTGAGATGTCAAAGTCAATTGCACTGGGGGTGGTGTTTGCACGATAGGGGTAGCATGTGGCTCCTCCAGTTGCTACAATGTCGACATTGACATTGGCCAGGACAGAGCTGAGGGTCCGGCCTCTGGTACACATCCTGTAGTTGCCCCACCATCTGTGTTTGGCATTCTAGTCACCTGCCGCAAGAAACTTATCTCCGAGATTGGAGAGGAAAGTCGTGAAGTCTGCTTCCGTCCACCTGACAGCAGGGGAGCAGTACACCGAAGCAACGTTAAACCTCCCTCTTCTTGTAGATATCTCGATGGAGATGGCTTGTATGTGCTCTTCCGAAAGAGTGAAAGAGAGTTGATGGGCTATGGCTGACTTGACGAAGATAGCTGCGCCCTCATGTCGCCGGCCATCCGGATGATCGGCTTTGTGCAAAGTGAATCCAGGGATCCTGAGAGGGGACCGCGAAGAGAGACGGACTTCTGGCAACAAAAGGATGTCTCTTTCGTAAAGCTCTATGAAAGCAATGATCTCGTTTGTTTTCGAGCTTATCACATTGGGGTTCCAGCAGGCTATTTTAAGCGCTCCCATTGCGGAGGGTAGAGGAGGGTGGACGCGTCTGCAGGATTGCTTGCATTAGAGTCTCAACTAGGGACATCATCCTGTCGAGCCTCATGAAAAGCTGTTCCAGTTTGGCATTCAGAGCGGTGTTTTCTGTGGAATGTGTTGAAGGGGGAGTATTTTCCATCTCTTTGTGAGGAATAGGTAGGTTTCTTCTGGCTACACTTGCAAATGATTCCTTACCAACGTTGGGTGAGAGATTGGCTTGCACTTCGGGTTTTCTCCGCATTCTCTGCAGATGTAATGCCGCGTGCAGTATGCTTTTGTATGTCCGTATTCCTGACATCTATGCCATTGTACGGGACCGGATTGCAAACAGCAGAGATGTTCTTAAGTAGTTTGTTGTTGTCAGCCTTCTTGATGTCCACAAACCTCATGTTAAGCGGAAGCTGTGTTACCTTATTACGAGGGGTATAGATCCGCAGAACGCAGTGACCCTCTTCCTGCAGGCACTCAATAATATCCTCCGATGGGACATCATAATGAATGTTCCTCATTACCATGCGAAAGGGTCGGTCTTCTGGCAGCTGGTGGTGGTGGAAAACAGTTCCTTTTTCGCGGAAGTGTCTGGCAACAAGCCTGTAGGCGTCGGAGGAGTTGCACTGAATGGCACAGTCACCTGAGTTCAGAGCTTTGATGGAGTAAGAGTCTCCAATAAGAGCATCCAGCATCCAGCTCTCTGCAGAAGGCAGAGTAGCTAACCACACCGGGAACCATAATCCTTGGAACCTTGGGAGATCGAGCTGCTTGCGGTGCTGCTGTTTGGGCTTGTCCTGAATTTTTGGATTTGGCCGGCAGCAAAATTGCGTTGCACTTTGTTGTGGCGCGGTTTATCGCGGCTTGCGAAGTAGAAGGCCCGACGTCCATTTCTTCCTCGTCGCTTAGGGTTATGAAGCGGTTTCCAGATTTGGCGGTATGGTTTGTCTTCTTGTGGCTGACTTTTGGAGAGAGAGCGGTACCTGCTCTCTTCTTAGCTGCACCTTTGATTGGCTTAGCGGTGACTTGCTGCCAGCCTGGGGTGGGGTTGCATGATAGTGTGCTAGTGGAAGCAGGATCATGCCTCGTACTGGATGCAGCGGAACACAAGCTGGCATTCGAGCTTGTTGTGAACGTCATTTGAGATGTGATCGAGGGCGTTACAGTACAAGTTGTGATGCAGCTTGTGGGAGCCCATCTGGTTGTACTGCCACCGTTTAAGCAGCTGTCCGTTAGACCGTCTCGCAAACTAGCTCGTAGTTCGGCGGGAGTTGCTCCAGCAGTATTTTTGAAGAGATTTATCCATTTTAAGCAATAAGCAAAAACCTTGACCAGATAAAGTTAAGTAATTAACTATGATGGGACACAAACCGGTTGAAAGCTTAAAGCTTCAACACAGGGCCGTAGCTAGAGCCTCGGGGGCCCTGGGGCAACAAGTAAATTTTGGGCCCCCTATACGGAAGTCTTTTGTCCCGGCGGGGCCCCTTCCCTTCGGGGCCCTGGGGCACCGCCCCACCTGCCCCATGCTAGCTACGGCCCTGCTTCAACAGTAGATCGCCTCGTGGAGATCAGTGGACCACCAGCAATTGCCGGGGCCCAGTGCTTGTGAAAAGAAAACGTGAAGATAGGTAGGACAATTGCAGTCCTACAGTGAAGGAACTTCCCGAAGGCTTTGGGTTTGGCGTTTGAATACACTTGATGAATCACCAATAACACGTCTTACTCTTGCAAAAGCTCGACTCGACTGATGAGTGTGATTAATTATGGGCGTCGCGAGAGTAATATTATTCCAATAATCTTAATCGCATCTACGATTGAATCATTCTAAAAATGTAATACAGTATCAATTGACACTGGGCTAAACACAATAAACCAACCTTTCCCCAGTAAGAAAAAAGGGCACTTTTCTTCTTCAATGATAAGTCAGTAAGTTTGGTAGCTTAATTTTGTGAAAGCGCTGCTGATTTTTCTGGAAAAGCTTTCTTAAAAGCAGAAGCCAAGTCTTGGAAAGCTTTATTTTTGTCCATGATTCACCTCTGTGTTTTGTTTAATTCACTTGCAAGCAAATTTAACCTCTTCATGTACATTTACAGTCATGTACATTTTACAGTTGACTCCACTGAACTGATTGGACTCAAAATGTTTGGATTCACTAATGAAAGAAACAAGAAATACCTAAAGGCACTATAGACACGATACAAATTGAAACTTACCGTTTAGAAATGGAGGCGTGAAGTAGATGGCAGCACGCACATTTGTCGCATTCGCGAGTCATTTGAAAGATATGTTTTACTTTTACCGGGATGATAAGTATAGCTATTTGAAAATTTAGTGTCACGTGACGCAGCGCTTGACCCCCCTCCCCCCAGCGTGACAATCCGTGACGTTAACCCGAACCCCCCCCCCCCCCAGGCGCGTCACGCAATATATGGACGGCCCCTTAATCACAGAACGTGCCACTCAGTTACTGGGACTTCTACGTCCCCGAGTCACAGCTCAGATCAACCGTGGCAACCGTTCGATGCCATCAAACTAATCTGGATACCAGTAAAGGGTTTCTTTGATCTCGATCAAATCAGCTCTGAGAGGACGTTAACCGCAGAAGAACAATGGTGGGAAGATCATTTTCAGCGTACCTGCACCAGACAACCCAACGGAAAATACCTGGTCCGGCTTCCGTTAAAAACTGAATTTGACAAAGATCAAGTCATCGGAAAGTCTCACCAAATCGCACTCGATAAATTCCACCTCTTAGAACGTCGGCTAAACAGAAACGACACTCTTAAACAAAAATATCACTCCACCATCAAAAAATATTTTGACCTTAAGCAACTATCCGAAGTCACTACCGCAGAAGCTTGACATCAAATGATCACTCCAAGAGCTCACCAGTATTTCTCATCATGTACTCTCCCACACCACGTCGTGGTAAAAGAGGACAGTACGACGACCAAAGTTCGGGTGGTGTACGATGCATCATGCACCACTTCTAACGGAAAATACCTTAACGTCATATTGTGCATCGGCCCACCGCTACAAAAGGATTAGGATTAGGATTTAGATGGAGTCATCATGAAGTGGAGGCTTCATCGTTACGTGTTTGCAGCAGATATCCAACGAATGTATCGCTGTATTGACATGCACCAAGATGATGCTCAATTTCAACAGTTCTTATGGAGGAATTATTAAAACGAAATTGCCGAGTACAGTCTAAATACTGTCACTTTTGATACTGCATCCCATATACAGCCCACCATATACAACCACGCTCACGACGAACAACATCGCTACCCATTAGCAACTCCAGTTTTATTAAGTGAAGTATATATCGATGACGTCCAAACTGGTCACAATACTATTCATGGAGCATTGGAAATACGAGATCAACTTATCGTTACACTAAAATCGGCTGGAGTGGAACTCAGGAAATGGGCATCAAATCATCCACATATCTTATCCGGAATTCCTGACCAGCACATGGCTCAAAAGCACATGGTTACCCTCAATTCTTCAAGCCCGATATGAAGAATTTTGACATTATTTACCAAACATTGAAAAGTTGAACATACCTCGATGGCTTGGTCAGCAGACCGGTGAACCACAGTCACACCAACTACACGCCTTTTGTGACGGCTCCTTGCAAGCATACGCAGACTGTGTTTATCTCCGAATACAATATCAATCCGGGAGAGTGCGCACGGCCCTATTGACAGCACGGAGTCGAGTCACGCCCACTGATCCACTAGCAGTTTTCATCCACCGGAATTCCCATGTCCGTTAATTTCTGGACTGATGCACAATCGTTTTATATTGGATTAAAGGAAATTCGACCCGTAGGAAGACTTTCGCCTCCAACCGAATTGGCAAGATTTTGGAACTAAATACGACAGCTCAATGGCAGCACGTACCTTCGGGAGAAAACCCAGCCGATTGCGCTTCAAGGGGTCTTACCCCTCACCAGTTAGCCAGGCATGACATTTGGTGGTTCGGTCCCGATTGGCTACGGGGAGATAAGAAGAACAAGTACTCTTATCCTCCTGACCAACATCACGAAGAAAGAAGACAACCAACCAACATCACAGCACATATTTGTGCAGTTTTCGACTCAATCATCACCTCTTATTCATCATATAACAAATTGTTATTCGTTATGACTTACGTCCAAAGATATCTGCATATCTTACGTCACCCACAAGGACTTCGTCATGTGGGCGCGATTTGAGAATTACGAGAATCTCTGTATTAAATTGTAAGGATGGTGCAGAAAGAAGCCTTTTCTCCAGAGATCAGCCGAGTCTGGCACAAAAATCCCTATCCTCAGCGCTCTTTCTGCGACTCAAAAGACGAATGAAGAACGCTCATTAACTTTCCCAAGCATAGAAAAATCCGATCATTATACCAAAAAAGAATCATTTTACTGACCTCGCGATCAAAAATGCGCACCTGAACACTCTTCACGGAGGCACCGAGCTCACCTTAGCAACCATTCGGCACACGTTCTTGACAGTCAATGGCAAACAAGCAGTAAAAAGGATTCTACGACAATGTATCCAATGCCTCAAATATCGCCCAAAGCCTGCCTCACAGTTAAGGGGGGATCTGCCACTACATCAAGTCAACACACCTGGTCGAGCCTTTGAAGCAGTGGCTTCGACTACACGGGCGCCTTTTACTTGAAAGCATCCACATTTCGTGGGTATCATACATACAAGGCATATGGTATATCGCAGTGTTCATATATTTAGCAACCAAGGCGATACATCTAGAAGCAGGCACAGGACTATCTACTCAACACTTCCTCTGTTCTCTTCAACGCTTTATCGGACGTAGAGAATACAGCGGTGGAGGAACCAATTTCATCGGAGCAGACAATTCTCTTCGCATCTGGCAAAAGGAGTTTCGAAATACCATCGATATGGACATCGCACCCACTTTTACAGCCCGTAGAATCCAGTAGCACTTCAACCCACCGCACAGTCCAAATTTTGGAGAACTGTGGGACATATGACTGCTTTGCTATGACATATGAAGAACTATCCACGGTGCTCACCCAGATCGAATCATGTTTAAACTCCCGTCCACTCTGCCCCTAATCAGCCGATCCAAACGATCTGTCTCCACTTACTCCCGGGCATATCCTTATAGGAGGACCTTTATTGGGACCTCCGGAACCTTCTCTTTCAGACAAGTCCATCAAAGCACGCTTCGCCGACGGTCAACGGCTCCTGAGAATATTTTGGCATCGATGGAGAGCCGGTTGGCTGTCACATTTACAAGCGCGTCCGAAATGGCGACAAGAACGAACCAATCTGCAAATTGACGATTTAGTTTTAATCAAGGATGACCGGCTCCCCACAAACGAATGGAAGATGGCGCGAATAATCGATTTGCATCCTGGAGAAGATGGACTAGTTCGCGTCGCCTCACTGAAAACCGTCTCTGGAACCTATAAGAGATCGCTGTCGATGTTATTGCCATTGCCAATATCCACCACTGCTACTCCGAAATCTGAGGAAGTCCGATAACACAATTGAAGCCATATCATGCTGATCCGAGCATTCCGGGGCGGCATGTACGGGCGTTACTTATCTTTTTGATTTATCGCTCCATTTTTAGTGAGCTTAGAATCAACCAAGATTTCTCCCTGTAATCTTTGTTTTGCGGGTATTTGTGTAGATGCTGATAGTTGTTTATTTGTTTACTTCATTCGTAACAGGGCAGGAAGGGCTTACAGTGATACAGTCGGTAACCACTCTTACACTCCAAGCAGTGATAAGCACTTAAAGTTCCTAGTAAATTAATAGTTTTACATTTCTAATTAAATCTTATTTGTGTCTTCTCACTTTTCGTCCGCTGCCCCCGAGTGTCAAATAGAAAAGAAAGCTTTGGCACATGGTTACCGGCTGACTTGACAGAGATTCAACACCCGCTTAAATTATCGGTTCTGCAGCTTCGGCATTGCCGGATGCCGCGGGAGCAGTTTTACTATCTATCGTAACACTTTGAAAAACTTTACTTGTCTTGTCTCTCTCCTAGTAAAGTAGTTGTTTAAGAAGAGTCGTAGAGCAAGCAAGGCGATCGGAGTGGTGGAGAAGGTCAGAGATAAACCACGAGGAATTAAAGCTGACTCATTCAAAAATAATTGTAACCTAACCAACATAAACAACATTAATTAATAAGCAAGTAAATAAATAAATGAAGTTCAATGCATAACTCCGGCTAGTCGTTTGGATTCAAAACCCCCGAGCAGAACTGTGTTGAACTATGATATTCCGCCCATGAAAGGCATTTGTCACAACAAATACTTTTCATTGGAATCATTCCCCAATAGTCGTTGTCAACGTTCGTATTGAATAGAGCACCAGAGATTCAAGAGTGGTCAGAGGATACCATGTGGCGGCTTGTACGATCTAATCAGAATCCGGCATATATAGTGTCAAACGGTGAGACGGGCGAGCATGATCCTGAGCTTGGTCTTGATCGCGGAGAACCACCAGACAGCACAACATTGGCATACTGGAAGAGCCATCGTAACTCACGCCGACGGAGACGGAAGGTTCAGTGTCGCCGTCGTCAGGTACAAGCCGAGAACCAAATATATGTTTCGATGGAGGAATCACCTGTAGTGGTTTTGCGGTGCAAAACTGCAATTTAAGTTGGTACCGGTGGTCTGGACGACAGTTTACTTTGTAGGCAAGGGCGTAGGCAGGGGGGGGCAGGGGGCAATTGCCCCCCTGATCAGCCGAGGAAGTTGATGAAAATCAATAAAAATGAATCAAAATATTTTTTTAAGGTTGAATTACTTCAGCGCATTTTATATATATATTTGTATATACTTTAGATCATACATGGGCAAGGCCATGGCTCCTCGAGCTCCCCCTGTGAAAAATTCTGACTGAATCTGAATTTTTGCCCCCCCCTGTGGAAAGGTCTGACTACGCCCTTGTTTGTAGGGTAACGCTTACGGAAGGGTTCACTAACAGCGTATTTCGTGTGTTTTGATGACTCATTTGGCAGCTGAAGGCCGCTAAACTGAGAGTCAAGCGCGGAGAGTTGGTCATTGATTTTGCGAAAAACCAGTGATCAACTCTTTAAGTTTGCTCTTAGTCTGTTTCAAGAACGAACTTGTTTCGTTCTGAAAAGAACGTCACATACTGTAGCAATAGTGCTGACCAGGCCTACAGGAAAAGGCATCCGAAACTGTAAACCCGGCACTCCGATGAAGAAACTGTTGACTTTTGACAAGAAAATTGTACCAAGACTTTATTTAGCAGCCCAATTTTAATTAAATTTTTAATTCAAAACAATATACCTGGAACCACAAAACGAAGTGGCAAAAATGGGAAGCTTTAGAGAGTGCGATTGGAATAAGTTAAGGACTAAAGAAAAAAGAAAATGGAACCTCTATTGCACAATAAAAAGAGTCGTAGCACAAAATAAGGGGAAGAAGGAGAGCCGAGCTATGATTGGATTAAAATTTAAATAATTAGTAATTCACCTTCCACAGTACTTCACCATATATACCACAGTACACGCGAAGAGATACGGATCTTTTTGATTTACCTTTACCTATATTGCTATATATCGCTCTCCTCAGATTGCCTATATCTTCAATCTGTTGTAACGAACTGTCTTTTCTGCTTCCGCTCGCCACAATTTGCCACGGCTAGCTCACAGAGTTTCGCGGATCCGTTTCACCGAATTTATAGATTCGACGTGATTGCCCAAGTCCAGAAAATAATACAAATAGCTTGAAGTTTCCACACTCTTTATTTTAAGACCTCTTTACACTACAAAAGGCTTTCTTTCTTTTTTCCTCGTTGCTCCTTCCCTTTCTGCTGGCTCCGTCGTCGGCGTCCTCTGCGGGTTGTTCAGGATACGCCGCCGCTACTCCGTCGCCGATGTTACTCCTGTTGCCGTGCTGCTAGCGATTCCGCTACCCTCCGCCCTTTTGCCTTGAGAAACACCTCCTTGGGTCGACTACGACTGGTCAGACGATTGGCAGTGATCTTTCGCCCTCCTACTCCCGAGAACCTCCGTGCATACGCGCCGGTGGGCCGGGATTAGAGGTTGGCTGCGGTCTGTCGCCTCCGCTACACCGGGACACCGTGCATACGCTCCGGTGCCAGGTTTGGGAGTTTGTTTGCTGACTGCCGCCTCCGCTACACCGGGACACCGTGCATACGCTCTGGTGCCAGGTTTGGAAGTTGCCGTGTGACGTCTCCGCTACACCGGGACACCGTGCATACGCTCCGGTGCCAGGTTTGGGAGTTTGTTTGCTGACTGCCACCTCCGCTACACCGGGACACCGTGCATACGCTCCGTTACCAGGTTTGGAAGTCGCCGTGCGACTGACCGTAAGCCGCGCTCCCGATACACCGGGACACCGTGCATACGCGCCGGCGAACCCGAATTTGTAGTGGCGGGGCTGGTGACCGGGGTGTTCTCACTCGGTCTGTGACTTGGGCGCGAGTTCTCGACTCGGCCAATCCTTTTTTTCGCAGGACCACGCCTATTGTTTGCGATTTCAGGAGTCGGTAAGGCGTACGCCAGACTTATCCTTTTCTCACTTCCTTGCAAGGCTACCTGCCGTGTTCGGGAATGGACCAACTCGTCTACACGACCCTGGGTTCTAAGAGGAAAGTCCAGCAATGGATCCTTTCCTTATTTGTCTACTCGTTCTCCTTGCGTTTGGCTGTCGGACTTCCAAAGGCGGTCCTTCAACTCAAACAAACCGAATTCTTTTTAGAAACGCTCTAACACTTGACTGGCGGACTCTCCACAGGCGGTCCTCCAACTCAATGCTACAAGCTTCCTAAAAAGACTCGTCCCGAGCCGCTCCAATGGGCCTCTTTTTATACTGACTGGATCGCTCGTTAATCCTCCTGGATTCTGCTCCTGCAGTTAATCCTGTTTCCGGAATCACGCCACTTTCCCGTTGGCGGGTCGCTGTCCGTGGCCCCTCGTTTCCCCCGGCCACGGATCTCTGCTGCTGGTATGTGGTGCACCGGTGGGCTACCAGGGCCCGCTGCACTCTGCGTCGCAACCCCCCCTTTGCTCTTTGCCGCTCCTTTGCTGCTCACCCCGCCACACTTTCTAAAGCACGCCTGCGCATCGTGCTGAATCCTCCACTGGACTACTTTCCCAACGTTGCTCCGGGAGCCGTTATGTTCCACGTCGTTTCCTTCTTCCCCGGGTGGCGGCGTTTACCCCTTCCCCGGCCACCGTTACCCTTCGCCGGAACCCACGGTAACTGGCTTTCACATTTCCCTTAACCCCCCGTACTGATCCTGGCGACATTCCATTGGGCTGCCAGGTTGATGACCGGTGGTTGACCCCCATTTTCCGCCTCCTCGGCCCCCCCTTTGCCTCCGGCTATCTGTCTTAGCGTGTGGGGAGACTAAATCTCCTCACACTTCCCCCCTTCTTCGGGAAACGACAGAGCCGTTTGTTGTGAACAAGCTAAAATATAATTATTAAATCTAAAAATATATTTGACTTAAAAATTCAAGTACTTTCGGCTACACAGAGCTACAGAGAGCGTAGCTAATTTCTAAAAACATTACTATAGGGATCAGAAATCCGCCAACATTGCGGGTGACCCGTACCTATCTTGCTGGCTTTGAAACAACTGCTCACATATTAAGTGTGCTGGAGATGAACACAATGAACGAATAAGCGATCTTATCAATAAAAATATTGGCTTGACGTTGTCTTGTATCGTGTAACGAACTGTCTTTTCTGCTGCTGATCGCTACAATTTGCCGCGGCTAGCTCACAGAGTTTCGCGGATCCGTTCCACCGAATTTATAGATTCGACGTGATTGCCCAAGCCCAGAAAGTAATACAAATAGCTTGAAGTTTCCACACTCTTTATTTTGAGAGCTCTTTACACTACAAAAGGCTTTCTTTCTCTTTTATTCGTTGCTCCTTCCGTTCCTGTTGGCTCCGTCGTCGGCGTCCTATGCGGGTTGTCCGGGATACGCTGCCGCTGTTCCGTCGCCGCCGTTACTCCGTCGCCGATGGTACTCCTGTCGCCGCGCTGCCAGCGATTCCGCTACCTTCTGCCCTTTGACCTTGAGAAAACACCCCCTTGGGTCGACTACGACTGATCTGACGGTTGGCTGCGGTCGCTCACCTCCGCTACACCGGGACACCGTGCATACGCTCCGGTGCCAGGTTTGGGAGTTTGTTTGCTGACTGCCGCCTTCGCTACACCGGGACACCGTGCATACGCTCCGGCGCCAGGTTTGGAAGTTGCCGTGTGACGTCTCCGCTACACCGGGACACCGTGCATACGCTCCGGTGCCAGTTTTGGAAGCCGCTGTGTGCCTGATCTTATTGTAGCGCACCCGCTACACCGGGACACCGTGCATACGCTCCGGCGGACCCGAGTTTGTGGTGGCGGGGCTGGTGACCAGGGTGTTCTCACTTGGTCTGTGATTTGGACGCGAGTCCTTGAGTCGGCCGATCCGTGTTTCGCAGGACCACGCCTGTTGGTTGCGATTCCAGGAGTCGGTAAGGCGTACGCCAGACTTTATCCCTTCTTCACTTCCTCGCAAGGCTACCTGCCGTGTTCGGGAATGGCTCAACTCGACTCTGACGCCTCGGGCTTGTAGAGGAAACCGTCCAGCAACGGATCCTTGTCTCCCTAGTTCTGTACGTCTCGTGGTTACCGGGCGTGTGATCCCAAGTATGCCTCCTTGTTTCGCAGGACCACGCCTGTTGGTTGCGATTCCAGGAGTCGGTAAGGCATACGCCAGACTTTATCCTTTCCTCACTTCCTTGCAAGGCTACCTGCCGTGTTCGGGAGTGGCTAAACTCGGTCTCCCCACCCTGGTTCTGTCTTGTGTCTCGTCCTTTACGTCTCGTGTACACCGGGTGTGCGATCTCGAGTTGGTCTATCCTTGTCTCGCAGGACGACGCCTGTTGGTTATGATTTCAGGAGTCGGTAAGGCATACGCCAGACTTTATCCTTTCCTCACTTCCTTGCAAGGCTACCTGCCGTGTTCGGGAATGAACCAACTCGTCTACACGACCCTGGGTTTCCGGAGGAAGGTCTAGCAATGGATCCTTTCCTTATTTTCTTAATCGCTCTCCTTGCGCTTGGCTGTCGGACTCTCCAAAGGCGGTCCTTCAACTCAAACAAAACCCGAATCCTTTTAGAAACGCTCTAACACTTGAATGGCGGACTCTCCACAGGCGGTCCTCCAACTCAACGCTACAAGCTTCCTAAAAAGACTCGTCGCGAGCCGCTCCAGTGGGCCTCCTTTTATACTGACTGGAGCGCCCGTTAATCCGCCCGTTAATCCTCCGTTAATCCTAATCCTTCTTCGGGAAACGACAGAGCCGTTTGGACATCGGTGTTGATGCGCTGTGCTGAACATGGGCCCCCAAAAAAAAAATGACATTCTCGGTTACCCTCTTATTTTGGTGTGGATACCTATCCACTTCCCCCCTCCTTCGGAAAACGACTGTGCGCTCCCCTGGGACCCTTTTAGAGCACCTAGCCTATGTACCTTATTCCATGTTTTTTTTTTGTTGTTTTGTTGTTTTTTTTTCTCCTTTTTTTTTTTTTTTTTTTTATTTTTAATTAATTTTTTAATAATAATAATTTTTTTCCTTTTTTTTCCATATTCTTTTTCTTTAATAATCTTTAATTTTTAATTTTTTTTTGTTTTTTCTTTTTGTTGTTTTTCTTTCCTTATAATTATTTTTTCTTTATCTTTGTTTTCAGTTAGAGTTTTATTTTATTTTATTCTATTATTAATTTTTTTTTTTTTTTTTTGTTATGTACCTTTTTTTTTTTTAAATTTTTTTTGTACATATATGTATCTATGTTTCTTCTTTTCTATTTTAATTTTTTTCTATATACCCCCTCGTTTTTATCCTAAGCTTAATTTTTTTTTTTTTTTTTTTTTTTTTTTTTTTTTGTTTTCCCTCTTTTTTTTAAATTAATTGGTTTGTTTTTTTTTTTTTTTTTTATTTATAACTTTTTCTTGACTTTTACTTTTTAGACTTTTCTCAATATCTTCACGCCGTTGGTTCCTCCTCGCACTCGGAAACATACGGCTCCAACATGCGCCATGACACACCACCTTCCGGTGCGTCCGCGCCTCCTCTCCACCTCCGCCGCCACCCTCACACAGAGCTCCGGCGGCCAGTCTTCTTCTGGGACCTCCTTGTCACCTCCATCCGATGCTGACCTCATCAGCACCGGCCTTGTTGGCCTCTCCTCCGGGCAAGAGTGCTGCCGGCCCAGCGCCGGCTTCTTTGGTGTCGGCCACACCCACGGCCCCTTCGTCCATGGCTCCTCCTCCTTATCCTCCTTCCTTGGGCGTGGTGTAGGTGGTGCCGCAGTCCACGTTGCTTCCTGCTGCCTCTTCCTGGCGGCCGTTGCCACCTCCCTTTCCTCCGGTCGTTCCGACCGAGGGCGTGGTGTTGGTGGCACCGCGGGCCACCGCGTCGCTGGCCGGGTCCTCCTCGTGGCTTTCCTCCTTTTCGCAGCCTCCACCAGCCGCCTTGCCCGTCGCAGCCGCATCCTCCTCGACATCGCCCTCCTCATGGCTCTCTCCCGTCCATCTCTCCTGACGTCTCTCCACTCCTTGTCGATCTCCTCGCAGATCTCCTCTGCTCTTTGGGCCCTCTTCTTCGCCATCTCCGAGATGGTGACCATCGCCTCCTTTCGCTGGCGGCACCTCTCCGATCTCCTCCTGTGCTCCAGCGCCTCGCTCCGGCGCCGCTCCTCCACAGTGGCGCGACCGACCGGTATGTGTTTCCGTCCTCCTGCTGCCCGTTGGATCGCCCACTCCGTCCTCATCCGTCTTCCGCTCCATGTGGGATCGCCGACTATCTCCAAATCGCTCTCGTCAGACGAGACGATCATCGTTGCTTCTGACCTGTTGCTCATGTTGCTTCGTTGATTAGATTTTTTTTTGAATAGACCGTGCTCCTCCCAGCCGCCGCCTTTTATAGCACATCCAACTCCCGCTACTGGATATGCCCCGTTACTGTTCCGTGACTGGACCTGTTATAGCTCCCGTTACTGGACATATCCCGTTTTCCATTGTGCACTTGTGCCGGTTGCCGTTCTATTCCTCCTTCGCCGGTGATCCCATGTCTTGGCACTTCAGCTCACTCACGTGTGCCCTCTTCTCTTTCTTGGTTCTTCCGTGCCGTATGATGACAATTACCGGCGAAACGAAATTGACGACCGTGTAGGGCCCATCGTACCGCGGCGCCAGTTTTGCTGCGAATCCCTCTGCTGCCTTCGACAAATGGTGCTCTTTTGCCCACACCGTTTCGCCAATCTTTGGGCTCCACTTCCGTCTCCGTAAATTATAGTGCCTCGCCTGGTCCTGGGCCGCCCGCTCCATGTTCCTCCGCACTATCTCGAAGACTTCCTTCATCTTCGTCGCGTTCTCCGTGGGCGTTCCTTGCCCAACTCCTGTGCCTAACGCGTTTTCGTCGAACAACGCTCTTGGCATCCTGGGCTCCCTGCCCTGCGTTACAAAGCAAGGCGAATACCCTGTCGACTCTGACACTGCCGAGTTCACTGCCAGCATGAGCTCTGGCCAGTGCTCGTCCCAAGTCCTCTGGTCCTCCCCAGCGAACTGGGCGATCATCGTTTTGATCGTTCTATTCGCCCTTTCTGTTGGATTTTCTTGGGGCGTATATGGTGCGGTGAACTGGTGGCGCACGCCAAGCTCCCCGAGGAACTTCTTAAAGCTGCGGCTGGTGAATTGTACGCCGTTATCCGTCACCATCACCTTCGGAACTCCATACCGAGCGACAATCCTTTCTCTGATTGCCTTTTGCAGTGCCTCGGTAGTTGCTTTCCGCAGTGGCACTATCTCCGTCCACTTCGAAAACCGGTCCATCATTACCAAAACCATTGTATTCCCATGTTTAGATCTTGGCAATGGACCCACGAAGTCCGCACACACCGTTGCCCATGGCTCTTCCGGGACCTGTGTCAGCATTTGTCCTGCTGCTTGCATCTGGCATGGTTTGTATTTTAGGCAAGTTTCGCATCTCCTGACATATTTCTCTTTGCATCCCTGGCCAGAAGTACCTGGCGGCCACTCTGGCTATCGTCTTCCTCACGCCTAGGTGTCCTGCCGCCGGTGCGTCATGGTTCTCTTTGAGGACCTGCTGCCTCGACTCCGTGGGCACGCACAACTTCCATGACGCCACTTCCTCGCTTCCTGCTCTATGCGGAACGTGGCGGTAAATCAAGCCGCCCTCTTCGACGTAGTCCGGGTATTTTTGCGGGCTTGCCTTCATTTTCTCCTTTAACGCGTTTATCCACACGCACTCTTGGACTTCCAGATCCACGGTTCTTCTGAACTGCTCCAACACCGGCTGGCGAGATAGCGCGTCGGCGACCACGTTCAGCTTACCCTTCCTGTAGCTGATGACGTAGTCATACTGCTGCAACTCGAACACCCACCTCGCTTTTCTTCCAAGCGGGCTCTCGAGGTTGTTGAGCCACTTCAGTGCCATATGATCCGTGATTACGTCGAACTGATATCCTTCCAGGTAGGGCCTCATTTGCCTGATCGCCCATACTATGGCTAGGCACTCCTTCTCCGTTGCCGAGTAATTTTTTTCAGCTCCAATCAGCGTTCGACTGGCGTATGCGATCACTCGTTCGCCCTCCTCGGTGTCCTGGGTCAGGACCGCTCCGACGCCGTAGTCGCTTGCGTCCGTTTGCAGCACGAAGTCTGGGCACGCCAGTACTGGGTCTTCCGCCAGCCGTGCCTTTAGGGTCTCGAACGCCTCCTGGTGCTTGGGGGTCCATTCCCATTTCGTCCCCTTTCGTAGCAGATCGTTCAAGGGCTTCGCGATTCCTGCGAAATCTGGGACGAACCGCCGATACCATGACGCCATCCCTATGAACTGTCGTACTCCCTTGACGTTTGTCGGGGGTTGCAGCTCCGTAATGGCAGCGACCTTCCCCGGATCCATGCCGATCCCTTGGCTCGTTATTCTATGTCCCAAGTATAGCAGTTCCTGCCTGAAAAAATGACATTTTTCCGTGTTTATCCGCAGGTTTGCTGCTTTCAACCTTCTGAACACTTCTCTTAGGTTCGCCATGTGTTCTTCCTTGGTGCGTCCGATCACGATGATATCGTCCTGATACGCAAAGGCATGTGGAGCCATGTCCGGCCCTATGACCTGGTCAAGGGCCCTTTGAAATGTTGCCGAGGCTGAGTGCAACCCGAACGGCATCACCTTCCATTGGTACAGACCCTTCCCTGGAACGGTGAAGGCGGTGTACTTTCTGCTTCCTTCCTCCAGAGGGATCTGCCAATCCCGTCCTTCAAGTCGAGGCTGCTGAAGAATCTGGCCTCCCTTAGTTGCTCCAATATGAAATTTATTCGTGGCATTGGGTACGCATCTTTTACTGATTTTGCGTTGATTTGCCGAAAGTCCACGCACATTCTCCACTGACCCGTCTTTTTCTTCACCATTACAATCGGTGAGCTGTATGCGCTATTCGAGGGCTCAATGCATCCCTTTTCCAACAGCTCCTCCACTTTTGCGTTTATTTCCCCCTGTATTTTCGGGTTTTTGGGGTAATATCGCTGTTTTATGGGAATGTCGTCCTTCATGGTGATCCTGTGCTGAGTTATGTTCGAGCATCCTGTTTGGACGGCGAACGCTTCTAGCTCACTCTCGATAAATCTCTTATTGCGTTCGTCTTCCCATACCTCTGGACATCCGGACACTGCTACGGACAGTCTATCCTCCAGACATCCGCCCCATCTCTCCCTTTTGGGTATGGTAACGCGGTGGCCTGCGCATGTCACCGTTGCGCCGAACTCGCTGAGGAAATCCCATCCCAGCACAAGACTGTCCTCCATGCCTGGCATCACCAGCAGGTTCAGTGTCTTTGTCCTGTTGCCGAAGCTTATCCGAGCCTGTAATGCGGCGCGTATTTCTGTATGGCTTCCATTGGCTAACTTTACCCGCCTCTTTATTGCGACTCGTTTCCCGGCTATTTCCTGGCTCTCTGCTAGGTCCTCTGATATAAAACTTGCCGTCGCTCCTGTATCCATCATGGCTTTCACCTCCGTGCCCTCGACCTCGATGGTTGCCGTCAACTGTTGCTCTTCTCCGGCTAGTCCTCCTATCAATTTCGAGAGGCAGCACCCTGCTCTCCTCCCTGTTGCTGGGACCGCTGCGCATTTCCCGCCCTCTGGCAGCATTCTGTGCTTCGAACTCCTGTCGCGCCGCACATTTTGCAGAAAAGCAGCCTTGGGTTCCTGCACCCGCTGGCCCAATGGCCCATGCCACCGCATTGGTTGCATGCCTGGGCTGGGTTCTCGACCGGACCCTGCCTTGGCCCTGCTGCCCACTGCTGATTAGGCTGTTGCGGAGCCGACCTATGCTGGGTCTCGGGCTGCCATCTCGGCATCCAACTTTGGTTCGTGCTGTTCTGTCGCTCCGGTGGGCCTTGGCGCGGTTCCTCTCTTTGCCACCTTGGTGCCCATTGTGTGTTTTGGACGGCCTGGTGGTGGAACTCGTCCCGTTGCTCTTTCTGGGTCCATTGGTTTCTCTGGTACCTTGCCGCTTCACCATGCTGCGGTTCTTCTCTCTGCCACCTCTCGTTTACGGCCGGCTGACTGTGGCTCCACCTTTGTTCTGTGGCCACTTGCCTGTTAAAAGCCTCTTCCTCCTGCGCCAATTCTTCAAACTCCTCTGCTAAGCCCATCACCTCCTCTAAAGATGCGCAAAGGTATGGCCTTATGAACATTTTCATTCTTGGCATGCAGTTTTCGACGTGCCTCTCGATTACTTCTTTCGTGGTTTTTCCTAAAGGTTTCATTAGTGACTGAAGGTCCACCATGTACTCTTTGAAAGGCTCTCCGCGACGCTGCTTCCGTTGGCGAACTTGGTCCGCCAACTTTTCGAAGTATCCTTTTGGCAGGAAAAAATTCTCGAAGCTTGCCTTGAACCTCGCCCATGTTGGCCATTCTTCGTCGTTCATGATGAACCACCTTTGGGCCCTGCCCTGCAGTAGTTCTGGCATGGCTCTGGGGATCGTGTTTATGTCTAATCCGTATGTCTTTGCGGACCACGTTACTCGGTCCAGGAACTCTAACGGGTCCCCTGTGCCGTCGAAACGAAACGACCAGTCTCGCACCTGTCTGGCTACTTTAGCGTAATCCACCGGGGCCGGA
This sequence comes from Drosophila malerkotliana malerkotliana, assembly GCA_018153235.1. Classification (NCBI taxonomy): domain Eukaryota; kingdom Metazoa; phylum Arthropoda; class Insecta; order Diptera; family Drosophilidae; genus Drosophila; species Drosophila malerkotliana. Next base: position 2,446,550 of record JAECXV010000159.1, read on the forward strand.
ACATACTTTCTCGACTGCGGTTCTATGCTCCTTCCCATTCTTGGATCTGGTACCGCCAGGCTCTCTATAAACTTCTCTGTTTCGCTGGCTGCTCTCTGCCTGGGGGTTGATCTTTGTCCAAACCTTTCCTCTAGGCCGTGTGTTAGCGCCAGTACCTCCTCTTCCTTGGATTCGTCGACCCACCTCGCCACTGAGGATCTCATCGCTTCCACAGTCCCGTCTGCTGGTAGACCGATCTCTCTACACACTTCGCTCAGCTCCTCCTTTCTCAATGTGTAGATCCAATTCTTTCTTCCCATCTTTCTGCTATGTTATTTTCTAGGCTAAATGCAATCACGAAGTTTGGGCACCAGGTGTAACGAACTGTCTTTTCTGCTGCTGATCGCTACAATTTGCCGCGGCTAGCTCACAGAGTTTCGCGGATCCGTTCCACCGAATTTATAGATTCGACGTGATTGCCCAAGCCCAGAAAGTAATACAAATAGCTTAAAGTTTCCACACTCTATATTTTGAGAGCTCTTTACACTACAAAAGGCTTTCTTTCTCTTTTATTCGTTGCTCCTTCCGTTCCTGTTGGCTCCGTCGTCGGCGTCCTATGCGGGTTGTCCGGGATACGCTGCCGCTGTTCCGTCGCCGCCGTTACTCCGTCGCCGATGGTACTCCTGTCGCCGCGCTGCCAGCGATTCCGCTACCTTCTGCCCTTTGACCTTGAGAAAACACCCCCTTGGGTCGACTACGACTGATCTGACGGTTGGCTGCGGTCGCTCACCTCCGCTACACCGGGACACCGTGCATACGCTCCGGTGCCAGGTTTGGGAGTTTATTTGCTGACTGCCGCTTTCGCTACACCGGGACACCGTGCATACGCTCCGGCGCCAGGTTTGGAAGTTGCCGTGTGACGTCTCCGCTACACCGGGACACCGTGCATACGCTCCGGTGCCAGTTTTGGAAGCCGCCGTGTGCCTGATCTTATTGTCGCGCACCCGCTACACCGGGACACCGTGCATACGCTCCGGCGGACCCGAGTTTGTGGTGGCGGGGCTGGTGACCAGGGTGTTCTCACTTGGTCTGTGACTTGGACGCGAGTCCTTGAGTCGGCCGATCCGTGTTTCGCAGGACCACGCCTGTTGGTTGCGATTCCAGGAGTCGGTAAGGCGTACGCCAGACTTTATCCCTTCTTCACTTCCTCGCAAGGCTACCTGCCGTGTTCGGGAATGGCTCAACTCGACTCTGACGCCTCGGGCTTGTAGAGGAAACCGTCCAGCAACGGATCCTTGTCTCCCTAGTTCTGTACGTCTCGTGGTTACCGGGCGTGTGATCCCAAGTATGCCTCCTTGTTTCGCAGGACCACGCCTGTTGGTTGCGATTCCAGGAGTCGGTAAGGCATACGCCAGACTTTATCCTTTCCTCACTTCCTTGCAAGGCTACCTGCCGTGTTCGGGAGTGGCTAAACTCGGTGTCCCCACCCTGGTTCTGTCTTGTGTCTCGTCCTTTACGTCTCGTGTACACCGGGCGTGCGATCTCGAGTTGGTCTATCCTTGTCTCGCAGGACGACGCCTGTTGGTTATGATTTCAGGAGTCGGTAAGGCATACGCCAGACTTTATCCTTTCCTCACTTCCTTGCAAGGCTACCTGCCGTGTTCGGGAATGAACCAACTCGTCTACACGACCCTGGGTTTCCGGAGGAAGGTCCAGCAATGGATCCTTTCCTTATTTTCTTAATCGCTCTCCTTGCGCTTGGCTGTCGGACTCTCCAAAGGCGGTCCTTCAACTCAAACAAAACCCGAATCCTTTTAGAAACGCTCTAACACTTGAATGGCGGACTCTCCACAGGCGGTCCTCCAACTCAACGCTACAAGCTTCCTAAAAAGACTCGTCGCGAGCCGCTCCAGTGGGCCTCCTTTTATACTGACTGGAGCGCCCGTTAATCCTCCTGGACTCTGCACCTGCCGTTAATCCTGTTTCCAGAATCACGCCACTTTCCCGTTGGCGGGTCGCTGTCCGTGGCCCCTCGTCTCCCCCGGCCACGGATCTCTGCTGCTGGTGCGTGGTGCACCGGTGGGCTTCCAGGGCCCGTTGCACTCTTCGTCGCAACCCCCCCCCTCTGCTCCTTGCCGCTCACCCCGCCACACTTTCTAAGGCACGCCTGCGCATCGTGCTGACTCCCCACTGGACTACTTTCCCAACGTTGCCCCGGGACCGTTACGTTCCACGTCGATTCCTTCTTCCCCCGGGTGGCGCCTGTTTACCCTTTCACCTGCCACCGTTACGTTCCACGTAGATTCCGTCCTCCCACGGGTAGCTCTTCGCCAGAACCCACGGTAACTGGCTTTCACCTTTCCCCCCAACCCCCCGTACTGATCCTGGCGACGTTCCCTTGGGCTGCCCGGGTTGTTGACCGGTGGTTGACCCCCATTTTCCGCCTCCTCGGCCCCCCCCTTTGCCCCCGGCTATCTGTCTTCGCGTGTGGGGAGACTGAATCTCCTCACAATCGCTTGCAGAGAAATTTAGTCTGAGATGCGAATTCTTATAAAACAGACACGAAATGATTTTCTTGATGTTCGTCATCCACATCAATTCCTTGCATTTAATACCCAATTTCTAGTTCTTAAGTTGTAAAGCGAATCTCCAAGAAAAAAAATTCCAAACAGTAACCTGTTGACAGTCAATTTATTGGGAACCCCTACGCACTTTCGACGCAAAATATTTGAACCTACTTGCCATCTACTGATTTCGTTCGAGTAACAAGAGACATGCTGACGCCCAGCCTGGCAGTCAAACATTTATACCTTGCAAGAAGTAATTATTTCACCAAGTCATAGAATGCAATCAAGTAAAAATCTGGAGCCACCTATCATATTGAAGCCTCCATCGTTGGATTACCTACATGCTGCTCTTGCTGTGCCGTCTCCAAGGCCTTTGACTGGTGTGGCGCCTGAAGTTAGATCTTCTGGGCTTACGCTGGAAGCGGTTACTCCCCGAAAGTCCATAATTGTTCCTCGCCGGATGCCATTGTTGATGACGTCAAAATAATCGTGTTAGACCATCTTATGAAATAGCTATTTTGAATTTTAACTTTAAACATAGGCGTACTACGCTGACAATAAAATAAGGTCTCCAATTTTTTTTTCATTGAAAATTATTTACAAACGGTGTGACATTTATTTACAAAAAGCGATACACCGTTGGAAAGGTCAAGGTCTTGGCTACTTTTCTACATAATCGCCATGAACTTGTCTATGCCGGCAGAATACCACTCTCCGTCCACGTCGCGCAGCCAGGTGTTGACCTCTTTCTGAACCTCCGCGTCACTATCAAACTTCTTCCCTCCGAGATGTTTTTTCAGAGTGGGGAACATGTGGTTTTTGAGCATTTCTGCCTCCACTGCTTGAATAGTCGCATCCGAGACCAAAGGTCGGCCACTTCTCTCCTCGTCGTGAACATTAATGCGCCCGGAATTAAACTCGCGGCTCCACTTACGCACGTTTTTCAAGCTTTAACTAGTTGACGATGGATTTCAATAGGTGTCACTTTTTTCGCACTCAAAAAACGTATTACAGAACGCAATTCGCACTTGGACGCTGACGCGAGGGGTACCTCCATCGTTGACGGCTGCTCAGCCAAGAGCGGTCGGGGAAGCCTCACCCAGCAGCAAAGTGGTAGTGAGGGAACCAAGGAACACGTTGGTGTTGCCAGATTTCGCCTAGCGCGTGATCCGGCGAAGTTGCAGCGTTGCAGCTTTATTGTCAGCCTATATCTTTTTTCAAAATATGGTAGTCCTACCTGATTCCCACTCGAAAAAGCACTTGATCCTGCTTGCTGGCTTGAGCATAGTATCATTAATGATTATCCAGCTAAAGACGCTCAGAGTCGTCTGAGGATGACAACTCCCTGCTTTCCAGTTTCCATAGTGACTTTATCGATAGCTCAACTGATATTTCATTTTTCCAACTAAGCCCCATCCATAACAATCATGCCACTATGTGCCACTATCGCTTCCTAAAGACTTTCACCATCCTACACTATAAGCTTCTGTTTTAATCGATGTGCTGTGTCCAACTGTTTTTTATATCTTCGATCGGAACAATTTGCCGCAGTTAGCAAACAGAGTTTGAAGGTTTATTCCACCAACTTGAATGGTCGACGTGATTGCCCGAGCTCAGCAATAAAAAATGAGGGCGTGGTCGCCACGCGCGTAGGAAGTGAAGTTTCTTAGGAGAGATACTAGCCAAAATTCATAACAAATAATTCGATTTTGTATTTTTCATTTATTGCAACATCACAAGGGTTATGTTAAAGTTTGTACAAATATTTACATCGGCAGTATCTTAATCTATGAATTAAGACATTAAAAATTCGAGTATGGAGCCAGATTTATCCGTGGTACTTTAAACAACTTTTGATTTTCGTCAACTTTTTGTTTTTTTCTGGCTTGATATTCTCATACACGTTCCCTTGCACTTTTTGAAATACTTTTTTGTAGAGTTTTGTCCTCCTCAAGGATGGAGTCAGCTTGGAAATAAGTCGCGCGTTATCCTAAAGTGTCTGATTGTACGTAACCCAAATTGCTGTCAAATAATACACAGATCAAAACAACGTTATTTTTCAACCGTTCAACCTCGTTCTGTAACACGGAAAGCGCATATCGCGCCCCAAGAAGTTCCATTTCAATACAAATAGCATATAACCTTATAAAATTTTTATTTTGGGCCTATCGGTCAACTACAAATAAACGTACTTCGTTCCGCTCCAGACGCCTTTGCTAAGGGTCTTGAAGAACGTATTAGGGACCTTTCCGGACGCCCCCTTCCGGCATTCGTTACCCCTTCGTTCTGTAACACTTCCAGAGACTGTAAAAATCATAAGAAAGCTAAAAAAAGAAAAAATAGAAAAACCCCTGGTCCTGACGGAATAACTAACCCTATAGTGAAGTCGTTTCCTCTTCGTGCCATCCTGTGCCTAGTTCGGATCTCCTTGCTTTTGGTGCTTTTGGGATTGGGTATTTCCCAAACCCGTAGAAGAAGTCTAATGTCTCCATGATTTGCAAAAAGGGCAAGCCGCCAGCAGACCTCAACAGCTACCTCATTTTACTACCAGCTTTTTGTAAGATCTTAGAAAGATGCATCCTAGCTCGCTTGCTTGCCAAGTCCCCCAAGTCCAAGCAGCAACTCCGTCGTTCCAATTTGGCTTTAGAGAACGACATGGGACCCCCAAACAACTGCATCGAGTGGGTCAATTCGTTTTAGATGTATTTCAACAGAAAGACTACGAGATGGCTACATTTCTTGACTTCCAACAGGCCTTTGATGGGGCTTTGCACCAACTGTTTCAAATTGTCGGCAACTTCCAGAAAGGATTCTGGACCTTTTCCGTGGTCAAGGATGAAACAACCTCTACGTCCCAGCCAATCACTGCAGGAGTTTCTTAAGAAAGCGTCGTTGGAAAAAAAAAACATTTTTTTTAACATAATAGAGATGAGCAAATATTGAGCTCCACGCCATTCCCTGCATTGGCTAAGTGTTTTTTTTCATCTTTAGTGTATTTTTGTTGCTGGACGACTTTCGATGCCAGTGGATTTGGAGGTACCACCCTACCTAACCCCGACAGCCATCCAACGTGAGCACCACGGTGCTACAGGAGATCTTCTCAAGCTTCAGGGATTATATTTTTACGACCCATCGCTAAAATCCCGCGGGTAAAATCAACCCCTCTGCCTGTGGAGTGTTGGATTTTTATACCCTTGCAGAGGGTATTATAATTTTGGTCAAAAGTGTGCAACGCAGTGAAGGAGACATCTCCGACCCTATAAAGTATATATATTCTTGATCAGGATCACCTCCTGAGTTGATATGAGCATGTCCGTCTGTCCGTCTGTCTGTTTCTACGCAAACTAGTCTCTCAGTTTTAAAGCTATCGTCTTGAAACTTTGCACACACCCTTCTTTCCTTTGCACGCAGTATATAAGTCGGAACGGCCCGGATCGGCCGACTATATCCTATAGCTGCCATATAACTGATTGATCGGAAATGGTATAACTTTGGTGTTTTTAAAGTTAGAGAGTTCAAATTTTAGGTGAGAGCTATTTTTGGCAAAATAATGCTAAATTTCGTAAGGATCGGCCGACTATATCCTATAGCTGCCATATAACTGAACGATCGGAAATGACCCAACTTTGACCCAACTCGTGTTTTTGAAGATAGAAAGCTGGAACTTAGTACAGATTATATATTTGGTCAGTTGATCCGACCTACCAAATTTCATTAGGATCGGCCGACTATATCCTATAGCTGCCATATAACTGAACGATCGGAAATGGTACTTGGTAGAAATATCAACTTTTGTATTTTTGAAGATAGAAGTTTGGGACTTTTTTTAGATTTTGTATTGTAAAAAATTGGATTATATATTCCTATTGCCATAAGGATCGGTCAACTATATCCGATGTTTGCGATATATATCCGGTTTTAACTGCAAGGGTATATAAACTTCGGCTCCGCCCGAAGTTAGCTTTCCTTTCTTGTTTTATGTATTTTTAAACCCTTGAAGAGGGTATTATAATTTTGGTCAGAAGTGTGCAACGCAGTGAGGAAGACATCTCCGACCCTATAAAGTATATATATTCTTGATCAGAATCACCTCCTGAGTTGATATGAGCATGTCCGTCTGTCCGTCTGTCTGTTTCTACGCAATCTTGTCTCTCAGTTTTAAAGCTATCGACATGAAACTTTGCACACACTCTTCTTTTGTTTGCACGCAGTATATAAGTCGGAAAGGCCGGGATCGGCCGACTATATCCTATAGCTGCCGTATAACTGATTGATCGGAAATGGTATAACTTCTATGTTTTTTGGGTTAGAGAGTTCAAATTTTACATGACTTTTGACATGACATTTTACTTTATTTGGCAAAATAATACGACGTGCCAAATTTCGTTAGGATTGGCCGACTATATCCTATAGCTGCCATATAACTGAACGATCGGAAATGACCCAACTTTCGTGTTTTTGAAGATAGAAAGCTGGAACTTAGTACAGATTCTATTTTTGGTCAGTTAATCCGACCTACCAAATTTCATAACGATCGACCCACTATATCTTATAGCTGCCATATAACTCAACGATCGGAAATGGTTTTTGGTAGAAATACCAACTTTGGTATGTTTGAAGATAGAAGTTTGGGACTTTTTTTAGATTTTGTATTGTAATAAATTGGATTATATATTCATATTCCCATAAGGATCGGCCAACTATATCCGATGTTTGCGATACATATCCGGTTTTAACTGCAAGGGTATATAAACTTCGGCTTCGCCCGAAGTTAGCTTTTCTTTCTTGTTTTTATACAAAAAGCGTTAATTCTTATGGTTAATGAAAACCACTTTCTTGTAAAATATGTATATTTAATTATGTTAATTTATTTTATAAGAAATTTCACCAAATTATATCGTTAATGAATATCGCCACCTATTTTAACAACATTTAGACACTTCCAATATTGACCTTAGCCAAGGAATGTTTCCACACTAACGAACTATCAGGCTAGATGTTGAACTCCCGCTTTTGGCCCGCACGTTCGATGGTTCCGGCTCTGGCTCGTCGGTGGCGTGGTGTTAGGGTGTTTGGCCAATCACGGGTGCCTTTTTAGGACTTATTATTATTTAATTAAAATAAACGTGCGAGAAGAGATGACGAAATAAGCTACCGGAGAAGCTATGACCGACAACTGAGAAAATTAGGACAAGAAAGGATAGAAAAAGAAGAAGAAAAATTTGTGCGATCGGAAAATATACCACTCCTTGATGTTCTAGGAGCTAACGAGGCCCACCCTTCCTTGATCATGGTTTTTCCGTATAAATTTAAAATTTTCCACGATCCCTTTGTTTGGCAAGCGCTACTGAGACGGGTTTAGGAAATCAAAAATTAAGATTTTACGCAAACATTATAAAATAGTTTATTAAAGCTAAAATGGACATAATAAAATTTCTATTCTGGGTTTCGCTGCGGTTCTTTACATCTAATATTTTAAGGAAAATTAAATAAGGCGAAAAAATTGTATAAATATTTAAATATGGGGTATGAAAATGACTTAAATATAAAAACAATGGTTTTTCAATAAAAAAGACAAAGAAAAATATAATTTATCATCAATTAAAGGTATATGTGGTAAAATGGGAAAACGTGAAAACTTAACATAGAAATAAGAAGAATTATCAAATGGGATACTTCAATGCAATATTATTTAGGTTTTAGGCAAACTCACTTTGTTTTTTTTCTGCATCCACCGCCGAAAGCTTTCGCTGGTTGCTGCGCTGTGAGAAAAATTTGTCGCACAAAACAAGAAGAAAAATATGCAAAAAAATAATAATTCATTTTCATCAAATAAAATGATTTTTCCTAAAGAGGAAAATTTTTCTTCGTTTAACTCTTTTCCATTCACTTTTCACCCTTATTTACACTTATCCTCTAATTTTCAATTATTTTTCTCTTCGGTTACATTAAAAATTAACTTAAAAGTAAGCTCCATACAATTATTTCCTGATTACTTATGCTATCCCTCTCAGTACTCTCACTAGAGTTCATTGAACCCTCGGGGGAACATTTGGGAGCTATGCTCCATCGCACCTTCACAACCGAGATTATGCACAGCGTGCTATCACCTATTTCGTTTTGGGGTGACAAAACTGCAACGGGGCTACTGCACCGACTCCGTCCGTCTCGCTTACTCCTTCCTCCCAACGTGGAATGGGGGCCGGAACTTGCAGTTTTTTTTCTCGCCTCCCTTCTGTCCCGTTCACCAATATCGCACCAATATCACCTGATTTTATTGCAGCCGGTGCGGATGGAAGAGATTTCTATCAAGGGATTTTTTTTCTTTGTTTGAATTATTAGATCGGTCTTTAACCGCTTATATCTACTTAGATATTACATAGCTCCGGTGTTACCTAGCTAACCAAATTTTCTGAGCTAGGTGGGGGTTGAGGTTAGGTTTAGTTAGGGGTCACATCTTCTCACTAACCCTCTAAAAAAAAAAAATTCCCTTTTTTAACTGTAAGTCAGTTTAAATTGTCTTAAAAAAAAATCCGACACTGGAATCTCCTTCCGCCGAGGACCTCCCTGCAACCGCACCAGGGGATTCGCCAAATTCCGTCGCGACTTCGATGGTTGTGAACCGCGGACTGATCTGGTCCCAGAGCTTTGCCTCTTTCGCTTGGTTGTTCTGCACTTGGGAGCGATGTTGTTGCAGGCCTCCAGAGTCAGTGCCAACTGACTAAATTCCCAATTTTCATACTTTTTTTCTGCTTCAAACTTTTTTTTTATTTTTTGCGATTTAAGTTTTACCACTTTCAACTGCACTGGTCTGAGTCTCGATGTGAAAAGAAAGAACCTCCAGGCGAGTGATACGAGGAACCCAGGACCAGCTATTCGGGAGTTCTTTTTTCCTTTTGCAGAGTGTACCCGGTTAAAAATTTCTCCACCCATTTCTCTCGCTGACTAAGAGCGCTGCCACTAACAGTCCCTAAGCCTACCCGTTTTCTTCACGACAGTTTTAGAGCCAGTCGCTTCCAAACCGCATTAGCAATCCATCAGATACACGCCTTTACAAAATCCCCCCCGACCAAAATCAGGCTTGGTGGTGCATTTAATCTTCTCGACCCACAAGGCTGACCACTTGTAGCTAAGCCTGGCGAATATCTTTCCCATGGTACCGGCCGACAAGCTTTCCACTCAGATCCTCTAGTTCATATATTGAGCTTCCTATCTTCCTTCTCTAGCCTTTACAAATAGGGGAGCTAGCTTAGAATTGTAACCCGCCTGAAAACAGCTCTGTTTAAAGTTCCTCCTATATACTTCCTGCCCAACTTTGAAAGATACCTCACGCGCCCTAAGGTTGTAATATCGCTCATTCCTCACATATTGCTTTCCCAATGTTTCAGCTGCTTTCTTTCTGATAATCTCTAGAGAGTCCTCCCGGCTAAAAGTAACTGCTTTGTCCTCTAGCATCGCCAACTTCCTCAATAAGGAGTACGTTGCCCCAGAGGTAATCATCTGCTGGCCAAAAACCATATAATAAGATGTGGATCCCAGACCGGAATGAGTTGCTGGCCTCAGCGCACAGCTGATTTTACTAAGATTTTCATCCCAGTCCTTTTGGTCGCTGCGAATGTAAGCCCGAATGCCAGCAATCACAGATCGATTTACCCGCTCCGAAGCATTAGCCTGAGGAGCGTGCACCGCCGTTAAAGTGTGCGTGATACGATGACTCCTAAGCATACTCTGAAATTTGTCGGATCTAAACTGCGACCCGTTATCGGAGACAATGCTCTCTGGAACCCCAAATGTGTGAAAAAGATCCTCTTCTAAGTACTTTAGAACAACGTCCGCTGTAAGTTTCTTTACGCCTTTAAGGAAAACGAATTTGGAATAATGGTCAAGCACAATGAAAATCCCTATATTCCCACTACGAGACCTAGGATAAGGGCCTAAAAAATCTATGTAGAGACGCTGGAAAAACCTCTGCGTCTCGACTGCCTTTCCCATAGGTGGCCTCAATGCCCTATTTGGTGCTTTAGTCATCCTACAGGTTTCACAGGCTGAAATGTAGTCCTTCACATCATTCACCATTCCTGGCCAGAAATAATATCGCCGAATTCTCTCCAAAGTCTCGTGGACACCCCCGTGAGACGCCAATGGATCGTCATGCGATTTCTTTAACACCTCCTGAATCAAAGCCTTCGGTATCCACAATTTCCATGCGTACGCATCATTGAGTAGTTCGCCTTTCGAATGTTCGGTGCGTCGATACACCAAGGAATCCACGATTCTCAGATCCGGAAAGTTAGCTAAATTACTTTTAATTCCCTCCATTAACTGAATATAGTCAGAAGACTTAAAATGTTCTGAGTCGATATCCACCAGCAACCCGTTATTAAAATCTATTGCCGCTATCTGTTCCTGTTCGACTCTAGACAAAGCGTCGGGAACCACATTTAACTTCCCCTTTCGATGCTGGATTGCGAATCGAAACCCTTGTAATTTTAACGCCCACCGTGCCAATCTAGTATTTAGATCACCCTGCGACATCAGCCACTTCAAGGATGCGTGATCCGTGATGACGGTAAATTCCAGTCCTTCGACATATGACCGGAATGTTTTTATGCTTCCTAAAGCCGCAAGGCACTCCTGCTCTGTCACTGTGTAATTCCTTTGTGCTTTATTTAATTTCTTAGACACAAAAGCTATAGGTAATTCATCCCCGGTGATAGACTTCTGCACTAGGACTCCTCCTACTCCAGTTTTACTAGCGTCACAGTGTATGAAAAACGGTCTTTCAAAGTCTGGTGTCTGTAATACCGGCGCACTTCCTAACATAGCCTTCAACTTCTCAAATGCCTCTTTACCTTCCTGGGTCATCACAAATTTTCGCTTGTTTTGTAAAAGATCGGTCAAAGGAGCCGATACTGACGCAAAATTGTTTATAAATTTCCGGTACCACCCGGCTAATCCCAAAAAGCTTCTTAACGCTTTGAGTGACGTTGGTAATGGAAAATTTGAGATCGCCGAGACTTTGTCGGGGTCCGTTCGAATACCACCCTCACCTATTATGTGGCCCAAATATTTTACGGTTCGCCTACAAAATTTGCTCTTTTCCACATTCAAGGTTAAGTTAGCTTCTTGGATCCGTTTAGCTACAGTCTCCAAAACTTCTAAATGCTTCTCAAACGTATCTGAGATAACCAATAAATCATCCAGGTATACAAAAACTTCGTTTTTAAGTGATGCAGGTATTACCTTATCCATTAACCTCGTCATAGTTTGTGAAGCGTTGCAGAGGCCAAAAGGCATAACTTTATAATGATACAAAGGCCGCCCTGGTATAGTAAATGCAGTTTTCGCTTTTGATAGAGGATCCAAAGAGAGATTTGCCAAAACGCGTCTTTTAAGTCAAGGCTACTTATAAAATTTGCCTTAGGTAACCGGCTAAGTATGCCATCGATCTGGGGAAGCAGATATGCATCCTTTTCCGTTACTGCGTTAGCCTTTCGGCTATCGAGGCACACTCTTACTTTGCCTGGCTTTTGGACCAGTACTACTGGCGAAGACCACGGACTATCGGACTCCTCAATAACCCCAAGTTTTAGCATCCTATCAACCTCGGCATATAGCAATTTTTCAATTGCCGGCGATACTGGGAAATGCCGTTGCTTAATAGGCTTCGCTGACCCCGTGTCTATTGTATGCATTAAAACGGAGGTCCTACCCAGTCCCGATAACGCAAATGATGGAAAGCTTTTCATAACTTTTTCTAGTTTAAGTTGCTGCCATTTCGATAACGAGTGCTGCTCCGCATCTCCTGAGATCTCTGAGATAGCTAGGGTCGGCGGCAACAGTTCGTAAGCTGTCCAAAAATCTATTTCTAAGTAAATATCTTGCCTTAGAGAGGGGATTATATGAAATTCTAATTCTCTTTTTCTTCCTTTATATTCTATCTCTGTCTTAAATTTACCTATTATTTGTTGCTTGTTTCCATCGGCAGTACACGCACCAGCTAAAACCTTTTTAAAAGGCTTTCTACTGCATATATACTCCTCAGCCAGATGCCCACCTATAAGCGATATAGCAGCGCCTGTATCTAGCAACCCTCTTCTCTTCTTTTCTAGTAAAATAACTTCTGCGTACGGCCTATTGTCGCCTAAATTTTTTCTAATACTAGCAATTTCTTTTGTTGTCTTCCAGTAATTTTTTTGTCGCCGACTGTTTCGCGAGACATACCTAGCCTCGGGCTTCAGTGTTGGCAAGTTTAATGTTCGGAACTTTTCCAGCTTAGTATGCCAGACTTGCAATCCTAAATCTCCGGAAGGTGAATTTTCTACACTAAGCGCTCCCTCCCCTCTAACTAATGCTGGTCCTCCAAGCCTTACTGTCGGTTGGGAACACTGGCTTTGGAACGCGGTGTTGCAGTGTTCCTGTGAGAGTTTTTTGTACATCTCTTACAAAAGATTTTCCTTTTTGATGCGCAGTCTTGGTATCTATGCCCTTCCTTTCTGCCGTTCCAACATACCAAGGAAAATGCTCCTCTTCTTGAAGTTCATCTTCCCCAAATTCTAACGCATCGTCGCCTTCCACCTCTTCGCAAAGTTCACTTATCGGTTTCCTTAGACGGAGTGGTTTTTGGTAACCATGGTGTTTACGCATCTCTTCTATAAAGAATTCCCTTTTTCTAACCGTATCCCTCAAATTCTCCATGGACTCGAAATTTAAATTCAGAATCTCATGCTGGATTTCTGGACGTAAATTGCGCCGTACAGTGTTTCGTCGGATGTGGGCTGGCTAAGCTGACCGACTTTAAGCTTTAAAATGGAATCATAAAAGCTTTTAAACGATTCCTTATCTCTCTGTTTTCTGTCCCTTATCATCTGACGGATATCTACATCGGTCCTTGAATCCCGGAATTGCTTCCTTAAGGCTGCACAAAGCTCCTGCCATCTCACCACTCCTACGGTCTTATGATGACGCCAAAAAAAATCAGAGGCCTTTCCTTCAAATAGCATATTTGCATTCCCGCATAAAAGTGAGAAATTCCCTTCTAATGTCTGATGTGTCAGAGCCTCGACTCTGTAGATGAAACTATCTACCCCTATAGTGTCGCCCGCTCCCGAAAACGTTAATTTCCAGTTTGATAAAATGTGACCCACTTTGTCGGGTATTTGTGCTAAATCCGAGCTTAGGGATCTGGAGCTATTGGGTCTCTGTGGAACTGTATACCGTTCTTCGTGTGGCATGTTAATTCCCAAAACCTGCTCTAGGGAGGAATTTCACTTGTATTAGGATTTACCGTTGCCCTTTGTTGGTCTATATTGCTTATTTGCGCTTCTACATTTGTCTGTATTAGATTTGCCATCCTCTCCGTGAGTTGAGTTAGTAGCTCGTTTTGCATTGCCTTTACGGCTGCAGAAATTTCTGTAGTTATTTGGCTCATTTCTTCTGCTGGTGTATTAGCATCTGTGTTCTGATCCTGCCTTGACCGCTCCTGGCTGGTTGAAGCTGACAAGTCCACCTCGCTTCCACTACGCGAAATAGTTTCGAGCCTTGTCCGCTGCCTGGTTTGAATTGCTGACGTCGGAGGCTGTGAAATTCGTTGATCGATACAGATCGAATCACAAATCGGACAAGTTCTCTTGACTGCCAAATGTGTCCTTAAGCACGCTTTATGGAAGACATGCTGACACTTGGTTTTATAGCTATCGACTGCCCTAATCTCAGAGCTACATAAGCTACACTCAGAACTAGGAGGAGGTCCCTCTTTTTGAGGTGATCGATCCTGACCCATAAATGTCTAATTATAATTATTACCTATTACTATTATTATTTTTTTTTTCTTTTACTAAGGATGAATGAGGTAATACTAAAAGGATAACTTTTTTAAAATATATAATAAAAAATGTTGTTATTATTTTTGTTCCAAATTAAAAGTAGTTTTGATTTCCACCACGCACTTAGCAACGCTGCCTATTTACGACCGTCTTCACAAAATTGTTGATAAAAATAAAAAAAGTAGACTTGAATCAAGCAATGATTTGTGGACATGAGGCCTTATGTGTAAATATGAATCTTCATGTTCTCCATGCAAATCTATTGCTCGATTTACTCAAGGAAATGGTTCTCATCAGAACTCATCAGGATGAAAAGAGGAAAAGAAAACTGAAATAAAAATTAATGGGGAGCTATTACTGAGGCTAAGTGGTCAATAGCCAGCTGCTAGCAGCTAAGCGACTGATTCTAATTCTTATGTCTCAGGTAGACATACTACCCACTTTTCTTTCTCCACCAATTGTCACTTTCGAACCCACATCTCACCGGACAGGATATCCGCCTAAGGCTGAGCATCCTGTGTTCCAAATGACGATCCAGAAACAAAAATGACAAACGACGACCAAGAAACTAGATAGTTGCCGATGAAGTAAATGATGCTTACTTTACTGACACCTGACCAAATTAATCGATCAGGAGAAAAATAAATAAATAACTCCCGCTTTTGGCCCGCACGTTCGATGGTTCCGGCTCTGGCTCGTCGGTGGCGTGGTGTTAGGGTGTTTGGCCAATCACGGGTGCCTTTTTAGGACTTATTATTATTTAATTAAAATAAACGTGCGAGAAGAGATGACAAAATAAGCTACCGGAGAAGCTATGACCGACAAAGAAAGGATAGAAAAAGAAGAAGACAAATTTGTGCGATCGGACAATATACCACTCCTTGATGTTCTAGGAGCTAACGAGGCCCACCCTTCCTTGATCATGGTTTTTCCGTATAAATTTAAAATTTTCCACGATCCCTTTGTTTGGCAAGCGCTCCTGAGGCGGGTTTAGGAAATCAAAAATTAAGATTTTACGCAAACATTATAAAATAGTTTATTAAAGCCAAATTCCGTCGCGACTTCGATGGTTGTGAACCGCGGACTGATCTGGTCCCAGAGCTTTGCCTCTTTCGCTTGGTTGTTCTGCACTTGGGAGCGATGTTGTTGCAGGCCTCCAAAGTCAGTGCCAACTGACTAAATTCCCAATTTTCACACTTTTTTCTGCTTCAAACTTTTTTTTTTTTTTTGCGATTTAAGTTTTACCACTTTCAACTGCACTGGTCTGAGTCTCGATGTGAAAAGAAAGAACCTCCAGGCGAGTGATACGAGGAACCCAGGACCAGCTATTCGGGAGTTCTTTTTTCCTTTTGCAGAGTGTACCCGGTTAAAAATTTCTCCACCCATTTCTCTCGCTGACTAAGAGCGCTGCCACTAACAGTCCCTAAGCCTACCCGTTTTCTTCACGACAGTTTTAGAGCCAGTCGCTTCCAAACCGCATTAGCAATCCATCAGATACACGCCTTTACAAAATTGGGAATTGGGCCTACCAATGGAATATTTTTATTAGCCCCGAAAACAATTTATAAAATGATTCTGGCCCCGCTCCGGAAATATGGACTGGCAATGTACGTTGTAGCTGCAAAAACATACTTAAAAAAGTTTAAGGTATTTTAAAACATGTACCAAGTATTTAGAACAAAGAAGGCGCCAAATCATGATGGCCCTCTACGTCACACGCTTCATATGCGTCATCCCTAGAAAGGGGTTTATTACTGTTTTAATGTGCTGTGTCCAACTGTTTCTTATATCTTTGCTCGGAACAATTTGCCGCAGTTACCACACAAAGTTTGAAGGTTTATTCCACCAACTTGAATGTTCGACGTGATTGCCTGAGCTCAGCAATGAACAAAAATCAAATCTAACTTCGGGCGGAGCCGAAGTTGATATACCCTTGCAGTTAAAACCGGATATATATCGCAAACATCGGATATAGTTGGCCGATCCTTATGATTACATCATAATAAATCCAATTAATTACAATAAAAAATCTAAAAAAAAGTCCCAAGCTTCTATCTTCAAATATACGAACGTTGATATTTCTACCAAATACCATTTCCGATCGTTCAGTTATATGGCAGCTATAGGATATAGTCGGCCGATCCTACGAAATTTCGTAGGTTGGATTAAGTGACCAAAAATAGAATCTGTACTAAGTTTCAGCTTTCGATCTTCAAAAACACGAAAATTGGGTCATTTCCGATCGTTCAGTTATATGGCAGCTATAGTCGGCCGATCCTTATGAAATTTGGCATGTCGTATTATTCTGCCAAAAATAGCTCTCGTGTAAAATTTGAACTCTAACTCTAAAAACACCAAAGTTATACCATTTCCGATCAATCAGTTATATGGCAGCTATAGGATATACTGCGTGCAAAGGAAAGAAGGGTGTGTGCAAAGTTTCAAGTCGATAGCTTTAAAACTGAAAGACTAGTTTGCGTAGAAACAGACAGACGGACAGACGGACATGCTCATATCAACTCAGGAGGTGATCCTGATCAAGAATATATATACTTTATAGGGTCGGAAATGTCTCATTCACTGCGTTGCACACTTTTGGACAAAATTATAACACCCTCTGCAAGGGTATAAAAATGAGGGCGTGCCACGCGCGTTCCAAGGGTCGCCACGCACGTAGGAAGTGAAGTTTCTTAGGAGAGATACTAGCCAAAATTCATAACAAATAATTCGATTTTGTATTTTTCATTTATTGCAACATCACAAGGGTTATGTTAAAGTTGGTACAAATATTTACATCGGCAGTATCTTAATCTATGAATTAAGACATTAAAAATTCGAGTATGGAGCCAGATTTATCCGTGGTACTTTAAACAACTTTTGATTTTCGTCAACTTTTTGTTTTTTTCTGGCTTGATATTCTCATACACGTTCCCTTGCACTTTTTGAAATACTTTTTTGTAGAGTTTTGTCCTCCTCAAGGATGGAGTCAGCTTGGAAATAAGTCGCGCGTTATCCTAAAGTGTCTGATTGTACTAAACCCAAATTGCTGTCCGAGTGTCGAAGGGCCGGCTGAGATTCCATCGTTGTCGACAGTTGATCCCTGAGTGTCCCTGAGTAATCAGAGTGTCTAGCAAGCTTGCTCCAGCAAGTTTCAATGCTGCATTCCTCCTCCTGAGTTCCCGCGAACGTTGTTGGTCAGTTTTCAGCGAGGGTTTTGGCGCTTCATTTTCTAACGATGTTTCCTAACCCGTTCCGTACTAGGCTTCGTCAAATTTGTAAGTCCACTCGTAAACTGTAATTATTATTATTATTATCAATACATATTAATGTATGTTTAAGGTCTTGTTATAATTTCCAATTTTTAAAAAAATTTAGTATAATTCGCGCCTTGTTTTACTTGCAATATCCGGACTTTTCAAAATACTTACTGTTTGTTTGTTAATTTAAAAACACGAAATTACAGTTTAAGATCTCATAATGTAAAGCTCTTCATTTCTTTTATTCAAATAATACACAGATCAAAACAACGTTATTTTTCAACCGTTCAACCTCGCTCTGTAACATGGAAAGCGCATATCGCGCCTCAAGAAGTTCCATTTCAATACAAATAGCATATAACCTTATAAAATTTTTATTTTGGGCCTATCGGTTAACTACAAATAAACGTACTTCGTTCCGCTCCAGACGCCTTTGCTAAGGGTCTTGAAGAACGCTTTAAACCTTTAAAGACTGCTACTCTGAGAAAATATTAAGGACCTTTCCGGACGCCCCCTTCCGGCATTCGTTACCCCTTCATTCTGTAACACTTCCAGAGACTGTAAAAATCATAAGAAAGCTAAAAATAGAAAAAAATAGAAAAACCCCTGGTCCTGACGGAATAACTAACCCTATAGTGAAGTCGTTTCCTCCTCGTGTGATTCTGTGCCTAGTTCGGATCTCCTTGCTTTTGGTGCTTTTGGGATTGGGTATTTCCCAAACCCGTAGAAGAAGTCTAATGTCTCCATGATTTGCAAAAAGGGCAAGCCGCCAGCAGACCTCAACAGCTACCTCATTTTACTACCAGCTTTTTGTAAGATCTTAGAAAGATGCATCCTAGCTCGCTTGCTTGCCAAGTCCCCCAAGTCCAAGCAGCAACTCCGTCGTTCCAATTTGGCTTTAGAGAACGACATGGGACCCCCAAACAACTGCATCGAGTGGGTCAATTCGTTTTAGATGTATTTCAACAGAAAGACTACGAGATGGCTACATTTCTTGACATCCAACAGGCCTTTGATGGGGCTTTGCACCAACTGTTTCAAATTGTCGGCAACTTCCAGAAAGGATTCTGGACCTTTTCCGTGGTCAAGGATGAAACAATGTGAAACAAAGATCAATGTGTAATGCCACCTATGCGGATGACACGGCCATTTTGAGTGAGCCAACGGATAGTGTTTATAAGGCAACTTATGTTACGTGGGGGTCGCTCGGTGGACCAAAACTAAAACAAAAATATAAAAGATTAGTAAACAAAACAAAACATATGCTCTTATTTACCTATCTGACCCAATGCAGCTAATTATAAATATCGATAGGCTCAGTTGAGCCCAACTGACTTTAGACCTAAAACCCATCCTTGTGAGGAAAAATTAGAGTGTGATTTTCTTTTAACATAATAGAGGTGAGCAAATATTGAGCTCCACGCTATTCCCTGCATTGGCTGAGTGTTTATTTTCACGTTTAGCGTATTTTTGTTGCTGGATGACTCTCGATGCCAGTGGATTTGGAGGTACCACCCTACCTAACCCCGACATCCATCCAACGTGAGCACCACGGTGCTACAGGAGATCTTCTCAAGCTTCAGGGATTATATTTTTACGACCCATCGCTAAAATCCCGCGGGTAAAATCAACCCCTCTGCCTGTGGAGTGTTGGATTTTTTTATGTATTTTTTGTATATAAAAAAAATACAAAAACACGTAAATACATTTTTAAATATCCCTCCCAGAGAGGACCAACCATTTAAAATACCTACGATTGTATCCAAAAACAACATAAACCGCAGCAATGCCAAGAATAAAATTAAAATGATTATATTTTGAAATTTAAAACGGAATATTATCTAGGCTAGAATAGAACTTCGCGAATCGTCGTCGCATGCAGACGTGTATTTATTGTGCTCCGGGAAAAAAAACATTCAACAATATCAAAAAGTGCAGTGACTGGTTTCGTAAATCAACAACAACGCGGAAAGACGCTTTCAGCGATGAAATCGCTAATGTTTATATTGATTAATTAATTAATTAATATAAAACATAACATTTAAAAATCGAACAATATCAATTTCGATTTCAATGAGTCTAAACGACGTTAGCACACGAGGGACGGCTCTCAGTACAAAGAAACAACGCTTACTTCACTTTCAAAGCAACCGAAAGTAATGCAAGCTCATCCCAAACACGGTCAATTACCCCAAACTTGGCCGAATTCTTAAACGTAGAGAGCGTGAGAGCGCGTTCTTGCTCCCCCTCGCTACCATCGATGTCTCTGCAGCCAAAGAGCGCAGTAACTAGCACCGCAACCTCTTTGACAACGTCAACCGTAACAACAACAACAACCGCTACTGTAACGACAGCGCGTTTAACGACGTCATCAGCTAGCAACGCAAACATTGATACATCAGCCGCTGTGCTGCCCGAAAAAGAGAACAAAAACAAAGAAAATATTAAGCCGCCTGTGCAGACTGGTATGGATCGTTACATCCAAATCAAAAGGAAGCTGAGCCCCCTAAACTCCCAACGCAAAATAACCCGTGGCAATGCTAACATAGCCGCAATAGAAACGCCCACGAACTCAAACCGTTTTAAAATCTTGCCAGACTACGAGGATGACGCCGAATCTACAGAAGTCGAAAAAAGGAAGCCTAAGCCCCCGCCAATATACATACGAGAAAAAAGTTCCAACGTTCTTGTCAACAAAATTATAGAGCTCATTGGCAAGGACAACTTTCACATAATACCACTCGTAAAGGGCAATATCCAGGAAACAAAAGTTCAAACGAAGTCTGAAGATAATTACAGAGTATTATCAAAATACCTCACCGACAAAAAAAGAACTTTTATACGTATCAGCTAAAAAGCAGCAAGGGCTTGCAAGTCGTACTTAAGGGCATAGAGCCCGAAGTACCGCCTGCAGAGATAACAAAGGCGCTACAAGAGAAGGGATTTAGCGTTAAGACAGTGTTCAATATCTCTAACAGGGATAGAAAGCCGCAGCCACTCTTTAAGGTTGAACTCGAACCACAAATTAAGCCCCTCAAGAAATACGAAGTGCACCCTATATACAATCTTCAGTTCCTGCTGCACCGCAGAATTACAGTTGAGGAGCCGCACAAACGCAAAGGCCCGGTACAATGTGCGAACTGCCAAGAATATGGCCATACAAGGTCTTACTGTAAACTGCGCCCAGTTTGTGTAGTTTGTGGTGAGCTTCATGACTCCGCACACTGCCCAATGAGCAAAGATGACCAAAACTCGAAAAAGTGCGGCAACTGTGGTGGAAATCACACTGCTAACTATAGAGGTTGCCCAGTTTATAAGGAGCTGAAAAGTCGCATCCACCAGAAGGGACTTTCTGCCCGCACCCAAAATAATCAGTTCATAGCCTCCAGGACAAACCCTGAAATCTTCTTCTCGACTGCAGCCAGATCCTCACTAGGACTTATAAACTCTGTCAAAAATGTCACATACGCAAGCGCTTTAAAATCAGGACTGGCTACCCCAGCCTCAAAAAGCTCACTGCCGCAATCAGCACACCAAGAACCGAACACGGCTCAGCAGTACCAACTTCCGGAGCAGTCAAAAAGTAACTTTGAAGCTATGATATGCAGTCTACAACAAAGCCTTACGGAGTTCATGTCGTTTATGCGTACAACTATGCAAGATCTAATGCGAAACCAAAATCTATTAATACAAATGCTGGTTTCACAACAATCCAAATAATGACTTCCCTTCGAATATCTACATGGAACGCTAACGGCGTTTCGCAGCATAAACTCGAGTTAGCGCAATTCCTACTAGACAATCAAATCGACGTAATGCTGCTTTCAGAAACACATCTTACGAACAGATACAATTTCCAACTACGAGGATATTCATTCTATGGAACAAATCATCCAGACGGTAAAGCACACGGCGGGACTGGAATTTTAATCAGAAGCCGTATCAAGCACCATTATCATACGAAATTTGCAAAAAACTACCTACAGGCCACATCAATAAATATACACCTAAATACTGGCAAGCAATTAACTCTAGCTGCCGTATACTGCCCCCCACGCTTCACCATAGCCGAAGATGAGTTTATGCAGTTTTTCAACTCACTCGGAGACCACTTCATAGCAGCAGGAGACTACAATGCCAAGCACACACACTGGGGATCTCGTCTTGTGACCCCAAAAGGAAAGCAGCTCTATAATGCAATTATCAAAGCTAAGAACAAGCTAGACTATGCTTCTTCTGGCAGACCAACATACTGGCCGGCAGACCCAAAGAAACTTCCCGATTTAATTGACTTTGCGATTACCAAAAACATTCCTAAAAATCTGATATGCGCCGAATGCCTTTCGGATCTTTCATCTGATCACTCGCCTGTCCTTTTTACTCTACTCCAACACCCAGGAACATGGGATCAATCATCAAATCTGACCTCGCATAAAACCAATTGGGTTAAGTACAGGAAGTACATCAGCTCACACATTGAGCTGAGTCCTCACCTCAGCGACGAAGCCAACGTAGACAGTTTTGTTAATTCGCTGGAGTCTGTACTCGTCTCTGCAGCTCGAGTTTTAACACCTCAAATTATAAACACACAACGCAATCAAAAGACAAATCTACAAATCGAACAGCTCGTCCTCGAAAAGCGACGCTTACGTCGAGAATGGCAATGTCACAGATCGCCATCTGCTAAGCAACGCTTCAAACATGCCTGACGTCAACTTGATCAAGCTCTACAGCAAGAAGAAACGTATGTCCACCACCGCTACATAGAGCAATTGTCAACTAACAGTACGAAACACTCACTATGGAGAGCTCACCCAACTCTGAGCTCACCGAAAGAAACCGTGATGCCTATTAGAAATTCCACAGGCGGGTGGGCGCGCAGCGACGGAGACAGAGCCAGTACGTTTGCCAAACACCTTAAAAATGTCTTCCAACCAAATCCTGCCACCAATGCGTTTACTTTGCCGACTCTATCAGATGAGCCCCAGCCTCAACATGAGCCGATTGAGTTTCGCCCAAACGAAATCGTTAACATCATCAAACGACAACTGAATCCAAAAAAATCCCCGGGCTGCGACCTCATAACTCCCAAAATGATCATTGAGCTCCCATACTGTGCCGTTTGCACTCTCACCCAGCTATTTAATGCCATCGCAAAACTTGGCCACTTTCCAGTGAGATGGAAAAAGTCAATTATAATAATGATAGCAAAGCCGGGAAAAGACCACACTATCCCCACGTCGTATAGACCTATAAGCCTACTCTCTTGCCTATCTAAACTCTTTGAAAAATGCCTAATGACTCGGATAAACACATACCTGAGAATCCAGGAAGGAATCCCGTCACACCAATTTGGGTTTCGTGAAAAGCATGGAACAATTGAGCAGGTCAACCGGATAACATCCGAAATTCGGAACGCGTTCGAAAAACGAGAGTACTGTACTGCCATATTTTTAGATGTCTCTCAAGCATTCGATAGAGTCTGGCTGGAAGGTCTAATGTACAAGATCAAGACAATGCTCCCCTACAGCACCCACAAGATTTTGGAGTCTTACCTTCACGACAGAAAATTTGTCGTGAGGTGCAATACCGCTATATCCGATGAGTACACTGTTGGAGCTGGAGTTCCTCAAGGCAGCGTGCTAGGGCCAATATTATATGTCCTCTACACAGCAGATATCCCGACAAGCACACGTCTAACAACATCCACGTTTGCCGATGACACAGCTATTCTTAGCCGCTCAAAATGCCCGATTCAAGCAACTGCGCAGCTAGCTCATCATATGGTCGATGTCGAAAAATGGCTGTCAGACTGGCGAATTAAAGTGAACGAACTAAAATGCAAGCATGTTACGTTCACTCTGAACAGGCAAAACTGCCCGCCGATAACATTAAACAACACTCTACTCCCACAAGCAAACGAAGTAACATACCTAGGAGTACATCTCGACAGAAGACTCACATGGCGCCGGCACATTGAAGCCAAAAGAACACACCTAAAGCTAAAAGCCAGCGGTTTTCATTGGCTTATCAACGCTCGGTCACCTCTTAGCCTTGAATATAAAGTCCTGCTGTACAACTCGGTACTAAAACCTATATGGATGTACGGCTCCCAGTTATGGGGGAACGCCAGCAATAGCAACATTGACATAATTCAAAGAGTTCAGTCGAAGATCTTGAGAACAATCACCGGGGCACCGTGGTACGTTCGCAACGAAAACATACACCGCGACTTAAACATTCGACCAGTCAAAGAAGCGATCGCAGAACAGAAGGTAAAGTACTTAACCAAGCTATCGGTGCACCCTAACCACCTGGCGAGAGGTCTAACAAGGTTGAGCAACCAATCACGCCTTCGTCGCAATGACTTACCCACCCAGCGACCGACCTGAGGGACGCGCAACCAGAATGCAGAATTAGTATACTGTTAGTTAAATTTTAATGTTAAGATTGGTCAACTTATTGTTAGTCTCAAAATTAAGAGTAGATTCAATAAATAAAAGCAAAGTTATATTAAAAAAAAAAAAAAAAAAATCTAGGCTAGATTTTAAAATACCTTAACATACAGTTAATTAAACAATAAAAAACTTTAAAATCCCTGATTATCAATTTTTGAATACTTCCTGTGTTGAAAATATTTGTATATGCACCACTGTATATCTTATTCCTCTTATGTTATACACTAAAGTAACGAGTAACGAATTATCATTCTTCTTTAAGTTCTGGTTCTGCCTGCGTGCAGCATTTTTTAGTCTCTAATAAATCGTCAAACCGAATAGGTTATGGGCCCAGGCCAGCAAGAAAACTACTGCGAAACTAATAGTCGAAAAGATTATATGATAATTAGAGATTCGGTGGTGTTTAATGAACAAGATAGACAAGATGAGTTCGCAATACTCAATAGAAAAACTTGATAGTGACAATTATAGTTCGTGGGCAGTGCAAATGAAAAGTCTGCTGGTACACTCAGAACTTTGGTCAATTGTGTGTGGTCGTGAAATTAAAAACGAAAGTGGAACGGTTGCAGAGCAGGCAAACTTTGATAACAAGGATGAAAAGGCCCTCGCGAGTATTTGTTGTGTATAAAGCCGTCCCAGATTAACTATGTTAAACACTGAAAATCATCGATGGAAGCTTGGAAAAAGCTGGCTAGTGTTCACATGCCTAGTGGACCAGCGCGTAAAATACAGTTGTTTAAACAGTTGCTGTATATGAAGATGTCAGAGTCAGACAGTGTCACAGTGAATTTGAGTAATTTCAATGACGTCATCGAGAAATTACAAGAGATCGATCAACCAGTCCCAGAAGAAATGCTTGTAATAATTTTTTTGTCCAGCCTATCGGATTCGTACAAAAATTTCGTAATTACTATGGAGACGCGTGATTCTTTGCCTTCCTTGATTTCTCTAAGAATTAAGTTTCTGGAGACAAAATTGGAGACAAAATGGAAAATAAAGCGGAACAGAAAATGTACTCGTCGCGTGCCGAAAAAGAAAAGCCCAAGCATAAGAAAGACATGAAAAATGTAGAATGTTGGAACTGCAATCGTTACGGACATGTTTCGGCAAAGTGCTACTCATAACAGAAAAACGCAAGAGCAGAAAAGGATAACAATAGTGTGAGCAAACGCGAGGAGAACAAAAAGTCGTTCTCGGTTTTCGCTGCCGCAGCGAGCCAAAGTGGACTAACGAAGAATATTTGGTGCATTGACAGTGGGGCAACAGCCCATTTATGTGCAAACAAATCGTTATTTATTTCAATTCGTGACCATAAGGAAAAAATAATGCTGGTTGGACAAAATTACATTGAGGCTGAAGGCATTGGAACAGTAAAACTATTTTGGCAAGAAAACATTATTGAATTGGTTGATGTATTGTTCGTACAAAACCTTCAGTGCAATTTTATTTCGGTGTCGAGAGCAACTAATAACGGGTTCAAAATAAGTTTTTCGAAAAATAGTGCTAGTGTCAATAATAAGAACGGCGAAACGGTATTTAAAGCAAACAAACAGAATGACTTGTTTATTTTCGAAAATAAAAACAAAACGGCTTTTGCTGCAAAAGGAAAAACAAATCAAGTAATAACGTGGCACAATAGATTCGAAAGTTTAAAATCCAAGATTCGAAAAGAACTGGTGTATGGTCTACGCGGAGTAACCGGTAGCACGACTGACTTTATTTGCGAGACTTGTGCGAAAAGCAAGATATGCGTGAAACAATTTCCAAAAGTGGCGTCAAATCGTTCGAACAAAGTGTTGGGGCTGATCCATACGGACTTGTGTGGTCCTATGAGTACAGTTTCCTACATTCATAGACGGCAAGACGCGTTATGTATCGGTGTATATGCTTAAAACAAAAGACCAAGTTTTTGAGAAGTTCAAAGAATTTATGTTATTGGCTGAGAAGCAAACTGGGCAGCAGATTAAAGCTATACGGAGCGATAATGGTAGAGAGTACATAAATGGAGCATTCGAAAACTTCCTGGTAAGCAAAGGGATTAAGAGGCAGCTCACCGTTCCCCATACTCCACAGCAAAACGGCGTGGCTGAGCGTGCCAATCGGACGCTAGTGGAAATGGCAAGGAGCATGATGGTTCACGCTAATGCGAACGAGTACCTATAGGGGGAAGCGATAATGACTGCGATGTATTTGAGGAACCGATCAGAAACGTCTACATTGCCAGACATGACTCCATACGAAGCATGGTTTGGGAGAAAACCCAGCGTATCCCATCTTAAGGTGTTTGGTACAAAGGCAATTGTGCTAGACAAGACAATGAAAAGAAAATTTTCTCAGAAAAGAATAGAGCATATCCTGGTTGGGCATTCAGAAACTGCCAAAGCGTATAGACTCTTCAATTCTGATATGCAAACTATCAAGGAAGCCAGAGATGTGGTGTTCCTTGAGCACGATATAACAAAAACCGAGGATATATCGACAGTAGAATTGGCAGAAAACGGAAGCGTTTTTGGTGAGGAGATAAATGGGGGTCACGATGAAAATGATGGAGATCATGCAAGTTGATAGTTGATAGCGTTGGTTGATAGCGTCGAACGAGTTCAGCGAGGCCCAGGTAGGCCTAAGATAATTCGTACTGGAAGGCCAGGACGACCACGTAAGGAGTACAATATGCTTAACGCTATTGGAGTTGCCGACGTCCAAGTACCGAGTGGAGTCAAGGATGCTTGGAGCTCGACACAGGCTGAAGAATGGAAGGTTGCGATGCAGAAGGAGTATTCTCAACTACAGTCCACCAATACATGGATTCTTGTAAATCTTCCTCCTGGCGAGAGAACTATTGGATGCAAATGGATGCTTGCGGTTAAAGGAGACCAGTACGGCAACGTGGAACGGTTCAAGGCTCGCTTAGTTGCAAAAGGTTGTGGACAGGAGTACGACATAAACTACACAGAAACATTTTCCCCAGTGGCTCGATATTCTTCTATCCGATTGGTGATCGCACTGGCTGTCGAGAACAAAATTTTTATGCATCAAATAGACGTCTCAGCTGCGTATCTAAATAGCGACCTACAAGATGTAGTCTACATGCGGCAACCGGAAGGGTTTGTGGACACAGCGTATCCAAAAAGGGTGTTGAAGTTACAAAAGTCTTTATACGGTCTGAAGCAGAGTGGGCGTGAATGGAACCAGAAATTGGACTTTACTCTTCAGCGTATTGGTTTTGTACAATGTCCCAGTGAGCCATGCATTTACACCAAGAACAACGGCGAAAAATTTAACTTAATTGTTGTATATGTCGATGATCTTATTATTGCCTGTTCCAGAAAAGAAGACCTTGTCGAAGAAGACCTTGTATTTCATAAGAGATTTATATAAGAAGAAAGTTATTGATATTGAATATGTTCCAACCGAAAGTATGATTTCAGATGTTCTAACTAAAGCTCTATGTAAAGTTAAGCACACAAAATGTATTACTTCACTAGGGTTAAACTAAAAAAGAATCTTTTGAATTAGATATACCGCGGTGAGAAGGAGTGTTGAAAATATTTATATATGCACCACTATATATCTTATTCCTCTTATGTTATACACTAAAGTAACGAGTAACGAATTATCATTCTTCTTTAAGTTCTGGTTCTGCCTGCGTGCAGCATTTTTTAGTCTCTAATAAATCGTCGAACCGAATATCCTGAATTATTATTTTTAAGCATTACTATTGAATTATTATAATTACGGCCATATTATTGTAAATTACACAGCCACACAAAAAAAATATTTTTTTCGGGTTTGGAGGTCAAACCATGTTTACTATATGTTTTCGGGGTCGCTGAATCCAAATCCGAGGTCCAAAAAACCCTAGCACGTCAGGGTTCAGAAAAAAACCATTATATTTTATTCTTTTTGTTCATTTAATGTGTTTTCCTAAATTTATAATCCAGTCAAAAAGAAATACAACATTTTAAAATCACCTTAACATCGTCTCAGTTCGTAGTTGAACCCGCTTTAAAAATGTCTAAAAGTGTAGGTTCTACGTTAAAATGAAAACATTTTAGAGCGGGTTCCACGACAATCGGCTGGCAGGTGAGAGAGGGAAAGAGAGAATTTTAGTTTTAGAACATAACATCTTTGGAACGATGAAAGTTTGAAACGTTCAAATCGAATCAGTGCACATTGGGATGAAATGCTTTTATTTTGGCCATAACCGTAATTTAAAAGCTAGAATTGAAACTTGGAGAATTTGGTGCTTATATTATTTGTGAATTTCGGATTTTTTTCACTACACTACAACCATGCCTTCCTTGCCGCCCACATAAAAGAACTGCAGTATTTATAAAATGCATATTAAATATATTATACTTTCATATTAGTTATACTTTTCTTTTCATTTTTTTTGTTATCCAAAATTGTTAGAAAATGTTTATATATTAATATTTTTGCATATTATAACATAGCTAAATTTCGAAAACTTAAAAAAAAGTACAAAAACTTGTATTAATATAAACGTTCTAAATCAAAATAAAAAAACGGAATACTTTTAATCTCGTCTTCAATACTATATATGTAATTGTGCTGCATCTTCCGGCTTTGGAGAAACTAAAAATGCAATAACTTCACTTGATAATGAGTGTAATTTTGAACGTATTTTTTGCCTTCTAAGCAAACATAGCAGCTGCTTCAACAAGTAGAAGTGTTAAATCTTTATTTGCATGTTCGGAAGCAAATCTCCTTTTATGCCGTAAACTTCATTCGTCATAAGAGACCCGTGGTCATCCACCGAGATTATGATTACAAATATCTTTTGAATAAAATATTAGCTCCGATGCAAGCAAGCTAGCATTTTCTTATTTGAAACGACGAATATTTCTGTGTGCTTTGTTCAGCAGTCTCTTAATTTGAACAATAAAGTTTTTTATTTTGTTTTTAATCACCTCCTTTAATCACAAATCGTTTTCAGGAAAATCATTTGGAATTACTTAGACGCCAACCCAGTCAAAAGTAGCGTTGAAATTGCGATTTACATTCATCCAAACTTCTAGTGTCACCTCGTCGAATAGCAACCTTGCTTGAAATATTTAACCCCCTTGCAAATTCCCGCAAATTGTTTAAATGCTATCTGAATATACACATAATAACTCATACTACCACATAAGTTGTTACTTGAATCCTGTTGTATCTTGCTAGATATGCTCCACGAAACACAAATATTTTCAGGTTAGAATCAACAAAACTACTGTTTACGTATTGTATTAAAAACATGACAACACAAAAGCACATATAATTAAACACTTATACAAATATTTTCTACATACCATGCGAAACATTTTCCATTTTGAGGTATTTTAATTGGTCAAACTGTTTCAAAATTCGAGAACGCCAAAATTTAGGAACTTCACTAATCAGCGAGCTTGCACGCACCACGTGGCAAGAACAGCTCACTTTGAAGAGCTGGTGCAAGACGAGGGCTCCACAATAAAATACAAATTTAATATTTTCGATGTCTTAAGACTTTTCTTAGCTTGAAATAATTGTAACATTATTGCCATTATGCCATTATAAATAAAGGCATTTCATCCCAATGTGCAGTGTGAGAGCAAAGAGATCCGAAATATCTTCTACTATCTTCACTCTTCTACTTTGTTTTTGGTATGGATTCGAGCGTACTTTAAAATTAATTTTAAGTATCATAAAATCAACTTGGAGGGTAGCCTAGATGGAAAGCCTGCGCTCCTTATTTTATTATTGGGCGGTTGTTTCAATTTTTAAAAAGTTTTGTTATGTTATTTTTTTATTTACTTTTATTTTTATACCCTTGCAGAGGGTATTATAATTTTGGTCAAAAGTGTGCAACGCAGTGAAGGAGACAACTCCGACCCTATAAAGTATATATATTCTTGATCAGGATCACCTCCTGAGTTGATATGAGCATGTCCGTCTGTCCGTCTGTCTGTTTCTACGCAAACTAGTCTCTCACTTTTAAAGCTATCGACTTGAAACTCTGCACACACCCTTCTTTCCTTTGCACGCAGTATATAAGTCGGAACGACCGGAATCGGCCGACTATATCCTATAGCTGTCATATAATTTATTGATCGGAAATGGTATAACTTCGGTGTTATTAGAGTTAGAGAGTTTTACATGAGCACTATTTTTGGCAAAATAATACGACATGCCAAATTTCATAAGGATCGGCCGACTATATCCTATAGCTGCCGTGTAACTGAACGATCGGAACTGACCCATCTTTCGTGTTTTTGTAGATAGAAACTTGTAGATGGAACTTGGTACAGACTATTTTTGGCCAGTTGATCCAACCTACCAAATTTCATTAGGATTGGCCGACTACATCCTATAGCTGCCATATAACTGAACGATCGGAAATGATATTTGGTAGATATATTAACTTTCGTATTTTTAAAGATAGAAGCTTGGGACTTTTTTTAGATTTTTTATTTTAGTTAACTGGTTTTATTTTGATGTAATCATAAGGATCGGCCAACTATATCCGATGTTTGCGATATATATCCGGTTTTAACTGCAAGGGTATATCAACTTCGGCTCCGCCCGAAGTTAGCTTTCCTTTCTTGTTTTATCAATATTTTGTTCTTTTTCGCACTATTTATATTTACTTTATTATTATTTTAAATTGCATTCTATTACAATTGTTGTAAAAATAAGCGACGGACGTGTCGGATGATAAAATGCCGGATGGACTCCCTTGAAATTTTATTAGCCAGACATACTTTTAATTTTTTTTTAACTACAATTAAAGATAAATAAAAAATAATAGTTATAAGAAAAAAAAGTTCCAAAACCTTAGGAAGATTTGAACTCAGAAAAATCGTACATAGAGTCGAAGCAGTTAGGCGAGAGAGAGTGCGCGTTGGAGATTTAATTCCGCAATATCGATTCTCGAGTGCTTTATCAAGTTTGTTCGTTCTAACGAGAACTAATGAGGATTGCCACAGTACCCCCTCCTACAGTTCCAGTTGAAAAAAAACTTTGCTAGGAATCTGATTCGTCGTCCTGATTTTGGCACTTACTCAGGTGTCTGGGCAGTTGGCGCTGTCGTCTGGTCCTGTGTCGGAGGTGTTTCGTCTTTGTAAGCTGGTTTAAGTCGATCGATGGAAACCTTGTTGTCCTTTGTGTGGCCTTTGAGCGTAAAATATTTGTCGATTTTTGTTACCACTTCGAAGGACCCTCGTAGTTTGCTGCCAACGGGGTTTTCAATCGATCCACTCTGACGAAGACGTGGGTACAATGGTTTAGATCCGGGTGCACAAATTCTTGCGGTGTATGATGTACACTGGCTTAGTGGTTGGCAGTTGAGACATGGTTTTTTGAAGAGCGTCGGTGTGTTTTTGTGAGCTCGGTGCAAAAAATCCGCTTGGCACTGGTAGTGTGGTGCTATAAACCATTTCAGCTGGGCTCAGCCCGATGTCGCTTTTGATTGTTGTGCGTAGGCCTAGAAGGATTAAATGCAGGGAACTGCTCCTATTGATTTGATCGACGCATTTTAAAGCAGCTTTTAACGTTCTGTGCCAGGGTTCGATCACACCATTGCATTGCGGGTGGTACGCCGTCGTACGCTGGTGCTTAAAACCACAAATTTAAAACCACAAAAGCTCTTGGAATAATGTAGACTCGAATTTTCAACCTAAATCGGTTTTTATGTAGAGAGGAATACCGTACTGAGCGAACCAGCCCGATATCAGTGCGTTGGCTACAGAGCAAAGTCGAGACCCTGTATGACGTCGTTTATGTAACGCAAATAAGTTGCACTGCGTTGCGCAGACCGAACGTCATGAACAAAAATTCGAATAGCCCAAAAGGCGTGATAATTGCTGTTTTTGAAATATCTTGTGTTTCGACAGGAATCTGGTGATATGCTTTTTGCAGGTCGATTTTCGAAAATATCTTCTTACCGTATAAGATGCTCGTTATAGGATATATGATATCGATCCGGCGCTATTACGGTGTTCAGTGCTCGGTAGTCGCCGCACGGTCGCCACTATTTGCCTTTTTACCAGGGCCAATGGGCTGGACAAGTTGTTATTTGAGGGACGGCATATTCCTTTCTCGATGAGGTAGGAGAACTCGGATTGTGCAGCTTTGAGTTTGTCTGGCGCTAGTCATCGGGCGCGGGCGTTATGAAGTGCGTTACTTCGGATGTGGCTGGCAGCCGGTTCGAGTTAATAGTTGGGAGATCGCGATATTCGTGAGATCGCGTTGATATTACGTTGAGGCGCGTGACGTTTTGATTCGAGCAGCGTAGCTTGATCGATGAGTTTGCGTTGTTTCATGTCAACAAGTAGGTCTAAACGTTGAAGAAAATCGGATCCAATGATAGCGCAATTGACATCTGCTATAACGAAGGTCCAACCGATGTTTCGTCGCAATGCTACGCGACGTGACGTAATGCAGTGACAGTTAAACAACGCGTTGATCTGTTGTTTGATGCGGTGTAGACGATCGTCAAAAACAGCGCTGCTGGTTGGCGCCAATTTGGCGTCGACGATGCGTACCTGATGTAAATCGCCAACTTCCATCACTTTGTCTGCCAACTTAGCTAAGATTGCTAGGCTGGCGTCCGATGCTTGCAAGATCGCTTGCACTTGTGTTGGTAAGCGCTGCAGCCACAGTGCTTTTAAGAAAGTTTCGGTTTCGGCGTTTAACTCGTTGAGCAGTTTTGTGGTCGCCGATACTAACTTCTGGATTTTCTTTTGTTCGCTTTCGCATAAGCGTTTCAGAATGCACGATTTTAAATGTTCGAACTTGCCTGTGCGTGGTTGGTTAGCGATGGCGTTGGCATCGGGCCAACACGGTGCTTCAATTGACGCCAGGATTGTGTTAAATTTCTTTTCTTCCGAGGTTATTTCCGCCAGAACGAATTGGGCTTCGACTTGCGATAGCCATAATTCTGGATATTCGGGTCAAAACGGCGGTATTTTAACAGTAACGCGGTTGATAACTGCGTCAAAACCGCGAGTAACGGTATCGTGAAAAACCTCGGCGTCGTCTTGTAAGCGTCGTTGTTGGCCATTGCAATCACCAGTGCTCGCCTGTATATAGTGATCACCAGGGGCCGATACAGGTATCTGTCTGGGGGAGAGCGATCATAATTATACCCTTGCAGAGAGTATTATAATTTTGATCAAAAGTGTGCAACGCAGTAAAGGAGACATCTCCGACCCTATAAATTATATATATTCTTGATCAGGATCACCTCCTAAGTTGATATGAGCATGTCCGTCTGTCCGTCTGTCTGTCTGTTTCTACGCGAATTAGTCTATCAGTTTTAAAGTTATCGACATGAAACTTTGCACACATCCTTCTTTCTTTTGGACGCAGTAGTAAAATATAAGTCGGAGCGACTGGGATCGGCCGACTATATCCTATAGCTGCCTTACAACTGATTGATCGGAAATGATATAACTTTGGTGTTTTTAGAGTTAGAGAGTTCAAACTTTACAGGAGAGCTATTTTTGAAAAAATATTAAGAGATGCCAAATATCAAAAGGACCGGCCGACTATATCCTATAGCCATATAACTGAACGATCGTAAATGACCCAACTTTCGTGTTTTTGAAAATAGAAAGCTGTAACTTAGTACAGATTATATTAGGTCCAGATAACCCGACCTACCAAATTTCATAACGATCGGTCGACTTTATCTTATAGCTGTCATATAACTGATCGATCCGAAATGGTATTTGGTAGAAATACAAACTTTGGTATTCTTGAAGATAGAAGCTTGAGACTTTTTTTTAGATATTTTATTGTAATGAATTGGTTTTATAAGGATCGGTCAACTATATCCGATGTTTGCGATATATATCCGGTTTTAACTGCAAGGATATAAAAACTTTGGCTCCGCCCGAAGTTAGTTTCCTTTCTTGTTGGCAAATAGTTAAAAATTATACGCAGTTTCAAACAATAAAGTGATTCTATAGTTTTATTCAAAACACACTTTACATTGCACATAAGTGTTTTGTCTTATTCAGTGTCGTATTAAGTGTCTTATTCATAACCTAATTCGATATCTAAGAAACATATATATAACTAAAATTCTAACGCTATTCATAAATGCAAATTTGTATTAATGTGATGTACAGTCGTGAAATCGATTAAGCCACGACACATTAGAAAATATACTCCTTGTTCGCCTAAACTCAACACACTTAGATAATGCGATCGACAACTTGAGTTTATTTGAAGACGACGATTAAATATTTTCTTAATAAATTTAGAATAGCTTAATTTTTTAATTTTGATTTAATTAGGAGCTATTAATATTTATTTGTTGTTTCTGAATGAATTAAATATTAAATATTATTACTTATTAATATTTGTTATTACCTACAAATCATTCTTACAAAGGGTGAAGAAAGTGGGTAAGGTAGATAAAGGTAAAGAAAGTGGTCACACAGTGGTCCATAAAAATCAGGTGAAAAAACAAAACTACTATAGAGCAGTAGCACATACAAAAATATTTTTTGCACTGCTCTGCTCTCGCTCTAAATTTTTGGCTACGGCTACGAGGAGCACAGAATATTTTTTTCTGCTATTGCTATACCTATAGCTTTAAACTTCTCGCTCTTAAGGCTCGGAGCAGAGCAGAGCAGACAATTTCCATTTTTCTGCTACGGCTACGCTCCCGCTCTCGGAAAAGTGACGGCGGTAGCAATAGCAGAGCAATATTTCTATGCATCTCGTTGGTACGGAGTAGTAAATGCAAACCCTGGTGCCAGTCACGACATCTTCATTTCGAAGTAGCAATTTGTTTTAGCTGTCAACTCTGGTCAATTCAACTTGGAAACTAGAGTTCTGCATTAATAGCTAAAAAACGACATTCAAATGCACAACCTTGAAAATGAATTGAGTGAGATAGAATGCTGAGACGAAAATTAATGAATGAGTAAGTGCGACTGTGTAGGTCTCACTTGCACAACATTCGGGGGATGAAACCCGAATTGAATGAGTTAGAGTTACAGTTCGCATTCGAATTGTTTCGAATGCATTCTAGAATGTCCGATGCAACTATGTATATTTGCCTGTTTTTTTAGACGCTGATAATAAAATAATTCAAAAGTGGAAGTAAGTCATTGTTTTTAAATCAAAAATATTCATTATTATGCTGTATATTTTATTTTACATATTTTACTTATATGAATGTAAAAATATTTTCAATATTTATTAATAAATAATTTTCCAGCAAAATTTTGCCGCTTAAAAAAAATTTGTAAAATAATTTAATTTCGAAAAACTTAAGAAAACTAAACAAAAAACACTAAAAAATAATAAAAAAAATTAAAAACCAAAGTGAAAAAAACACTCTCATCATAATTCACCTTTCGGTCAATTCCCTCATTATTAAAGAAGTATTTAAGAAGCGTTTTGCTCAATAAAAGAAAATAAATGAATGCATAGAGTGTGTTAACAACCATTCGAGACATTCGGCTGCATTCCTCATTCCAAAAGCACTCTTTTTACTTCCCACCCCAATTCACTCGGTTTCAAAGCAAGAGAATGCCCATGAGTAAGAAGGCTCTCTCACTCCCTCTCACTCAATTCGTTGTGTCTCTTGCACTCATTCATTCTATTCCATTCGGATATATTCTATGGCTGAGGCAATAAGAATGTATTCCGGCAGACCTCTATTGGAAACCAACGTTGAAGCGACTCGATTCTCAGAGTTAATTTCAACTAATTTTTCTGCTGAGAGTCAATTTTTTTGCGTACAAGTTCAATTATTGTGAAATTATGTATTTGAAACATTGATAAATCGTTAAACGATACTTTATTACCATTTTATAATTGCAGATGGTAAATTTTAGATAATAAGCCATTTGCGATATGCGCGTTGTTCCTTGGTTAATCAATCAACCTTGGTTAGTAACGTCGTTTCGACGTGACTCAAAAGTTGAAGCATCTTGAACTAGCAACGTGTACACGTCACGTTGAACGCCCTTTCCTTTTCCCCCAGTGTTTGCCCTGCTTGTTCCTTGCCAATCACGCGGGAGAAGAGATAGGAGAAGGATAGACAAGGAAAGAAGTGGGGCAAGGAAGGACTGGCGACTCGCTGTAACACGCAGATTTCCGAAGTTCACGCCAGTTCACTCCGTTCACGCTTTTTCTGAGGAGTCCGACGCATTTAAGTCGCCCCTATCGCCCTCTTGTTGTATCCGCCACTGGTGATCACGTAGGGGTCACCAATTTAATGTTCTTATATTTATTGTTCACTATACCCATATACTTAAAACTAGAAAAATGACTAAAAGGCGAATGTGGCAAAGACTCACCATTGGCGGCGGACTAAAGTGTACGATGGAGATGTACTCCCGCAATATCGATACTAATTGCTACGTATGCATGTGCATTCCCCCTTCACCTACAAGCCTTCGACGAAAAAAGTTGAGCGTTTTGGGCCCTGATGTCCCATCTATGTACTTTATAATCTTTGCTTTTAGTTAGCTATAGGCTTGACTGGTTAGGCACAGCTCAATTATATCGATGTGTACACCAAGTTGCCATACAGCTTTCAATAAAACTAACGGTAGCTAGTTAAACTTTATATTTACCTTTCAGTTCTTGGAAAATAATTTGTTAAACAAAATAATGCAACGAATAAAATTGAAAACATTCATCTCTAAAGCTTTTACACAACGATATTTGTTTGATAAGGTGAATTATTTTGGAGACCTTACAAGTAATCCCTATTTATGCGACACATATCATTACGTTATTTGATTTTAGTAAAGATGCCAGCCGTATAAAATTGCGTATTTTCGTCTGGTCAGACTTTCATGAAATGTTAACAAAAGTAAAAGATGGATAAACTTAAATTCTTCAGATCCAAAAAATGGATAATCCAAAATCGCTAATTGGAATTTTATTCAATTTCAACTTTTATGCACTGCGATGCCACCTGCTTCTACCATCAATTCATTAAATCTAATCTATGTAAATCTAGTAAGAAATCTAAAGAAAGTGTTCCTGCCAGAGAGTAATCAAATTTGTAACATTTTATGTAAGTGATGTGTACAAAGAAAGCAAGACAAACGTTTTTTTTTTTTATTGTGACAGGTGTGGTTTTATTTAAAACCGTCTAACAGGGAGAACCATTAAATATTGTGGCAGAAAACTTGGCTCATGTGTAACTTAAGTTAGAGGTGGAAAAATAACAAAGTCTAAGAGTTATTCCGGATGAGGTTCAGCGGGTCAGATCTGCGCAGCCGCCGCATCTGTTCGCTGTTTTCGAGGAGACTGGTCGCCAACTCGTTGGGGTGGTTGTTTTCGAAGAGGTCTGTAGCTTCGACCTCCTACCCATCAGCCAATAGTACGCCTTCAATCTTACATTACACTGCTTTCGCTAGGTGACTAGGTGAGGCTTCCAAGTAAGCCTCCTGTCTAGCGTGAAGCCCAGGTATCTTGGGTTTCTACTTGTGGGATGGTGGAGCTGTTGAGGTGGACCGGTGGGCAATTTCCCCGACGGAGAGAAAATGTGGTGGCGGTGGATTTATCGTTATTCACTTAAATATTCCACCTTCTCTGCCAATCGCCGAGAAGATCTAGGTGCTCCTGCATGACAGCAGCTGCCTCTGTGGCGTTGTCAGCAGCGGCCAAGAAGGCGGTATCGTCCGCATAGGTCGCTGCCATTATGTTGGGGCTCCGCAAAACTGGGAGATCGGCCGTGTAGACATTGTATAATAAAGGGCCCAGCACGCTGCCTTGGGGGACTCCGGCGCGGACCTCCCTGAGTCCTGAAGTGGCCTCTCCGCATCTGACAAAACAAAAGTGAGAGTGACTTGGTGAGTGAATCCAATTTCTGCACAGCACTATGGGCCGAAACGCCATGAAAGAGATGTTATAGAGTTGAGACCTTTGTAGCTCGAACATGAGACCCTAAAAGGGTCGTGTTGTGCAAATGTCGAACTAAAATGGCTTTTATTGGGAATGCTAAAACTTAATCATGTTAGTAAATGCTGGCTATCTACATCCCCATTGATTAGGTTATGTAGGAAAACTACACCCAGCATTGTCCTACGATTGGTTAAGCTTGGTTTATTAAGTTTATTAGTAGGAGTCTACTACTATAAGATGAAAGATAAAGATGTGCATCCCAGTTAAGACCCCTAAGTGAAAACTTTAAGAAATTCTTTTGTACGGATTCTATGGGGTCCTGATGTACTCCATATTGGGGACTCCAGACACATGAACCGCGCTTCAGTATCGTGCGGACCAAAAAAATGTATAAGCTTTTAGTAATATAGGGCTCGTTAAATTATTTCGACCACCTTTTAATGAAACCAAGGACACCTTTGGCCTTATTGACCATTAAGGAAATATGGTCGGAAAATTTAAGTTTAGTGTCTAATAGGACGACGAGATCATTAACCTAAGTTAATTTCTCTAAGGCAATCCCATAGAGAGTATACATAGCCCGCAGAGGGCAATAAAGATAAAAAGACATAAGCTTGCATTTTGATCCATAAAATCATTTGCTAAACACCATTTTTGAAAGTTTTCAGGATCAGACTGAAGACTGCATAGGACATTGATGGATTTGCACTGAAGAAAAGGCTTAAAATCATCTGCATACATAAGAACTAGAGAGTTCGTTAAAGCAGGGGGCATTAAGTCCAAGATGACTTCCTTGAGTGACGCCAGATAAAGCACGGACCAAACGGGAATGTACATTTTTAAATAAGACTCTTTGTGTTCTTCCATCTAAGTAGCTGGAGATCCACGTAAAGAGGTCTGTAGAAAATCCCAGAATATTCAGTTTACTCAACAAGAGTGAGTGATTGACTGATTCAAATGCTTTGCTAAAGCCTGTGTAAATAACATTGGTTTGAAATCCCTTTCGAAAGCCATATATGACAAAGGATGTCAACTCCAGTAAATTCGTGGTGGTGGAGCGACGCGACGAAACCACGCTGACATGGAGAGATGATCGAAGAGCAAAGGTGTTAGGCGGAGAACATATGCGGAGAATAAGTTTTTTGAATATCTTGAAAAATCAATACTACTGCAGGTTTCTTTATATTTAAGTAAGAGCCTATTTTTAGTATTATTTAGGTTCGTGGCGCACTTTTTAAACCAGTGGTGGGCAAACTCTCATTTTACATAGCACGCGAGTATAGGGTAGGAAATTCTGCCGCACGCTGCCGGCACACTGACAGTGTAAGCACTCTCCACACTCTCTTAGAAGCTCTCTCAATTGCTCTCATTTCGACTTATTTGACAGCCCAAACTTAAAAATCAAAATGTTTCCACTGAGAAACATTTTGTTCAGAAATTGGGTTGTAAAAAGTTTTCTTCATGGAGAATACAGATATGGAAGCGTAGTTTTTCATTTGTTTAAGAAATGTTGCTAGCAAAGCTTTTTTTTAATTAAAATACTCAATTTTAGTGCCCATTCCAAGTTTTGAATTAAAGAAAAATGAAATAAAAAAATTCGTTTTTTTCGCTCAGTGAATTCTCTGCTCTCATTGTTTTTCTCTGCTACGCATACACTCAAATTTTAAACATGTGTTAGTTTTGCCCCCCACTGTTCTAAACCAAGGAGGATTTGTTGAAGCGGACGGATATTTCCATGGCACACATGAGTAAAAAAATGTATTTAAAGTACGGTAAAATTTTTCTAAGGTGACATTTAGATCGGTGCATGCCAGAATATCGGACCAATTATAAGGCCATTAAGTTTGTGGAAATCAGATTTAAGGAAACAGCGAATCTTATTTTCCGCGCATGGAGACATTTGATCTTTACCACGAATGTTTTCGACTAAGACCTTCAGCGTGGGGTGATATGAATCCTCTGGGGTTGAAAGGGGTAAAGCTCTGGAGAGAGTGGTACCATCAGGATCAGATACAAAACATAATTCTTAACATGGTTCTAACATGGTTAATTTGACCTAGGGACTTGTCAAACATGCCCGCGCTGAAGTCATGGTGAGCGATAAGTGATTAAGATGGTGAGTTATCGACGTCGGACCACTTTAATTCTGGGATATTAAAGTCGCCCACAGCTACAAGCTGATCGCGATCAGTCATAAGATTAAAAACGGATTGAATAGCATAAAAATTATGCCAATATGTGGGCGGTTCGGACGAAGGCGGTATATATGAACATGTAATGTAAAATATTTCGCGGATAAAATAATTTTAGTGCAAATAAATTCTATGTCACCCAACTCGTAATTTCACCTCTTGAGAAGCAAGTTAGGAGCCTACCGAAATGAGGACTCCACCCCCCCTTCGCAGAGGTCGATCACGTCTAAAAGTGGTATATTTAGTTGAAAAAACTTTGGAGCTAAAGATCTCCGGCTTTAGCTAAGTTTCTGTAAAGCCTATAATATGGGCTGCAAAGAAAGAACTATTAGATTAGAATTTAGGGAGTTTGCTACGTAGCCCCTAAGCCATTTTGAGTGTTAGTGACAATACTTGTTTTTTGGGTTAGTGGACGAAGAAGAGGTGGAGGTGGGTTGGTCCGTGGTTCTGATATGGGAAAGTTTCACTCCCACTGTTTTAAAAATTTTTTTTCTCTCCAGTACTTGGCTGATGTTCTTGGACGAAAATGTTCTCTTGCCAAAAACTGGGTGAACAAAACGTCTTGAACATCAGCGCTGGCACACGAATCTTGAAAGAAGACGTGCGCCTTATTTAAGTATATTTAAATTCAGCTACGTCCTCCACCTTTGTATCGGCTTTTGTTTTGGCTTTGATATAAGCCGAGATATCAATCTTTGAAGTATTAGTCGCAAGCCGAGAAACAAATATATGTTTCGATGGAGGAATTACTTGTACGGGTTTTGGTGTCGCAGGTACGAGAATTACAGCATCAGTCGGTGCCGGTGGTCCGGACTGTGGAATACCCTTTTGGGTGACTCTAACGGAGGTTTCATTCAATAGGAGCTGTGGTATCACTTGAAGGGATACCACAGAGTATATATCAGACAATTGCTCATTTTCCTTGAGAAATTCGGTCTGCGAAGTGTTCTCAGTTCTAGCCCTTGGGGTGGCCAGAGATATAATACAGAGCGGCTGCATTAATGTCGGCTGAGCAGGCTGGGGTGGATCAGAAACAGCGGATTTCTTACGCTTAGGGAACTCATTTAGCAGCTAAAGGCCTTTAAATTGAGTGTCAAGCCCACCGAGCTGGTCATTGATTTTACGGGAAACAGTGATCAGCTCTTTAAATCCATTTTTGGTCTGTCCCATGAACGACCTCATTTCGCCTTGGACAGCACGACAATTTTCACAACAATAATGTATACCAAACCTACGGGAAATGAGATCCGTAACTGATGCAGTGAACCCGGCACACTTGGCCTGTACGACGTTTTCACATAGCCAGCAATGGATGGTAACTCTTATTTTCAATTTTTATAATAATAATTAATAATAAGAATTATATTTCAATTTTTATAAAAAAAAAAAAAGAAAGGAAAGCTAACTTCGGGCGGAGCCGAAGTTTATAAACCCTTGCAGTTAAAACCGGATATATATCGCGAACATCGGATATAGTTGGCCGATCTTTATGGGAATATATAATCCAATTTATTACAATACAAAATCTAAAAAAAGTCCCAAACTTCTATTTTCAAAAATACGAAACTTGATATTTCTACCAAATACCATTTCCGATCGTTCAGTTATATGGCAGCTATAGGATATAGTCGGCCGATCCTAATGAAACTTGGTAGGTCAAATCAACTGACCAAAAATATAATCTGTACCAAGTTCCAGCTTTCTATCTTCAAAATGACCCAAAAAAGTTGGGTCATTTCCGATCGTTCAGTTATATGGCAGCTATAGGATATAGTCGGCCGATCCTAATGAAATTCGGTAGGATGGATCAACTGGCCAAAAATAGAATCTGTATTAAGTTTCAGCTATCTTTCTATCTTTCTATCTTTCTTTCTATCTTCAAAAACACGAAAGTTGGGTCATTTTCGATCGTTCAGTTTTATGGCAGCTATAAGATATAGTCGGCCGATCCTTATGAAATTTGGCATGTAGTAATGTTTTGCCAAAAATAGCTTTCCTGTAAAATTTGAACTCTCTAACTCTAAAAACACCAAAGTTATACCATTTCCGATCTATCAGTTATATGGCAGCTATAGGATATAGTCGGCCGATCCGGGCCGTTCCGACTTATATACTGCGTGCAAAGGAAAGAAAGGTGTGTGCAAAGTTTCAAGAGGATAGCTTCAAAACTGAGAGACTAGTTCGCGTAGAAACAGACACACAGACGGACAGACAGACGAACAGACGGACATGCTCATATCAACTCAGGAGGTGAACCTGATCAAGAATATATATCCTTTATAGGGTAGGAGATGTCTCCTTCACTGCGTTGCACACTTTTGGACAAAATTATAATACCCTCTACAAAGGTATAAAAATGGATATCCCGAGCCTGGTTTAAACTCGTTTTACTCTGCACATCAGCCAAGCACTCACCCACTCGGTTATCTCTTATTCGTTGTCTCGAGAAAAAATTCTCAAATTTAACTTGTCGCGTTGTGGAATCCGTTCATTCCAGCGGGTTCCAGTGCTGGACCCCGCCATAGAAAATTTTTATTTATATGAGATGTCCAATCTATTTTGCTTTATAATCTTTGCCAAAAGTTACTTTTTTATTAAAAAAATAAATAGATCCGATGACAAATTAGTTTCTGAAATTTTTATTTGATATCAGTAACAATGCCTAAAAAAATATTCTTTTCGGATGAAGAGCTAGTCAGAATACAAGCATATCGTGGCACTGGTATGTCTTTACGTAAAATCACATAAAAAATGGAAAGAAAATGAATGAAATTTGCGAAGAAATTTCCCCTTCCAAATTCAACCTCTGAAAATAATTCAAAGTTCAGATTACTAATTTTGGTGAAAAATTTTACGGGGATTCTTGAACATTTCAGCAGGAAATTCTGCCATCCATTTTTCAAAATTCACAAAAAAGTTTTTTGAAGAAAGAAATATACTCTCTATGGGATTGCCTTAGAGAAATTAACACAGGTTAATGATCTCAGCGTCCTATTAGCAACTAAACTTAAATTTTCTGACCATATTTTCAAAAAAGTTGATCAAAATAATTTAACGAGCCCTTTATTACTAAAAGCTTATACATTTTTTTGGTCGGCACGATACTGGAGTACGGTTCATGTGTCTGAAGTCCCCAATATGGAGTACAGGATCGCATAGAATCCATACAAAAGAATTTCTTAACATTTTCACTTAGAGGTCTTAACTGGGATGCGAATCTTTATCTTCCATCTTATAGTAGGATGGATACTAGTAGACTCCTACTAATAAACTTACCAAGTTTTACCAATCATAGGACAATGCTGCGTGTAGTTTTCCTACATAACCTAATCAATGGAGATATATAGTAGATAGCCAGCATTAATTAATTTGAACATTCCTAATGGAAGGACTAGAAGCTTTAGTCCTTTATTCCTTAGCCATTGTAGTTCGACAAA
Source organism: Drosophila malerkotliana malerkotliana (assembly GCA_018153235.1). Lineage (NCBI taxonomy): Eukaryota > Metazoa > Arthropoda > Insecta > Diptera > Drosophilidae > Drosophila > Drosophila malerkotliana. The sequence goes on from JAECXV010000159.1 coordinate 2,490,128, forward strand.
TGCACAGCACGACCCTTTTAGGGTCTTATGATCGAACTACAATGGTCTCTACTCTATAACATAATTTTCCTGTTTAAAATATAGAATTTTAAATTTCCTTACTAACTCCTCCTAGCTTAATAAATTACAAATAGCTTAACATGCACTAATAAATCGTTTCTCGAGCGCTCCTCGGTCGTCTGGGCCTCTAGGCTTTATGATGAATACAGGAATGCCAGCTGATGCTCTAATTGATGCACAAGCCATTGCCAAAATTCTAAAAAACCGCGAACAAAAAAAATCTATCAGGTAAACTTTTACCCTTAGTGGTAACACCAAGTACATAGGAAGTATGCTACACAGAAATCTGGGCTGGAAGCAAAATACTATGGGTTCAGCAAATAAGGCGGCTATCGCGCCCTATACCTGCCGCAAGGCCATTGGGCTTAAATGTGGTACATCTCCTAAAATAGTAAGATGGCTTTATACAGGGGCTACTAGACCTATCCTGTTCTACGCGGTAATGGTCTGGTGGTCTGCCTTAACAAATTTCATAAGTAAGGAAAGATTTACGAAAACAAAGAGGAGGTCTGCATTACAGGTAGTCTCCATACCACACCAACTGCCGCCTTAGACATCATAGTAGATCTAATGCCTTTAGAGATATTGGGGGTCAAGGTAGCACGCTATCGGCAATCAGGCTACGCGAGGCGGGTCTATGGAAAAGTACTAAAGGCACCAAGTTGGGCTTATACCATTTCACGCTTATGGGCGTTACGGACTACTGTATACCCGCAGATTATACCACCTTAAGCTATAATGGGCCGCACAAATCCTGGGTCCAGCGGGTTCCTTTCATGTATACACGGATGGTTTGAATTTGAATGCCCAGGTGGGAGGCGGATTCCACTGCGAGCGTCTTTGATAAATGACTCTATCACACTTTCCGACCACTGTAATGTGTTCCAAGCTGAAGTAATAGCTATCATGGAAGCACTTAGATTCCCAGCACTTGCTGTCAAGAAACTATTTTTATCTTCTCTGATAGTGAAGCGGCATCAGGGCTCATGACCGATGTTCATCGAACTCTAGGACTGTGAATCGCAGATCTGTCGCAGATCTTTCAACGAAATGGCGGAACAGCATGACATCCACCTCATATGGGTGGCCTGACATAGGAACCACGAGGAAAATTGTATTTGGTAGAAATATCAACTTTCGTATTTTTGAAGATAGAAGTTTGGGACTTTTTTTAGATTTTGTATTGTAATAAATTGGATTATATATTCCTATTCCCATAAGGATCGGCCAACTATATCCGATGTTTGCGACATATATCCGGTTTTAACTGCAAGGGTATATCAACTTCGGCTCCGCCCGAAGTTAACTTTGCTTTCTTGTTTTTAAGTGTTTTTAGTTTCTAAACCAAGTACTCAGTTCGCCCAAAAACTTTTTTTCAGATATGCGAGGAAATAGGTGAAAAATAGTTTTTAAACAGTTGTTTACGCCACCACGTACTCAAATTGAAAACAAAATTCCATAAATTCATATGGGGATGACGACCGGACCAAAGAACGTTTAGCGAAAAGATTAAAAAAAATTTTAATATATTATCCCATTTGACAAGGTCAGGAATTTACTTGCAAGACATTTCTTAAGCTTAATTTCTTGTAATAATGCCGACAATAAAGTTAAATGCTTTCAAAAGTCAAGTTAATGTATTCGATGCACTGGGTCTTATACATCTAGTAAAATTTGTCGAAATTTTTCTTATTCATTTTATTTCATTTTGGGTATATAGGACAAACCATGTTTTGATGCCAATTTCATGGCGGGGTATTGCGTAATTTTGAATAAAAACCGTTTTTTAATAATATTTTCACACTCAAATATATTTAAAAACATCAAAGAACTTCTCTGATTAAAAAGATGTATTAAAGTTAGTTATTTCCAACATTGTCAATTTTAAAATTTAATTGAATTTTGCCGTTATGACCGTAATGCGTAACTTGAAAATGTTAGTTCACACTGGAATCTAGGCCTGCATAACTTTTATTGGTGTTGGTTGGCATACCCAAGTAAATTTTTAAATGCGAATTTCGGTCTGAGCACTAGGCTTCAAATAAAATATATAAAAAATATACATATCAATAAAAAATATTGCAAACAAATATGCAGAAGTATAATTTATTAAGCAATACAATTTTGTTGTTTTACAAAAATTTCCCTTTAGCGCCCTCTTATCGAATGCTTGAAAGCGGGTGCCTTCTGCAAGTGTCTTATTTGCCTAGCAAGTCGAGCGTCAATCAAGGCTGAAATTCGCAAAATATATTTCGATTGTAGTACTTGGTGGCAAGTGAACTGTTGATTGTCTATTTTCCTCTATGTTGTTCTAAATATTTGGCTTTAAAAGAATTGAGTTATGTTAACACAATATAATGATATAGTTTTTGGAAGAAAAAAAATTTTTTTTGTATGATTCTAAATAATTATTCATTCAGAGATGATTTCTAATTTTATTGTTTTATTTCATATGTAAAAAAACTGGACCATAGGTTTTTTTAATTTAAATACCAAATGGAAGAATTTTTGTATTGCAATACAATATGACTCTTTCCTCATGTTTCAAAAACGAACAAAATAAATATTTTCTAATTGACATGTGTGTATAAATTTTTCGATAATTACCTAATAATCGACGCCAGAGTATATCATTCATCAATTAGAACACAAAAAAAATAATATAATGTGTATGAAGACTGACGAGGATGTCAATGAACAGAGAGTCAAATTTTTATGAAAAACGCACGTGTAGCTATTTGTTCAAAGTTAGCAACATAGATGAACAATTTGAGTACACGGAAAGTGATGCGACCTTTCCATTATTTCGCGTAGATCGACTCCATCTTGGTGAGCTGATCCAGTGTTTGACGTGTAAAATTCAATTTAAAAGTTACTCTTTTAGTGATATTTGCGCACATTACACTCAGTTCCACAATTGGGAAAATGCTGGCACTGTAAATATTTATAATTGCCTATATTGCACGGGCGACGTTCATTTTTATTTGCGATCAGCTCGAACGAATCCAGAAATTTTTCACTTTTGTAAACCTATAGGAAAAAACTGACTAAACTGATCACAAGATGACAGATATGAGAAATAACCACTTTGATCTAGACTGTGATCGAAATTCTAATAACTCTGAGGAATCGGAATCCTTTGAGAATATTAATGAAGGACCAGAAGAAATTGTTTCAGAATCTCAAGGTACCAGTGAATTTTCTGAAATGGTTTCAATAAACCATGAAAATTATTCGGATCCTCTTCAATACTCAATAGAATGTCAAAAATCTTTCATCGTAAATGCTTCAGATCAGTCTTCGAAAAAGAAAGATTTAAAAGTCACCAACATTGGACCATGTCATCCAAATTATGGGTTCGGGAAAAGATGGTCAAAATCGGAAGATGTCTTGCTGAAATCTTTAGTTGAGGAGCATGGAGAAAATTGGGAAATAATAGCCCCAAGTTTTAAGGATAGGCTAGAACAACAGGTACAGCAGCGATGGGCCAAAGTTTTAAATCCAGAGCTTATAAAAGGTCCATGGACGCGTGACGAAGACCAAAAAGTTATTGAACTTGTACGGAGCTTTGGACCCAAAAAGTGGACATTGATAGCGAGATATCTTAATGGGCGTATTGGAAAACAATGTCGTGAAAGATGGCACAATCATCTCAATCCAAATATCAAAAAATCAGCATGGACTGAAAAGGAGGACCAAATTATTTATCAGGCCCACACTCAACTTGGAAATCAATGGGCGAAAATAGCAAAACTGCTGCCAGGACGTACGGATAATGCTATAAAAAATCATTGGAACTCAACAATGCGTCGAAAATATGATGCGGCGCGAAGGTCCAATAATTCCTCTGAAAATGACTTAAGGAGCTCAAGAACCCATCTTATTACTTTAATCAAATCTGGTGGCATCAGTAAAGAACAATCACATTTTCAGCAGAAAAGAAATACTGAAGAGTTAGCTGACATTAAATTGGGTTTCAACTCTGAAGATAGTAAGAACTTATTAAATCCCTTGAAACAAAAATCTAGCCTAGCTGAACCTCATGGTATGATTCTATCGAGCGTTAATAATTCTGCTGGAAAACTGCCACTTGCTCGCCACACTCCCAACATATTAAAACGTTCCCGGATAAACATTCCTGGACCAGAATTTCATACTTCGGGTGTGAACTGCAAACATGATAATACACCAATAAAACCTTTACCGTTCTCACCTAGTCATTTTCTTAAATCTCCATGTCTGACAACTTTTGAAGATATGCATTTTTGTGCTAGCACTCCAGTAATTAAGATGTGTAATGGTGTTGGTAAAGAGGTCAAGAAAGAAATGGGAAGCCCATCCATTGAAACGCCTCTTAAGGGTAAGATATTTAAAATATTTTTAAGGTATTTAAATACATTTAAGGTATATATATTATAATATATTAGTAATAACACGGCGCGACGAAACAAAACTTTTTTTTTGTCCAACGAACCATTTCACCTTCTGCATAAACTTTGCTCTCCTGAACTTATTCAGGAGTGCAATTGCACTTATAAAAGAGTGCAATTGCCAGCACTGAAAAACACTTTTTAAAAGGAATATTTTCTTATCAATGGAATGGAATTATTTTGAAATGGAACATATTTACAGCTCAAGTGAGACGCACCGAAAAACGCGTGCTTTATTCAACCAACGGTATATTAAAGTATGACACAAAAGCGTTACCTCGTAAAATATGTACAGAAAGAATGTTTAAAATTTAAAATTTAAAAAAGGATCGGTGCAGTAGTTTTGAAGTTATGAGGGGCACCGACTTTGAAAACGTGAGTTGTGGGAAAAACGCTTTAAAGTTTTAAACACAAAAAAATCCAGTGTAAAACGTTTATGAGAAACTTCGTCAATAACTAATAACTTCGTCAATTTTGCTTTAATTGACTTGAAATTTTGACACAATATTCTTCAAATATTATGCATTCAATTTAAAAAAAAAAAAAAAATTAAAAAAAAAAAATTTAATACCTTACCCTCCCCTAAGAAGCTTGACTAGGGCTTTGTTTATATTTTCTACTTCACCATTTGTCTGTGGCCAATAAGGTGGTGTTGTGATTTGCTTAATGCCGCACGATTTGCAAAAGTTCCGAAATTCCCCGCTTATGTATTCCCTACCATTATCAGTCCGCAACTCCTTTGGGTAGCCCAGCCTACTTAAAATGTCCTTGCATGCTTCAATAATTGGTTGTGATGTACTTAGAGCAGTGATCGGCACTCAATATATTGATATGATTTTAACGCATTAGTATTAGTAACGAAAAGCAGAAAGTAAGCTGCAAGCATGACGTTTCACACACTTATACTGTGTGTGTGGCAGAGCTCGGGCAGAGAAATTTCGTATGACCGCGGGATAGGGCCGGGCCGACCACTGATCTAGAGTAATAGTCTATGAGAACTAACATGTATGTATTCATTATTCAAAAGTGGCCCTAGTAGGTATTTTGCGACTGACGGCCTCGGAAATGGCTACGGACCATTTGGAAACTCTGTTCTCTTCATTGCACTATGGGGAATTTGACCGATTTCATGGTATTTAGTCATTTTATCAAAGTTTAAATATTTGGGTTTTTTTTATGTAAACATATTAAAAACATATGGCTCTATATGACTCCATACCAAAAATATTAATAAACAGTGCACTTTTAAAGCTTTGCACTGTTAAAGTCAGCTGTTGCATCCCAAAGGCACGTGTTTGAGAAGAGTCAGTTTTTGGTTAACTACTTTGAAAGTGCGATACTTAAAAGTAAAACAAGTTATTAATTCAATTTATGATGGAAAACAATCATACTGGCTTGTATTAAATGTTGTGTGTACTAATATTTTGCTATGTGCCTGTCTTAATAATATTTAGTCAATTTTAAAACAGGTCTAAAAGGTAATTTTTTGAAAACAAAAATTAACTTTACGTAGACTTACAAAAAAAACATATCGTTGCAACAGTGTAAGTTTAATATATGTCGTAGAGCCAATAATTATGATTAAAAGGAAATTTGTGTCAATGTGCAAAAATGCGCACAATCTGCGTAATTTCTTTTTTTGTCAGGTGTCTTCGAGTTTTCGAACGCGGAGCTTTTTGAAGTATGGCGTACGAAGACGGAGAACTCAAACCAAGAAAGATCAATTCTTGATTTTAGTTTGAGCAAAATAAGTAGAAATATTGATGTTGTAAAACACAAAAACAATTTGAAAAAGAATAGCAGTTTATTTTGCCTAAATATAAATAATAAATGAAAGATATGCAAGAGAAAAAAAAAATATTTTGAGAAGAAGTTTGCAAATTGGCTGCAAATTTGGAACCTAAGAGTTATATTCATTTTCTTGTCTTGTCAACTGCCGATTGATTTGGAGAAATTTGAACAATTTTTTTTTAACTGGGGAACAAATTGTGGATTGTTATCCATGGTTGCCAATGACGGCAACTGTTCACAAAATTATTGTCCACTATCTATCAAGTGTTTCAACTTCCAAAAAGTACTCTAGTACTCTAGATGTACTCTCTACTCATTGCAATCATACTACGCACAATTGAGATGCGTAGATGAGATGATCAACTGCCGTTCGGGCTTCTTTAAGCCACTTTCAGTAAATGATAACGACACTGTAGCGTTCTTTGCCCGCGGTAGTACTAGGACATTTATCCACAAGCCATTGTCGCAACTAATATAATTGACAAATGTATTTGTGCAGTCAAATTGTATTATGGAAAACCAACTATTATCGCAAGATATTTTTCTAAGTAAAAATATATTGTGCGGCTAAGTATATAAACTTTCAATAGAAGACAACCAGTATTTCATCGAAAACATCCGTCAGATCACACGTGATCCACATCAATCAACCCTCGAAGCCAAACAAATCGAAAAAAATGTAAGCAAGAACTCTTCTTGCTTTTCCAATAAAACGAGTGAGTTTGGAAAATGTTCCCTAAAAATATGTGTCAGCTTTGAGCTCCCTGAAAACGACATTGTTCGCCCTTTTAATTCAGCGTATGCCTCTGGAATCGTGATAGTTTAAAAAAAAAATGAAGGATATTGTATGCGTTGATTACCGGCGCTTAAGTAGTATAACCTTTTAAATGTTTTTTCCTATGCTCAGCCTTGAGAAACGGTCCACTCAAGGCAAATTATGGAAAATACAATACTTCCCGTTGGCTGTTTCGGAGAAGAAGCGTCGGAAGCACGCAAAATTTATAAAGCAGATAGACTGCATCACGCACGGAAGCATAGTCGTGTTAATAATTTCAACAGAGCCTTAGATACTTCTGATCCTGTTATTTCTTCAACAAACCCTATGAAGCGAATTCGGAAGCGTAAAAGTATGGAACTTCCTTCAGAAGTTTTAAGCCTTTTATTGTGCAATTTTGAAGGCCAGGATCAAAATGAGAAAATTAGAGATGAAATTGACGATTTTTATTTTATGTCTGACGAAGACCTTGAGAATGAAAATATTTTATAAACTTATTAGTGTATTATTTGGTTTTCACTTTATCAATTTTTTTATATGAAATAAAAAAAATTGTTTCTAGTCCTGGGAGGGCGAATATTAAAAAAAACGTTTTGAAAAATCTCATTTTTTTAAAAAGTTATTGATTAATTTATCCAAATGGGAGGGCGGAACCACGCCCATTTTACCAAAAAATATTTCCAACGATCTTCATAAGCCTAATACAAAAAACCGTTTCGAAAAATCTTGTTTAGCTTAATAGTTAATAAATAATATTTCGTCAGGGAAGGGGTGGAGCCACGCCCATTTTTCTAAAAACATTCCTATAGGTGTCTATGACAATAATAAAAAAACCGTTTCGAAAAATCTTACTTAGTTTAAAAGTTATTAATTAATACCATGAAATCGGCCAAATTCCCCATAGTGCATTGGCGGCAGATTTTTCGCTTGGGATACTAGGATGCAGTCTAGACAATCCTTCACAAATTTCTAAGTGTTCCGCTCAATTTGGGCCCACCATACCTTAGTCCTCGCTTCATTGCCGATTCGCCCGGTGGACTTCGTGGGCAAGCACTAGAGGGCTGCATGAATCGCTAAAAAACGACATTTAAATGGACAACCTTGAAAATGAAAATTAATGAATGAGTGAGTGCGACTGTGTAGGTATCACTCGCACAACATTGGGGGAATGAAACCCGAATTGAATGAGTTAGAGTTACAGTTAGCATTCGAATTGTTTCGAATGCATTCTAGAATGTACGATAGAACCATGCATATTTGCCTGTATTTTTAGACACTGATAATAAAATAATTCAAAAGTGGAAGTAAGTCATTGTTTTTTTTCAGAAATATTCATTATTATGTTGTATATTTTATTTTACTTATAAGAATATAACAATTTTTTCAATATTTAATATAAATATTTTTCCAGCACAATTTTGCCGCTAAAAAAATTTTGTAAAATAATTTAATTTGGAAAAACTTAAGAAAACTTAACAAACAAGAAAGGAAAGCACAGTGGTCCGGCTTGTATGAAGAGAGCGGCCAAAAATACTTCTAGTTGAGGTAGGGACTGGAAACATGGCACAAAATATTTATATTTTTATTCTAAAATAATATGTTAAAATCAGCCAGATCGGCCAACTATATCATATAGCTGCCATATAACTGATTGATCGAAAATGCTATAACTTTGGTGTTTTTACAGTTAGAGAGTTCAGTTTTTGTACGAATGCTATATTTGACAAAATAACACGACCTACCAAATTTCCATAAGGATCAGCCGACTATATCTTAAAGCTGTCATATAACTGATTGATCGGAAATGCTATAACTTCGGTGTTTTTAAAGCTAGAGAATTCTAATTTGGTAAGAATGCTATTTTTGGGAAAATAATACAACATGCCGAATTTCATAAGGATCAGCCGACTATATCCTATAGCTGCCATATAATTGAAAAAACGGAAATTACCCAACTTTCATGTTTTTGAAAAAAGAAAATAGTTGGAGCTTCGTACGGATTATATTTTTGGATTCTATTAGTTGATCCGATCTACCAAATCTCATAACAATCGGCCGACTATATCTTATAGCTGCCATATAACTGAATGATATAACCAGCGCGCTGGTTCCCTTTTCGCCGCATCATAAATTAAGAATATAAGATCGTGAAAACACACACATATAAGAAGAACCTCTTAAATTTTAATTCAAGGGAATATCAAACAAAATAAAAACTATTAGTAAATGAACAAATAGTTTTGGAAAGGTAAACATAAACATGACACACGAAGACAGAGCAACAGCATAACAAGTAAATATACGGCAAAAGTGACCCTGAAACAGTTAAGATGGTGTTAGTATTTTTACGATATTAGACACATAGGCAAATTTTGGCAAAAAATTTGTGCACATTTGTTACCTTTGGAGACCGACAAACATATTGGTATATAAACGAATTGTAGAATTTTGTGGGATCACTACTAAAACTTTAGCTAAACATGAAAAAGACGTTCAAAATATAGGCAAAAAACATGTATTAGTTCATAGTAAAATAATAATAACAATAATTATTATTAATATATCAAATTGTACCTAATTTTATAGAAAATACCTTACACTTCAAAATCCATTACAAATAATTTGAATTTGAACACGTAAATAATGATCTGACCACTTCAAAGTTCGGTTTAGTTGTGAAATATTCGTGATGCGCGCAGCCGCGCTTTACAAATGAGCAACTGTTCACATCTTCAAATCAATTTTTAGAAAATCCCGTTAGATTTTTAGAAAAATGTGGTTTGAGAAGTGGTTTGTGGCATGAAGAAGCTTGGACATTTTGGAGGCGATTTGTTTACTTTTCGTACATTTTTGCCGTTATAATTTTTTTTATTTTTGGCCTATGGGAGCAACCACTGTAGAAAGCTAACTTCGGGCGGAACCGAAGTTGATATACCCTTGCAGTTAAAACCGGATATATAACGCAAATATCGGATATTTTTGGCCAATCCAGATGAGAATATGATAATATAATCCAATTTATTATAAAAAAAAAATCTAAAAAAAATCCCAAACTTCTATCTTCAAAAATACCAAAGTTGGTATTTCTACCAAAAACCATTTCCGATCGTTCAGTTATATGGCAGCTATAGGATATAGTCGGCCGATCCTTATGAAATTCGGCAAGACGTATTATTTTGCTCTCGTATAAAATAGCTCTCGTGTAAAATTTGAACTCTCTAACTCTGAAAACACAAAAGTTATACCATTTCCGATCGTTCAGTTATATGGCAGCTATAGGATATACTCGGCCGATCCCGGTCGTTCCGACTTATAAACTGCGTGCAAAGGAAAGAAGGGTGTGTGGAAAATTTCAAGACGATAGCTTCAAAACTGAGAGACTAGTTCGCGTAGAAACAGACAGACAGACGGACAAAGGGACAGACGGACATGCTCATATCAACTCAGGAGGTGATCCTGATCAAGAATATTTATACTTTATAGGGTCGGAGATGTCTCCTTCACTGCGTTGCACACTTTTGAATAAAATTATAATACCCTCTGCAAGATTATAAATATATCACATAAATGTACGATGAAATACATCACGAATGGGGGATTTTGAATACATAGCCTTGTTACCGTGTGGGTTTGAATAGAAAATTCCCTAAACTCGTAATTAATACACAGCTTCCGTAAATTGGTTTATCGCGTACTTTCTGTCATCAATACGCTTTTTTATCGGAATATAAAATTGATTGAAAGAAACAAATATGGAAACCTGAATTCAACACGAGAGAGGGGGAGAGATCTTAACCGGGGCTCGCATGCATGGAAAAACCAACTTAGAAGTTTCACTTCTGCCGTGCGTGGGTCTGACACAAACAGTTTTTTTTATTCTGCTTTCTTAGGGGGTAGTAGGGGGCTTCGGTTTTTTTTTTCCCAAGCGCAAAAGTAACCGCCAAAGTAGTGTGGGAACCGGCCGCGAAATGCGAAGCCAGCTTTTACGCTTTTCAGCGTATTTCTCTCTCCCTATATTCTTATTTGTAACTAGGTTTAGTTTTGATTTCGGCCCTCGAAGCGATTGGAGAGTGGAAACTAAGAACATTGTGAGAAGTATAATTCCGCGTGTAAATTTATGTAAACTATAGCATATAGTAGTCCGATCCCGGTCGTTCCGACTCATATACTGCGTGCAGAGGAAAGAAGGGTGTGTGCAAAGTTTCAAGTCGATAGCTTTAAGACTGAGAGACTACTTTGCATAGAAACAGACAGACAGACGGACAGTAGGACAGACGGACATGCTCATATTAACTCAGGAGGTGATCCTGATCAAGAATATATATACTTTATAGGGTCGGAGATGTCTCCTTCATTGCGTTGCACACTTTTGACAAAAATTATAATACCCTCTGCAAGAGTATAAAAATAGAGAAGCAGAAGCACTATCTGCAAGCTTTCAAAATATATTTGGAAGTGGATGAAATCAAGTCCACCACAAGGAAGAGAACGAAGTTGATGCATTTAGGTGGCATACAATTACAAACGGTTGCGTATGAACTTCCGGGAGCTATAGTAAAATATGATAAAGAAGAGGACAATGATTTTTTGCTATACTAGTCGAAAAATAACAAAATACTTTTCACCAAAACAAAATACGACGTTTCATCGGTACCATTTTAGAAAAATATCACCTGATAAACAGGATTTTGGAAAGTTCGTCGTACGGCTGCGACAACAAATTTGAAGATAGAAAGCTGGAACTTAGTACAGATTATATTTTTTCTGGTTTTAACTGCAAGGGTATATAATTGGGTATTTCTTGTTTTTTTATATATTTATTTGATATATTTACTTAATATATATTTACCTTGGATTGCCATGTATTTCATCAGGCATATTGGAGACAACTATCTGTTGATGAGTCGCATCTGATGCGCAAGTTTGCGTCACATCAGTCTCACTCTGACTCATTTTGCCCGTAACTTAATTGTTTACCAACACACACGGAATTTCCTCTAAATAGTTACTCAATAAAGAAAAATCAATAGACGTAATACGTATATTCCTTCAATTTAGCGATATTGTTAAAAACTATTAAGAATATCGCTTCGTTCAGTGCGAATCACAGGTCAACGCAATATCCCAACCTCGTTTCACACTTACTGAACGGCTGATGCGCGGCGTGGGTAGTTTGCTATAGAGCAAACAGGAGAGAAAGAAAGGAATTCGAGAGAGAAGGGGAGAGACGGCGTGTCTCGGTGGCTCTCTCACATCGTTCAGCGCTTGCGATGCGTGAGGGCGACAGAGAGAGCGAAAAGGCGAGAGTGGGAAGGAGCTACATTTGACGGTTTTTGGTAACGCTCCGAACTTACTGTTTCACTCGCCTATTTTCAATCTGCCTTGGGGCCCCCGACGCGCCTAAAGAAGTTTCACTTCAAAAGTCTATAACTCCTCCAAAAATTGTCCGATTTGGCTGAATTTGGATTTATAGGTGTATATTAGGAATTGGAAAAGTTGATATGGGATCTTGATTTGCGCGGATACCATACGAGTCTAAGTTTCGAAGCGGATAGATCTATCTCTTATAGTTTTCGAGATCCACGCGTTCAAAATTTTAGCCAGTTGTATGCGAAATTATATATTTATGGGTATCTTCTCTGAAAATCGGACGATTTGGATGAAATTGGTTTTTCAGATATAAATTAACTATTGAAATAGTTTGGCATCAAACGTTTTTCCACCGGTTTTCAAAGTTTTTGGTTTGTGGGGAGGCGTAAGGGGTGGTGGAAAAAATTTGAAACTTCAAATTCATTTGTGACCTTTGCCGTGTGGATTGACGCTGCTGATAATCCAATCGTCTCCATAAAAATTTTTAGCAATATGTTCACCGTCCAAAAGCACCACATTCATATTGGCAGTTATTCTGGTAGATATAGGTGTCTTTCCTTTGACAGAATGCAGCACATATCATTATACTACCACCTTCAAAGCCTTTGTAACTGGACCGGCGTTCTTGGCGCAAATCTCTCCAATCTTTTTTGGATTATCTGGTCTGTCTAAATTAAATTTTTGTTACCACTATAGATGACATTTTCCCACTCCTCGTTCCAGAATTGATATTTGTTGGCGAATTCCAAGCGAGCTCTTATACATGTACCGGTCCAGGAGCTTTGTGTGTGTACACCGAATTTTCGTTTAAAATTTTGAAGATTCGGCTTCGGGTGACTTGGAGGCCCAAATGAGCCTTAAATATGCCGTTTGCAACGATCATCAATGGTGTCTTTTCATCCACTGCGTCGCGCTACATCATATTCAGTGGGGTTTTTTTTTATAAATTTTTTTATGCAGTTTCTATGTCTATTTAATCTAGCTGCAGTATCAAAAAATTTGGGGCCCATTTCACGCAGTCTAATAATAATGACCCTTCTTGGCCGACAAACTAATTTCTCAAATAATTCAAATAAACAAATTTGGCATAAATAATGAATTTTATATTCTTACAATAATTAAGAAAATAAATGTTCACTTTTTAATATTTTGCACCACACTATCAGCACAAAAAATGGGCTAGACTGATTTTTTACATATGTATGTATTAGAGGTCTGCAGGAATACATTCTTATTGCCTCAGCCATAGAATACTTCCGGATGGAATAGAATGAATGAGTGGTAAAAACAACGAATTGAGGGAGAAGGAGTGGGAGAGTGAGAGAGCATTCTAACTCATGGGCATTCTCTTGCTTTGAAACCGAGTGAGTTGGGGTGGGAAGTAAGAAGAGTGCTTTTGGAATGGGGAATGCAGCCGAATGTCTCGAATGGTTTATAACATACTTTATGCATTCATTTATTTTCCTTTGTTAAGCAAAACGCTTCTTTAATACTTCTTTAATAATGACGGAATTGACCGAAAGGTGAATTATAATGAAAGTGTTATTTTACTTAGGGTTTTTAACTGTTATTATTGTTTTCTTAGTGTTTTTTGTTTAGTTTTCTTAAGTTTTTCCAAATTAACTTATTTTACAAAATTTTTTTAGTGGCAAAATTGTACTGGAAAATTATTTATTAATAAATATTGAAAATAATTTTACATTCTTATAAGTAAAATATGTAAAATAAAATATACAACATAATAATGAATATTTCTGAAAAAAAAAACAATGACTAGTAAGTCATTGTTAGTAGTGTAGTAAGTGGAAGTATCTACTTTTGAATTATTTTATTATCAGTGTCTAAAAATACAGGCAAATATGCATGGTTCTATCGTACATTCTAGAATGCATTCGAAACAATTCGAAAGCGAACTGTAACTCTAACTCATTCAATTCTGGTTTCATCCCCTCAATGTTGTGCAAGTGAGACCTACACAGTCGCACTCACTCATTCATTAATTTTCGCCTCAGCATTCTATCTCACTCAATTCATTTTCAAGGTTGTGCATTTGAATGTCGTTTTATATCTATTAATGCAGAACTCTAATATGTATATATATTAGGGCGGGTCAATTTGTTCCTGTCCAAAAAATCCTGAAAATCGCCCCCCATAATCGGAATCTACGAAGAATTCTAAGAAAATTTCACCATGAAACCATGTGTCTAAAATGAATTCCTAGCTCGCGCCGAGAAGCTTCAAGATTTCACTATGAGGTACATAAGATATTTCGAGTTATTTAAGACATTTTAATGTATTTAAAAAAAACATACGCATTTTCCAATTATGTTGGAGTCAATTCTGAGTCATCTTTTTACAACAAATTTTATAATTTTTTTTTTAAATTTATTTAACTTTTAATTTATTTTTAATTTCGGAAAAAAGAGTCAAACTAGCCATGTACTTAGCCTCATATAAGAATGTAGGAGCAATGCGTCTGTAACTTTTTAACGAAGTACGGTATCGATCTGAAAAATTAAATATATATTCAAAGGCATTTTAAGCAACTAAATAAAAGTATGCGTGGCATGATAAAAGGCGGAAATTAATTAAATTCTTTATTATAAAGTTTATTTGCTTTCCAACAAGTAGGTAGTTTTTGCATTTTGTTGACTTGGACTACAACGTCATCTTAATAGAATCTCAAGTCTTTCTTTGACTCCATTTGAGGAACTTTGGAACGACTTTCTAAAATCAATGACATAACAGCATCTCGATTCTGTGGCATAACTCGTCGTGAGACATGTGTTGACAACTGCACACATCGTTCGGTGCCCTGTATGTGCGATGGAATTGCTGGATCTGGCAGTGGTAATTTAGCAGAATTGATGTATTTCAACAAGTGATCGTGTGGGATGAACAAAACAATCCTTCTTCTTCGCATTCTTCGCCCATACAGAAAATATTTTGTTTACAATGCTTTTCGATGAAAGAAAAACAGTTCGCGAAAGTGCAATAAATAAAATTATGTATTATCGCGAGAAATTATATGACCCAACTAAACTTAGAACTTATAAAAAGAATCGCATTCATTTCGATTGCACCGATTATATGCATTTAGTTGACTTGGATAATGACGACATCTTATTTGAACCTCCATTTACTGCAAACATCCCACACGATCACTTGTTGGAATACATCAATTCTGCTGAAATACCACTGCCAGATCCAGCAATTCCACGCACATACAGGGCACCGAACGATGTGTGCAGTTGTCAACACAAGTCTCACGACGAGTTATGCCACAGAATCGAGATGCTGTTATGTCATTGATTTTAGAAAGTCGTTCCAAAGTTCCTCAAATGGAGTCAAAGAAAGACTTGAGATTCTATTAAGATGACGTTGTAGTCCAAGTCAACAAAATGCAAAAACTACCTACTTGTTGGAAAGCAAATAAACTTTATAATAAAGAATTTAATTAATTTCCGCCTTTTATCATGCCACGCCTACTTTTATTTAGTTGCTTAAAATGCTTTTGAATATATATTTAATTTTTCAGATCGATACCGTACTTCGTTAAAAAGTTACAGACGCATTGCTCCTACATTCTTATATGAGGCTAAGTACATGGCTAGTTTGACTCTTTTTTCCGAAATTAAAAATAAATTAAAAGTTAAATAAATTTAAAAAAAAAATTATAAAATTTGTTGTAAAAAGATGACTCAGAATTGACTCCAACATAATTGGAAAATGCGTATGTTTTTTTTAAATACATTAAAATGTCTTAAATACCTCGAAATATCTTATGTACCTCATAGTGAAATCTTGAAGCTTCTCGGCGCGAGCTAGGAATTCATTTTAGACACATGGTTTCATGGTGAAATTTTCTTAGAATTCTTCGTAGATTCCGATTATGGGGGACGATTTTTGCGAAAAAAATTGACCTGCCCTAATATATATATATATATTAACTATGCGATACCCGAGGCACCAACATATTTTGTAAGTAACGGTACTACAAAAGAGATTATAATGAAGCAATTTTTATCACATAGCAAAAGAAAACATTCTACATTTATGACGACAAACATTATACACTCAATGCATAAAAAATTAACTGTGAATATGAAAAATAAGCAAAAATGCACATATAATTATTTGTGTGAAGTATGATTAAATGATATTTTGCCCCTCACTCATAAAAATTTTAAATAATGTGTTGTTAAGGGGAGGGTAAGGTCAAATCATGCGAAAAAAGCCATGTTTTTGTGATTTTTTTCCTGACGACACAGTTAAAATTTAGTTAAAAAACGGTATATTAAAGTATGACATTAGAAGAATGTTTAATAAAATTTTTACAAAAAAATATTTAAAAATATGGCAATGGTAGCAATTGTCCGGACGTGTCGCCAAAAAAAGTTGAATTGCGGTGCCCCTCATAACTCGGTGCTGGATCGTTTGTAATCAAAAAATGAAAATTCATTCGTTAGATAATAGTTCGCCCCAGGTAACGCTGTAAAGGTTTTTTGAAAATTGCTATTTTTTAATTTTTTCGAAGACTTTGAAGTGAAAAGCTCAATTTTTTGGGAAAAAATCGGTTAATTTGTCATTGCAAAATCAAAACTATGAACAAAAAAAAAAAACTCGACAGCGTTACCTCGTAAAATATGTACAGAAATAGTGTTTTAAATTTCAAAAGGATCGGTGCAGTAGTTTTGATGTTATGAGGGGCACCGACTTTGAAAACGTGAGTTGTGGGAATAACGCTTTAAAGTTTTAAAGAAAACAAAATCCAGTGTAAAACGTTTGCAAGCAACTTCGTCAATAACTAATAACTTCGTCAATTTTGCTTTAATTGACTTGAAATTTTGACACAATATTCTTCAGATATTATGCATTCAATTTAAAAAAAAAAAAAAAATGGAAAAAAAAAATTTTATACCTCACCCTCCCCTTAAGAACTTATGGAAGACCGGTATAAATTGTAAATAATATGTTTTAAAGAACTTATGGAAGACTAAATCAATTCCTACTAGGGGATCGATCGGTAAACATGTAAATGTATCATGTGAATGGATTTATATGGGTACCACTGATCTAAAGTAATACAAAACTTAAGGGGTTACGCCACCCTGAAATTTTCAAAAAATTTCAATTTTTTTTTACTTAATTTAAAAGACTATATTCTTACGCGTACTTTAAGACGTCCCCGAAGACAATATCTTGATAATTATGGAAGTTATGTTCATTTGAAATCGGCACGGCAGGAGGGCACCTAAGACACTTCTGATCTTCTTTTGTGTTTTT
Organism: Drosophila malerkotliana malerkotliana; assembly: GCA_018153235.1. Lineage (NCBI taxonomy): Eukaryota > Metazoa > Arthropoda > Insecta > Diptera > Drosophilidae > Drosophila > Drosophila malerkotliana. Next base: position 2,507,840 of record JAECXV010000159.1, read on the forward strand.
CTCGAAACCACTTTTTTCAAGACGGTGGGCATGATAACTCAAAAACTGTTCAACCGATTGACTTGAAAATTGAAACACATCTTCTCACATAGATTTTCCACAGAGTGACGTAGGATTTTTTCGATCCAATTGATAGAAATTTTTTTATGCAATTTTTACTACGAAATTTTTTGCCAAAAAACGGCTTAAACGGCTACGTCACTCTGTTCCAAATTTATCACTTTTTAAAAAAAAATTTTGTTTACTTGATTGAGATGAAAATTGACACGTGAATCATGCCCACCATCAAGGAGCACTCCGGAAAAACCGATGATCGCCGATGTTCATATCTCCGCCATTTTGCATAGAAAACAAGTTTTTTTTAGAATTTATAAAGCTCATTAGTTGTATTGAATAGAAATAAAAGTGGAAAAATCCTATCTCAACTAGTTTAGTCACAAGAAATTCCTGAAAAACCGTCCCGTTTCCACGCGGTCAGGGTGGCGTAACCCCTTAAAGGTTTCCCTTAACCCCTTAAATCGGATCCCGATGTAAAATTAATTTTTTTGTTCATAATAAAAATCTATTTCAAATCTATTTTATACCCATAGGAAAAATTGGACCACGGACTCCAACGCCCTTTAAAAATGCACTCGCAGCCCTACGCAAAAAAAGGCACGGTCGACGATATGAACCGTCTAGTCCGTCAAGTCTAGTGGAAGATCTTGCTGAAATTATCAATGAGGAACAACTGAACGATTCACAAACTTCACAAAATAACAACTACGTTAAACAAAACATAACTCAAAATATTTTGTTTAATGCAGAAAAAAACTTAAGTGTACGGTCTCCACATCTGACGCGTGCGAGGAAATCTTTACTTTCAGCTTGGACTACAAATCAACTTTCCAATGTGGTATATAGCAAAAAAACACAACCCTTTGAAACAGAAACTCCTAGTAAAATTCTTACATCGCCTAGCAACTTTATGAAAGATCCACTATGTAGCGAACAGGACTTACCGTTCGATGAAGGCAGAAAAGAAAACAGACCATACCATAAGCCTCGTGACTTCTCAAGTGAAAACATCATTGATCCGAAATGGGCACAAGTAGCTTGTGGAAAAACCAAAGATCAGCTGTTTATGGAAGAGCAAGCATATGCGTGTCTTAAAAATTTTTCTTGTTTGCCACGTTCTCTGAAATTTGAAAAGCACAAGTGTAACTATATTTTAAATGAACAGTTTTTATAAATGTAAAATATTTGTAACTTTTATTTGCATATAATTTGTATATAATGAAAAATTCACTATGCACATATAATATTTACGAAACTCCCAATAAAAAAATGTAAACCCAATTATATTTTTCGTTTTTGCCGATTTATATCCTTTTTTGTCAAAAGTATCGCAGTAAAAAACACTTCTCTATAAAGCACTGATCGGCACACAATACATTTATATGATTGTGATGTATTAGTGGAAAGATTTATGAAAATGTGTATGTGTTTTTGTGCTCGCTTAAGCGGGTCAGCGGGAATTGGAGAATTGGAGTATATATGCACGGGCGTAAAATTGTGTTTTGCCTCTAGATTTGTGCATATGTATGTATATAAATTTATACAAAAATACACTTTATGTATTTACACTGCTGGTCTTGGGTTAGACGCTCCAACGGACGTTGGAGTCCGTATTCCAAAATTAAATGATCTCTTTGGACCAATTCCTTGGATTATTCAACAAGACAATGCTCCTATTCATAACGCTCGAGTAGTAAAGTCGTTTATTTCGAGTCAAAACGTTAATATCATGACCTGGCCACCATACTCTCCAGGTCTTAACGTAATTAAAAATGTTTGGGGCTGGCTAACGCGGAAGGTATACGAAGGACGAAAGCAATACGAAGATAATTAAACATTAACTGCAGCTTTTAAACGAGCTTGGAGCGAGATTTCGTTGAAATACATATTTTCCCTGTATTATTCTTTGAAGGACCGGATGTATGAAGTTATTACAAAGGAAGCAGTACTCATTACTGAAATGTTTTTTTTTTATTTCTAATAAATCAAATATAAACACCAACTACAAATTTAAGTTTAAAATAAGTTACTTAAAAAAAAAATATGTCTAAGTGCGTCTATTCTATTGACCAAGAAAAATGTGCCTTGATTTAAGTTGCATGAAAAAAAAGTTTAAAAACAAAACTTATGTTATATTTTTATAATATTTTGAATATAATAATTTTTTTTTTTTTTTTTAACGTTGCTTTTATTTCTTGAATCTTCTCTTTGCGAGACTAACAAGAGGTGTATCAAATCTTATATTTTTGACTTAACTAACAATCATTTTGACTGATACGGAGTTAGACGGCCATAAAAATCGATTGCTGGGTTGGGAGGTCGTTACGTCTAAGGCGGGATACGCTAGAAACCCGAGTCAATCCCCGAGCGAGAAAATTTGGGTGCAAAGACAGCTTTTCTTTGTATGACTCTTTTTGCTTCTGGATTTCGTCTTTCACTGCGAGGTTGCCCAGATCCCGGTGCATGTTTTCGTTGCGAACATACCAAGGTGCCCCTGTGATAGTTCTCAAGATTTTTGATTGTGCGCGCTGTATGATGTCTATGTTGCTGCTGCCCGCGTTCCCCCACAGCTGGAAGCCATACGTCCAGATTGGCTTTAGGACTGAATTGTACAGTAGTAACTTGTAGTCCATGCACAGTGGCGATCGTGAGTTTATGATCCAGTGGTAGCTGCTGGCTTTCAGTTTTAGGTGCATCTTTTTGCATTCGATGTGCTTACGCCAGGTAAGTCGTCTATCAAGGTGAACGCCAAGGTACGTTACGTCGTTAGCTTGAGGGATCTGCATACCGTTTAGTAAAAGCGGAGGGCATGTTTGTCTATTAAGAGTAAACGTTATATGTTTACACTTTTGTTCGTTTATTTTAATGCGCCAGTCGGACAGCCACCCTTCCACTATTGTGAGATGATTTGCCAGTTGGGTTGTTGCCTGCGTTGGGCATCTGGAGCGACTAAGGATACCGGTATCGTCGGCGAACGTTGAGGTTGTTAGTTGCGCGCTCGTAGGAATATCCGCAGTATACAAAACATATAGACACGGGCCGAGTGCGCTTCCTTGTGGAACTCCAGCTTCGATGGTGTAGTCGCCCGAAGTAGCTGCGTTGCATCTCACTGAGAATACCCTATTGTAGAGGTATGATTCTAGTAGCATGTGGGTGTATGTTGCCAAATACGTTTTAATTTTGTGCATGAGTCCGATGAGCAAAACTCGGTCGAAAGCTTGAGATACGTCGAGGAAAATAGCGCTGCAGTATTCTCGCTGTTCGAAGGCTGAGCGTATTTCGGATGTTAATCTGTTCACTTGTTCGATGGTTCCGTGGTTTCTTCGGAAGCCAAATTGGTGTGCCGGGATAATATTGCAAGCTTCCAGGTGTGGTATTATGCGAGTTAACAAGCATTTTTCAAACAATTTAGACAAACAAGATAGAAGGCTTATTGGTCTGTATGATGACGGAATTGTGTGGTCTTTTCCAGGCTTCGGTATCATTATAATGATGGATTTCTTCCACTTTTTTGGGAAATAGCCAAGATTAATGATTCCATTAAATAGTTTGCAGACGACCTCTATAGCGCATTTTGGAAGTTCGATCAGCATCTTTGGGGTCAATAGGTCACCACCGGGAGCCTTTTTTGGGTGGTCGTTTCAATTGGGTCGCTAAGATTTGGGTGGGCCCTCCACAGGGGGTACTTTGTGCTTGTTGGCGAGAGATTCTGGATGTACCTCAGCTGTGCATTTTTTTCCTGTTGGTGAAGAGCCTGGTCGAGTGATCGGGTTGCTTCCTTAAGGCGTTGTTTTGAAGCTGGTGATCTGCTGTTTTGCCAATCACGACGCGTGCGCCTCTTTTCTCGCACGAGCTGTTCGGTTTTTTGATTAGATTTGAAGTGTTTGTTTCGGTCTACATCTTTCCTATGAGGAGTAGAGATTTTAGCTGCCGCAACGAGTACTTCTTCCAGGGCGCTCGTAGTGTAGTCGATGTCCGATTCCATGTTAAATTCCGGGGCGAGTTCTATGTGGGCACTCACGTACTTTTTGTATTTTAGCCAGTTCGTTTTTGGCGTCGTCAGGCTGAAGGGGTGTTCGGTTATTTCTGGGCTTTGAAGAAGCGTTAGAAGCACAGGCGAGTGGTCTGATGATAAGTCCGAGACTGCTTTGGCACTTATTAGATTACGAGGTATGTTTTTTGTCACTGCAAAATCAATAAGGTCTGGGAGCTTTCGTGAGTCTGTTGGCCAGTATATGGGACTTCCAGGGGAAACGTAGTCCAGTTTATTTTTCACATTTATAATTGCATTGTACAATTGTCTTCCTTTATGAGTCACTAGACGTGATCCCCAGTGCGTATGTTTGGCGTTGTAGTCTCCTGCGGCTATAAATCGATTCCCAAGTGAATTGTAGAAGTCCATAAATTGTCCTTTCGAGATTGAGAAACGAGTAGGGCAGTAAACGGCAGCGATTGAAAGGATTCCGTTGCTTGACTGAATTTGTATCGATGTGGCCTGCAAGAAGTTTGTTGCAAACCTTTTGTGAAAGTGGTGTTTAATGCGTTCTCTGATTAGAATTCCAGTTCCGTCGTGGGCTTTCCCATCTGCGGTAGATTGTGTAGTCTCTTATATGAAAGTTGTATTTGCTTGTAAGATGCGTTTCCACCAGTAGCATAACGTCAATATGGTTTTCGGTTAAGAATTGTGATAATTCTAGTTTATGCCGTGAGACACCATTGGCGTTCCACATTGATATTCGTAGCGCCTGTATAGATTATTTAGACTGTTGTGCTACGAGCAGCTGTATCACCATGTTCTGGTTTTGAACAAGCGTTTGCATGGTCGTTTTCATGAATGACATAAGCTCCATCATACTTTATTGATGGGGCCTGTTGAGCGCTTTGAGAGTTACGCTGAATTGGAATTTCCCTTCCAGATCGTAGAGCATCGGCGTAGGAGAAGCCGTTGGTGGTGTTTAGTGGACCGAATGAGGATCTCGAAGCTTTGGCGAAGAAGACGTCTGGCGTAGTTTTTGACGCAATGTACGCATTCTGTGGGTTTTGGTTGCGCGTTGCGGTCGCTTGACGCATGCGGATCTTTAACTCCTTATACACCATGCATCCTCTATAGTTTGCTGTATGGCTGCCTCCGCAGTTTCCACATTTCTTCACGGTACTGTCCTTGTTTGTAGTGCAGCAAGCGGACTTGTGGGCGTCCCCGCAGACTACACAGACAGCCCGAAGTGAGCAGTAAGACCTTGTGTGTCCATACTCTTGACAGTTAGTGCATTGCACTGGACCGTTGCGTTTATGTGGCTCTTCAACAGTGATTTTCCGATGCAAAAGATATTGCAGTTTGTAGATTGGGTGGACTTCGTTCTTCTTCAGCGACCTGCTTTCTGGCTCGAGCTCGCCCTTGAAGAAGGGTTGTGGCTTTTTATCTTTATTTAGAATGTTAATAACATTCTTGGCGGCGAAGCCCTTTTCTTTAAGGGCGGTTTGTATTACCGCGACGGTAACATCAGGTTCTATTCCCTTTACTACCACTTGTAGGCCCTTACTGCTTTTCAGCTGGTAGGTGTAATAGTTTTTCTGTACAGTGTCCAGATATTTTGACACGATTCGGAAGTGCTTTTCAGTCTTGGTTTGCACCTTTGTTTCATGGATGTTCCCTTTGATAAGCGGAACAACATGAAAGCTGTCACCGTTCCCGATCAACGCCGCAATTTTGTTGACCAGGGCACTCGAGCTTTTTTCCCTAATATAGATTGGAGGGGGCTTTGGTTTTTTTGCGTTGTCTTGGGCTGGTTGGTTTTCCTCAACCTCCGCCAGTAGGGCAAATCTGTTAGTAGTGGATCTGTCTGGTTCTTTATCGATATTCACGACACGGTTAATTTTTGTTTTGTTGCTTGCCGGATTACTCTGCGGGCAAAGCTTGCGCTTAATTTGGATGCAGCGATCCATTCCAGTCTGTGTGGCCGTTACCGCTTTGGCACTTTCCGAGGTTGTTGTATTTGTACTCGCTGTAGTCGTTGACGTCGCGGTACTTTGAGCTGCAGAGGTTTTCGCTGTTGTTGCAGAAGTTGTAGCGCTGCTAGTTGTTAGTGCGCAATTTGTTTCCGATATTGGAGGGGGGGTTTTACACTGCGAACTCCATGACGCGGGAGTAGGAGTAAGCAGAGCGGGTGAGCAAGACCGTGCCCTTTGCGTTTCAACGGTCAGTAAAGCCGGGTTGCTTATAATCGCCGATTTTTCCACTTCGGTATCGCGGGTTGAAAAGTAAGAGTAGAAGCCGTTTCTTTGGTTCACTGAACTTCTACGCTCGTTCTTTTGATCGTTGCTCAATGAGCTCATTGCGTGGCTCTTACTTTTTTTTTTGAACAATGCACTAGTTTTGGTTTAGCACATCACAACTATTATTAAAAGCTTGTCGCTTTTAGTAAATTGTAGTTCAGCGTCTTTTCGCTTTTATTGGGTTACCCTAGTTTGAGAAGATACAGATTGTTTCTTGATTCCCAGTAAGTGCTGGGGATCTAAGTGCTTCCCCGATAGCTATTACTTCTGCTTGGAACACACTACAGTGGTCGGGGAGTCTGAAGGACTCATTTAGATACAACCGTTCGCAATGGAAACCGCCCACTTGGCCATTCAATTTTGAACCGTCTGTGTAGATATGAAGGGAACCGGCTGGTCCCGGGATTTGTGTGGCCCATTCCTCCCTTGTTGGAATGGAAACCTTGTATTTTAAGGTGGGATGATCAACAGGTACGCAGTAGTCTGTAGCCCCCGTTGGCGTGAAGTGGTGTAGATCTAATTTGGTATGTCCACAGTCAGTCCACTTCCATATGCCCGTCTCGCGTAGCCTAATTACCGATAGCGTCGCACTATCTCTATCTCTGTATTTCTGTGATAAAGACCTCCGCTATCCTTTGTGTTTTCCTAAGTTTCTCTCTAATTGTGGAGTTTGTGAGAGCAGGCCACCAGACCACCACCCCGTCGAAAAGGATGGGTCTTATGACCGCTGTGTAAAGCCATCTTACTATTTTTGGGGACATTCCCCATTTAAGGCCAATGGCTTTTCGGCATGTATAGAGCGCGAATGTTGCCTTGTTAGCTTTATCCATAGTGTTTGACTTCCAGCCCAGTTTCCTGTCTAGCGTAATCCCTAGGTACTTGGCGCTACCGCTAAGGGAGAATGTTTCTCCTGATAGTTTTGGAAGCCTTAAGTTTGGTATTTTGTACTTTCTGGTGAAGAGGACGAGTTCGGTTTTGACGGGTTTACACCTAGACCATTTCTAACTGCCCATGTTGAGAGGACCCTAAGTTTGTCCGTCATGCGGTTACATAGAGTCTGGGGAAATTTCCCAGAGAAGGCAATTGCGACATCATTCGCGTAAGCGATAACTTTGCAACCACCACCTTCTAGGGATCGCAGTAGGCTATTAACCGCCACGCTACACAGTAGGGGTGAGAGTACGCCTCCTTGCGGAGTGCCTCTTCTGACGTATCTATGATTAGATTCTCCTCCTAGTGATGCCTCAACAGTCCTGTTTACCAGGATCTGCCTTATAAGGCGTACGGATTGGTTGTCTATTCCTAGTCCCGTCAGCGCATTGATTATCGAGCTTGGTAGGATGTTGTCGAACGCACCTTCTATGTCTAGAAAAGCAATGAGTGCGTATTCCTTATCACTAAGTGCCTTTTCCACAAAAGTAGTGATCTCGTGGAGTGCCGTTTCCGTGGATCGGCCCTTCTTATACGTATGCTGTGATCCCAGATATCATCTGGGTTGATAGTAAGATTAATATGGAGGCTGATTAATCTCTCCATTGTCTTGAGAAGGAAGGACAACAGGCTTATTGGTCTAAAGGCTATTTATCGCCCAGCTGAGATACCTGTCACTCAATAGGTATTCAGGTTGGTTAAGGAGGGAGGGGCTATCCCTCTGTCTCTTCATTTCCAGGGTTGTTTCTTCTAGAGAGCATCCTGGGCATTCCTAGGCATTCCTTTTTGCCTTGCGAAGTTCTTTGTTATATTGCCTAAGGTTCGCTTTATACGTCTCCCAGGCTGTCTCCGAGTTTGTCTTGCTGGCAAAATTAAACGCCTTGCGGGCCTTGGTCTTAAGGGGCGCAAGTGTTTGCGACCACCATGGTGGTTTCTTTGACTTGTTATTGCCCGATCTGCTTTTGGGACAAGCTTTATTGAATGCCCTGGCGCACGCTGCCGTAAGAGTGTCCACCATGGCATCCAGGGCTTTCCTACTGTCAACGTCCCTTGTTGGAGGTTTCCCCAAGGAACTTTCTAGTTTTTTCCTGTATAACTCCCAGTTCGCTTTTCTCGGGTTGCGTACCGTTAGTCGATTAATGTTCTCAAAATTGACCACTAATTCTATGTATCGATGGTCCGAAAAAGAGTTTCTCTAGGACTCCCCATCTAACAATCTTGTCTGCTAGGGAGTCAGAGTTAAGAGTGATGTCAAGTACTTTTCTTCTGTTCTTGACTATGAAGGTGGGTTCTTTACCCGTGTTACCCACCAGAAGATTGGAGCCTAGGATAAAATCGAAGATTGACTCACCCCTCTCGTTCGTGTCAGTGCTTCCCCACTGATGATGATGGGCGTTCAGGTCGATCTTGTGCTTCTTGCTGTCTTCCACCAGCTGCTTGAGTAGCGGGTGCGGGCCTCCTCGTCGTGGCCCATATACGCCGAACATACCCTTAGAGGGCCATTTGGGCTCTCTATGGCTGCGGCTACGTGGTCTTCATTGCTGAAATTGGGTAGCTAAAAGAGGTTAAGGTTCTTTTTTGCGAGGATGCAGGCTCGCTTTTTACCAGTTGTATCGGCTTTGCATAACCTAAACTCCGACGCCCCCAACCCAAGAATCCTTTCTCCAAGGATCCAGGGTTCCTGGATGAGGGCCACATCAGCTCCACTCTTGGCGAGGTGGAGTAGGAGGGCAGCTGACGCCGCTTTACTGTGATGGAGCTTTATTTGCAAGATCGTCAGGGACATTCTTACAATTCTCCACCACAGTAACTTCTGCCTCCGTCTCGGAGCTCAGCAGAGAGTCCTCCCCCATTCCGACTCTACTAAATGCCCTTGCCGAGTCGCTTTCCTCCGAGGTGTACCCTTCCAGGATGTCCTCCTCCTCATCCGACGTTCCTTCCGGGTGCCCCTCTTCGGTCGGCTCCTTCAAATCTGGATCTTGCGTGTCTGCCTCCAGCCCGATACCTCCTGGCTTGGCCTTCGCATCGGATTTGTAGATACGGACCGAAACGTGTTCGAATCCGTACTTCAGCCGGTGCTCCGACCTTTCCAGGGCTTTTACGGTCTCCTCGTTGAGTGTGAGAACGACATGCCTCCGCAGTCCCACCGCCTCCTCGACCTTGGCGACTCTCCAGTCCGCCGTGGCAGCGTCGGATTGCACATCCTAAGCATAATTAGGATGGTCTTAGGGTCGGCTGGCTTTTCAGTGAGCCACACTCGCGCCCTCGGTTTGCTTGGGATCTCCCCCCAGTCAACCGCCACTAGCTTAGCTCCAGGGTAGACCTCTCCATGCGGTGCTACCATACGCTTGTAGGTCTCTACCGATCGCGTGTCTTGGCAGGCAATCACCTTGACGCTACCCTGATACCATCCTGCGTCTTCGCATACTGGTGAGGGTCCTCCGCATCGCAGCATCTCCTCCACGAAGCGCCCATGCAACTCGTTTACCACTCGTCGCCAAAGGTCCTTGGGGATGAGCCCATCCTTGGAGCCCTTGTCCAGGACTCCAATTAGGGTTCTTCCATTCGTCACTTCGGCGAACGAGCGGTTAGACGGCTGCGGCTGGGCCTTCCTCTTCTTAGCCTGGGGGGCTTCTCCCTCCGTGGACCTCTGCCTTTTCGCGATCTCCTTGGCAGGGTCTGACCCAGTACGTTTGTTCGGATCCAGCCTCACTCCCGCCTTTTCCGGATTAAAATCGGGCAGGATCTCCCTTGCCCACTTAATGATCTCGGCCTGGTCCGGGTTGGCTTCGGCCGATGGGTCCGCCCTTATCAGAAAGAAGGCTGCTCTTCTCCTGTCCTTGTATAAGCCTTTACGCTGCGTCGAGTTAGACGCTCCCGGACCAGGGTTCGCCTTAGGGGCCCCGCCGGTTGGTTTAGAGGTTGACTCTGGGGTCTTCCTCTCCACGCCGTTCGGTGGTCCCACGGCTAGCCCCGCTTTGGAAGAAGAAGCCTTGGCAACCTCCTCTGCACCGGCGCGTCCCGCCTCCAGATGTTGCCCTTCTGTGGGGGGCTTCTCCATCTTAGCAACTTCTTTGATTTTGAGGGCCTTGGAGTTTGACGGGTCACTGACCCCATTTCCGGACTTTTTTAGGGAGTTCCGTTCTCCACTTAGGTTTTTATTTGGTAAGTTCAAATTCATGTTTTGGTCCCACGGGTAGGCGGGAAGGGGTTCGTCCATCATGACATAGCCCGCTTGTCACGATAAGCCTGATTAAAACTGGGAGGTCGGCCGGTCCCCCAGAGTTCGCATATTAGCGTCCGAGCCCTCCTTCGGACACGCATCCTTCGGCATATGCTGTTCCACCTTGGATTGGGGTGATTTAAGGAAGGGAGTGTTCTTCTCCCCGCCCGACTACCATTGGCCAGCATCCCCGGCAGAGACATGACCTTACCGGGACCTGTTACCAGCCGCTCTCACGTGGAGAGTAAAGTCGCACTACCAGCGGTGTACACAGTTACGGCACGCAATTGCGTGTAGGTCCCCCTGTTGTACCCGTTGGCTGACGGCCAATCTGGAACTTAGTACAGATTATATTTTTGGTCAGTTAATCCGACCTACCAAATTTCATAACGATCGGCCGACTATATTTCCGAACGATCGGAAATGGTTTTTGGTAGAAATAGCAACTTTGGAATTTTTGAAGATAGAAGTCTGGGACTTTTTTTGAGATTTTGTATTATAATAAATTGGGTTATATTATCATATTCTCATAGGATCGGTCAACAATATCCAATGTTTGCGATATATATCCGGTTTTAACTGCAAGGGTATATCAACTTCGGCTCCGCCCGAAGTTAGCTTTCCCTTCTTGTTTTCAATAATCAGTAAAATAAAAAATATATAACAAATTTTTTTGGGAAAACTGAGTGCGTCTAACCAAAGATTATAAAGTACATAGATGAGACATCTCATACAAAGAAACATTTTCTATGGCGGGTTCCAGCAGTGGAACCCGCTGGAACGAGCGGTTTTCTCAAATGTTTTCATTTTTACAGCGGGTTCCACGATGGAAAAAAGGAAAACATTTGAGCGGATTCCACGACAAACTGCTGGCAGATGAGAGAGGGAAAGAGAGAATTCTATTTTTAGATCGTAACATCTTTGGAACGATGAAAGTTTGAAACGTTCAAATCGAACCAGTGTGAGAGCAAAGAGATCAGAAATATCTTCTATAATCCTTCCTCTTCAGCTCTGTTTTTGGTATGGATTCTAGCGCTTACTTTAAAATCAATTTTAAGTATCATTAGATCAGCTTTGAGGGTAGCCTAGATGGATAGTGCGCGTTTCTTATTCTAGGGGTCCTGGGTTCGTTTTCGTTAGCGGAAGGTTGTTTCAATTTTTAGAAAGTTTTAGTTTTCTCAGTATTTTTATATTTACTTTTTTTTTTTTTTTTCACTTTTCATATTCACTTTATGATTATTATTTTTAATTGCATTCTATTACAATTTATGTAAAAATAAGGATGACAAAATGCCGGATGGACTCCCTTGAAATTTTATTTGCCGGAGATAATGAAAAATTAAACATTTTTACAATTGTAAAATTTAAGAAAAAAAAAATAAATTTAAAAAAAATAAAAAATAAAAATAATAATTAGAAAAGAAAGAACATGTTCAAGGCCTTACGAGGATTTGAATACAGAAAAATTATACATAGAGTAACTACTCTATGCATAACGTTACCATCCTGTCTCGATCTGCGGCGATTAAAAATACTATTTGTTCTACCAACTACCACATCGGCGCATTGGAAACAGAAACGAGAAATTGAAATTTGTAAGCCAAAATATTTTTACGCCGTCGTGCGAGCAGTCACACATACATACAAAGGTTTACATTTTTGTTGACGGATACATGTAAAGAGTTTTAAAAATAGAATAGTATGCATGTGCGTTCCCCCCTCACCAACAAGCTCGACGAAAAATGTTGACCGTTTTGGGCCCTGATGTCCCATATATGTACTTTATAATCTTTGGTCTAACCCAAGACCAGCAGTGTATATGTTGAACATCTTTAATATGCATATGAACCTCTTCGCAACTAGGTCAAACTTGTCCTCCATTCCAAATTGTTGTGACACACTTGAGAAATTTGTTTCATATACATATGTAGTACAATATTTAAAATTATAAATTGGTTTTGTTAAGCTTCTCTTTTTAAAAATTAAGCGGAATCCTCTGATACACTTTTTATACTCTGTTCCTAATTTATTTATTAGAAGCATGAATGAGGTTGTTATACCCTTGCAGGGGGTATTATAATTTTGGTCAAAAGTGTGCAACGCAGTGAAGGAGACATCTCCGACCCTATAAAGTATATCGGCTATTCCGGCGGATGGTCAACCAGGACCAAAAAAATAAATGTCCATATTCCTCGATTCTTTTTTTGTATTTTTATAAATAAATATCCAAATTTTCATAATCTATTGGATTTATAGCATATCTCAGCTTTTTTTAAAAAAAAAAAAAGCCCGAAAAGTCAAAAAATGTAAATTTTGCCTTTTTTTTTATTTTTAAAGACATTTTTATGTTTATTTATTTCTTAAGGAAAACATATGATGTGTTTGCTCTTTTTGTACTAAATCTAAATCTTAATAACAATGTGATAAGACGAGAAAAATTCAAAGAGAGCGAAAAAATGTTCAATTACCTCTTAATTTGTATTTTGATTTTTATCTATGTTCTAATCGTACGTTCGCGACCCAAAACATAATTTTATTGTAATTGCTTTGCATTAAGTGAAAGCAGGTGGATGAAACTTTATGTGTTAAGTCATTTTAGTGTAAACTATAAATTTAACAAAAAATCCCGACTTTTTCAAGAAAATTTTTTTATTTTGAATTTTAAAGTGGCGTACGTTTGCGACCGTATGTATGACGTACGTATAAAAAATATTATTAAAAAAAAATCTTTTGTTTAGCTAGCTTATTAATATTTGTAGATGGATAGAAGTGAAGTGAGAAGAAGTGACAATTGAAATTAAATTAAATTAAAATTAAAAATAAAATTAAAATTTAATTTTTAATTTAAAAAAAAATTTTGGTAAAACATGATTTTTTAAGAAAATATAAATTTATTTATTAAAAAAACGAGGTAAAAAAAAAAATTTATATGGGGAAAAATCGTACGTTCGCGACCCGTACTTAATTTAATTTAAAAAAAAATGGAGATATTTAATTAAGAATAGACTCGATAGAAAGCTTCATGCCTCTATTTTAAAAGTAAAGTTATTGCATTAAAATATTCCATTCCAATTCGCAGATTTATTGATTTTGGTAGAGCAAAAAATTTCGTGTACGTTCGCGAACTCATGTTTTTTTGCCAATATTATGAAAATGAAAAATCCATTAGAATCATAATTTACACTAAGAAAAGAACTCACCCCATGCCCATATATATTCTTGATCAGGATCACCTCCTGAGTTGATATGAGCATGTCCGTCTGTCCGTCTGTCTGTTTCTACGCGAACTAGCCTCTCAGTTTTAAAGCTATCGACTTGAAACTTTGCACACACCCTTCTCTCCTTTGCACGCAGTATATAAGACGGAACGACCGGGATCGGCCGACTATATCCTATATCTGCTGATTGATCGGAAATGGTATACTTAACTTTGGTGTTTTTAGAGTTAGAGAGTTAAAATTTTACATGAGAGCTATTTTTGGCAAAATAATACGACATGCCAAATTTAAGGATCAAGGACATAAGGATCGGCCGACTATAATCGGATCGGAAATGACCCAACTTTTGTGTTTTTGAAGATAGAAAGCTGGAACTTGGTATAGATTCTATTTTTGGTTAGTTGACCCGACCTACCAAATTTCATAACGATCGGCCGACTATATCTTATAGATGCCATATAACTGAACGATCGGAAATGGTTTTTGGTAGATATACCCTTTGGTATTTTTGAAGATAGAAGCTTGGAACTTTTTCTTTAGATATTTTATTGTAATTAATTGATTTTATTATGATATTCTCATAAGGATTGTCCAACTATATCCGATATTAGCGATATATATCTGGTTTTAACTGCAAGGGTATATCAACTTCGGCTCCGCCCGAAGTTAGCTTTCCATTCTTGTTGTTCAAGCATTGAACACTATTTTATATATTCCAAAGATAGAGTTTCAAGGGATCGGACCCATGGAGATATGAGATAAGCAGCATGGTTTAAAACCGATCCCCTGCAGCCTAACATAAAAAACACAAACATAAGCATCGTAAATAACAAACATAAGTGCATCCGCTTGTCACACTTGAGAAAGGGTCGCATAGCATGTCAACGTGCAGTGCGTTGATAAGTAGTTTTTAATAGTTTTAAGATTTTCATGTATCTTACTTATAAGAGAACTTTGACGAATAAAATCAGTTTTGAAACGGAACTCATTGGAGTACGACCTTTATTTTGGGGCTCCTCTTAACACTTGTTTTTGTTTGTTTTATATAATACAAGCACATGAAAGCCGATTTCTACTATTATTTAACACACATAACACATAAATTATATCTTTTAATAAAGCACTTCACACGTTTGAAAATTAAAATCGCGTATTGTCTTCAAAGAAGGGAAAGAAAAAGTGAAGAACAACAAAAAAAGACGCGACAAGAGTCACAACTTTACAAGAGTTCTTGTTTTTACATTTTTTGTCGTTTTGAAGTATAAATATGTCTCTGTAAATCGTATTCGATTTCATTAGCGAAAAGTTGGTATTCGAAGGCTTCGTAAGAGTTAACTTTTGTATCATTTGTGGTGTGATGAAAGGATGAAAGGATAACACCCAGAGTTAAGTTGGGTTGGTCTTTATTTGGAGGGAGCAGCTGAGGTGCCGCTCAAACGATCAAAATGTCTCTGCTTTTACAAATTTACTTATGAGTTAAAGGAAGTCTAAATCCCGTAGCTGCGCTGCCCAAAGCGGCAGCGGAGGGACGGTTATGTATTCTTAAATATTTATATATGAATATATATTAATGTTATGTTCGCTTAGGCGGAGGTATGTGGACATGCATAAGGTCCACTCGTGTTACGTATATGCGGACATATGCACTTTTCGGCGTACAGCAAAGGCACAGCGGGCGATTCATATTTCGGTGCACTTAGGTTTATGACCGAGACCTTGGATAACATAAACACTGCGACAAAGTGTTACAGTGTGTACCCTTTAAGTACTCTTGGTACAGTGGGTGGTCGATATATATACATATGATATTAATGGTGCATATATGAGCATATTACATCTCCCTCCTTTTGAAAAATAACGTAATATAATGAAGTTATTTTCTAACATAGATTGTACAAAATTTAATAAATGATGTTAACAATAAGTTTTTTTTTTTTTTGTATTTTTATATTTGGTATGCTTATTTTTTCTTTTTTTTTTATTTATGTATGGCCATACGTGATATATTTATGAAATGTTGATTGATTATGAAATAAAAAGTTTTAATCTATCTTTATGTACTATTTGTTTTTTATTTTTATTGTCTAATATAGGTTTATTATCTCTATCTCCTATTTGTTCTACCTTATAAGGACCTGTATATTTAAAATCTAGTTTATGTCCTGTTTTATTTTTCAATAAAACCTGATCTCCTATTTTTAAATCAAAATCCAAACTAGTTTTGTCATAAAT
The DNA here is from genome assembly GCA_018153235.1 of Drosophila malerkotliana malerkotliana. Lineage (NCBI taxonomy): Eukaryota > Metazoa > Arthropoda > Insecta > Diptera > Drosophilidae > Drosophila > Drosophila malerkotliana. Next base: position 2,523,773 of record JAECXV010000159.1, read on the forward strand.
GATTTTTTGTTTTTGCTTATGAGCTTCTAGCATTAGTCTAGCTCTCTTAAATGCCTGCTCTAATCTAAATTTTGATTCCTTAGCGTAATCTTCTATATTGTAAAGGGGTTCTATTATATCTACGCTATTAAAATGTTTTGATAGATTTGACGTTTTACCAAAAACTAATTCATATGGACAATAGTCATGTGCCATAGAGGGTGTTGTATTGAAACAATAGGCGAAGTATTGTAGCCATACGTCCCAATCCGTTTTGTCGACTGAGATGTATGAACTAATATACTCATTGAGTGTTCTGTGGCTTCGCTCCACGGTACCTACAGTTTGGTGATGATGTGCAGTAGAAGTTATGTTTTCAATATTTAGATTTTTACATAAATTCCCAATAATTGAATTTTTATATTCCGTTCCCATGTCCGTAATGAACGTCTTCATTGGACCGTACTTTAGAATACAATTTTCAAATATAGCTTTTGCTACTGTATTTGCACTTTTATCTGGTATTGGTATTGCTACTAAGTATTTAGTTAAATCGCAGATGAGTGTTACTGCGTATTCGTTTTCATTATCAGATTTGGGTAGTGGACCAATCGTATCCACAATTACTCTATCGAAAACTCTTTGCGGAGTTTCGGTTATGGTTAATGGGGTCTTAGTGTGTTTAGTCGTTTTAGACTTTTGGCATTTAGGACATTTCTTTATGTACTCTTTTATGTCTTTGGACATATTTTTCCAGTAATAGTGCCTCTGGACCTTGGCCAAGGTTTTTGTAATGCCTGTATGTCCACCTTGTATTGGATCATCGTGAAATGTAGACAATATAGCTTCTTTTTCTTTATTATTTTTTATTACGGTCACCGGGTTGAGTAGCGCTACTCTTAATGATTTCAATATATAATTGCCATATTTTTAAAATTATCAATTGAAACATGTTCAAAGATTTTTTCCCACGGTGCCACTTTAAGTTGGCTGATTTTGTGCATACCGGTTTGCTTTTCAAGCCTTTGAAAGAATTGACCTAAGTCAAGGGTTCCATTAGTATACAAATCGCTAACATTATATCTTGCTGTAATTTTCCTTCCGTGCTTAAATAAACACATATTGTCATTTACATGCAAGGTCACTACTTTACGTACTTCATCATTATTAATGACTTCATATACGTTGGGCTTTGAAGCTTTTTCTATGGATTGCTTATGCAATTCTATTTTTTCTTTTCCTGCGCAGGATTTTTGTCTACTTTGGTTTCTGGTAGTGACTTTCAGACTTTTAATGTTTAAATGTATGTTTTTCAAGTCGGTGATTGTTATTCTAGACAGCGCATCGGCTACATAATTATCTTTACCCTTTAGATACTCTACTGTAAAATTATATTCCTCTAATTCAAGTCTCATTCGTGTTAGTTTGGAACTGGGATTTATTATTGAAAATAAATAGGTAAGTGCTCTGTGGTCTGTTTTGACAGTGAAGTGTCTACCATAAATATATGGTCTGAAGTATGTTATTGCCCAATGAATAACTGCTAATTCTTGTTCTGTAGTGCTCTTGTTGCTTTCACCTTTCGTAAAGGATCTTGATGCGTATGCAACTGGGAGCTGTAATCCATTTTTATTCTGAGTTAGTACTGCTCCACAAGCGTATTTGCTAGCATCTGTAATTATGCAAAATTCTTTGCTAAAATCTGGGTATTGCAACAGAGTTGGGTTTATTAATGCTGATTTTAAATGTTCGAAAGCGTTTTGACATTCTGTAGTCCATTCGAATTTTACATTTTTCCTACATAATCTTGTTATGTGACGGGAGTATTCTGCAAAATTCTTTATGAAACGTCTGTAATAATTGCAAAATGCAACGAATCTTCTAGCGCTGTCCACATCATGTGGGACTGGGTAATTTTGAATGACGTCGTCGGGCAAGATTCCTTTATTTGTGCATTTATGTCCTAAGAAAGTGACTTCATGCATGAAAAATGAACATTTTTCGGGATGTAACTTTAGGTTGTGTTTCCTACATTTCTCGAAAACATCAGTTAAGTTTTTGAGCATGTGTTTTTCAGAGCAACCTATGACTATTAAGTCATCCATGTAAAGAAATGCTTGGGAAGGCTCCAATCCAGAGAAAGCTATAGTCATCATTCTTTGAAAGGAGTTTGGCGCTATTTTTAAACCGAATGGTAATCGCGTGAGACGATACGAACCATTGTTCGTTGAAAAGGATGATATATCTCGTTAATTTTTTTCGAGTTCAATTTGGTGAAAACCGGACATTAAGTCGAGACATGAGAAATACTTTGCTCTACCTAGTTGATCTAAAATGTCATCGATTCTAGGGAGTGGAAATTTATCAGATACGAGTTTTTTATTAATTTGACGATAATCTATTACTAATCGCCATTTTTTATTTTCTGAATTTGGGAGTGACTTTTTTGGTACTAGCAGAAGTGGGCTATTATAAGGTGATACAGAGGGCAGTGGCGGATCTAGGGGGGGGCGAAAGGGGCAAGCGCCCCGGGCGCCAAGTCCCGAAGGGGCGCATAAAAATTCAACGAACGCATAAAAATGGCGAAAAAACCGAAAGAACTTGGATGTGCTATTCCATTGCAAAAGAAGCATTATTTTGTTTTTGCTGCAAGCTGTTCCCTTCCAAAAACTACCAGAGTAGTTTCAGCAGTGAAAATGGATTTTCATCTTGGAAAAAATTGAATCCTAGAATAGAAGACCATGAAAATAGTTCTGCGCATCGTTCCTCGTTTCTGGAATGGAAAGACATGGAACGCTCTTTGAAGAAGGGAGGACTTCTCGATGATCGTCTTCAACAGCAGATCCGAAATGAAACGAACAAATGGAGTGATATTCTCAAGCGCATTATTGCCACCATACAGACACTTGCACAGCAGAATTTGGCACTCAGAGGACACCGAGAATCCATTTCTGAAGATCCAAATCCAGGAAATTTCCTCGCTCTTATAAAGTATCTGAGTAAATTTGACCCTGTCATGAAAGCTCACGTGGAATCGATTTCTGCTAATAAAGGACATCTGTCATACTTTTCTCACAACATTCAGAACGAGATCATTTCGCTATTAGGAAACAAAGTTAGAAAATCCATCGTTTCAGCAGTCAAAGATGCGATTTACTTCAGCATTTCTTTTGACACAACTCCAGATTCTAGTCATGAAGAACAAATGGCTCAGATCATAAGATACGTTGAAGTGAAAAAGAATTCTGTTGAGGTCAAAGAATCATTCATCGATTTTATTCCTCTCAAAACGAAGGATGCAGAAGGAATGACAAGTGAAATCCTAAATAAGCTTGAAAATGATGGCTTAGATGTCAATAATTGCAGAGGTCAAGCTTACGATAATCAAGCTACAATGGCTGGTACTCGTTCTGGGGTTCAGCAAAGAATTTTAGATCGGTACCCATTGGCAACGTTCATTCCATGCAATAACCATTCACTTAATTTGGTGGGAGTTCATGCAGCTCACATCAATGCTCAGGCAGTAACATTCTTTGGAACGGTGGAACGAGTGTATACCTTCTTCTCAAAATCGACTCATAGATGGGATGTCCTGAAACAACACGTGACAATCACGGTCAAACGTCAGTCTGATACAAGATGGAGTGCCAACGCAGCAGCAGTAAATACTTTATCTACCCAACTTGATAAAGTAATATCAGCTCTAGAAATGCTTCGAGATACGTCTTCTGAAACCGTAGACACGAGACAAGATGCAGCACTCGTCATCGGTGCTGTTGAAAAATTCGATTTTCTGGTTCTGCTCCTCTTATGGGCGGAGATCCTCCCTTCTATTGACAGAATGCAGAAAATGTTGCAAACCAAAGAAATCAGCATTTACGAAGCATCAAAATTACTCGAGACATTGTCAGACCACATCAAAGAGTGGAGAGTAAGTCTTTGCGACAAGGTCATAGTGAAAGCTAAAAAACTATGTGAAGAAATGGGGGTAACGATTTTGAAGAGAAAAATTAAAAAACGTAAGATGCCAGGTGAACTTGCAAATGACGCTGCTCTCGATACCTACCAAGAAACAAGACGCTTTTTGGTTGAAATTTTGGACAGCCTTTCGATCGAAGTTTCTACTCGCTTCGCTAACTTGAGGGTGCTGAATGAGCGCTTCGGATTTTTCTTCGACTTCAAAGAATATCTCGGTGACGATAAAGAAATTTTAGATAGAAAACTGTTGGAAGTTAACGATAAGTGCAAATCATTAGCCGAAATCTATTCCAACGATTTAAACGGGAGGGAATTGTTTGAAGATATTAAAGATGTCATTTTTCTCCTGAAAAGAGCCAATAAAAATGGAGAAACTCTCGACCTCACTCCAAAAGGAATATTATTATACATTTCATCGTTGGGGTTAGAGGCGTACAAAACACTTGTGACGGCTTTGAAAATGTTGCTGACTCTACCATTGTCCGTGGCTTCGTGTGAGCGATCGTTCAGTAAACTGAAACTAATAAAATCTTATCTCCGCACAACCATGAACCAAGACAGGCTATCAAACTTGGCAATACTTTCCATCGAAAATGATGTAGCAGCATCACTCGATTACAATGATATTATTGCTGAATTTGCGGCAACCAAGGCCAGGAAAGTTATATTACAGAAGTAATATTTTGTTTTCATACAAAAACACAACATTTAATGTATTTTTATGATGCATCTAACGAAAGAATAAAAATGAAATATAATTCTTCATACCTATAAGCTTTAGATGATATAACCTTTTACACACCCAAAATACTTTGAATTTTATTCATATAAAAAAAAATTAACGCGTTCATATAGCAGAGAGGGAGGGGGGGGGGGCGCAAATTTTTCGTTTTGCCCCGGGCGCCAGCAATTCTAGATCCGCCACTGACAGAGGGTTCTACTATTTTATCATTAATGAGCTTTTCGACTTGTTTTTGAATTTCGTCTTGTTGACTATGAGGGTTTCTGTAATTTTTAGTATATACGGGTTCATCATCACTTAATCTCAGTTTTTGTTTGTAGAAATTATTTGTAGTGATCGCTTCGGTTTCTAGTCCGAATACATCACTATACTGGGTGCATAATTTTTTAAGTTGATCATTGAATTCAGGTGGGAAATTTATTTTAAGTTGGGATAATACAGTTTTTTTACGGTTTTCGGAGTCTGTTTTTACTACATCGTAGTTTGAAAGTGGTTCATGAGAATATTTTTAATATTAACTACCTGATCTTTATTTGTGGTATTTAGTAGTCTTATGTATGCATTCTGAACTGTTGCTATGGTATTTGCTATATAGATTCCTTTATGAATCTCTTGATTCGTAATCAATACACTATTTTCTTCGGAATTTATCTTAACTTTTCGGACGACTTGGGATCTTGCTGGCAGAATTAGGGAGTTGTTGCCAGAACTGTATGTTATCGGAACATAAATTGGATATTTGAGATTATTTGGTCTAATTACAAGTCAGTCTTCAGAAGGCTTGAAGTCTAATTGACAATTGTATCTTTTGATAAAATCTATTCCCAGTATCCCATCACAAGGAATAGCGAATTGCACATTTACTATATGGAAATCATGTGGGATAATGTACTTAGAAGTCTGAATTTCAATAGAAGTTATGCCTTTTGATTTGGTAACCTCTTGGCTTATACCCTGTATGTTTATGATATGGTTATCTTGAATGTTTTGAAAATTATCAGAATTTTCCTTTGATATGGAAATTTCTGCACCTGTATCTAGTAGAAAAACTAATTCTTTTCCTGTTGCTGCATTTACGAAACTAACGAATGTACTTTGACTGAGATTTATAGTGTGAATCTTGTTGTTTTTTACTGACGTGTATCTAAAGGTGTTTGGGAGTTTTCCGAACTTGTTTGGGCTAGTCTTATATTGTTATTTTGGTTATTATTATTATGGTTATTATGGTTGTTTCCCCCACGGCTATTTCCGCCGCGGTTGTTTCCACCACGGTTATTTCCGCCGCGGTTGTTGTTTGTGTAATAACTGTTATTCTGGTTACCGTTATTTCTGTAGTAGCCATTGTTTTGATTATAACCGTTATTTTGGTAATATCTGGTATTATTATAATTACCTCGATTATTACCTCTACCACGATAATTGTTTCTGAAATTATTACCGCGATAATTATTTGTACAATATTGAATTGGCATTACCTGTCATTTCAGTACTACATTGTATGTACTTTGTGACGGCTTCATTCATAGTTGTGAAAGTACCTGCTTCCAATATTGTTTTGAGGCGGCCATGCTCACAATTTTTAACCATTGTGGTTATGGCCTCCTTGGTACTGAATTTGTCAGCGTGTTCGGCCGATAGGCCTTCGTCAATGTATGAAGCTTCTAGGAGCTTCCTTAAGTTGTCTATTTCCGTCGTGAATTTTTCCGCGGTTTTGCCTTTCTGGGTCGTTATTGCCATTTTGGCTTTAATTATGTCAGAGGTTTCTCCGACTATAGTGTCCTGTAGTTTTTTGATTATTGCTTCTATAGTTCTTTCATTTTGGACTCTGTATAAAGTTGATCCAATTATTTTGGATTTTATTACTTCTACAGCCAAATTCTCGAATGTGCCTTTAGTTAGATTAACTAACCTCAAAGCTGTTACAAATCTTTGAAGATGTAACCTTTGCCCGTTAAATTCCGGTATGGCATTCGATATTTCTTTAATGTATGCCCTTTGGGCAATGCTCTCGTCAGCCATTGCGGTTGGTTTTAATTCTACAATGCTGTCGTTAAACTCAGAGTCGGACAAGTCCTGGTCTGAAAATTCAGATTGAATAAGGACTTCTATTTCTTGTTGGTCAATTTCTTCTTTTGCTTCTGGTTCATCACCAGCTTCAATTGTTATTGAAGTATTTAGAATAGTAGGTATTGAAATATCTAGCTTGAACCTTTCCTTAACAGATATTAGATTAGATCTTAGTCTGATCAAGAACTTTGATACTCGAGACCAGTGATCCGGATTTAACTTTTCTCTGTGTTCATATATTAATATTCTAGCTTCATTAAAGCATTTAACTAATATTTCTACGTGATTATTGACCGTTGTTTTTTGTATCGGTCTATTCTGTGTGAGTGACTTATGAGATTTGTCGAATTCTGCTTTAATGCTTGATAGTTCTTTCGATAATTCATTCCCAACCATTATATTAAGGATATGGCTTATCTTTTAGAAACCATCATAACAATCGTTCTACCTAAAAGTGGATGCTCGTCTATTCTTGATTTTACTAGCACACCCGGAATTGTTGTTAATACTATTCCTTTTTGGGTTGCGTTGCAGTGAAACAATGGTGAAACGTGGCAGTTAAATGTTTCTATATAAAGTATTTCTAGCTCATACACACTAACTGGGGTTGTTGATACTAACTGCTTAATCCTTTCTTGGAAATAGGGGTTCTTTTCATATGTTTTGTCTATGGCTCTTTGGGTAGTCATACTGGAATTATTTTCTTTTAGACTTTCTTCATTTTATTTATTATTTATTTTTTTTTTTTTATATATATTATTTTCATTGTACATAAAGATAAGATTATTCATGAACATATGGAATTTTTTTTTTTTTTGTGAATATTTCATAGGTGCCTTTTATATTTTTTATATATATATGTGTCTAAAAATTAATTTTTATTTATTTATTTTTTTTTTTTTCGTTATATATTTATATATTTGTATATATTTTTTTTTTTATATTTTATCCAGATCGATAGCCTGGCTTTTATTAATCGCTCTTTTTGCTATACATTTATTATGAAAAATGTATGCTTTATACAAAATGAATGCGATCAAAATGAATACAATAATTGATAATAGTATATTTGTTAATTCTGTGTTCATAGTGTTGGACTCAATTTTATTTATTACATTGGCTGTGGAGTCCACTTGTTTTACGTCTACTAAACCCATTTTAGATATTGTATATGTTTTTGTTTTTTCAATTTCAATTATATTTTTCTCTGGGAAGTAATAGTCAGAATCATGTATTTGATCTGTTTTACTTATGCTATTACTTCTCATTAAAAGGGTATTAAAATGTTTCATTAATTTTAGGAATTTATGCTATTTTTGAATTTTTTTTTTTTTTTTTTCATTAAAATTTTACATAAATTTTAGGAATTTATCGTATTTTTCCTTTAATTTAAGAAAATGTTTTTCTAAATTTGTCTTTTTTTCTTATCTAACATTTTTTCCTACCTATTATTTGTACAGCTATACGGGCCATACTTTCAAATTGGGCAAAAGAGGTTCCGCTCAATTTTTCAAAAAATATTATAGTATAAAAAAAAATATGCATCGCAGTGCAATCAAAAAAATTATGCAACGCAGTGCATGGGTAAAAAAAAAAATTTCTCCTCAGTTGATTTCCCTTTTTTTTTTCCACGTCAGCTGGTCGTCGCCGGTTTGGCTACGCTGACGTTCCCTCGGTGGCGCAGGAGGTGGCGTATTCCCGCACTCTATTTGCTGCTTCTGCTGTCCGGGGCCTTTTGGACTCAGGCGTTACCGGTGCCGGTCCTCGCACAGGTTTGGTTGCAGTGGGGGCTGTCCAGTGGTCCAGGGCAATCCTTCGGGCACGTCTTCTTTAGTTTTGGTAATGGCTTTGGTGGTGGAGGTTTTGTTATTATTTTTTCATTAATTTTCTTTATCGATACTGAGTGAGTGGCGGCAATTTTTGCGCTTTTATTCTTGTTACTCATTAATTTTTCATTCAGAAAATCTAGTTCTGATTCAAGTTTTTGGGCTGTAGCCCACGCGGGAGGTGGAGTGTTTACGTAGAGTAGCCACTTTAGGTGTGCTACTCTTTTTTTTTATTTTTTTCGCGACTCCTCCGCGATTGCCCATTGCTTCACTCTACTCACTCAGATTTTTTTTGTAGATTTGTAGGTAGTAGATATTTTTGTAGTTTTTGTGTTTTTTGTAGATATTATTCATTTTCGATCTTCCAATTATTTTCCAGTTTATCCAGTTTATCCAGTTTATCCGGCTTTTTTTTTTGCTTATGCGAATCCTCCTGGGTCCATCCCTTTTAGTCCTTCGATGTCCTTCGATGTTCCAGTCCTGTCACGGTCGCCATGTGATGAAAGGATGAAAGGATAACACCCAGAGTTAAGTTGGGTTGGTCTTTATTTGGAGGGAGCAGCTGAGGTGCCGCTCCAACGATCAAAATGTCTCTGCTTTTACAAATTTACTTATGAGTTAAAGGAAGTCTAAATCCCGTAGCTGCGCTGCCCAAAGCGGCAGCGGAGGGACGGTTATGTATTCTTAAATATTTATATATGAATATATATTAATGTTATGTTCGCTTAGGCGGAGGTATGTGGACATGCATAAGGTCCACTCGTGTTACGTATATGCGGACATATGCACTTTTCGGCGTACAGCAAAGGCACAGCGGGCGATTCATATTTCGGTGCACTTAGGTTTATGACCGAGACCTTGGATAACATAAACACTGCGACAAAGTGTTACAGTGTGTACCCTTTAAGTACTCTTGGTACAGTGGGTGGTCGATATATATACATATGATATTAATGGTGCATATATGAGCATATTACAGTGGTTTGCTATCGTATTATATTATCGTATTATAGGAGAGAACCGCAAGTTAAGACATTGCGTATCATCGCACTTTCTGTATAATTTGGGATCCGGTTTTGAATTCACTAGCGAAAAGTAGGTGAATATTCTACTATTATTTTAGAGTTTTTAATTTTATTTATTTGGTGTTTTCTTTGCCTGGTAACCTCTCTTGCAATGACCTCTTGTTAGCCAAAAATATGTGGACATAACCACTCATCTGCATGAATGCCAAAAAACAACATTCGAATTGACTCTATACAATATGAATTGACTGCGTATCCGTTTCGCTTAGAGTGAGTGAGGGAACGAGCGTTTGACTCACTCGCACAACATTGAAACGACGAAAGACAAAGTAATGGCATTTGAATGCGAATAGCTATAGCCAACCAGTGTCGGGCATTAATCAATTAATTTGTAAATTTTCTTGTTAATTGACTAAAAAAGTAATTGCAATTAAATTAATTACAATTAAATCAATCGCAATTTAACTTTTAATGGTACCTTGCAATTTAATAATTTGATTAATGTTTGTCAATTGCAACTTACAATTAAAATAGTTGCAATTAAATTTTTTAGTTGTTTTATAAAACAATTAAAACTAATAATTAACTTTATGTATCAAAATAAAATTTGTAAAGATTTAGGAAAACATAAACTTGTGTTTATGTAGGTTAACATCGGTATCAACAAAAACATCGAAAAACCTCGGAAAACATCGCTAAAAAAATTGTTATTGCGGCATTATCTTACCCAAGATTTAAAAATAAATGGTTGGCTTGTTTTGAGCCAAACGATCGTTCTAAACTTCTGAAAATTTTCAAGACCTGCATTTCCAAACAAATGAGTGAAAATACAGTAGCAACAGTAGCAACAACAAAAAGTACCCAAGAAAATATTTTTTTTAATTTTGACTCTGACTCAGACTCGGATATTTCAAACTCAAGTAAAAACGGATGCTCCTCCGATGCCCCAATGACTAAAGCAGAACTTTTGATGTTGCATTTTTTTGCCGAGGAAAGCCAAGATTTACAACTTCTCAATAGATATCCTGAGATAAAAAGTGTTTTTATTAAATACAACACACCTTTGCCATCGTCAGCTGCAGTGGAACGTCTTTTTTCTTTTGCGACAATGACAAATCTGCCAAAGAGTCACAAACTATCAGACAGTATGTTCGAGAAGAGAGTGGTACTGAAGTGTAATTTAAATTATTACAAGAAATTTTAAATTGCTTTTGTCTGTCTAATCATGTTAAATTAAAATTATTGATTATTATTTGGAACGGTCTTTTATTTTATTCGGTATTTTATAATTGTTATTTTAAATCAAATTTAACAAAACAATTGAAAATTAATAAATTGTTAATTGTTACTAATACAGTTAACAATTAAATAATTGTTATTTGAAAATTTTCACAATTACAGTTGATTAATTGTTAATTGTTGTGGTTACATTTACCAATTAATTAATTGTTAATCTTTAATTGATCTTGCAATTAAAATTTGCCCAACACTGTAGCCAACTCATCGAATGCCAAGCCGTTTTTTTTTTCTCAAAACAAAATTAAAAACAATAACTTAGTAAAATTTTTTGCAGAAAATAAAATTGGTACGGAAAGTTGTTAATGTGTAAAATATGTATATATTTTTGTGTGGAAGTGAAAGTTTTATGTGAAAGTAGCTTTCGCCTTTTGAAAAAATATTAACTTTTGACTTTTATTTTAAAATCTCTTGTTGACACTCCCATTTGGAGAAACACATAAAACGGCGGTTCACAAGGTTGTATTCCCACACTGGCCCTTTTTTAAACCAGGTGGCGTAGGAGCAGAAGTTAAATAAAAATAGTAACAGCCCGTATTTTATGGAAACGAAAACTTAGATGCAAACTTTATTCTTTTGAGGTCGTCTGACTTTTTTCACAACTAGTGCTTCAACAGTGGCACAATAACATTACAACAATTGATATAAAATATATATACGGAGTAAGATTCTCTCTGGGGCCTGTCGCAAGAAATTTTTGTATCCGTTTTCTTTGTATAAAATGAGTAGTCTATATGTTGTATGGTTAGTGGCCTAAGTGAATGTGTGACACGCACACATAAAAATTTTAATCGAAGCGCAGAACATCTTTCTTTATCGCGCTCCTGTCAGAGACTGAGAAACAGAAAGCATTCAATGAATATGAGCGTAAGATGAACGAACGATGAGCGTAAGAACTCGTTCTAGGGCCTGTCGCAAGAAATTTTTGCGTCCATTTTCGTTGTATGAAATGGGTTGTCCATATGCTGTATGTGGTGTCACGTAGTCTTATATCTTAGACTGCCTGGAGATCGGCCTGCCTGTCAATAAAAATACAAAACCGTTGTATGTCTTACGATCAACGTCTCCAGCACAGTCATCCGCATATCCTGTCTCCTGTCCAAAGTTGCTGATGAATACCGCAACTCATGCTTCACAGCGATCATATGTTCACGATGAGGCTCCTTATTCCTATGTGCTAATTTCAAAACTAAATGATAGATATCTAGCCTCGATAACAGCGCAAGCCACTGTCATTCGCCAATTATTAGTGGATGCATCTCTAGAGCCTTCAGTGTACCATCGTCACCTGGAAACTAATGGTTCTAATGGTGTCTCTTTAACATGTCCAATGTATTATATATGTCTTCTGGTTTATCAGTATCCCACCGATCTTGCCGTCGCGTATTAATCTTTGCCTTTAATGCATCAGGTCATCATTTCTCTAGCAAGCTATAAGAAAATCTTCAACATAGATTAAAATCATACAAAGATTACCTTAGTTATACATTGTATATATAGCTGCAAAAAAAAAAAATATCACTACTAGCACAGGAAATGTTTAAATGGTCAGCGCACTCATACTTTTAACTTAAGAGATACATACAATACATTTTAAGAATGTTAAAACTTTTTAAAAGTAAAAATAAAACATTTTTCATTACTTTATACAAATTTAAAAACATTTTCGAAAAGTGTAGGGAAAGGTCGCAAAATTGGCGAAAGAGGTCCGAACCAGAGGAATTACGAATCAGAAAAAACTTTTTCATTCAACAATATAAATACCCAAAACTAAGACCACATGCATTAATTAATTTTTAGTAGCGAGTCGTTAAATGCCAAAAACACATGCGCAACCAGACAACAATGTACTAGTAATTTTTATACCCTTGCAGAGGGTCAAAATTGGGTCAATTTTGGTCAACGCAGTGAAGGAGACATCTCCGACCCTATAAAGTATATATATTCTTGATCAGGATCACCTCCTGAGTTGATATAAGCATGTCCGTCTGTCTGTCTGGTTCTACACGAAACATTGAAACTTTGCACCTACCCTTCTTTCCTTTGCACGCATTATACCTGCAACCAGGAACGACCTGGATCGGCCGACTATATCCTATAGCTGCTATATATTTGATTGATTGGAAATGGTATAACTGTAGTGTTTTTAAAGTTATAGAGTTCAAAAATTAATTTTTGGCAAAAGAATACGACATGCCCAATTTCATAACTATCGGCCGATATCTTATAGCTGCCATAAAACTGAACGATTGGAAATGGTTTTTGGTAGAAGTACCAACTTTGGTATTTTTGAAGATAGCTTTGGGTTTTTTTTTTAGATTTTTTATTGTAATGAATTGGTTATAATATGATTTTCTCATAAGGATCGGACAACTATATCCGATGTTTGCGATATATATCCGGTTTTAACTGCAACATCGGCTCCGCCCGAAGTTAGCTTTTCTTTCTTGTATATGGATATTTTGAGCGACAAATTTAAAGTAAGTTCTCAAAATGATTCCAAAGGTAGTAAGAATAGACTCAAAAACAAATTCCTTGACTTTGGACTAAATATTTTCTGTGGAGTTGAAGTCAGACGACTGCCCAAGTGACTGCAAAAAATTTGTAGTATTACCTTTGAACCATTCTTTTTAAATATTTTGTAGCATTGTCCTGCTAAAGGGCCTTTATAAGTGACGCTTTACACTCTGCAAAAGATATCGTAGATGTCTTAAGGATATTAATCAGCCATGCACGAGATTTTCTATGATAAAAAAAAAAGATGAAATACTACGATATTACCGGATCGAGAAAATCTTCCAGAAGCCCTCATAGTGCGCTGGTAGTACTCGTTAGCAAGAAGAACGGACAGATGTGAATGTGCGTGGACTATAGACAGTTAAATGTAAACTCAAACATATCTTGGAGCGCCTTCGGAATGAGATTTACATATCTTCGCTGAATCTGAAAAATAGATACTGGGACATACCTATGACCCGGGATAGCCAGGAGTGTACCCCATTCACGGTAGGGCGTGGACTCTTCCACTAGAAAGTCAAGCCATTTGGACTTCACCTTGCTTCCGCGACTTTTCAGCGAGCCTTAGGTCATCGGACCTGACTTCAATGATGTCCTGACAGGGTCATCGGACCGGCAAGACCCTATACGCCTTTGCATATTTGTACGACAGCATCGTCATCGTGGCAACGTAAAAAGAGCACCCCCGGAACATTCCGACTGCGAGCCGCAGTACGCAAGGAATGAAACTTGTATCCCCGAATATTGTCCGAATTTAACATCAGGTGGAAACGAAGGACCGCCAGGATCAGTGACCTAAAGGAGTATAATCAACGAGCGAACCTAAAGACCCTTAGGATGACAAGGGCAACAAACAACCCAAAGCCAATTATTAAGACTACCCAGAAGAGAGCCAGAACAGCTAGCATGGAAGCGGAATGACGCTCGTCTGGACACTCTATCAACTCTAGTAAACACTTCCGCCGAGATGTCTCTTTTCCAATGCCGCGTGGTATTGTTGGATCGCAGATGAATACCAAGTTTTCTATATGCAGGGGCTCGACGGGCTCGCACCATTTCTCCTTGCGTACAAAAGTGGGAAAATAAACGTGCACCAATCGCTTCCAGAAGCGATCTCCTATCATTCTGGATAGTCGCCACTGCTTATTTCTGGCACACCTCTCCATCGGCTGTCCATTGCCTCCGGGTGGATCTGGTGGATTGGGTGCTCCTTTCAGCATGTTGTTGAGAGTCAGTGGAGCTTCCTGATTCCTGATATCTAAATCGAAAACTTTGTTCAATTTTCGGACCTCTCGATTGGCTTCAATGAAGTTTTTTTCTTTATCGCTTCTCATCTTGACCTCCGGTTTCCGCCGACTGATGAAGGATCTCGTGTCCATGATGCAGAAATCAATAGATAAATCATGGACCATGTCCGAGTAGATGATCCTTTTGATAAAACTGATACCCTCGAAAACAATTTCACCTACCTTTCCTCAATGCGATCTTTTCGCAATACCAAAAAGCTACTAGCCTTAAATAGCCACCCGTTGGGTTCCATGAGCTTGGAACTTTGTGAGTGTTACAGACGATCCCTCGTCGAGTAGTGAATACATGCCCCTAACAGCGCCTCGGGCAGAACCGGTAATAGCGGGCGACCTACATTGACTCTAATTTTCCAAGCGCCCTTCCCCTTTTAGGCGTGATGCATGAGACATGGAAGTGTTACTTCCTGTAACCGCTGATGCCGCTGACTGCGGTATGCGCTTATTTTGGCTAAGGAGCTCGTGCAACTCCCGTACCTGGCTGCTTAATAGCTCCCTCTTATGGCCACCGTCGGACAGTTGTCTGTCTGGGACTACCGGTTTCGTCATGCAGCAAGTATTGATGCTTCCTTTGCCATTCGTAGACGTAAATTCGTCCGGCAGTCTTGCCATGCCATGCCCGGTTTCAACACATGTAAAAAATATCCGTCGTTATGTGTTGAACGCCATCCGCTTTTTGAAAGTGGCGTGATTGAACTCTTTCTTCCAATCCTTTACACCGTGTTTCCCTTTACACATGAGACAACAACTGGGGTGGTAATTCTACTCTTTCTGTTTCATGTCTTCCCGTAGCAACTTTCGCTTTGGTCTTCATTGTACTCACTTATGTTCACTTCCTTTGGATACGGTTCTATCCCACTCCAAACTTATACTTAAGCAATTTAGCGATCAGCTCCTAAATTGACTGCGGCTTTTTAACACTCTCTATTTGACTCCAAAGCAATAGCTCCAGTCGTCCATATCGGAAGCGTAGCTGCTCCATTACGCCTTGTACGTTGTTCAAATAACTTATCGTTTAACTGCTCACTTGGTGCGTAAACATAACCTCGTTTCAACATAGCGGCGAGTAGCTTACAGTTATCCTGCCTGTACTCCGTGTAATATGATGCCCTATCGCCGCAAAACCATTCAAATATGGTGGAAAAATTCCACTCAATTGTGGCGGCAGATTAGAGTAGTGTCACTGACACCAGTGGTTCCGTTGGCAGATTTTCCCCCAAGAGCTGCCTCACCATTGTAATCAAACATTGCACCTTTCTTACCAGTATATGCGCCGCTCGACCCGGAGTATCCTGAGACTCCTGGCGGACTCTTGTTCTTCATATTGCCCTTGCCTGTAGGAGCTTCTCAGGATCTGCGATGCTGAGCAGTGCTGCATGCTTTCTACCCTTGGCATTGTCGTCCACTATCTACATTCGGCAACCTCGATTTAAATTTTTTTCGTCAAATAAAAAAAATAATGCCGATTTATGTCCCGGGAGCTGCATCTAAAACTCTATTTCTGACATAATAAGAAAAAGAAAAGGAAAGCTAATTTCGGCATATGACAGCCGCGGCTGGCTTGGATGTAGTCCAATCTGGTCGTCCAATATTCGATGACTTTACACAATTAATAACATATATTTGGAGTGGGGGCCCGCCGCCGTCTCCAGCCGGTGAAGCTAACGTGCAAGCCGGCGGCACTCAAAGACTACATGCTTGACGTCCTCGCCGACAGAGCACCCGCACTCCGGCACCAGTTTTCCTACTCGTGGCCGTATTGTCGGAAGCAGCCATGCCCACTCAGGACCTGGGTTTGGTAAAAGTCAACTTTTCCGTGGCTTCGAAGCACCCACCTCCTAAGGTTGGGAATGAGGGTGTACGTCCAGCGTCCTTTTTCGATGTGTCTCAGAACTCCTGCCAGGCTGTGAGCGACATCTCCTTGGCTTCTGCCCATGTGGTTGTATCGAGGACGCCTTCATAACGGCACCTTCATAACGGGCACGAGCGTCATGTTGCTCCTTGAGCTCGCGAGCGCGCTCTTTCAGCGGGGCCATCTCCGCAATGACCAGGATGGCCTCATCGGAGACCGTTCTAAAACCGGACGCTACCCTTATCATACGTTACTTTTCTCATGTAGCTGGGCGTATTCATCGACTCTGCCCTGATGGGGGCGGCGTACAAAATTTGCGCCGAGGCAACGCTGACGAGAAACCTTCTTCTTCTCTGTCTCGGGCTTCTGGTGTTGATAAGGATCCTAGCGAGGCCCCTGTTGGTGGCTGCAGCCTTGCTCTGGATGTATTCCAGATGCTCGCGGAAGAAGAGCCGGGCGTCGATCATCACGCCCAGGTATTTTATGGCCCGCTGGGAGGGTATGGCCATTCCACCGACCTGGCTATGCTTAATCCAGCATTTTGGAGCCACTGCTCCATTGCTTCAATTGACTTGTTTGCCGCTCTCTCCGCTTCCTCCCTATGCTTGGGCACAACCACTTACGCTACGTCGTCGGCTTTTGCCTACGTCGCATCCCGCTGGAAGCTGCAACCTCAGGATCCCGTCGCACATGACGTCCCACAGCAACAGTCCTAGGACCGATCCTTGGGGCGCTCTCGCCGTAACGTCGTAGGACTCCGTGCGCATGTCCGTGTCGACAAGTAGCACTCGGCAGCTAAATTAACTACTGACAACGTTCATTATGGCTCTGGGAACGTTGAACCGCCTTAGGACTGCCAGTGTTTTGCCGCCGTGTTGAAGGCGTTTCTGATGTCCAGGGTGACTATTAGGCTGTACTGCTTGGAGCCACGCTTCCACCTGGTTCCCGCTATTGCGCTGCGAGCCAACCACCGCTGCTATGGCATCCACTGTCGACCTCCCTTTCCGGAACCCGTACTGCTTAACCCTCTAATGCCACTTTCCACAATAACGCAAGAAATTAAATGAAATAATTTTTTCTAAATTGATTTGTGCCTTCTTAACTCAAAAATGCTATTAAAAAGAACGTAGAACCTTTTTTTTACCTGTAGGGTGAGAAAAACTGAATAGGTGCCTCAAGGCACCCTTAGGCACTTGAGAGTAAAAAGAATCAATTTTGTTTTGCCATGTCAAATTTTATTTTTTGGTATGATACTTGTCGGGTCAAGCAGCAGCACGGCGTTTAATGTTAATGTTTTAATAATGTTAAAATAATGTTTATGTATGTTTAGTGTAATAATTAGTTATAGTTTATTTATTAAGCTAAAGTATGGATAAATCGCCTTAGTTGGTCGCAAGCCGACTCTTTCTCGGCCGCTCGATTTCAACGGGCCTATTTTAAGAGAGCTTTAGCTTCGCAATCACTATGTCGGGCCGCCCTCTCCACTATCGAGAGCTTTAGCTTCGCGTATGTCTAGTCGAGCCGCACTCTCTGTCCATATTATTAGTCACTGCTTAGCACCATAAACTGGATGATCACACTGGTTGATCCCAGTTTCATCTGCCTGCAGCATAAATAAAATATAACGTACTGTAATTAAATTCGTCTTTCATTTCCCGGCATTGAAAACTCTCAATGACCAAACAATACTCTAAGAAACAGTTTTTATTAGATGTGCAACATAAATGTAAGTTGCATTTAGGGCAAATGCATTGTGTTTGTGATGTTTTGCATAATTTGCAACGACGTTTTCCACTCTCTCGCTCCAACCAATGAGGAAAATGGTTTACCTGATCAAAACGCAAGCTTGATATAGGGTGCTTTGATTTTTTTCCTTGTTTAAGGCCAAGCTGTGGTGATCGGTGAGACAGTGGAGACTGTGCGGTTTGCTCTATCCGAGAGGATAATGAGTTTATAGCTCGCACCAGCTGAGAGCACGGCGATCTATATGTAGATGGACGACCTGGTAAATTTTTGCATTTCCTTAACAATTTAGGGGCAATCAATTTCAACGTAATTTTTAGATTTTTTGTCGAACCGTGGAATTTTTGATGTTCCTTGACGCGGATCTTTCCTTGCAAATGGTTTAACACCCACATATGATGACAAGAAACGAACGGCTTTGCTGTCTTTCCACAGAACATTTGTTAGTTCAATTCCATATGAGCAACCTACGTACTCAATCATAGAACCTCTTGGCAATTTGTTGATGGTCCCTTTGTTCGGTAACTTACAATTGGGGATACGATTTGCTCGAATCGTGCCAAGACTGTAAATACCTTTCGCACGTAGATACACCATCAGAGGCAGTGAGGTATAAAAATTGTCAAAGTAAATAATATGATTTTTAAAACTTTGAACGCTTTGTGTCAGACGGACAACAATGTTAGCCGAAGCACCAAGATCTGGGTGACCAGGCAAGATCACATTATCTCCTGCACCGCTGTATACTTCAAAGCGGTATGCGTAGCCAAACGAATCGCATAGTACAAATAGTTTGATACCCCACTTATGTGGCTTATTTGGCATGTATTGGCGCAAGTGGTGCTTCATTTTTGTGCTGCACATTTGTTCATCAACACAAAGGCGAACTTGTTTGGGCACCGAGTCGAACCGTTGATTCAAGTAATCAACTAGTTTTCGCGTACGAAACAATGGATCGTAGCCTGGTTGACCCTTTTTAATGCGCTGGCTCTCATCACACAGAGAGAAATACTTTTTAATTGTCTCAAATCTGTGTCGGGTCATGCAATTTTGAATGGGTCCGAACGCATTTTGTCCCCAAAAACTCCTCAAATTCGGATAGCGGATCAAATTCGACATGTAAATTAGAATGCCGATGTAATGATGAATGTCATCGATTTGAAATGTTGTCAGTTAAAGCTGCGCGCATTGTGTCCTCGACAATCATTTTCATAATTTCTCCACCAAAAAAGTAGCAAAATATCTCAAATGGAGTTTCCAGCCCCTTAATTTCTTCTGTAAGCGAGGAATCTCCTCGAAAGGCTATACAGTTTACATGCAACTGCATCGATTGCTCCCTCCAGAGAATCTTAGTGGGTTCCTTTGTAATCGATTCAAGACCTACCCATATATAAATTATTAATCACTTATATAAAAAATCTCAGTTATATTTGTTTACCAGCAGCATTAAATCCTCCAGTATTTGGTAAATATTCGCATCCCGAATCTTCTATAGTTGGCAATGGCGATCGAGGACGTTTTGTAGCCTTTCCAGTAGACTTAGGATCCTGGGCACTATTTAAAACATTTTCCTTATTGCCAACTATAAAAGAGACAGAATCGGCTTCCTCTAATGCTGCGCTTAGAGCTTCCACCACATTTAAATCATTGTCCTCGTCGTCACTAGAAATATTTGAGACCTCCTCATCTGACGGGACTGACTCAAATAATTTCATTAACTGATCATCTGTCAAGTCGGATAACTTGAAGCGCTTTCGATTTGCCATATTTTCTAATTTAAGAATTTTTATTAAGAAAAACCTCTTTAAACCACTGCAGATTACAAATAATTGTGAAATAGCTACTTGGAACAAAAGTTTGCTTACTGCCCCAAAGATGCCTCAAGGCACTTATCACTATTTCACTGATACAATGCAAACCAATTACATATTTGCATATCTGTAATATTATTTTAATACTAAATTAACTTACCTCTCAGTAAAAAATTATTGGTTTGGTTTAGTTTTATATTTTAACTTTTATATTCAAAAGAAATCCCACTTCACTGCAGCTCACGCGGCGAAACACATGTTCTGTGCAAGTATAAACAAAAAGTACCGTTAAAAGCTTCTATACATAATTGAGCATCTATTCTTAACGGTTAAAAAATATTTAAACGTAGAAATAGCGTTTATTATTTTTAAAATTGTAAATAATGTAATGAGTGCCTCCAGGCTCCTCTATGGCAGCTTCGAGCCTCGCCGCAAACACCCTCTTGCCCGTTGTGTCCAGCAGGCAGATTTACCTGTAGGACGACGCCTCCTCTCGTGGTTTTTCTAGTTTGAGGAGCAGCAGGAGCTTCTGCACCTTCCATCTGGTGGGAGAAGTGCCGCGGATACATATGTTGTACAGCTCCGCAAAACTACCCGGCTTCAGCGCCAGAGCCAGCTTCAGGGCTCGGTTAGGAACCGAATTCGGGCCCGGTGCATTGTTTGGAGCTAATCCTTTCTGCCGGCTGGGAACAGCGCTCGCACTATTGTCCTCAGTGCGTTCGGGTCCGTGGGGGACTGGCCTCCTGCGCGCAGCCTCTTCACCACCATCCTATATGCGTTGCCGCATGGGTTTTCCTCCGCCGAGTCACATAGCTTCAGGAAGCATTTCCTTTTGCTATTTCGGATGGCCTGCTTCAATGCTTTACGACGGTCCTTGAAGGCTATGTGCCGCTTCTCGAAGTTGTCGCTGCCTCTCGCTCGCTGCATCAGCCTCCTTACTCTCATGCACTCCGCGCGAATAGAATCAATTAATGTTTCTCTCACCACTCTTCTTCTCAAATTCGTCCTCGGGCACCCCCAGTCCTGCGCCCACGGGTTGAAGTCCCCAGCTATAAGGACATCAGAACGGCCTCTGGTGTCATTTCCCAGGCAGTCCATAATGTGCATGAATTCACTGCTGGTTAAGCTAGGTGCCAGATAGCAGCTGTAAAGCAATGCCCCGCCTATCCGAGCCCTGAGCCCAGTGGTTCAGGTTCATCTGAAGCACTAGCATACTGTCATCCTTGGTGCACCTCCTTTCACTGACATTGGGCAGCTTCTACTTCCAGTCTTTGTCTAAAGTCCTTCCGGCCCGTATCTTCACATGAGAAGAACCGATGGTCCATTTACAGGTGGCCGCCGTATGGTCCTTTTCTCCGCAGCGGAAGCAACAGCCGCTCCTGTCCTAGGCACCTGATGTGCCCAATCCCTAGGCACCTGTAGCAGCGAGCAACGACATCCTTCTTCTTCATATGGCATACTGTCCACCCAAACTTAACCTTGCCCACAGCAATGATGGCCTTGGCAAGGATCGCGAAGGATTACTTCTTCTGGTGCTCTCGGAAGAAGAGCCGGGCGTCAATCATCACGCCCAGGTATTTTATGGCCCGCTGGGTGGTTGTGGCCTTTCCAGCGACCTGGTTCGTCGCCGATTTCATCGCCTTGCGACTGCTGACTAGCACCGCTTCCGTCTTCTGCTGGGCTAGGCTTAATCCAGCCTTTTGGAGCCACTGCTCGTCGGCTACGTTGCCTGCCTCCCTGCCGATAACGTCGCATCCGGCTGGGAGCTCATACATAGCGCTCTTCAGCAGTTGTCCAAGGACCGATCTTTGAGGAACACCCGTCGTAACGTCAAAGGTCTCCGTGTCCACTCCGTGTCGAAAAGTAGAACTCTGCTGCTAAAGTAGCTTCAACTTCTCTCACTTCCTCTTAAGCGAACGGTCGTGTTTTTTTGTGCGCACTGCGTTTATGATAAATATTGCCGTAAAGCGGTGTTTACTTAATTGAGAATCAAATTTTGAGAAAATTTAGTTTTAACTTTAACCGTATCGCTTTGCGTGTGCGGTGGTTTATTTAAAGGCGGATTAATAATGTCGGGTCAGGCAGCAGCCGCTGAATTAATTTATAATTTATTTATTAAGCTAAAGTATGGACATATCGCCTTTGTTGGTCGCAAGCCTACTCTTTCTCGGCCGCTCGAGCATATTATAGTCACTGCTTAGCACCAAAAACTTGATGATCCTAATTGTTGATCCCAGTTTCCTATCTGCCTGCAGAGTAAATAAATTATAATAAATTTTAAAATTTATTATAAATAAATTAAAATACCTAAATTCGGTCTCTTATTTTGGAGTGGATTGAAAACCCTTAATGAACAAACAAATAATATGAACAAACAAACAAATTTTTATTCGAAGCATAGGTCAGCTCTGCTTCTTCCTCTTCTTTTGCTATTTTCTTTTTTGTGCAAAAGAAAATTCCCGCTTCGGCTCCTATGTAGCACAGTGGTTCAAGGTATAGTGTTTCTTAATTTTTCATGTACATATTTTTTTTTTTTCGCGGTCTTTCTTAATTTTTGAAGTGGCTTGTGCATCAATTAGTGCATCAGCTAGCATTCCTGCATTCATCATAAATCTTAGAGGCCCAGACGACCGAGGGGCGCTCGAGAAACGATTTAATAGTATTTATTAATCTATTTGGTATTTGTTAAGCTAAGAGGAGGTAATAAGAAAATTTAACTTACTATATTTTAAATTTGAAGGACAGGCAAGAGATGTTATAGAGTAGAGACCATTGTAGTTCGAACATAAAAGGGTTGTGCTGTGCATATGTCGAACTACAATGGATAGGGAAAAGAGCCCTAAAAATTCTAGTCCTTCCATTAGGAATGTTAAAATTAAAGCGTGTTAGTAAATGCTGGCTATCTACATCCCCATTGATTAGATTATGTAGAAAATCTACACCCAGCATTGTCCTACGACTAGTTAAGATTGGTAAGTTTATTAGTTTGCTACTGTAGGAGGGAAGATGAAGATTTGCATCCTAGTTAAGACCTTTAAGAGAAAATTTTACAAAATTCCTTTGTATGGATTCTTTGGTTGAATCGCTCTATGTGATCAAAAAGTTTTGCAACTTGCGAGGTCGATATGATGTCTGAACCTTTGCCATTTCTGTCTGTTATGATTTCGATTCCTTATCAGTTTGGTAACATCGCTAGGCTTGGGAGAGTAGCGAATTTTTTTTTGGGGTATGCTGGCAATTTTAGCTCCAGATATTGTGTTATTAAAGTTGTTGATTAGTTCGTCAATGTCATGGGGAAGACAGATTGAGCTGGTGCTTATTGTTGGTAGCTGTAAGTTGATAAGGTGCATATATTCTACACAATTTGCGTTTTTAGTATCGAAGTAATATGACTCTACTATTGCCGGGGAATTAGGTAACGTAATTTGGACTGGTAGGTAATCAGATCGTTATTGATCGTTTATTACACATTCCTGTGTAACAATGTTTCACACATTAGACAAATGCCATTATTTTTGTTATTTAAAAAGTGGCCCAACTCGTTTAGTTATTTCGATTACCCCTAGCATTCCACGCTACGATTGATAGATCCGTTAACATTAAGACATGAATTTAAATGCTAGAGAAGTAATTAACTGTAATTGATCGGTTATAGATTTTGAGTTTCTAAGCTGTTTAATTAATTCAAAGCTGAGATTTTTTATTTGTTCTTAAGAAAGTAGCTTATCGCTCTGTCGGTGTTGGCTATTAGGCCAATACAGATTTACTGGGGGAGGAGTATGCTTAGACAGATTTGGGAAAGCAACTGGGCAATGGAGAGAAGGAGATTTAACTGGGTTATTTCTAGGTAGTCTTGGATAGCCCTTCGCTCTTAGGATTTGCGATTTCCATGACAGTTGGCACACTTAACACATGAGTTTTCGTTGCAGTCGGCAATTTTATGATTTCCAGCGCAGACAGCACAGTACGCCATAACAGCACATTGATTTGATCCATGCCCGAACATTTAGCAGTTCTAGCACTGGGTTGTTTTGTTGCTCCTACGCCTTCGGTAATCCCACTTGACGCGAACATAGTCGATGACGGAATGAACCTTCTTGAGCTCGCTTAGAGTTATGGACTAGTTGACGAAATAAACTACGAAGAAGGTAAAGGTGGTATCGTTTGGCCTTTTCCTACGAACGAGCTTCACATCTATGCTTTGGAGACCCATACTGACTAGTTTCTGTTTGACGTACTCTGGTTGTAGCAAGACCCATAAGAATAGCTTTATACGGCTTTTCATTTTTAATTGAATAGGAAAAGAATTCATATTTGCCTTTCATAAAGTTGCAGGCTTTCATGTAGTCACTCATCGTTTCACAGTGAAGTTTGATTCCAAGCGAAATTATTTTTATTAGTAGTCTTTTATAAATAAGATTCAATTGGTGATAAATAAGGTGAAATGTTTTTCAGATATATATTTACTATAAAACTAGTTTGGCACAAAATTAAATAAAAAAAAAAAAACCTTCCTGTACTGGCACTATAGAAATTTGCAATTTGTGGGGGCGTGGGTATTTTAGGAGTCTCAATGCCAAATACTACTGCTCTATCTCTTATAGTCTCTGAGATCGACGTGTTCATACGGACAGACGGGCAGACAGACATGGCTAGGTTATAGATTATAAATACTTTATGGGGAGATGATTCTACGAGTACAGAGTATAATAACATCAACCAAAAACAGAAACAAAAACAACATCAACAAAAAATTAAATCAATTGCAGCGACATGAAGAGCAGCAGCAGCAAGGCAACTGCAGCAATGACAATAACAACAAGAGCAACAGCAACAACATCAACAGCTACAAAGAAAACAGCAGCAACAGCAGCGACAACACCAAGAGTATCAGCAGCAACAACAGCTTCGGCAGCTGCACGAGCAAAACAACCACAGCAGCAATAGTCATCGACATTTTTTATTTTATATTTATTTTTCTAAAATAAATTTAATTTTAATTAAGAAAAACAAGAAAGGAAAGCTAACTTCGGGCGGAGCCGAAGTTGATATAACCTTGCAGTTAAAACCAGATATATATCGCTAATATCGGATATAGTTGGACGATCCTTATGAGAATATCATAATAAAATCAATTGTTTACAATAAAATATCTAAAGAAAAAGTTCCAAGCTTCTATCTTCAAAAATACCAAAGTTGGTATTTCTACAAAAACCATTTCCGATCGTTCAGTTATATGCCATCTATAAGATATAGTCGGCCGATCGTTATGAAATTTGGTAGATCGGATCAACTGACCAATACCAAGTTCCAGCTCTCTATCTTCAAAAACACGAAAGTTGAGTCACTTCCGATCGTTCAGTTATATGGCAGCTATAGGATATAGTCGGCCGATCCTTATGAAATGGCAAGTCGTATTGGTTTGCCAAAAATAGCTCTCATGTAAAATGTAAACTCTCTAACTTATATTAGAGAGCGTATATTATTCTCAACAATAATTGCAACCCCTCCTTCTCCTTTATCGGCTCGATCATGCCGATAGCAGATGTAATTTCGTAGTTTACTGGACACATTCCTGTGTACCCATGTTTCATACATTAGGCAAATGCCAATATTTTTGTTATTTAAAAAGTGGCCAAACTCATTTAGTTTATTTCGATTACCCCAGAATTCCACGCTACGATTGATAGATCCGTTAACATTAAGACATGAATTTAAATGCTAGAGAAGTAATTAACTGTAATTGATCGGTTATAGATTTTGAGTTTCTAAGCTGTTTAATTAATTCAAAGCTGAGATTTTTTATTTCTTCTTAAGAAAGTAGCTCATCGCTCTGTCGGTGTTGGCTATTAGGCCAATACAGATTTACTGGGGGTGGAGTATGCTTAGACAGCTTTGGGAAAGCAACTGGGCAATGCAGAGAAGGAGATTTAACTGGGTTATTTCTAGGTAGTTGGTCAGCCTTTCGTTCTTAGTTTTGTTTTAGATTTTTTATTGTAAAAATTGGGTTATATTATCATATTCTCATAAGGGTCGCCCAACTATATCCGATATTTGCGATATATATCCGGTTTTAACTGCAAGGGTATATCAACTTTGGCTCCGCCCGAAGTTTGATTTCTTTTCTTGTTTTTTTTATACCCTTGCAGAGGGTATTATAATATTGTCCAAAAGTGTGCACCGCAGTGAAGGAGACACCTGCGACTCTATAAAGTATATATATTTTTGATCAGGATCACCTCCTGATTTGATTTGAGGATGTCCGTCTCTCTGTCTGTTTCTTCGCGAAGTTTTAAAGCTATCGTCTTGAAAATTTACACACACCCTTCCATCATTTGCACGCAGTATATAAGTCGGAAGAGCAAAATAATACGACCCACTAAATTTCATATATATAGTCATATAGTCATATAGTCAACTCATTTCATACAACGAAAATGGACGCAAAAATTTCGCCCCAGAGCGAGTTCTTACACTCATCGTTCGTTCATCTTACGCTCATATTCTCAGTGGATGCTTTCTGTTTCTCAGCATACAGCATACATTTTTATTTTTTTTAGGAATGAGATTAGGTGTTAGCAGTAAAATATTTTGTATATATGTACATACTTTTACGAATCATTCAAAACAATATATGTACTGAGAAAGTAGCAGGGCATATTTCAGTCGGCATCACTTAAAACGCCGATTGCTTTTAAGTTTTTGTTGTTCTGCATATGAATTGTGCTTGCATAGTCTACCGATGGACGACTTTTAGGGGAGTGAGCAGACATAAATTTTTACTTTGACTTTTGTCAGTCTTTTTTTGTGAATTTTTATACCCTTGCAGAGGGTATTATTATTTTGTCCAAAAGTGTACAACGCAGTGAAGGAGACATCTCCGACCCTATAAAGTATATATATTCTTGATTAGGATCACCTCCTGAGTTGATATGAGCATGTCCGTCTGTTTGTCTGTTTCTACGCGAATTAGTCTCTCAGTTTTAATGCTATCGTCTTGAAAATTTGCACACGCCCTTCTATCCTTTGCACGCAATATATAAATCGAAACGGGATCGGCCGAGTGTATCCTATAGCTGCCATATAACTGATTGATCGGATATGGTGTAACTTTGGTAGTTTTAGAGTTAGAAGGTTCAAATTTCACGTGAGAGCTATTTTTAACAAAATAATACGAGACCGTGCCGAATTTCATAAGGATCGGCCGACTACATCCTATAGCTGCCATATAACTGAACGATCGGAAATGGTATTTGGTAGAAATACCAACTTTTGTATTTTTGAAGATAGAAGTTTGGGACTATTTTTTAGATTTTTTATTATTATAAATTGGGGTATATTATCATATTCTCATAAGGATCGGCCAACTATATCCGATGTTTGCGATATATCCGGTTTTAACTGCAAGGGTATATCAACTTTGGCTCCGCCCGAGGATAGTTTTCTTTTCTTGTTTATTTTTATCTTTTATTTTAACATACATATTAAATCTAGTATAAAATACTAAAGTTAATGTTAGTAAGGCGCTAGATACTAGCGCCGGCCTGGTTTATTGATATTTAGTATTGAATTCTAAATGCGGAGGTGTATTTTTCTAAAAAAGGTGTACAATTTTTGTATATTTGGTGTTATAGGAGATAAAAGGACGGAAGATGTGACGATGGATGTTCCAAAAATTGAGTTACGTATGCGCCTTCATACCTGTCAGGAGTCTAACAGATGATTGATGGAGAGGTTTGTCGGTGTGTTCGTTTCCAAGAATAGTTCGAACATAAAAGGGTCGTGCTGTGCATATGTCGAACTACAATGGATAGGGAAAAGAGCCCTAAAAATTCTAGTCCTTCCATTAGGAATGTTAAAATTAAAGCGTGTTAGTAAATGCTGGCTATCTACATCCCCATTGATTAGATTATGTAGAAAATCTACACCCAGCATTGTCCTACGACTAGTTAAGATTGGTAAGTTTATTAGTTTGCTACTGTAGGAGGGAAGATGAAGATTTGCATCCTAGTTAAGACCTTTAAGAGAAAATGTTACAAAATTCCTTTGTATGGATTCTTTGGTTGAATCGCTCTATGTGATCAAAAAAGTTTTGCAACTTGCGAGGTCGATATGATGTCTGAACCTTTGCCATTTCTGTCTGTTATGATTTCGATTCCTTATCAGTTTGGTAACATCGCTAGGCTTGGGAGAGTAGCGAATTTTTTTTTGGGGTATGCTGGCAATTTTAGCTCCAGATATTGTGTTATTAAAGTTGTTGATTAGTTCGTCAATGTCATGGGGAAGACAGATTGAGCTGGTGCTTATTGTTGGTAGCTGTAAGTTGATAAG
This sequence comes from Drosophila malerkotliana malerkotliana, assembly GCA_018153235.1. NCBI lineage: Eukaryota > Metazoa > Arthropoda > Insecta > Diptera > Drosophilidae > Drosophila > Drosophila malerkotliana. The sequence goes on from JAECXV010000159.1 coordinate 2,552,244, forward strand.
GTGCATATATTCTACACAATTTGCGTTTTTAGTATCGAAGTAATATGACTCTACTATTGCCGGGGAATTAGGTAACGTAATTTGGACTGGTAGGTAATCAGATCGTTATTGATCGTTTATTACACATTCCTGTGTAACAATGTTTCACACATTAGACAAATGCCATTATTTTTGTTATTTAAAAAGTGGCCCAACTCGTTTAGTTATTTCGATTACCCCTAGCATTCCACGCTACGATTGATAGATCCGTTAACATTAAGACATGAATTTAAATGCTGGAGAAGTAATTAACTGTAATTGATCGGTTATAGATTTTGAGTTTCTAAGCTGTTTAATTAATTCAAAGCTGAGATTTTTTATTTGTTCTTAAGAAAGTAGCTTATCGCTCTGTCGGTGTTGGCTATTAGGCCAATACAGATTTACTGGGGGAGGAGTATGCTTAGACAGATTTGGGAAAGCAACTGGGCAATGGAGAGAAGGAGATTTAACTGGGTTATTTCTAGGTAGTCTTGGATAGCCCTTCGCTCTTAGGATTTGCGATTTCCATGACAGTTGGCACACTTAACACATGAGTTTTCGTTGCAGTCGGCAATTTTATGATTTCCAGCGCAGACAGCACAGTACGCCATAACAGCACATTGATTTGATCCATGCCCGAACATTTAGCAGTTCTAGCACTGGGTTGTTTTGTTGCTCCTACGCCTTCGGTAATCCCACTTGACGCGAACATAGTCGATGACGGAATGAACCTTCTTGAGCTCGCTTAGAGTTATGGACTAGTTGACGAAATAAACTACGAAGAAGGTAAAGGTGGTATCGTTTGGCCTTTTCCTACGAACGAGCTTCACATCTATGCTTTGGAGACCCATACTGACTAGTTTCTGTTTGACGTACTCTGGTTGTAGCAAGACCCATAAGAATAGCTTTATACGGCTTTTCATTTTTAATTGAATAGGAAAAGAATTCATATTTGCCTTTCATAAAGTTGCAGGCTTTCATGTAGTCACTCATCGTTTCACAGTGAAGTTTGATTCCAAGCGAAATTATTTTTATTAGTAGTCTTTTATAAATAAGATTCAATTGGTGATAAATAAGGTGAAATGTTTTTCAGATATATATTTACTATAAAACTAGTTTGGCACAAAAATAAAAAAAAAAAAAAAACCTTCCTGTACTGGCACTATAGAAATTTGCAATTTGTGGGGGCGTGGGTATTTTAGGAGTCTCAATGCCAAATACTACTGCTCTATCTCTTATAGTCTCTGAGATCGACGTGTTCATACGGACAGACGGGCAGACAGACATGGCTAGGTTATAGATTATAAATACTTTATGGGGAGATGATTCTACGAGTACAGAGTATAATAACATCAACCAAAAACAGAAACAAAACAACATCAACAAAAAATTAAATCAATTGCAGCGACATGAAGAGCAGCAGCAGCAAGGCAACTGCAGCAATGACAATAACAACAAGAGCAACAGCAACAACATCAACAGCTACAAAGAAAACAGCAGCAACAGCAGCGACAACACCAAGAGTATCAGCAGCAACAACAGCTTCGGCAGCTGCACGAGCAAAACAACCACAGCAGCAATAGTCATCGACATTTTTTATTTTATATTTATTTTTCTAAAATAAATTTAATTTTAATTAAGAAAAACAAGAAAGGAAAGCTAACTTCGGGCGGAGCCGAAGTTGATATAACCTTGCAGTTAAAACCAGATATATATCGCTAATATCGGATATAGTTGGACGATCCTTATGAGAATATCATAATAAAATCAATTGTTTACAATAAAATATCTAAAGAAAAAGTTCCAAGCTTCTATCTTCAAAAATACCAAAGTTGGTATTTCTACCAAAAACCATTTCCGATCGTTCAGTTATATGCCATCTATAAGATATAGTCGGCCGATCGTTATGAAATTTGGTAGATCGGATCAACTGACCAATACCAAGTTCCAGCTCTCTATCTTCAAAAACACGAAAGTTGAGTCACTTCCGATCGTTCAGTTATATGGCAGCTATAGGATATAGTCGGCCGATCCTTATGAAATGGCAAGTCGTATTGGTTTGCCAAAAATAGCTCTCATGTAAAATGTAAACTCTCTAACTTATATTAGAGAGCGTATATTATTCTCAACAATAATTGCAACCCCTCCTTCTCCTTTATCGGCTCGATCATGCCGATAGCAGATGTAATTTCGTAGTTTACTGGACACATTCCTGTGTACCCATGTTTCATACATTAGGCAAATGCCAATATTTTTGTTATTTAAAAAGTGGCCAAACTCATTTAGTTTATTTCGATTACCCCAGAATTCCACGCTACGATTGATAGATCCGTTAACATTAAGACATGAATTTAAATGCTAGAGAAGTAATTAACTGTAATTGATCGGTTATAGATTTTGAGTTTCTAAGCTGTTTAATTAATTCAAAGCTGAGATTTTTTATTTCTTCTTAAGAAAGTAGCTCATCGCTCTGTCGGTGTTGGCTATTAGGCCAATACAGATTTACTGGGGGTGGAGTATGCTTAGACAGCTTTGGGAAAGCAACTGGGCAATGCAGAGAAGGAGATTTAACTGGGTTATTTCTAGGTAGTTGGTCAGCCTTTCGTTCTTAGTTTTGTTTTAGATTTTTTATTGTAAAAATTGGGTTATATTATCATATTCTCATAAGGGTCGCCCAACTATATCCGATATTTGCGATATATATCCGGTTTTAACTGCAAGGGTATATCAACTTTGGCTCCGCCCGAAGTTTGATTTCTTTTCTTGTTTTTTTTTATACCCTTGCAGAGGGTATTATAATATTGTCCAAAAGTGTGCACCGCAGTGAAGGAGACACCTGCGACTCTATAAAGTATATATATTTTTGATCAGGATCACCTCCTGATTTGATTTGAGGATGTCCGTCTCTCTGTCTGTTTCTTCGCGAAGTTTTAAAGCTATCGTCTTGAAAATTTACACACACCCTTCCATCATTTGCACGCAGTATATAAGTCGGAAGAGCAAAATAATACGACCCACTAAATTTCATATATATAGTCATATAGTCATATAGTCAACTCATTTCATACAACGAAAATGGACGCAAAAATTTCGCCCCAGAGCGAGTTCTTACACTCATCGTTCGTTCATCTTACGCTCATATTCTCAGTGGATGCTTTCTGTTTCTCAGCATACAGCATACATTTTTATTTTTTTTAGGAATGAGATTAGGTGTTAGCAGTAAAATATTTTGTATATATGTACATACTTTTACGAATCATTCAAAACAATATATGTACTGAGAAAGTAGCAGGGCATATTTCAGTCGGCATCACTTAAAACGCCGATTGCTTTTAAGTTTTTGTTGTTCTGCATATGAATTGTGCTTGCATAGTCTACCGATGGACGACTTTTAGGGGAGTGAGCAGACATAAATTTTTACTTTGACTTTTGTCAGTCTTTTTTTGTGAATTTTTATACCCTTGCAGAGGGTATTATTATTTTGTCCAAAAGTGTACAACGCAGTGAAGGAGACATCTCCGACCCTATAAAGTATATATATTCTTGATTAGGATCACCTCCTGAGTTGATATGAGCATGTCCGTCTGTTTGTCTGTTTCTACGCGAATTAGTCTCTCAGTTTTAATGCTATCGTCTTGAAAATTTGCACACGCCCTTCTATCCTTTGCACGCAATATATAAATCGAAACGGGATCGGCCGAGTGTATCCTATAGCTGCCATATAACTGATTGATCGGATATGGTGTAACTTTGGTAGTTTTAGAGTTAGAAGGTTCAAATTTCACGTGAGAGCTATTTTTAACAAAATAATACGAGACCGTGCCGAATTTCATAAGGATCGGCCGACTACATCCTATAGCTGCCATATAACTGAACGATCGGAAATGGTATTTGGTAGAAATACCAACTTTTGTATTTTTGAAGATAGAAGTTTGGGACTATTTTTTAGATTTTTTATTATTATAAATTGGGGTATATTATCATATTCTCATAAGGATCGGCCAACTATATCCGATGTTTGCGATATATCCGGTTTTAACTGCAAGGGTATATCAACTTTGGCTCCGCCCGAGGATAGTTTTCTTTTCTTGTTTATTTTTATCTTTTATTTTAACATACATATTAAATCTAGTATAAAATACTAAAGTTAATGTTAGTAAGGCGCTAGATACTAGCGCCGGCCTGGTTTATTGATATTTAGTATTGAATTCTAAATGCGGAGGTGTATTTTTCTAAAAAAGGTGTACAATTTTTGTATATTTGGTGTTATAGGAGATAAAAGGACGGAAGATGTGACGATGGATGTTCCAAAAATTGAGTTACGTATGCGCCTTCATACCTGTCAGGAGTCTAACAGATGATTGATGGAGAGGTTTGTCGGTGTGTTCGTTTCCAAGAATTCCCTGGTGACTAGGAGCCCAAACAATATTTATCTTTGTTTTGTATTTAGCGATAATTTTCTGAATTTCGCATATTATTGGGTCTGAGTGCCTGTGGTGCTCCAGAGCAGAAATAGTGCAAAGGATGTCCGAGCAAATGGCAAATTTCCCTTTGGAGTTGGAAGCGATTCGTCAGGTCTGTAGAGCAGCAAATGCCTCGATGGTAATTATGGAGTTAAGGCTCGGAAGGGTCCCGCCGGATAAAATTACGTTGTCACTCTTCACAACAGCGAATGATGACTACAGTGTTGTTTTAGAGCCATCGGAATAAAGCCAGATCCTAGGGCCCAATTGACTTCTCAAAAGTGCGAATTCTGATTGGAAGACTTCTTTTGGTGCGTCGCTTTTGGTGTAGTGATGGTGTAGCTGCTTGTTTATTCCAGAAGATATGTGTTTCCAAGGTGAAAGGAGGCGAGTGTTTGTGTTTTATTTGGGCGGTGGCAGGCCCAGCAGTACCGAGAAGTTGGAGCATCTATGAAGGGTTGAGAGAATTCTGGGCGCGCGTTTTATCTTTAAAGTAGATATAAAATCTTTAACTAGCGATCGCTTAATGCTAGTTAGCAGCCTACGAATAAAACTCTTTGTCGACATTTCTAAACGATCGAGAATGCTTGGTAATCCTGTTTCAGCTAGAACACACTGTATTGGTTATGTTGGGAATGCATTGATTGAACGACGAGCTGATGAGTGATGTAGAGGTTGGATTTTCTTCAAATTGGATGTAGCGCACCAACCGTAGATAGGGAGGCCGTAATCAATTTTTGAAAAGATGAGGGTACGGGCTAAGTTGGTGAGAGTATTAGGATGGATATGTGAAAATATGGAGCACAGAATTTTGATTATGTTAACTCGGGTTTAAGGTTGTTTTCTTAACAAGATACAGTGATCCTTAAAGCTGAACCTGTAATCAAAAGTGATCCCAAGTATTTTTAAGCTTGAAACAGGATGGATAGATTTGTTATTGAACTCCAAAGTTGGGAAGCAACAGTGTCTCCTAACTTGTGCAAAGTGTTGCATTTTTCAATGGAAAGCAAAGCACCAGAGTGTAGACTCCAGGCTTCTAAATCTTGAAGAACTTCAGTGAAAGTGTTTTTTACATTGTTTAGATTTTTAGCTCTTTTTTGGTATAGATTATGGCGCCGTCTGCATATAAAGATATTTTTATTTCCTTGTATCTAGCTAGAGTGTTGTTGATTTCGTCGAAGGTAATGATGAAGAGGAAAACAGATAGAGGTGACCCTTGAGGGAATCCGTTTGACAAGTTAGCAGCTCCAGAGGTTTTATCGTTGACTCTGACTTTAAAGGTCCTCTTCGTCATAAAGGCTTTCACAAGATTGTAAAGCCTTGGACCAATGCCCCGAGGCTGGAGTCAAGAGAGCACTGCATGCACCCCATTAGATCGAAGGCCTTTTCGAAATCTGTCGCCAGGATGGTGACATGGTTCCTTGAAGAAATGGCATTCGACACGAAGTGTTGGACTTTAACGAGAGCGTCCATGGTACTGTGGTGGCTTTTGAATGCAACCTGTTTGCCGTTTATCAGGTTATGTCTGTTGATGTACCAGATATGTCGGAGGACCAGCATTTTCTCGATTATGTTGCTCAGACATGAGATTAATGATATTGGGCGAAACCCATTTATTTCGGATGTTTTTTTGCTATGCTTAGGGATGGGAATGGCTGTGGAGGATCTCCAAGTGTGGGGGTAACTGCCTGTGGAGAGCATGTTGGAGAGTTGTAGATATCCAGGATTCTTTGTTTAAGGCTTTGAGGGGTGTGTTTTTACATTATATAGAAAATTCTATCAGAGCCGGGAGTTTTACATACGGCTGCGTAAAGAGCCGTTTCGAATTCTATCATGTTAAAAGGAGAATCCAGAGTTTTTGCTGGTGGCGATATGGCAGTAGGATTGAAGGATGAGGTTAGATAAGGATCTTTACGGGCTATGTATTCCCAGCTGAAGTTATCATCCGAACCATATTTGGACCAGATTTCACTGAATTTTTCGGCAATATTTAAAGAGTCTGTCAACAAACTGTCGTCTGATTTGATGCATTTGATGATCACTGGAGGACCCTGAGAAACGTTTAATATCTTTTTGTAGGAGGATGCTGAGGAGATTCGGAAGGTGAAGATTTCGAAGGCTTTACGCTTTACGAGAAGCATTGTCTTCTTGAAGAGGGAATTTGTTTTTTTGTAATTTATTAGGTTAGATGTGGTCATTGAAGTGGGGGATTTGAAGATTGATGTGGGGATTTGAAGATATAGAAAAGTTTTTGTTTGGAGTCCCTAAGCTGCTGTAGCTGCGGGTTCCACCAGGGGATTTTTGTTTTGTGTGGGATGCGCTTTGTTTGAGGAATGGAGGTGTTGGCAGCAACTCTAATACTTTTGGAGAGAAGAGCGACTTGGTGGTTGAAGCAACCAGGAGCCCATCTTGCCTTAAGTTTGGCTTTTGATTTGTTAAACGGATTTTGTTAAACCTATCCCAGTTGGCTAGTTCGGTTTTGTATTTGGGGATTGGTGGGGTTTCATCGGGTCAAAATGGCATGGCTAGAGCGATAAAAATGGGCAAACGGTCGCTACCGTGCAATAAAGGTCCGTCACTAAGAGACCAACGGCAGCAGTGCGCTACTGCTGGGGATATCAAAGATATATCTACATGACTCAGAGAATAGTAAGTTGAAAGGTGAATTCCAGAGCCATTGTTGAGCACAACAAGGTTGTTGGAAAATATGATTTGTTCTATTTTTTTTTTCCATGAGAGTTTGAGTTATTGAACCTCACATAGGGCCGCAGGAGTTAAAGTCTCCTAACAGCAAAAGTGGCCCAGTAATTTGGTTCAGCGCGTGGAATAAATTGTTGCTTGAAAAATCTTGACACGGAGGAATGTACATGTTTAGGATTGAAATTGAGTTTGGGAGTTCGAGTTTAATACAACTGTAAAGGAGGTCTGAGTTTATGTTGATTTCTGAATGTGTAATAAGTTCTTTTATGAGTATAGCTACTCCATGTTTTGCGTACGTGTTTTGAGGGTAGTTCAGGAAGAACCCTTTAAAGCCCTTTGGGCGCTTGACATTTGTAAAGATTCGTGGCAGGTGAGTCTCCTGAAGGCACAGAATATCAGGAGAAAATTAGGCTATGAGTAATTTTAGATCGTGGTTATTGTTGAAGATTTCATTTATGTTCCAATGTAAGATATTAAAGACCATATTATAGAAATTGTTTTTTTTTTTTTATTTATTTTTGTTTGAGGGAGTCAATGTGAGCTGACTCGGGGCCAGCATCACCCAAAGAAGCATCAGAGTAAGAGAAGGTGTCTGTGGGTGAGACGGATTTCATTTCATTTAATAGCTTATCGGCTTTACTTCTGAGAGAGCGGCTATATTCTATGTTTGCGGTGAGATTGTTGCTGATTGTGGAGTTAAGTTGTTGCTCCCAGCTTACGCTGGGAACACTAGATATCGTGAGAGTAGATGGAGAGCGAGTGAGTGTTGTGTTATCTCTCATTGCATTGGAGGTATTTATCATGCTTGAGGAAGGTGTATATGAGAGAGGTTGTTGATGAGAGACTGGCTGGGGAGCTTCTTGGGAGTGGTTGGAGATGTTGGTAATGCCTTGATAAGCGTTACTATTGTAATTTGGTTTGGTAAAATTGCCGTTGTTGGAAACAGTACGTGCATAGTTGATTGATGTATTTGTGGATGGAGCTTGCTGTTTGAGAAGTAATCTAGCTTCTCGAATACTGCATTTTTTTGTTTTTTTAATTTTTATTAGTTCTTATTGTTGTTGATATCGTAGATAAGAGGGAGTGGAGGAAACGTGTTCTTCTAAGCAGTTTGCGCATGTTTCACAAGTAGGTGAGTTTTTGCAAAATTCTGAGGTATGGCCCAGTTTTTGGCAAGTCTTGCACCTCATAGGGTTGGGAAAGTACTTCCTGACCTTAACGGTGTGCAATGAGATGTCTAGCTTAGTGGGTAGGTTGAAGAGATCGAAAGTTAGAAGAATAACACCGGAGGGTTTTGGGATGCCGTCGACTTTCCTGGTCAATTTGAACACCGAGTGGACGTTTAGGCTGGGCAGTTCTTTAACAATTTCGTCTTCAGAGATGTTGATATGACAAAGGGGCACAAATGGTTCCTTTAACAAAGTTGAAGGAATCGTGTAATTTGCACCCAATATCGTATATTCCAGTTAGGTTGTTTGTTTTCATAAGTTTACCGGCTGTTGTTTCGTTTTTAACAAGCATTAAAAGTTTTCCATCCCGAAGAGTGCTGATGGACAGGAGTTCATTGCTAATAATTTTTAACACACGGTTTACAGCAAAGCAAGAAAACTCGGAAAATTGTTTGCTTATGTTTTTTGACGATAAAATGATAAGTTTTGGATTTTCTTTTGTGGTTTCGGGTAGTTCTGGAAACACCTCTTGAAGTTTTTGGAAAGGTCTTTTTCCCAAAGTTATTCCCTAAGTTTCCCCGGTCCAGGGGGCATGTTTTTGGGGGCATGTTAATATTTTGAGACGAAGCCATGTGTCGGGTCAAGCAGCAGCACGGCGTTTAATGTTTATGTTTAAATAATGTTTATGTAATGTTTAGTGTAATAATTAGTTATAGTTTATTTATTAAGCTAAAATATGGATATATCGCCTTAGTTAGTCGCAAGCCGACTCTTTCTCGGCCGCTCGACTTCAACGGGCCTATTTTAAGAGAGGTTTAGCTTCGCAATCACTATGTCGGGCCGCCCTCTCCACTATCGAGAGCTTTAGCTTCGCGTATGTCTAGTCGAGCCGCACTCTCTGTCCATATTATTAGTCACTGCTTAGCACCATAAACTGGATGATCACAATGGTTGATCTCAGTTTCATCTGCCTGCAGCATAAATAAAATATAACGTACTGTAATTCAAATTCGTCTTTTATTTACGGCATATAAAACGCTCAATGACCAAACATTGGTGACCCCGACGTGATTTAGTTAATATAATTAACAATTTAAAAAACTGTTGACCCGCGAAAAAAACATTTAAAAACATATACATACGTTCCACTGCAAGTGCATTGGCCCGCGCATAACGCCTTCATACATATATATGTTCCACAACGCTACTTGCGGTTCTGAGCGCACAGTGGGAAAGATCGTATTCGCCGCGAGAAAATATGTTTGAGCGATAAATTATGGCGGAGTTTCTGGAGCAGCGATGCAGGACGTTGGAGGTTTTGGATGTGACCACTGGCCAGAACTATGGAGCTCATCCCCGGCTTCGATGGACGACTTCGAGCGGGACGGCTTAAGCCGTGCCTTTCCCCTTACGGATGGAGTTGGAGGACAGGCCCCAACGCACAGTGGTCCGGCTTGTATGAAAAGAGCGGCCAAAAATACTTCTATTCAAGGTAGGGACTTGAAACTTGGCACAAAATATTTTTATTTTTATTCTAAGATAATATGTTAAAATCAGCTAGATCGGGCAACTATATCATATAGCTGCCATTAAACTGATTGATCGGAAATGCTCTAACTTATGCGGAAATGATGTTTTTACAGTTAGAGAGTTCAGTTTTTGTACGAATGCTATATTTGACAAAATAATACGACCTACAAAATTTCATAAGGATCAGCCGACTATATCTTATAGCTGCCATATAACTGATTGATCGGAAATGCTATAACTTCGGTGTTACTCGAGTTAGAAGCTAAAAAAAGCTGTTAAAAAAAAAAAAGCTTTTAAAAAAGTTAAAAGCTGTGTTCCAGATTTATTATCGCAAGCCGTGACACCGTTGTGGCGAATTCGTTGAGAAAACTTGTATACGTAATACCCTCTTCAGTGCTGAAAACGAATTAGCGTACTTAGAAACCGCTGTTATATCCACGTTCAGAGACTGAATGAGCAGGACCCTTCCACGTGACTCCAGGGTTGATCTCTCAGATGAGACCGCGGCTGGCCATTCTTCTTGGAATCCAATGAGAAACGGAGGACCGTGAGACCACAACTTATTCTCACTAAATTTATTGGGAAGAGCACCAAGCGACAGGATATCTGCTGGGTTCAAGGAAGGGGGAACATACCGCCACTCCAATTCTCTAGTTAGCTTCTGAATGGTCAAACTCGATTGGCGACGAAAACATAAAACCGAGAGGGTTCTTCGCGAATCCAAGACAGAGCCACTGCAGAATAGCACCGGAAAAAATACCTTCCAACGTAGACCTTCAACTGTGCTACTTCCGACATAAGTCGAGTCAACAACTCGGCCCCGATAACTCCAGCTTCGGCACCGTAACAGTCTTTAAAGTCGCAACTCGGGTGCAAAGTAAATAGCTTGCAGATTCTGTGACCTTGGACACGACATAAACGCAAGCCTCATACGCCTCAATACTGGCGTCACAGAGTCCATAGAATTTCGGCCCCTTTTGGAAACCTTAATGGCTCATTTTCTGCCAGCTGATGCATTGTCCAAACTGCTAAAAATGAGGCAGGCTTCGTTCCATAGGTGACAGTATCCAGCTTAAAAAACTGTAAGTCATCCTGGGTGGAATCCCGCCAAAGAATACACTGAAGATAGCTGTCCTCAGGAAAACCCCTGACGCAACGATACATTTTGCTAATATCTCCAGTAATGGGCACTCGATGGGATCGGAACCTTAACAGAATGTGCAGTAACTCTGGCTGAATAACTGGTCAAGACATAAACACGTCATTCAGTGAATATCCAGAAGTGGTGACAGCAGATCAATCAAAAACAACCCTGAGCTTGATTGTTGGACTGTCCTTCTTTAAAACACAATGGTGGCTGCCACACAATGGCAGAAGATACTGGCTAGTAACGCTCGCATCAGCAAGGACTGGAGGCATATGACCCAACTCCAAATACTCCTTAATGAAAGCAGCATATTGCTTCTTCAATTGAGGACGGCGACAGAGCTTCCATTCGAGGGAAAGAAATCGTCGAACGGCTTCGGAGTAAGATTCTGCCAGTAACTTAGAACCGCATTAAAACGGAAGCCTCACAGCGTAAGCACCGGTATCCAGCCGAGCAACATGTTGCATGAAATGCGCATCGCAATCTAGCTCCTCCTTTGTCCGCTTCACAATAGGCTCGGAGCAGTCTTCGATTTCCCAAAACCGGCGGGGCAGAGAATCCAACTGATCATCCAGCATAGTTGCACTCTTCGAAACATCCTTGTGGGCAGTGAAAACGAGTGATCTTCTCTGGGCATGTGAATCGCCTCCACACACGACCCATTCAAGTCGGGTTTTTTGCAGCAACGGCAGGGCGGCTGAGAGCTTCATTTGCCCAACCCACAGCAGCTCATAAAAACGACTGGCTCCGATAAGAAGATCGATGCGCTATGGACAGAAAAATTCAGGATCAGCCAAAGAAAGATTACCAGGAATTTTTGAACTGGAGACATCCAAACTAAAGCTAGGCTGTAGGTCCGTGATTTTGACGGCGATGACAGCGTTAATCAAGGCCAATTATTCGGAGAAGTGGGACCGCAGGAGAATATGAACAGAGAATCCGTCTGTCGCAAAGCCGGTATCGCTAATACCAGACACCGCCATGAATGATTTGCACCTCCGGGGCTGCAGCTGACTTGCCAGCCGGGAAGTGATCTCGTAAACCTGCGATCTAGAATCCAACAGAGCTCGGCATAGAACAAGCGATCCAGCGTGACTACGAACAAAAATGTTCGCTGTAGCAAGAAAAGATATATCGCCGCTGCGACCTTGAGCAACTAGTGCATTAGCAGTGGACGGTGAAGAGCGTACAGGCTCGGCGCACTCGGCCGCTAGAAGCCTGCGGTTCCAGAAAATGAAGAGGGTTCCGATGCCTCCTTCCACAAATGCGCCAATTAGCAGCGAGGCACTCACGCATGTGATGGCCCGTTTATAGATACTACCGACAAAAAACGAGTCGCCTAGCCTCACCAGGGCGGATCTCTGGGGGCATTGACAGAAATCGGGGGCGTGTAGACATTACATGGGACCATCCACCGCATAAAGTACAGGTAGGGGAGCGAATTAGTAACAATAAAGAATGATCTACTGTTATTTGCACCTCGACGCCTTCCCACGTGAGCGTCCGGGCGTATGCATCTATGGCCACGTCCATAGCCTCCATAACCTACATCGCTGCTCCAAACATTCGGTCATCGACTCCCAAGTAGGGACGGCGTCTGAACCTGATGAGTTTTGACTCTCCTTCCACTTAGCCTGGGTAGCTGGGTCCAACTTTTGAAGCAGAACCTGGACGATAATGCAGCTGGCGATCTGATTTAACGAACCCAAATTCTTTAAGGCTCGCATATGGGCATTGAATTTGTCCAAAAGACCTCGAAGAGCTGCTATTGTGCCACTTTCCAACAGACTGAGGCCGAGAATCTCGTTCACGTGTGCCTAAAATATTAAGCGCCGGTTATTAAATCGTTTCTCCAATAAATTCAGCGTGACATTATAATTCTCGTCGGAGACTTCCAAGGAACAAACTGCTTCTAAAGCGGACTCCCGAAGGCAAGATCGCAACCTTTGCAGCTTTTCCACCTTACTAATACGAGGATTGCTGCCGACGATTGTAAAGAAAATCGAGTATAATACAGCCCATTCCGAGTATCCACCGCTGAAAGTAGGGAGAGACAGGGAGCACGCTTGAAAACTTTGACTCAACCCCGGGTCAGCCTGCATGGTAAACATTCCGATGGCAAGGGTGGAGTGGGCAGCAATTTGAGAAGATTGAAGGGTCGTCTCGTGCTCAATTTCGGCCTGCATCGTTGCTACGAGCTCCGAAACAGTCCATTGGAGGTCGCTCCTGATCTGCAAAACGTCCAAATCCTCAAGCTCCCCGTGGATAGCCTAGCAGTCGCTGAACAAGCTGGCTATCTGGCCATGTCGCACGTGGAGCATGGCATCATCCGTTTGTAGACACTTCCCCCAAAGACCGAGTCGCCTGGCGTCACCAAGGCGGACATTATATGAGACCATCCACCGCATAAAGCACAGGCAGAGGGAAGTGAATTAGTAACAATAAAGGGTGATCTACTGCAGCCATGGCCACGTCCATAGCCTCCATAACCTACATCGCTGCTCCAAAAATTCGGCCATCGACTCCCAACTAGGTATGGCGTCTGAACCTGAGGAGTTTTGTCTCTCCTCCCACTTAGCCTGGGTAGCTGGGTCCAACCTTTGAAGCAGAACCTGGACGATGATGCAGCTGGCGATCTGATTTGATGAACCCAAATTCTTTAAGGCTCGCATATGGGAATTTAATTTGTCCGAAAGACCTCGAAGAGGTGCTATTGAGAAAAAAAATTTCAGCCGCCAAAATTTTATCGCTCAAAATTTATTTGCTCGCGGCGAACACGATCTGTCCCGAACCGGAATTGTAGAACGTATATATATATATATATGAAGTCATATGCGGGCGAATGCACTTGCGTTAGAGAACGTATGTATGTATGAAGTCTATGCGCGGGCGAAAGGACTTGCGATGTGGAATGTAAGTATGTATATGAACTTATTATTACATATTATTTTTGTTTATTATACCCTTGCAGAGGGTATAAAAAATTTGTCCAAAAGTGTGCAACGCAGTGAAGAAGACATCTCTGACCCTATAAAGTATATATATTCTTGATCAGGATCACTTCCTGAGTTGATATAAGCATGTCCGTCTGTCTGTTTCTACGCAAACTAGTCTCTTCTTTTCTTTGCACGCAGTATGTATGGCATGCTCCGGTTCTCACTTTCGGTTTTCGTTTTCGTTTTGGGACCAAAACCGAGATTTTCGTTTTTAGGTGCTCCGGTTTTCACAAGTTTTTAGTTATCGTTTTGCTATCGAAACGTTTAATTTCTCATTTCTCTTGCTGCCGAAACAGGTGATTTGAGGTTTGGTCAGCAGCAAACAACGCGAAAAAATGCCTTTTTTATATTCAGTTGCGTCTTTTGTAGCAAAAAGAATAAAGGGGAAAAGCCAGAAAAACCAAGTTAAGGGAATGCCACCTTTTCAATGGATTTCATTTTCATTTCATTCCGGTGTTTTCAAAATTTTTTTTATACACTTTTAGCACAAAATTAATTAAATTAAATTAATTAATTTTTAAAAAACGTATTTTACTTAATTTCAACAAATTTATCGCCATCCATTTGATTATACAAGTATTTTTAACTTGCTTTTTTATTCTATCAAAAGTATGGCAGCTTAGGCGATAACTTATGGTGTCAAACTTATCGGTCGTTCACCAAAACGAAAATTGTTGTTACCGACGGCAAAATTTGATATCCGAATATATCCGAGGTGGGGTCAGAAATTACTCGTTTTAAAAATAACTACAAGCCTAATTGATCTTCTAGAGGTCTTAATAGAACGACAATAAACCAATAAGTCAACTATTTTTTTCCTTTTGCAAATAAGATCCGATTTAATATAGAAAAAGGCATTTACTTTTCATTTAGGCAAGACAAATTTTTTCGTTTTTGAATTCGAAAAAATCTTGTGAAAGTGAAAACGGGAGCACCAATTTTGAAAACGAAAACGAAAACCGAAAGTGAGAACCGGAGCATGCCTGATTATGATATTCTCATAAGGATCAGACAACTATATCGGATGTTTTCGAAATATATCCGGTTTTAACTGCAATGGTATATCAACTTCGGCTCCGCCCGAAGTTAGCTTTCCTTTCTGGTTTTGATTATTTTTGTGTAATTTGCTACAAACTGTTTGCTTATTAGCCACTGATTTGCCGCGTATGAAAATTGTTCACAAAACACTTTTTCTGAAATGTTAGCTTCACACCACAAATGGTTTCGCGGGTCTAGTAAGACTTTAATACTTTGGTAAATATATTAACTATCACGTCGGGGGTCACCAATTTTTGGTTATTGATATTTTTTAAAGACGGTAAATAAAAAGTCCAAATGTATTAAGTTTTGAAACATTATAAAAATCTTTATTTGGCCGCATATGAAATTTGGAGTATACAAAAGAACGCCAATTTAGGGTGCGAGCGCAAAAACATAACGAACGATAGTCCGCCTGCCTTAGATGCTTGAGATGCTAAATTAGGTGAAGCCAATGGGCCTAGAAGGAGTCGGCTTGCGACCAACAATGCATAAGTTAATAATTAATTATTTAAACTAGCTGCTTGACCCGACAGCGTGTATGAATGAGTTCAACAAAAATTTATCTATAAACTAAAAAACAATGGGAACGAGACACCCCTTTATTAAGGTTTATATTTTTAGTTTTGATTCTCAGTTTGTTATGATTCTCTTTTTTGGGCATATACATAGCGTAACTTTTATCAATGTATAGATCTCTGTATAACTTGCATAAAAGCGCATGATCTTTGAGCTTTCCATTGCACTATGGGCAAAAAATCGATTTTTTTGGCATCAATTCTATTTCTGAATTTCGGATTTTTTTTTTTTGAAGTTTGACCACGCCTTCCGTTCCGCCCCCTTAAAGCTATAGGCAAACAGTCTTTGATTTTCAGGCATAAAGTCTGATTCCTAGAATATTTATAATAGACGATTAAAACTTTCAAAATTTTAATCCATCAAAATGGATTATCCGATTTTGACCCATCAAACCGTAATGCGTAATGTGTAATTGAGAAATTACTTCTTCTTGAATTTCCAATATGCGGTCAGCAGTATGATTTAACAAATCTTAAAGCGATACTTCTGCCTTTGTTTCGGAATAACAAATTTGTTTGGGTCTATATTTTAATTTTATTTGAGTAAGTGCAGAATACGGCGGAAAGATATCGCATCCATGCTGCTTAGATATGGCTTTAATGTTTATGTATTGCTGTTTTGTTAGCCCATTTTCTATTAAAAAGGCTAAGGCCTTATCAGGACTTATTTTTATAACAGCATTCTGCTTAGGGCTCTTTACATTTCCGCTAATATTTTCGTTTCGTAGCAAAAGTGCACTATCGATTAGTTTGGTTTTTTTTGCCGAGACTGAAGCCGCATGCAACAATAATGGCACGGAATTTTCATTTTCTTTGGCCAGTTCAGATGCTAATTTCCGTATCAATCTTGGTCCTGCCTCAGCATACGTCAAGGATTTTTGACCACGTTTATCATGGGTCACGTCCTTTTCCATTACACCAAATTTTAAACTTGACGCGAGCCACTGCGAATGTTTTGATTTGAAGCGATCTAGATTTCTGTTGCATTTCGCCAATTTCTGATAAAGAAAACCAAAAAACTGCTTCAGCTTTTGCTTAATCAATTTGCATTGAGCATCGTTTAAATCGATTTCGACCATATTTTCCATTATAAAGTTATATACTGGAGCTTGTTGCCAATTATTGTCATTCCATACATCAAGCAACGTTGAATGGCAAAACTCAAGTGCAACTGCATCATATCAAATTATTGCCAAATGGAACAAAAAGGAGCAAAAGAGCTTTATGTTATTGGGTTCAGATAATATCAGTTGTTAAGTTTCAACTTTCACCTTGCGTTAACCCTCGTCAACTTGTTAGTTTCCTTCCACGAAACACACATCTACATTTTTCAGTTGGGACATAAAAGCACAGCAACAACACATTGAAATATTGGACAACACAACACATATAACAAAAATTTCGAGCTTCTAACTTTTTTGACTTACCATGACCTTTTAATTTCAAATTCAACTGATTTTATTTGATTCACAATTATTAAGTTATGAAACTGCAAAGATCGACAACTTTTGCGCGCTTTTTCTTTAAGATGAGACCAGATCTCAAACTTTCGACTTCGTTAAAAAAAAGGACTAAAAAATAACATTTAAAAATGTTTAAAAATTATATTTGGGATCCTGATGTTTGTTTTTTAATACAAAACAACAAAAAAATTGTAAAAATGCCAAAAGTGCATTGTAACGTAACTGTATTCACAATCATGCCGTTTTATCCTAGTGCTGGATCTCGGCGGGACTAGTATGGCGACGAGGCGAGGCGAATTCTGGGAATTTATCGCTCTCGCTATGACACTTTGGAAGCTTCTCAGAGCCCCGAAAGTTAGACGATCCGCTGCTACGTTGCACGCAAGTACAGATTCGTCAAGAGGATCTAGTTCGTGTATCGCGTGCAATAAAACCCATCAACTGTCAACATCAACATGCCGAATGTAACTGGACACGGCTATTTATTTATTCATTTCCGCCAACAGACATGGCTACAAAATAACTTACAAACTACCTTAAAGGTGCCTGATTATCAAGCCTTTAAAAACACCTTATCAGAGCCCCAATTAATTCGAAGGCTAGGCAGCAAAGAGCTAAAATATGAAAGAGCCCGCTCAATCGACTCATTGAAAAGATACGGGGCAAAGGTTCAAAAACTCCTTTGAGGAAGCAAAAAAGCGCAATAAATATTGTCAGGGACTTTATTATTAACCAATGTCAAAGATGTCAGTGTACGCCGATCCTCCAACGTGCAAACATTAAGAATTAGGTGTATGAAGGTAGAGGATCATGAAATCTTAGAGACAAAAAGCAACCTTAATTATTTCTTCTGGAGTCGTTCTATTCTTTTGGAATGAACTTTACAAGCCAAACGATTACTGTACCGGGTAGACATACACTTTGATAAGTTTAATGGAAGAAGATTACGGGAGCACCATGAGTAAACTCTGGATATATCCTCCTGTGACAAGTAACTGTCACTAATGCAACTAATAGCTTTATATATTTTAAGGTCATCCGCATACATTAATAAGTAGGAATGACGAAACATGAAGAGATGTCATTAATGAAAATAACAAATAGGAGAGGTCCTAGAGAGCTGACTTGTGGAAGACCAGAGGAGGTGGACTTGAGATAACGTGTTCAATAGAAACGTGGCAAGGTCGGTAGCAAGCCAGATAAGACTCGAACCAACTTAATAGGCAGGAATAAATACCCAATTTATATAACTTGGCAGAAGGGCAGCGTGACACACTTTGTCAAAGGGGAAGTTGGAGAAGTCAGTGTAAATGGCATCAACCTGAAATCGGTTTTCAAAAGCTTCAAAGCAGTGCTTAGAGAAGACCGCTAAATTAATTTTAGTGGACCTCCCAGGCAAGAAATCATGCTGGTTGGGGGATGTAAAATTACGAGCCAGAAATGTCAATTTTTTAGTACCTATCCGCTCCAGTATCTTAGCGACGTTGCAAATTTTGGCTATAGGTCGATAGTTGGTAACATCAGACCTACTGCCACCTTTGTGAATAGGCGTTACAGAAGTAATCTTCCTGATACCCGATAGGGGTATCTACCAGATCAGAGCGACAAGAAGAACAGCAGTTGAAGGGGAGTAGAAAGAAAAGCCAGATACTATCCAAGTCAGGTGTGTGCGACTTGGTAAAATGTCCTGTGTTTTCAACTAGGTCACAGTCCAATGCGTCCATGCTACTCACATTGAGAAAAGGCTCAATGCTAAGAAGAGTTTCATTATCACTCCAAGGAACCTTCGGCTCCAAGTTAGAGGCAAAGTATTTTGCAAAAAGTTCAAAAACGCCCTGATTGCTAAATTACCATAAAATATGGATGAAGGTATGTCCGATTTTGACTTTTTGCTGTTAACGAACCGCCAAAAAGCTTTAGGATTGGATCGAAGGATAGCTTCGACATCGGATATATACTGTGTGGAAATAAACTTATTAAGGAATACTAATTCCCGCTTAAATTGCCAGTACAGCTCTTTTTCTCGAGGCTCCCCTTTCTTTATAAATCGCTTGTAATGCTTATCCCTTCTATTCTTTGAGTTTTTTAAGCCTTTTACATAAAAACCTTAGATAAATAATTAAAAATAAAATTTACTTGAGAGAGGGCCAGACTAAAAATATCATCTAAAACTACAATTTCATGACTTTGGTAAACATTGCTAAGTGACTCTATAACAGTGGTGGGCAAAACTAACACATGTTTAAAATTTGAGTTTGTGCGTAGCAGAGAAAAACAATGAGAGCAGAGAATTCACTGAGCGAAAAAAACGTATGTTTTTATTTCATTTTTCGTTATGGGCACTAAAATTAAGTATTTTATTTTAAAAAAAGCTTTGCTAGCAACATTTCTTAAACAAATGAAAAACTACGCTTCCCTTTCTATATTCTCCATGAAGAAAACTTTTTCCAACTCAATTTCTGAACAAAATGTTTCTCAGTGGAAACATTTTGATTTTTAAGTTTGGGCTGTCTAATAAGTCGAAATGGGAGCAATTGAGAGAGCTTCTAAGAGAGTGTGGAGAGTGCTTACACTGTCAGTGTGCCGGCAGCGCTGCGGCAGAATTTCCTACCCTATACTCGCGTGCTATGTAAAATGAGAGTTTGCCCACCACTGCTCTATAACAATAATGATTGGGCTGCTTGAAAGTCGTATTGGATACGAAATCCAAGCTCTAGGCGAGGTGTTAATTTTGGGAGGGGTACCGCACGCAATATATAGAATTTTTCGGCTCTGGCTCGCCAGATAATGGCGAACTTGAGTGGAAACTCGCCAGCGAAATGGTTCGACTGAGTTGGGCTAGCGGACTAACAATACTTTAACAATTAGCAATTAACAATTAACAATTTACATTAAGATTTTTTTTTTTTTTATTAAAAAATTTTTAGGAAATATTCCCTGTTTTATTATATGTTTGTCTTATCTCTTTTATTTTCTTTTAAAATTGGTGATGATTTTAAATGATTAAAATTGGTATCATGTAAGTACCTTCACACTCACTCCAGCATTGGTAAATCCATCGTCGAAAGCGCTTTTTCGGACTGGACTAAACAAAAAAAAAACAAGGAAAATTTACTATTGGGAAAGACACCTTGGGGCCATGAAAATCATTTTTCTTATTTTTTTTCTTTATCTCTTTTCTTCTTTTTTTTTTTCTTTCTTCTTTTTTCTTCTTTTTTTAAAAAAAAAAAAAAGGTTAGGTATAACCCCACTAACACATCGAACCTCGCTTGGCCAATTTTTCTCTTTTTATATCATATGCCTTCTTCTGCTCGGAATCTGTTTTGGCCACAAGCCACCACAAAACATATTACTTATTCACTAATAGAACTAGCACTACTTAATCTAACACTTAAACACATGCCGAAATCCCACGTGGATTCGGCGGTACTGGATTTCCGGGTGAAAGTACTCCGATTCACCGCCGGATGCCTCCGATGTACCCCGGGTCACACTCAGGTAGCCTTCCCGCCGGAAAATTGGTAGTTTTTCTCGATTTCTTTTCTTCACAAAGCTTCGCGGCGAGGAAATATGCTCTGTCAAGCGCGGTTGGAACCAAACTGCCCGCTCGAGCCAAAGGTTCGATGGTGGGCCTATCGAGTAAACCTCAAGCCCGCTGACCGAGTCTTTTTCTTTGTTCTTCCTCTCTCAGCTTTTCGGTCTTGGGATATCTCTTGATGTTTCCAGTTCCAGTTGGGTCCAACTAGAACTCTTCCGGCGAACGCTGTTCCTGCTGCTTTGCGCCGTGGGCTTCCGAATTTCCATCCGGTAGTGTCTACCTTGTTGCAGACCCTAGTCACACAAGAGAAAATTTAACAAGAACTTCTAACTGACCCGCCGCCCTTCCTTACCTCGACAGATTCGGTCTTGGCCACAAAAACTGTGGGCTCCTTTTCGCTATGTTTGCCCTTGGACACAAGCTCCTCGTTTGTCGTTCTTTGCACTACATAAAAAAATCCGCTACTAGATGAAAAAAATCCACTCAACTAAACCAGAGGATGTACACTGAGGGAATGAATGCCCCGACGCCAAAATTTGGCGCTGATCTCTCCATGGCCTTTGTCCGGAGAGACAATGCCCCAACGAAAAATTTGACATTTTAACCCCTCCCAATTTCTCTGTGCCTCTTCTCTTCAGTTTTCTCTGTGAAACTTCTGTCCTAGATGGCGCACCTTTCCCAACTACCATTATTTTGAAAGATACAAGCGTTACAACTCTGTGTCAGGAGAACAGACGATAGAGCTTAAGTTGAAATCGCCAGCTACCATCAAAGAAGTAGAGTCCAACGTTCTAGCACAGACACTCCATATGCGCATGATAGATACTAAATGCGCTGTTTGGAAGGATGTACGCGGCAATGATGACGAACAGGCCATAGATGTCGTGGAGTAAAACGGCAAGCTGATCCAGTAGAGGGTCGGCCACCGGACGGCGTAGTCATGTAGCCAGAAGATATCGACGGATAGCGATGATCACACCACCTTCTCACTCATACTGGGTACTGAATGCATCTCGGTCTTTTCGAAATACTTGGTACAAGTTATGCTCAAAGAACTCAGAGGAGCTAAAGTTGTCGCAGGTTAAAGAATCCCATCCCGGACATTTCCGATGTATTTTGGAATAGAACTATTAAGCTTTTATTGGAGTCCCAGGACGAATTATAACAACGGTTCAAACTGGGAGTTGGACGGTTAGGTGGTAATAATGAAAAAACACTTCTGGTACATACATTCTTATTGCCTCTGCCATAGAATACATCCGAATGGTATAGAATGAATGAGTGCAAGAGACACAACGAATTGAGTGAGAGGGAGTGAGAGAGTAGGAGAGCATTCTAACTCGTGGGCATTCTCTTGCTTTGAAAACGAGTGAATTGGGGTGGGAAGTAAAAAGAGTGCTTTTGGAATGAGGAATGCAGCAGAATGTCTCGAATGGTTTTTAACACTCTATGCATTCATTTATTTTCTTCTGTTAAGCAAAACGCTTCTTTAACACTTCTTTAATAATGAAGGAATTGGCCGAATATGGTTTTTACTGTTATTATTATTTTCTAAGTTTATTTTATGGGGAGAATGGGGGAAAGCATACAGGTCAAAGTGTCCGATTGCATTCAACTTGGTGAATGCCAGCATGATTCCTGTCACTGCTTTCTTCAAGCCGACGCACTACCTCCACGTGGTTCTCCCTGGATTGTCGCTCGACAGCCGTTGTGTGGCAAACTAAAGCGCGCGACTAGAGTCCTAACTCTACAAACTAGGTTGTGGCGTAGGACTTCAAATCCACCCATGTAAAACACAATTTCAGTGAAGGAAGCAAGAGAAGCCTCGGAAAGGAACAGATCTAACGTTGACGACCATAGCATGCGTAAAAAGGACAATGATTTGAGAGTATGCACCTGCAACGTACGAACATTGTACAGACCTGGTGCTGCTCAACAACTAGCAGATACCCTCAACAAATGTAGGGCTGACATCACTGCTATCCAGGAAATGCGATGGATAGGACAAGGCTGCATAAAGAAGAAGAACTGTGACATTTACTACAGCTGCCATCCAGAACGGCATGAATTTGGTTGTGGTTTCGTTGTAGGTGCCAGGCTGCGGCGCCGAGTCTCTCACTTTCGGCCAACAAACGAGAGAATTGCAACGATCCGAAATACTGCCAAATTCTTTAACATCAGCCTGATATGCGCACATGCCCCAACGGAGGAAAAGGATGATGCCACCAAGGACGCTTTCTATGCGGAGCTCGACCGAGCTTATGGCCGCTGTCCTTCCCATGACATTAAAATTCTCCTCGGGGATTTTAATGCCAAGGTAGGACGAGAAGACATCTTTGGTGCCACCGTCGGGCGATTTAGTCTACATGAGACCACCTCGAGCAATGGTCTCAGATTAATAGGCTTTGCAGCTGCGCATAATATGGTGGTTCGTAGCACTGGATTCCGTCATTTGGACATCCATAAAGCATCTTGGCTCTCTCCCGATCGACTGACCAGAAATCAGATCGATCATGTTGTGATCGATGCAAGGCACGCATCTAATATAGTCGACGTGCGATCCTGCGATACATCGACTCCGACCATTATCTTGTTGCAGCTAAGATTCGCACACGGCTATGTGTGGCGAAGATTGCACGTCGAAGTGCGTTAAGAAGACTGGTCATCGGAAAGCTGCAATCACAACACAACGTCATATCTCACTCCCTGCGAGCTTCGGCAGAAGAAGTGCTTGGATTTCAGCGTCCTCTAACAAGGAATCCATGGTACGATCAGAAGTGTCATGACGCAACAGCTGCAAAGGACGCCGCCTACAGAAGAACACTGCAGGCTGGGGCGACACGAGCTATTGTGGATGTATACAGGTCGAGAAGAAGAGACGAAAAACGCCTTTTCAGACGCAAGAAGAAAGAGCAGGAAAGGCGGCAAGTCCACTGTTACCAGATTTTTACCTTGCGCCAAATCCTGGAAATCCAAAATCTTACGAAAACGATCGACACGTACCATCTCTTCGTCGACTACAAAGCCGCATTTGATAGCCCCCGGCGAGATCGCCTATATGCCGCCATGTCTGAGCTTGGTATACCAGCAAAGCTGACTAGACTTTGCAGAATGACATTGAGCAACACCATCAGCTCTGTCAAGGTAGGAAGTGGCCAATCCGAAACCTTTATTACCAAATGTGGCCTCAGACAAGGTGACTCGCTGTCTTGTATACTCTTCAATATTTTAATGGAGAGTATTATAAGAAAGGCTGGTGTACATCGGTCGGGCACTATATTAACCAACAGATGTGTCCAGCTCCTTGGTTACGCTGATGATATTGATATCATTGGCCGCACCAAGCGTGATGTCACAGGAGCCTTCGGGGCTATTGAAAAGGAATCAGCAAAAGTAGGACTAGCAGTGAATATGGAGAAAACAAAGTTTATGGTGTGCTCTAGCAGAGAATCGCGGCGTCTTGATTCTCAGCTGACTGCAGAAAACTATAGCTTTGGGTCCGTCAAGGAGTTTATCTACCTAGGCACTGCTATAACAAAATGATGATGTGATGAGCACAAATGATGTCAGTCTGGAGATTAAGCGGAGAATAACACTTGCCAACAGGTGTTACTTTGGGCTCAGTAGGCAGTTTAATAGTAGAGCTCTCTCTCGACGCACAAAAATCACACTCTACAAGACGCTCATTCTTCCAGTACTCCTATATGGTGCGGAGTGCTGGACAGTGACGCAGTCAGATGCAGCTGCTCTTGGAGTGTTCGAGAGGAAAATTCTTCGTAAAATCTTTGGCCCAATCTGCGTGGACGATGTTTATCGCATCAGATACAACCACGAGCTGTATGAGCTGTGAAACCTCAAAGACTTCGCTGGCTGGGCCACGTTGCCCGAATGGATGAAGACGCTCCGGCTCGTAAGGTGTTTGATGCGATGATTGTTGGGACACGAAGGAGAGGATGACCCCGAACGCGTTGGCAAGACCAGGTGATGGAAACCCTGTCCACACTTGGTGTTACCAACTGGCGAAGGCGCGCTCAGGACAGAGTCGCGTGGAGGCACATTGCGCTTCAGGCCGAGACCCGATAAAAGGGTTGTCATGGCCATATAATAATAATAAGTTTATTTTATTTCTATTATTTTAAGTTTTTCCTAATTAAATTATTTTACAAAATTTTTTTAGCGTCAAAATTGTGCCTTAAAATTATTTATTAATAAATATTGAAATTATTTTTACATTCTTATAAGTAAAATGTGTAAAATAAAATATACAACATAATAATGAATATTTCTGAAAAAAAACAATGACTTACTTCCACTTTTGAATTATTTTATTATCAGCGTCTAAAAATACAGGAAAATATGCATATGCATACGAAACAATTCAAATGCGAACTGTAACTCTAACTCATTTAATTCGGTTTTCATCCACCGAATGTTGTGCGAGTGGGACCTACACAGTCGCACTCACTCATTCATTAATTTTCGTCTCAGCATTCTATCTCACTCAATTCATTTTCACTCAATTTCAATTTTAATTCATTTTTGTGAATTTGAATGTCGTTTTTTAGCTATTCATGCACACCTCTAATGTGGAGGCATATCCATTATGCATAGGACACACATCTTTTCAATCGACTCAACATTTGACCTGTGAGTGCTCAGTTGCAAGGCAAATCCAGTGAAAGGTGAAAAAATAGAGCATACATAATCTGGCGCAATCACGCGCAGCAATAATCCACTCTTACGTCCAAAACGTAAATAAAAATCTTTATTCGGCGAAAAGAGATAAGATGAGCAGCGATGCGCTGCCAACGTCTCGATTACCACCGTTTTGTTATTTCTGGAGATCCACAAGTGAAGATAAGATGTAAACAACTCGCCTTGGAAATAGTTGCTGTTGTTGGAGCATATCGATCAGCAAACGAAGTAAATTATTGGAGGAATTGAAAAAAGCGTCAATCGTTACCAAGGAAGAAGTAAATATGTCATCGGAGCCGCTTACCGGGGGCTTTTTGACCATCGCGTTTGTGGTAAAGGGAGAATAGCCGGGATGCCAATAAACTTAGCAGGTTTTTTATGCATAAACTGGTTGACTTTTACCGACATAAGCCAGAAATCTTCATTGAAGACTGTAGGAAAATATTGCTCCGGAACTCCCAATTTCTAGTTAACAAACTTGAGGGCGTTTATGTCAGAATCTTTTCCTAAAAACTTGCACAGTGGATATCCGGTTGGATAGGCGCCGCGAATTTACCAATGTAAAGGTATTTTAAGGTGGGAATTATTAAAGCTGAGCGCAGCTATTAGGGTTGATCCGCTTGTTCCTCGGGACAGCCACCTTAGATGCCGTTGTAGCCTGGCCCAGTATATCCTTTTGCTCCCAGTGCTGGTAGGAATAAAAAGGGAGCAACAACATGCGCCCCAGCCGAAGAGACCTCGCGCCTAATAGGTCTAGCCGCTCCATTTACCAGGGCATGATCTACTTTGGCATTAAGGCTTTCGAAAAGGGATATTAGTAAACGGATGTAAGATGTATCTATTTTGGAATGCGAATCATTTCCAGTGACGCAGCTATCACATTGCCACATTAAGTTCGGAATATTTATAAGTATATATATAGCCTCCGATGGAAAATCCACACAGGCGGTGTAGTTGGCACGCCGGCAGATTCGTGGGCCTCATACCCATAAAATTGGGTAGCAGTACCTTCTGCACTGCACTCCGTGCAAATGAGAGGCAACGAAGGCGAAAAAATAAACGTCCGAACGCAAGAAAAGCTAGATGCAGACTGATCTACCATTACTTTGGCATCGAAAGGATTTATTCATCGAATCGGCGTGCGCCGCACGCATGATCGAATCTCTTTCTTGGGTTTGAATTTCAATCCCTGCATTCTAAACACACCATATACTTGAAGTCTCTACCATGGAAGGAAATTTGTGCGCTCCTGTTGGCTGATCCTTCGTTCAGCACGCCCGGTCCAATCGACGTTCTTCAGCCGACCAGTTGTGGAACTTATACACCACAGAAAGAAGGGATTTTGGTACGGGCTATTCATGTGCAATGAATATAGTCTTTGGTTGAATAATTAGAGGTTCTTACAATACCTGGTCATATCAAACGTGGTCTTATGGAGAAGCTCTCCATATGATGCTACTGCCTTCTATTTGCCGCACCATGCGGTCCTGAAACTCGACAGTCTTACAACCAATCTAGTTGTGTTTGATGGTTCTGGAAAGGAAAGCATGGGAAGTTCACTCAACGATCGTCTGCACATTGAGTCACCTATTCAGCGTGACCTTATTCGATTTGTTTGCGATTTAGGCAGCATCGATACTTTTTTGCGCGGATATCAAAAAGATTTTCCGCGGAATAAAAGTCGCAAATAAACAAGAATTTTCAACGCATCATTTGGCAAACTGGCAAGACCCAGCCAATTTGTCACTTCACCCTGCTAACTGTCACTTATGGCCAGGTTCCCTCGCTATTCCTCGGTGCCCGCGTGTTGAAACAATTGGCCGATGATTATATCAATGAGCTTCCAGCAGCAGCGCGAGCTCTTAGCAACGATGCCTATGTAGATGACATCCCGACTAGAGCCAACACTATTGAGAAGTTGGTGTCATTAATGGAGGACTTGATTCAACTGTTAGACAA
Source organism: Drosophila malerkotliana malerkotliana (assembly GCA_018153235.1). NCBI lineage: Eukaryota > Metazoa > Arthropoda > Insecta > Diptera > Drosophilidae > Drosophila > Drosophila malerkotliana. The sequence goes on from JAECXV010000159.1 coordinate 2,579,538, forward strand.
TGCTCACTTTAAACTACGCAAGTGGAGCTCAAACTGTAAGTTCTTTTTGAAGCCATCTCAGACGATCGAAGTTATGATCCTAGCCAATTAAACAACAGCTCGTCCGATCACCCAACACTAAAAATACTTGGGATTCATTGGAATCTCTAAAACACCTGTTATTCAAGTATCTTCCGACCGCCAAACGGTCTTTTCCAACCAATCGAGACTTGTCAAGGATTTACGATCCACTTAGCCTGATCTTGCTGAATCTCCTATTTCAGTTGAGATGGACGGGCCGAGCTTCATTTGAATGAGCCAATTCCAGAGACGTTCACTGGAGAATGGCGAATCATAAGGGATCAGTGGCCAATGCTATCAAATTGCCATGTTCCCATAAGCATTGCCTTGCCTGGTTAACCGATTGAGCTGCATGGGTTCTCTGATGCCTCATCCAATGAATGTGGAGCTGTTATCTATAGTCGAGTGCTTCACGGTGACAGTTTTCGTACCACCGTGCTAGCTGTTAAAACACGAGTGGCTCAACTGAAAGCCGTATATATACCACGGGTGAAGCTTAATACAGCCCTCCTCCTCACTGGGTTAATATTGGTTGTGAAATCATTATAAACGATTCCTATTTACATTACAACATTCCTACATGTTGGAAGGATTCCGATTTTGTCTGCAATTTCTGTATTGGCTTTTCACCTTCCAGACGCTGGAATACGTACGTATGCTATCGAACTGCGGAGATTCGAAGCAAAGCACCACGAACCAGCTCGAATCAAGTTCAATTGGAATACAATCCCGCTGACTATGCCTCTCGCGGACTCCCGCTTTCCAAGCTCAGCTTACACAGCATGTGGTGAAATGGTTGACCAGCGGTTGACTCAAGGTTACCCAAGCCTTAACTTGACTTACCAGTCTCAGAAGCCAATTTATCGGTTCCGGAGAAATACAAAACCGAGGAACGACTTATAAAGCCTACAACTCTATATAGCTTTACGGATGAAAGCTTGGAGGAGTTGCAGATCAAGAAAATTGCATCGTGAACCCGCCTCATACGCATAGCAAGTTACTGTTATCGGTTTATTAATTGTATTCGAGGCCAAAAACAATGCACACAATTTCTTATCAAGGGAGTTCTCAAAAGAGTATCAACTGATCGAGAAGTCTGGCCAACTTCCCATCGAGTCCAAACTAAGTCGCTTCACACCCTTTATCTACCTACAAGGAGTTATGCGAGTTTGTGATCGAATTCGAAAGGTACCCATACGCAGATCATGGGACAGCTTCCAGTTCCACGGGTCCAAACGATTAGATGTTTTATGCACACAGGATTTGACTACGCTGGCCCTAAAGCCAAAAAGGAATCAAAGGGACGAAAGGTACTTTACACCGAGGTAATTAGCGATTAACGACGAAAGCATTTATTGCAGCTTTTAAACTTTTAAACCCTGAAACCCTGTCCACACTTGGTGTTACCAACTGGCGAAGGCGCGCTCAGGACAGAGTCGCGTGGAGGCACATTGCGCTTCAGGCCGAGACCCGATAAAAGGGTTGTCATGGCCATATAATAATAATAAGTTAATTTTATTTCTATTATTTTAAGTTTTTCCAAATTAAATTATTTTACAAAATTTTTTTAGCGTCAAAATTGTGCCTTAAAATTATTTATTAATAAATATTGAAATTATTTTTACATTCTTATAAGTAAAATGTGTAAAATAAAATATACAACATAATAATGAATATTTCTGAAAAAAAACAATGACTTACTTCCACTTTTGAATTATTTTATTATCAGCGTCTAAAAATACAGGAAAATATGCATATGCATACGAAACAATTCAAATGCGAACTGTAACTCTAACTCATTTAATTCGGTTTTCATCCACCGAATGTTGTGCGAGTGGGACCTACACAGTCGCACTCACTCATTCATTAATTTTCGTCTCAGCATTCTATCTCACTCAATTCATTTTCACTCAATTTCAATTTTAATTCATTTTTGTGAATTTGAATGTCGTTTTTTAGCTATTCATGCACACCTCTAATGTGGAGGCATATCCATTATGCATAGGACACACATCTTTTCAATCGACTCAACATTTGACCTGTGAGTGCTCAGTTGCAAGGCAAATCCAGTGAAAGGTGAAAAAATAGAGCATACATAATCTGGCGCAATCACGCGCAGCAATAATCCACTCTTACGTCCAAAACGTAAATAAAAATCTTTATTCGGCGAAAAGAGATAAGATGAGCAGCGATGCGCTGCCAACGTCTCGATTACCACCGTTTTGTTATTTCTGGAGATCCACAAGTGAAGATAAGATGTAAACAACTCGCCTTGGAAATAGTTGCTGTTGTTGGAGCATATCGATCAGCAAACGAAGTAAATTATTGGAGGAATTGAAAAAAGCGTCAATCGTTACCAAGGAAGAAGTAAATATGTCATCGGAGCCGCTTACCGGGGGCTTTTTGACCATCGCGTTTGTGGTAAAGGGAGAATAGCCGGGATGCCAATAAACTTAGCAGGTTTTTTATGCATAAACTGGTTGACTTTTACCGACATAAGCCAGAAATCTTCATTGAAGACTGTAGGAAAATATTGCTCCGGAACTCCCAATTTCTAGTTAACAAACTTGAGGGCGTTTATGTCAGAATCTTTTCCTAAAAACTTGCACAGTGGATATCCGGTTGGATAGGCGCCGCGAATTTACCAATGTAAAGGTATTTTAAGGTGGGAATTATTAAAGCTGAGCGCAGCTATTAGGGTTGATCCGCTTGTTCCTCGGGACAGCCACCTTAGATGCCGTTGTAGCCTGGCCCAGTATATCCTTTTGCTCCCAGTGCTGGTAGGAATAAAAAGGGAGCAACAACATGCGCCCCAGCCGAAGAGACCTCGCGCCTAATAGGTCTAGCCGCTCCATTTACCAGGGCATGATCTACTTTGGCATTAAGGCTTTCGAAAAGGGATATTAGTAAACGGATGTAAGATGTATCTATTTTGGAATGCGAATCATTTCCAGTGACGCAGCTATCACATTGCCACATTAAGTTCGGAATATTTATAAGTATATATATAGCCTCCGATGGAAAATCCACACAGGCGGTGTAGTTGGCACGCCGGCAGATTCGTGGGCCTCATACCCATAAAATTGGGTAGCAGTACCTTCTGCACTGCACTCCGTGCAAATGAGAGGCAACGAAGGCGAAAAAATAAACGTCCGAACGCAAGAAAAGCTAGATGCAGACTGATCTACCATTACTTTGGCATCGAAAGGATTTATTCATCGAATCGGCGTGCGCCGCACGCATGATCGAATCTCTTTCTTGGGTTTGAATTTCAATCCCTGCATTCTAAACACACCATATACTTGAAGTCTCTACCATGGAAGGAAATTTGTGCGCTCCTGTTGGCTGATCCTTCGTTCAGCACGCCCGGTCCAATCGACGTTCTTCAGCCGACCAGTTGTGGAACTTATACACCACAGAAAGAAGGGATTTTGGTACGGGCTATTCATGTGCAATGAATATAGTCTTTGGTTGAATAATTAGAGGTTCTTACAATACCTGGTCATATCAAACGTGGTCTTATGGAGAAGCTCTCCATATGATGCTACTGCCTTCTATTTGCCGCACCATGCGGTCCTGAAACTCGACAGTCTTACAACCAATCTAGTTGTGTTTGATGGTTCTGGAAAGGAAAGCATGGGAAGTTCACTCAACGATCGTCTGCACATTGAGTCACCTATTCAGCGTGACCTTATTCGATTTGTTTGCGATTTAGGCAGCATCGATACTTTTTTGCGCGGATATCAAAAAGATTTTCCGCGGAATAAAAGTCGCAAATAAACAAGAATTTTCAACGCATCATTTGGCAAACTGGCAAGACCCAGCCAATTTGTCACTTCACCCTGCTAACTGTCACTTATGGCCAGGTTCCCTCGCTATTCCTCGGTGCCCGCGTGTTGAAACAATTGGCCGATGATTATATCAATGAGCTTCCAGCAGCAGCGCGAGCTCTTAGCAACGATGCCTATGTAGATGACATCCCGACTAGAGCCAACACTATTGAGAAGTTGGTGTCATTAATGGAGGACTTGATTCAACTGTTAGACAATGCTCACTTTAAACTACGCAAGTGGAGCTCAAACTGTAAGTTCTTTTTGAAGCCATCTCAGACGATCGAAGTTATGATCCTAGCCAATTAAACAACAGCTCGTCCGATCACCCAACACTAAAAATACTTGGGATTCATTGGAATCTCTAAAACACCTGTTATTCAAGTATCTTCCGACCGCCAAACGGTCTTTTCCAACCAATCGAGACTTGTCAAGGATTTACGATCCACTTAGCCTGATCTTGCTGAATCTCCTATTTCAGTTGAGATGGACGGGCCGAGCTTCATTTGAATGAGCCAATTCCAGAGACGTTCACTGGAGAATGGCGAATCATAAGGGATCAGTGGCCAATGCTATCAAATTGCCATGTTCCCATAAGCATTGCCTTGCCTGGTTAACCGATTGAGCTGCATGGGTTCTCTGATGCCTCATCCAATGAATGTGGAGCTGTTATCTATAGTCGAGTGCTTCACGGTGACAGTTTTCGTACCACCGTGCTAGCTGTTAAAACACGAGTGGCTCAACTGAAAGCCGTATATATACCACGGGTGAAGCTTAATACAGCCCTCCTCCTCACTGGGTTAATATTGGTTGTGAAATCATTATAAACGATTCCTATTTACATTACAACATTCCTACATGTTGGAAGGATTCCGATTTTGTCTGCAATTTCTGTATTGGCTTTTCACCTTCCAGACGCTGGAATACGTACGTATGCTATCGAACTGCGGAGATTCGAAGCAAAGCACCACGAACCAGCTCGAATCAAGTTCAATTGGAATACAATCCCGCTGACTATGCCTCTCGCGGACTCCCGCTTTCCAAGCTCAGCTTACACAGCATGTGGTGAAATGGTTGACCAGCGGTTGACTCAAGGTTACCCAAGCCTTAACTTGACTTACCAGTCTCAGAAGCCAATTTATCGGTTCCGGAGAAATACAAAACCGAGGAACGACTTATAAAGCCTACAACTCTATATAGCTTTACGGATGAAAGCTTGGAGGAGTTGCAGATCAAGAAAATTGCATCGTGAACCCGCCTCATACGCATAGCAAGTTACTGTTATCGGTTTATTAATTGTATTCGTGGCCAAAAACAATGCACACAATTTCTTATCAAGGGAGTTCTCAAAAGAGTATCAACTGATCGAGAAGTCTGGCCAACTTCCCATCGAGTCCAAACTAAGTCGCTTCACACCCTTTATCTACCTACAAGGAGTTATGCGAGTTTGTGATCGAATTCGAAAGGTACCCATACGCAGATCATGGGACAGCTTCCAGTTCCACGGGTCCAAACGATTAGATGTTTTATGCACACAGGATTTGACTACGCTGGCCCTAAAGCCAAAAAGGAATCAAAGGGACGAAAGGTACTTTACACCGAGGTAATTAGCGATTAACGACGAAAGCATTTATTGCAGCTTTTAAACTTTTAATATTAGGACGATCGAATTCGACCGACCTTTATTCGGACAATGGAACTACATTCAAGGAGGCTAACGCGTTCTGGATAACATGCAACGCCTAATGCGGGACCAAGTTAACAATCAACGCTTGGCCAATTTCTTCAGCACCGAAACCAATAATTGACATTTTATCCCTCCATCTGCGCTGGACTTTTAAGGAATATGACAAATGGGAGTCCGATCATTTAAAGTCCTCATGCGCCGCTTCATAGAAACAAAAGCATTAACATACGAGGAGCTGACGACTCTGCTTACACAAACTGAAGAGATTCTCAATTCTCACCCACTTTGCTTTCGCGGGGATAAGGGTGGATCTACTTACTCTGGCTTATTTTCTGACCGGAACGCCTTACACTGCACTCCTGAATCGAGTATGCTGGATGTTCCTATAAATCGGTACGAACGATAGAAACAATTACAATCCATTGCACATAGCTTCTAATAAAGATGGCACATACCACGTTTGAGAACGAAAAACCCGTTTATTTTCGCTTATAACTAACTTTTAATAATGTGCAGATCTGCATAAACCTTGCATAAAAGCGCATGATCTTTGAGCTTTCCATTTTACGTAAATGTATTCACGATCACTCCACTTTATCTTATGTTAGTTTTAAGTACGTTATTCTACGCTATTTTTTTGTAATCTACACAACTCATGGCAGTGACTCACGGAAACTCACGATGCTCAGCGCATCGAAATATATATTTACGTTATTATAGATTCGGTGAATTGCATAGTACGATCTTTATCAAGAAGGAATATAATCATTCTTATATTTCTGATTTCTAACTTCTTCGTTCGCTGCCTATTCTTCTCGACCAAAAAATCCAGCCATCCTTTTCTTAAAACGGATTCGGGACGCAGAAGCCCGTGCGACCCTTCGAGAAGACCCCGAGGAGCGGCGACGAGAGCAGTTGTGAATCACTGCTGGCCATTCTTCCCGGAAGGCTTATCCAGAAATACGTTTCATATAGTAGATTGGAGATGCAGAAGCGCATTCTGATCGTCGGCAAAACCCTGACTACACAACGCCGGGAAACACATCAACAGCGCAAGATTCCGGAGCAACAAATTTGGCAAATGGCAGAGGATCGATTGACTTCGTGACTTCTCTCTTGGCAAACTCCCATCACTCTGCGTTTCTAAGGAGTTTGGTTTTCCTAATTAACTTCAGTGTTGGCAGGTGAGTCCATTTACCTGCCACGAAGAACGCCTTATTTTCCCGAGAATCCCTTTTATGAGGATTATTTCCCTTGGCTATGAAGGGCAATGCGAAATCAAAGGGGCAGTGTTGCACGTTTCAATTTTAGTTATAATTGACTCTAACCATGTCAATTTTAAATGGAGACTAGAGTACCCTTAAAATTCATTACTGAAACTCGACTCGATTGAGTCCTTAAAGGTGTACGGTACTTAGTGAATACCGAGCTCTACAGAAAGCACAACATTTCATGGCTAACAAAATTTAAGGAAATAATGAAATTCCTTTCATTACAGATGAACCTGATGCGAAGCAGTATCAGCAACACCTATCCCAAACTGCTGCAGAGCTCGAAGAAAATGCGCATGCGCAAATTGAGCGCATTGCATTGGCACCGAGTGAAGGCCGTCGGTCGACAACAACGCTTGACGAATACGCAAAGGAACTTTCCCTTCCAACTTTTTCTTGCGGTGAAAAATTTAAATGAAATACAACCTTTGCGAAACAAGCCAGAGACAGAAATTAAGACTTTCCCATTTTTATTGGAGAATCGAATTTCAGCACAGAGGATCTCCGCTTTCTCGTCGAATCTACTGGCTTGCAGGTGCTCCTAAGCTTAAATGCTAAATTTAGCATTAGTAAAATTAGCAGTAAAAAAACAAGAGAGGAAAGCTAAATTCGGGCGGAGCCGAAGTTGCTATATCCTTGCAGTTAAAACCGGATATATATCGCAAACATCGGATATAGTTGGCCGATCCTTATGAGAATATGATAATTAAACCTAATTTATTATAATATCCTACCAAATCCAATCCTACCAAAAACCATTTCCGATCGTTCAGTTATATGACAGCTATAAGATATAGTCGGCCGACCGTTATGAAATTTGGTAATTCTGATTATCTGACCAAAAGTAGTATTTGTACGAAGTTTAAGATTTCTATCTTCGAAAAACGAAAGTTGGGTTATTTTCGATCGTTCAGTTATATGGTAGCTACAGGATATAGTCGGTCGATCCGGGCCGTTCCGACATATATACTGCATGCAAAGGAAAGAAGGGTGTGTTCAAAATTTCAAGACGATAGCCTTAAAAGTGAAAGACTAGTTTGCGTAGAAACAGACAGACGGACAGACGGACATGTTTTTATCAACTCAGGAGGTGATCCTGATAACGAATATATGTACTTTTTAGGGTCGGAGATGTCTCCTTCACTGCGTTGCACACTTTTGGACAAAATTATAATACCATCTGCAAGGGTATAAATATAAATCAACGAGAGTTTATAATGGAAATGGAAAGTAATATTTAATATGATAAGTCTATTTCTCAAATGTTGGCAATACCATTAATGAAAAGTTTGTGGAGGTTGAGTTTTATAGATTTATTAATGATGATAGCTTTAATAACTAGGAAGCAAAAATTTCTTTTATGTACCAGTGCTCAATGAAAATTCTAAATTAGTTTTAGGGTTTAGTTTGAAGAAAAATCCAAAGTTATGCCATTTCCTTATATTTGTATAGAAAATCTTAACTCCACAACTTTAAAAATAATATCCGATAAATCAGTTATATGGCAGCTATGGGATATAGTCAGCCGATCGCGGCCGTTCCGACATATATACTGCGTCCAAAGGAAAAAATGATGTGTGCAAAGTTGTAAGACGATAGCGACTGAGAGACTAGTTTATCCAGAAACAGACAGACAGACGGATAGACAGATGGACAGACAGGAGGTGGTTTTGATCAAGAATATATAAATAAACGTATTTATAAAATAAAACAATGAATAGAATCGATGGCGATGGCCTCGTTTTCTGCCTTTGGTGGTTCCAAGCAGCTGTCGTTATATTATTGTGCCTGGACAGCGGTCTTCCAGTTGGTGGAGAAGGCCTGTTGGTCAGAGATATCCCAATGCTGATTTAGGTAGATTATGATGGAAGGATAACTGCCCTTTTTAACCTGCTAACCTAGGGACTTAGAAAGTTTGAAATGATAAGATGTAAACGGCGGTTTTCCGGAGTTAACTCAAATGGAGCTTAAGTTTTTTTTTTCTCATGTGAAACGAGAACTAAAACTTAAAGCTAACATAAATGAAATTCATAGCGGCCAATTTGGGCAATCACCTTTTTTACTTGGGCTAAGTATATTGTGTTTCTTCCATGGGAATGTTCAGGGAGAGCAAGATAGATACTCCTGGGGCCCTTTTCTGGACCGTGTCATGGTTGAAATAAGACGCATATGGTGTTATATGAAGACATATGGTGACACTTAAGAGAAAGTGATGAGCTGTGTGCCTCGTATATAGACGTAAGTGCCGTTCCACATTCATGCGAGTCGGCCGATTGTTAACAATAATCATACCTTCGTTTATGTACATAATGGGATGTAGATTGCTGTGATACATGTCACAAAGCGCTATGCCTCCAACGTGGTGCTCCCGGCTCTTGACTTTCTTAGCGCTTATTGGCAAAATGTGGCTCCCGGTGTTATGGAACAATTCTTGACCGTGTATTTCTCTATTACAATCCGCTATTACTTAACCCTCTAGCCTGAGCATAGTGTCGTGATGTGACACGGGAAAAACGGTGAATTTAATACATGCTTATTTTAGCCGGTACTCGTAGAGTACAAGGGTAAATTGTAGTTATGTGAATGTATGTGATATAGAGAAGGAATCGTCTGCATCTAGCTTTCTTTGAGTTCGGACGATCTTATTTTTTCGCTCATGTCGACTTTCGTTTGTACCGAGTACAGTGCAGAAGTTACTGCTACCCAACTTCGTGGGTGTGAGGCCGTTCGGGTCGCTTCGATCTGCCGGCGTGCCTACCACACCGCTTGTGTAGATTTAAAACTACTTATTAACATTCCGAACTTTATGTGGCAATGTGACAGCTGCGTCATTGAAAATGATTCGCATTTCAAAATTGAGGAGCTTAATCATAAGGTTCTGGAACTAGAATCCCTTTTCGAGAGCATTAATGCCAAAGTGGATCATGCCCTGGTAAATGGAGCGGCTGGACCCGCTGGGCGCGAGGTCTCTTCGGTTGAGGTGCATGTTGTTGCTCCCCCTTCTATGCCTTACTGCACTGGGAGTAAAAAGGCTACATTGGGCCAGGCCCCAACGGCATCTAAGGTGGCTGTCCCGAGGAATAAGCGGATCAACTCTAACAGGCGCATTGTGGGACAAGCACCCAGTTGCGCTCAGCCTCAAGTTCTTCTACCCTTAAAATACCTTCATATTGGTAAATTCGCGACGTCTACCCAACCAGATGCACTGTGCAAGTTTTTCGCAGATAAGCTGAACGTGGAGCCGAGTGATTTAGCCTGTGCTAGGCTGATCCAAAAAGATGCTGACATCAACGCCCCCAAGTTTGTTAACTTGAAATCGGGAGTTCCGGAACAACATTTCCCTACAGTCTTCAATGATGACTTTTGGCCTATGTCGGTAAAAGTCAGCCGGTTTGTGCATAGAGAGCCTGCTAAGGTTATTGACCTCCAGGCTATTTTTACTTTACCACAAACGCGATCTTCAAAAAACCCCCAGTAACCGGCGCCTTTACTTCTTCCTCTTCACAAGCTTCTAATTGTCACCCCGATTGCTCCCTGCTGCGCGGCGCGGGCGTTAATGGTAACGATTGACGCTTTTTTCAATTCTTCCAGTAATTCAATTCGTTTGCTGATCGATTTGCTCCAACAACAGCAACTATTTCAAAGGCGAGTTGTTTACATCTCATCTTCACTTATGGATCTCCAGAAACAACAAAACGATTGTAATCGAGACGTTGGCAGCGCATCGCTGCTCATCTTATCTATTTTCGCTGGGTCACACGCTGGTGCCTTCTTTTTGTCGATGGAAGATGTTTATTTACGTTTTGGACGTGAGAGTGGATCTTTGCTGCATTCGGATGTGCCTGACTATGAACGCTCTATGTTTTTACCTGGCACGAGATTTCCCTTCCAACGGGACACTCGCAGGTCTACTGTTGAGTCGATTGGAAGATCTATATGTCCTCGTCGGGTATCTTGTAAGCTATGCGTAATGGATATGCCTACTACATGCACCAGTACTAAGAGTGTACTTTCATCATTACCACCTAACCGTCCACCTCCCAGTTTGAACCGTTGTTATAATTCGTCCTGGGACTCCAATAAAAGCTTAATAGTTCTATTCCAAAATATATCGGAAATGAATTCCGGGATGGTATTCCAGGATTCTTCAACCTGCGACAACTTTAGCTCCTCTGAGTTCTTTGAGCATAACTTGTACCAAGTATTTCTATAAGACCGAGATGCATCCAGTACCCAGTATGAGTGAGAAGGTGGTGTGATCATCGCTATTCGTCGATATCTTCAGGCTACATGACTACGCCGTCCGGTGGCCGACCCTCTACTGGATCAGCTTGCCGTTTTAATCCACGGCATCTATGAACTGTTCGTCATCATTGTGTCGTACATCCTTCCAAACAGCGCATTTAGTATCTATCATGCTCATATGGAGTGTCTGTGCTAGAACGTTGGACCCTACTTCTTTGATGGTAGCTGGCGAATTCAACTCAAGCTCTATCGTCTGGTCTCCTGACACAGAGACACTTAGCAATGTCTACCAAAATCATGAAATTGTAGTTTTAGATGATATTTTTAGTCTGGCCCTCTCCCAAGTAAATAGTATTTCTAATGACTTATTCAAAATTCTTGATCTTATATTTTTAAATAACTTGGTTAATAGTGAAGTAGAATTTTGCAATGTACCATTAAGTCCATGTGATATGCACCACAAGCCATTAGTAATTCATATCGAGTTTTATATGATACTAAATGATACTTACTTGTCACTTATTAATGCATCTATTTAAGCTTTTGATTGGTTTCCCTTTTTTCGGATGACCCAATTCGTAATTGTTATACTAAATTCTAGGTTGCCCTCTTTAATAGTATTGATATTTATGCCCCTAGAGACCATAAATCCTGTAGGCTTCCCTGGTATACAAAAGGCTTAAAAAACTTAAAGAAGAGAAGGGATAAGCATTACCAGCGATTTATAAAGAAAGGGAGCCTCGAGCAAAAGAGCTGTACTGGCAATTTAAGCGGGAATTAGTATTCCTTAATAAGTTTATTTCCACACAGTATATATCCGATGTCGAAGCTATCCTTCGATCCAATCCTAAAGCTTTTTGGCGGTTCGTTAACAGCAAAAAGTCAAAATCGGACATACCTTCATTCATATTTTATGGTAATTTAGCAACCGACTCGGATCAGGGCGTTTTTGAACTTTTTGCAAAATACTTTGCCTCTAACTTGGAGCCGAAGGTTCCTTGGAGTGATAATGAAACTCTTCTTAGCATTGAGCCTTTTCTCAATGTGAGTAGCATGGACGCATTGGACTGTGACCTAGTTGAAAACACAGGACATTTTACCAAGTCGCACACACCTGACTTGGATAGTATCTGGCTTTTCTTTCTACTCCCCTTCAACTGCTGTTCTTCTTGTCGCTCTGATCTGGTAGATACCCCTATCGGGTATCAGGAAGATTACTTCTGTAACGCCTATTCACAAAGGTGGCAGTAGGTCTGATGTTACCAACTATCGACCTATAGCCAAAATTTGCAACGTCGCTAAGATACTGGAGCGGATAGGTACTAAAAAATTGACATTTCTGGCTCGTAATTTTACATCCCCCAACCAGCAGGGTGGAACGGTACGGATCGGATGTGCACGATTTCATCCGGAATGCCATGGGTGGCGAACAGTTGCCGAAGGAAGGTGATTGCAGCTGACGCGGATGTTGATTTTACGGCGCAAACTTCAAGCCACTTCGTAAAAGAATCGACGACTAACACAAACGTGTTCCCTTGGAACGGTCCGGCAAAATCAATGTGCAGGGGTGACCATGGTTTCTTGGCAGACTCCCAGTGATGTACGTCCGATTGGTGGGGAAATTTCTGGTATGTTGACACGCTAAACATTCACTCACCGCCTTTTCGATATCTGCATCCAGACCGGGCCACCAGACCAATTTTCTGCCTGTCCATCAAGGGAATAACAGCTCCATTACCCCAAAATAATATTCCTTGGTTACTGGTCAGTTCGTTTTGCCGAACGAAGAAAGGGTACAGGTCATCATGACGCTGAACTTTAGCACTACTCCATCCCCTTAACACCCAGTTGAGCACCTTTCTGAGGCTGCAATCCTTAGACGTGTTGGTAGCTAGGGTGTTCGCGGTGACAGTGGGATCAGTTGCCCATTCGATCATGAAAACTTCTTCTGTTCGAGGCTCATGGTGTATATCTGACGTTGGGCAGCGGCTTAGGAAATCTGCATTACTTATTTTTGTTCCAGGCTGATGAATTAACTTGAATTTATACGCTCTCAAAAATATTGCTCGACGCATCATCGGGTTGAAAATGATTTAATGGATTGGCTTTTCTGTCGAAAAGATTCCCAGCAGTGGGCGATGATCTGTAATAAGCGTGAACTTCCTTCCATACAAATAGTCATGAAATTTTTTGACACCTGCGACTAACGCTACCGCTTGTTTGTCGATCGGCGAGTAGTCCCTCTCTGCTTTTGACAGCGTGTGAGAGTAAAACGCAATCGGCTTCTGTGTTCCGTCTTCCATTTCGTGGCTTAGTACTGCTCCTAACCCGTATGGTGACGCATCGAAAGTTAAGATCAGTGGGTCCGGAGAGTAATGAATAAGGAACGCATCCGATGCGATCAAATTATTTAGTTCTGCGAATGCTTTTTGGTGCTCCGGACGCCATGTCCATTGTACGTTCTTGTCTAGATATCTATGTAATGGCTCCGCAATGGCAATGGTGGCCTTCTGGGGCAAGAATAAGTGATAAAAATTGGTCAGTCCTAGAAACGCTTGCAACTGTTTTTTCTCTTTTGGCGGTGGCGCCTCATGGATGGCTCTAACCTTGTCGGCTGATGGCCTAATGCCGAGAGCGTCAACTTTGAACCCAAGAAATTCGACGGAAGAGACCCCAAACTGACATTTGTCCTTGCGCAGACGTAATCCTGTCTGGTCCATACGGGCTAGAACTTCGTTTAATTTACTGGCAAGTTCTTCCTCTGATTTATCCATTATTACAATATCGTCAAAATACGGAAGAGCGCCCAGTATGTTTTGCAGTGTTCTTTCAATGCAGTTTTGGAATATTCCTGGGGCTGCTGAAATTCCGAATTGTAGTCTCGTTACTTTAAATGTTCTTTTGCGAGTAGCAATTGTTTGCATCAAAGCTGACTTTTCGTCTACTACCAATTGTTGATACGCCTGGGCCAAATTTATTTTTGCGAAAATTGAGCCTCCTTCTATCAAAGCTAATAGCGTGTTGTTAAGCGTAGATTTATAATCTCCCCAAATGCGAATAGAACCATCTTTTTTGACTATGGGAACCGTCGGAGTGGCCCACTCAGAGTACTCTACAGGCTCAAGTATTCCTTGGCATAGAGACGGTCCAACTCTTCTTCATATGGCTTGAGGAGTGTGAAACCGACCAAGTCCTGATGAAAACAAATGTTCGAATTTCCTTAGAATTTCCGCGATACCATTGCCACACTGTACGCCATGAATGCCTTCTATGCGGATTTCGAGGGGTTCAAACCAGTTGCATCCTAGAAGGTTTGACCCTGTGCCAGACGTGACGACCAATGGAAGATTACTGATACGGCGATTGTTGTAGAGGATTGACGTGTCGGTGATTCCTTTGACCGAAATAGGGTTACGTCGCTTAGCTTTAGGTGGCACTTGACGAGATCGGGATTACCGTTTGGCCAGATGTACCGATACGAAGATTCCTTCATGATGGTGACGGGCGACACGGAATCAACTTCGAACTGGCATGAGCGACCGTTGATGACCACGGCCAAGGATTTCTTGGGGCTGACTACCGGAATTATTTGATGAACGCGTCCGTGCGATGGCCTGTTGCTACGCATGTTACTGGGCGGTCGCAACATGCGATCTAACATCTGTCCAGAATTGCACCCTACCGCCAAACTTTTTAATGCGGCCATGTAGTTACCGACGGACTCGTCGGGGTGCTGATCACGCTTGCGGAAATGGTAGAATGCAGCAATCTCCGATTGGCGGGGCGCCAAGTAACTGGTTAATATATCATACACTTCTGTCAATTGCAAATCACTGACTTTCCTGGGTGATACTAACGACACTAGTAACTCATAAAGGGGTGCGCCCGCTAGTGTAAGAAACGCCGCCTTCTTCCGGTCCCCGTCCACGACGCTATTTGCTAAAAGTTACAGCTCGAAGCGATCTCGTTACGCCTTCCATTTCCCAGGGGTTAGCCAGTCGAAAGGTTCCAGAGTTCCAACTCCCGCCATGGCGACTCCGCAAGTTTGGAAGACCGCTTATCGCTACTGGCCGCAGCATTTGGCTTTACTGTACAGCCGCTCTCAGCGAGACTCCCTCGTGGAGTTGATTGATTATCACTTATCTCTTGTTTTACCTTTTCGCTGGCACTTTCCTCAGATTGACCGAAAGTTTGGCGCCTATCCATGTGCTTGCTTCAAGAATAATAAGACAACCGCCATTGGACGTATGGTAAATACTCGTCACTGTCAATTCCGTCTCTCTCGCTCCCTGTACGACAATTGTGGAATTTAATAAGCTTACGCTCAGGAATAACGCTTATATTACGCTTAATAAGCTTACGCTAGAATCCCATCCTCGTCCCCAATTTTATGTATGCGCATGCAAGTTATCCAACCCGTAAATACAGGCCACTTATGGCTTTTATAAACTATATTTTTAATCTCTGCATTTGCCTTTGGCTTGATCTTTTGCTCAATTATCCAACCCACAAACCCAGGTCACTAATGGCTTTCCACTTATGAATCTTATAAACAATATTTTCAAACTCTTCATTTGCCTTTGGCTTTGTCTTTGGCTCTGAGGTCCGATCTCGGTTCCCCATAAACAAATCAAAATCAAAAGTGAACATCAGCTTCCCTCCGAAGCCCAATCAATTACGCTTTTTGCGTTTAAAGTACCCACCAAATTGCATCGATCAGCTTAATCGAATTTCACAATAAGATGCGACATTTTCATCTTAAGCCTCTAATCTAAACACAACTTATGGCCGAGGTTCTTTGGATCAGATTTAGGATTAAGAACTGAGTCCCTTTTTGACCGAGACCGCGAACGGTTGAAAAAAAATATTTAAGAAGAATCAAAAGTGTCTTGTAACAATTACGTTTAATAAATAAAGGTTTAACACCAAGTTGTATAATTAAAAAAAAAAATTTACATTTTTTTTAATTCACCGAACTACAAACAAATTAACTGGGGCCCAACTCGTGGGGCCGCGTCACATAAAGCACCAAAAAATTGTTTAATACAAAATAAGTGAAACATAAACGGAACTCGCGCGGTCAACAACTCAACATTTTTAGTGGAAAAATTAAAACATCCACCAAACGACACTACCAAGTGACAGTGATCGTTAACAACAAAGTAAATGGAAATTAATTAATGAAATAATCCATAAAGAGTGAATTAAAACAAAGGTGGACCGAAATTTTAAGCCAAACAATTACAAGAACACAAATCTAAAAAAATCAACGCACAAAAAAAAACAAACAAGAACAACAAAAACAAATAAAACGACAACTCCAACAAGAAAACCAAGGAAGGAAGGCAGGACATTCTCAAATAAAAACGACAACTCGCTCCAACAAGAAAAACCAAGGAAGGAAGACAGGACATTCTCTATATCCAGGAAGGACGATCAACCACCAACCACACAGAAGAAAGACCCCAACGGGACAATATCGTGAGGAATTAATTTAAAATAATAAAAAAAAATTAAAGATTATAATTTAAGATCAGTGAATTTGAGAAAAATAATATAAGATTTATATATTGCAAAAAGTAAGATTCGCCATTTAACAAATAATATAAAGAATAAATCTGGAAGATTTGATAAATAGCTTTTGTGAATTAAATCTAACAATGGCAACCGGAGGTTCAGCACCAAATTTTTCTGCAGGCAGTGTAGCCACAGCCGGCGGTTTAACAGTGGAATTGATAAACAGATTAATGAACGCTTAATTGAATGAAGTTAGCAGGAAAGTAGAATGTTTAGAAGGAAGGCTAGCCACAGATCCAAAAACTGTGGAAGATTATAAAACACAAACAATTGACCAAGCTATAAAATGCGATACAACACTTGAAGTAGTAAGATCCTTACCAAATTTCACAGGGGAACCAACACAATATGTAGGTTGGAGGGAAGCTGCAGAAACTGTAAAACAATATTTTATCGCCCTAACAATTTTACGAAATAAAATTATGGCAGCTGCCCATGATGCTCTTACCAATCATGGCACAGTTTTAAACTTTAAAGCAATCTTATCCCGATTGGACTTTATATATAGTGACAAACGACCAATACATGTTCTCGAGTCAGAACTTAGTATCCTCAGGCAAGGACGAATGACAATTACTGAGTACTATAACGAAGTCAATAAAAAAATGACCTAACTAATAAACAAAACCATAATGACATACGGAAAGGACAGTGTAATTACCAAAGAAACAAACAATTCAATAAGGAGAAATGCTCTACGAGTATTTATATCCGGACTTAATGGATTTATTTCAGAAACTCTTTTCTCATTAAATCCACCAGATTTGCCCAATGCTTTGGCAAAGGTCCAAGAATTAGAATCAAACAACTTCCGTGCTTAATTCGCTAATAGGTTTAATGGATTTAAAAATGAAAGTAAATATCGGGGAAACAACTTACGATTTGATCAAATACGACAAAATAATAATACCACTAAAATGGGAAATAATTTTAATCATAACCAAAATTACAGTTGGCCACAAAAGGGAAATTTTTGGCAAAATGATAATCAAAATAATAATCATAAGCAACAAGCTATCGAGCCAATGGATGTTGATCCACCGATTCAACTCCAGAATAAATCTAATAACAATCGGCAGCCGAGCCAAAGTTGGCAGGCAAATAGTAACCAAGGAAGATATAATAATTGGCAGGCAAACGATAATCAAGGTAGATATAATAATAATTATTATCAAAATAAAAATCGTTCAAATTTCCATAGCACAAATCAAAATAGAGCCAGCCAGCTAATAAAGTAACCAGATTAAATAATATCAATGAAAACCATTTTTTAGACCAGACCCCTCCCTACAGAGGAATGCCTTATTTAAATAGGATAGATCGAAAAACCAAGAAGCAGCTAAAAGTTTTAATAGATACAGGAGCCACTGCTTGTTGCATAAAAAGGGGAATTTTTGAAAATAAAAACGAGCTACCAATATACAAAAAGGTAACAACAGTTCATGGCTACTCAATTATTTGGTATTACCATATTATAAATATATTTGAAAAAAAAACAATTATTTTATGAAATCGAAGGTTTAGAATCTGATATTCTAATTGGATTCAATTTATTAAGAAAAATTGGAGCTATAATCAATATAGATAAGGGAATCTTGGAATATAATGGGAAACAGGAGAAGTTAAAATATTATGATAATGAGGAGAAAAACGAAATACGTTTAATTGAAGAAAATAATATTCTTCCGTTAAAAGAATTTATTATAAAAAAGTATTTTGATGATAATGGTAGCGAAAACACAGATTCATTTTTTGTGGAAAATAGTGAGAAAAGCTTGGGAATTAAAAATCCCGAGAACGCCGACGTAGAAATATCCGTCAACAAAAATACAAATATCTTGGGAATTAAAAATACTGAGAACGCCGACGTAGAAATATCCGTCAATAAAAATAAAAATATCTTGGGAATTAAAAATCCTGAGAGTGCCGACGAAGTAAATACCGTCAAAAATCAAATAAATAATATAGGTACCGACCAATTAGGCGGACTGAGGGAAAAGATAGTTCACTATATTGAAAAGGATAAAGATAAATATGCAAATTCCTTTTAGAACAGACATAAAGGGGGAAATAAATCTTATCCACGATAGGCCAATATACGGGAAGCAATATCCATATGCTCTATCTGTCAACGACTTCGTGAATAGCGAAATCAAAAGAATGTTATCAGAAAAAATAATAAGGCCTAGCAGAAGCCCTTACAATTCACCACTTCTGGTAGTCCCAAAGAAAGGAGAGAATCAAGACGGAAGCCGTAAATTAAGACTCGTCATTGATTATAAATTATATATATGATTATAAATGAAAGTACTATACCTGACAGGTACCCAATGCAAGACCCATCAGTAATTTTATCAAATTTGGGAAAAGCAAGATATTTTTCAACAATAGATTTAGAGTCAGGATTTCATCAGATACTAATGAAAGAATCTGAAGTCGAAAAAACAGCTTTTTCAATAAATAATGGAAAATACGAATTTTTAAGAATGCCATTCGGATTAACAAATGCACCAAGACACTTTCAGAGAGCAATGGACGATATTCTAAGAGAACAAATAGGGAAAACATGTCATGTCTATATGGACGACATTATAATATTCTCAAACTCAATTGAACAACACTATACAGATCTAAACAAAATTATAAATTGAGGGCAAACATGAAAATCTCTTTAGAAAAATCTAAGTTTTTCAAACGCGAAACCCGTTTTCTAGGATACATGGTATCCTATAACGTCATCAAGACAGACCCAGAGAAAATTGAAACCATTAGAAAATATCCGCTTCCAAAAAAATATTCGGGAACTAAAAAGTTTCCTAGGTTTTACGGGCTATTATAGAAAATTTGTTTCATACTACGCCTACATAGCCAAACCCCTAACAAAATATCTTGGAGGTCATAATGGCAAAATCTCAAAAAGAATGTCAACAAAAATATTGATTCAGCTGGATGAACCAGCAATTAAAGCTTTTAACGAGCTGAAAGAAAATCTCATTGCTCAAGTAGAACTAGTTCAACCGGACTATAATAAAAAATTTACCTTGACCACCGACGCTTCAGACGTCGCAATTGGTGCAGTTTTATCTCAAGACGAAAAACCAATTACTTTTAGTTCAAAGACATTGTCTAAAACAGAACAAGCTTATGATACTTATAAGAAGGAACTTTTAGCGATAGTATGGGCTCTTAAAAATCTAAGAAATTACTTATTTATCTATTTATTACGCCAACGGACAAATCCTTACATGGCTACATAATAACAACTTACAACTAATAAATAATACTAACAAAAACTTAATAAATGCCTGATTAACTTGCGTTTTAACACACCCTTATCAGAGCCCCACTCAATTCGGAGGCTAGGCGGCAAAGAATTAAAATAAGAAAGAGCCCGCTCAATCGGCTCATTTAAAAGATAGGCCAATGCCCTATGACACTTGACCCGAAAGGGGGCAAAGGTACGAAGATCCCTTTGAGGAACATTAAAATTAATGAGTCCCAATAAAAAAGGACAATCAATGTTATCAACGATTAAATTATTCAAAAAAGTTAACGCTTCTAGTTTACGCCGATCCTCCAACGTGCAAACATTCAGAAGAAGGCAACGGCTCTGGTATGAAGGAACAGGATCCTGAAACCTTAGAGGCAGAAGTGCAAATTTTAAAAATTTTTTCTGGAGTCGCTCAATTCTGTTGGAACGAACTTTACACTCCGGATTCCAAATGATTGAGGCATATTCCAGCCTCGACCGAATAAATGCAGCATAGACGCTGAGGCTCGAGTATGGACTTTTGAACTGGTTCACGTGCCTCTTAACAAAGCCCAGCATAGCATACGCTTTAGGTAGAATATAGTCTAAGTGACCAGAAAATTTAAATTTGCTGTCGAATAAGACACCAAGGTCTAACACCTCTTCTTTAGCTGGAATGGAATACGGAGTTGTTGGAATGGAAATTCAAACCGACCACCAAACTTTATCTTACCCAATTTCGGATAAAAATCCCAATGTAGATATGAAAGGATGGTATTCTTTCATACAAAGTTTTACACCGAAAATAACATTTAAGCCCGGTACAACAAATGTACTTGCAGACGCATTATCTCGAATTCAGATAAATAATATTACTGACAGCGATATAGAACAAACAGACCACTCAGACTCAGATCAGAACACACAGCATTCAGCTGAAAGTAGTTTTGAAAATGTAATACAAGAGACCCGTAAACCGTTAAATCAATTTAAACAACAACTGTTATTAACAACGGGGAGGTATACAATACATGAGTCACTGAACATTTTTGACAGGACACGACATTTAATTGAATATGACACACCAGAAAATTTAATAACTATATGAAGAGAGTATCTTCCACCTAACATTACGGTAGGAATTCATTGCACCTTAGAGGACTTATTTCAAATTCAAACAGATCAGTAAATTATATTATTGGCCAAACTGTTTTAAAAAATTATAAGAATATATTAAAAATTGTGTGATTTGTAACGAAAATAAATATAACAGTCACCCAATAAAAATTCCAATTGGGGAAGCCCCAATTCCAAATAAAGAAGGAGAAAATTTACACATTGACATATATTACGCGCAAGGTCTTACTTTCATAACTTTTATTGACGCTTACTCAAAATTTCTAGTAGTAAAAGAAATCCAAAATAAATTAAATATCGAAAATAAAGTAATGGAACTTCTTCAACATTTTCCACAAGCCAAAGTAATAATGACCGATAATGAACCGAGCTTTACCTCGGCCCAATTTAAATCTTTCGCACAAAGGTGAAATTTAACTATACATTACGCAGACCCGAGGCACAGCACGTCAAACGGACAAGTTGAAAGGGCACATTCTACATTAACAGAATTAGCTCGATGCATTAATGAAGAATTTAATTTAACTGACTTTTCCGAAACAGTAATAAAAGCCGCTCAAGAATATAACCAGAGCATTCATTCTACAACGAACCAAAAATCTTTTGACGTACTATATAATAAAATAGAGCACATAGATAACATTCCTCACCTTTTGAAAAATACTCAAGAGAAAATGTTACGAAACAGAAAAACACATAACGAAAACAGAATAGAAAAAGAATATCATATAGGACAGGTAGTCTATGAAAAGAAACACGGGGAAAGAAATAAACTTAAAACCAGATATAAAAAACAAATAGTTAAAGAAAATTTACCCAACAAAATAATAATCAACAATAGAAATAGAATTATTCACAAAGATAATATAAAATTCTAAGTATTTATATATCATCCTTTTTTTTCTTTCTTTTCCCAGAAACTGTTTTACCAGGTGCTCATACTACACCTTATTTTATTAACAAAATCAGAAATAATTGACTATACAAGTCACGAATATCTTCAATTTAAGGACAATAAAGACGTATTGACATACGATTCATACGCAGATTTATTCCACGTAACTAACTTAAGCTTTTATAAAGAAATAATAAATTTGGAATCAGATAATATTGAAAGGGATACTAATAAAAGGTCACAATGGGAAATTAAATATGACATAAAAGTAATAGAACTAATTTTATCACAATTAATATCAACTAGATCAAAAAGAGGGATAAATGAGTTAGGCACCGTGCGGAAATGGTTAGCTGGAACTCAAAAAACATCGGCCTGAACCAGAAAAATCTATTAACCAAGACGATTTTTTAACAGAATTAAGAGATCATTTAAACGAATTTCATATTGAATCGGGACGATCCATTTTAGAAGGGGGAGAGTTATCCAACCCATAAATCCAGGCCACTTATGGCTTTCCACTTATGAATTTTATAAACAATATTTTCAAACTCTGCATTTGCCTTCGGCTTTGTCTTTGGCTCTGAGGTCCGATCTCGGTTCCCCATAAACAAATCAAAATCAAAAGTAAACATCAGCTTCCCTCCGAAGCCCAATCAATTACGCCTTTTGCGTTTCAAGTACCCACCAAATTGCATCGATCAGCTTAATCGAATTTCACAATAAGATGCGAAATTTTCATCTTAAGCCTCTAATCTAAACACAACTGATGGCCGAGGTTCTTTGGATCAGATTTAGAATTAAGAAGTAAGTCCCTTTTTGACCGAGACCGCGAACGGTTGACAAAAAATATTTAAGAAGAATCAAAAGTGTCTTGTAATAATTACATTTAATAAATAAAGGTTTAACACCAAGTTGTATAATTAAAAAATAAAATTTACATTTTTTTTTAATTCACCGAACTACAAACAATTTAACTTGCATATATTTAATTTATTTAAGTAATTCAATAATGAGGAATATGAGTAGCGATTAATACAGGGGTTTATTAATATGAAGGGGAGTCGGTGAATTGCCGTGACTGCAGCTCGATCTGCAGGGGCTCACGATTGAGTGAAGACTGACTTCAGTCGAACGAGATCGGTGCGCGAGAGAATTCAGTCTCATACATAACGGGCCTATATACCTTTTTTTTGTTTTGTTTTTGTTTTTTTTTTTTATTATCACACTATTATTATTAATAATCCTTTTCTTTCTTAAAATTTTTTTTTATTTGCTTGACACTATTAGAATATCCTTTTCATTCTTAAAAATTTCTTTTGTTTTTTTTTTGGTGTGTGTTGTTTTTTTTAGAACCTACTACTGATATGACTTGTTTGTTTTTATTGTATTTTTTTTTATTTAAAAAAATTTTTTTTTTTATTTCTTCTTTTTTTTTTTGTATATATATATATTTTTTCCTTTCCTTTTTTTTGAGTACTCCGGCCGGGGGCGTGGCGTTGGTGGCACCGCGGGCCACTGCGTTGCTGATCGCATCTTCTTTGCTGCCGCCTTCTCTTTTGCCCGCTCCACCAGACGCCTTGACCGTCGCTGCCGCATCCTCCGTTTGAATAGAGTGCTCCTCCCAGAGGCCGCCTTTTATAGCACATCTAGTTCCCGTTACTGGACATGTCCCGTTAAGGTTCCCGTTTTCTCGGTACATGCCTTTTGTATATTTGTGCGGGTTCGATGTTCTTGGATTATTCTTCGATTGCCTGTGATTCCATATCTTGGCACTTCCGCTCACTCACTAGTGCCCTCTTCTCTTTGTTTGTCCTTTTGTTTTGCTGCGAATCCCTCGGCCTCCTTTGACAAATGGTGCTCCTTCGCCCACACTGTTTCACCGACCTTTGGGCTCCACTTCCGCCTCCGTAAGTTGTAATGCCTCGCCTGGTCTTGGGCCACCCGCTCCATGTTCTTCCGCACTATTTCGAAGACTTCCTTCAGCTTCGTCGCGTTCTCCGTGGTCGTTCCTTGCCCAACTTCGGTGCCTAAAGCGTTTTCATCGAACAAGGCTCGCGGCATCCTTGGCTCCCTGCCTTGCGTTATAAAGCAAGGTGAATATCCCGTTGACTCCGATACTGCCGAGTTTACTGCCAGCATTAGCTCTGGCCAGTGCTCGTCCCACGTCCTCTGACGTGTTCTGTTCGCTCTCTCTGTTGGATTTTCCTGCGGCGTATATGCTGCGGTGAACTGGTGGCGCACGCCGAGCTCCTCGAGGAACTTCTTAAAGCTGCGGCTAGTGAACTGTACGTCGTTGTCCGTTACCAATATCTTCGGTAATCCATACCGAGCGACAATCCTTTCTCTGATTGCTTTCTGTAGCGCCTCGGTAGTTGCTTTCCGCAGCGGCACTATCTCCATCCACTTTGAAAACCGGCCCATTACCACCAATACAATTGTATTTCCATGTTTAGACCTAGGCAATGGACCCACGAAGTCCGCGCACACTGTTGCCCATGGCTCCTCCGAGACCTGTGTCAGAATTTGTCCTGCTGCTTGCATCTGGCACGGCTTATACTTTAAGCAAGTTTCGCACCTCCTGACGTACTCACGGATGTCTCTTTGCATCCCTGGCCAGAAGTACCTGGCGGCCACTCTGGCTATTGTCTTCCTCACGCCCAGGGGTCCTGCCATTGGTACTCGCACTCTTTGACTTCCAGCTCCACGGTTCTTCTTAACTTCTCCAACACTGGCTGGCGAGATAGCGCGGTAGCTGATGACGAACTGCTGCAACTCGAACACCCAACCACTTGATTCTCGGCTAGCCGTGATTTTAGCGTCTCAAACGCCTCCTGGTGCTTGAGTGTTCATTCCCATTTTGTTCCTTTTCGTAGCAGATCGTTCAAGGGCTTTGCGATTCCCGCGCAATCTGGGACGAATCGCCGATACCACGACGCCATCCCTATGAACTGGCGTACTCCCTTGACGGGGGTTGAAGCTCTGTAATTGCAGCGACCTTCCCCGGATCCATGCCGATCCCTTGGCTCGTTTATCGATGTCCCAAGTATAGCAGCTCCTGCCTGAAAAAATGACATTTTTCCGTGTTTATCCGCAGGTTCGCTGCTTTCAATCTTCTAAAAAACTCTTTTAGGTTCGCCATGTGCTCCTCCTTGGTGCGTCCGATCACGATGATATCATCCTGATATGCGATGGCGTGTGGAGTCATGTTCGGCCCTATGACCTGGTCAAGGGCCCTTTGAAACGTTGCCAAGGCTGAGTCCAACCCGAACGGCATCATCTTTCAATGGTACAGACCCTTCCCTGAAACGGTGAAGGCGGTGTACTTTCTGCTTTTCTCCTCTAGAGGGATCTCCCAATACCCGTCCTTCAAGTCGAGGCTGCTGAAGAATGTTGCCTCCCTCAGCTGCTCCAAAATGTGGCATCGGTTTATCTGTGGCATCGGGTACGCATCCTTTATTGATTTTGCGTTGATCTGTCGGAAGTCCACGCACATTCTCCATTGACCCGTCTTTTTCTTTACCATCACAATGGGTGAACAGTATGCGCCATTCGAGGGCTCAATGCATCCCCATGTATTTGTAGGTTTCCCCATGTGTTTTCGGGTTTTAGGGGTAATATCGCTGTTTTATGGGAATGTCGTCCTTCATTGCTATCCTGTGCTGCGTTATGTTTGAGCAGCCTTTTTGGCCTGCGAACGCCTCTAGCCCTCTCTCGATAAACCTTTTAATGCGTTCCTCTTTCCAATCCTCTGAGCATCCGGCCACTGCTAAGGACAGTCTATCCTCCAGACAGCCGCCCCATCTTTCCCTTTTGAATATCGTGACGCGGTGGCCTGCGCATGTTACTGTTGCGCCAAGCTCGCTGAGGAAATCACATCCTAGCACCAGGCTGTCCTCCATGCAGGCATCACCAGCAGGTTCAGGGTCTTTGTCTTGTTGCCGAAGCTTATTTGTGCCTGGAATGCAGCGCGTTTTTTCCGTATGGCTTCCATTGGCTAACTTCACCCGTCTCATTATCGCGACACGTTGCCCGGTGATTTCCATCCAGTTTTGACCTGTGATGTTCTGCCGTTCCGGCGGGCCTTGGCGCGGTTCCTCTCTCTGCCACCTCGGCGCCCACTATGTATTTTGGACGGCCGGATGGTGGAACTCGTCCCTTGGTGCTTTCTGGGTCCATTGGTCCCTCTGGTACCTTGCTGCCTCACCATTCTGCGGCTCTTTTCTTCGCCACCTCTCGTCTATGGCCGGCTGACTGTGGCTCCACCTTTGTTCCGTGGCGACTTGCCTGTTAAAGGCCTCTTCCTCCTGCGCCAATTCCTCGAACTTTTCTGCCAGTCCCATCACTTCCTCTAAGGATGCGCAGGCGTATGGCCTTATGAACATCTTCATCCTTGACATGCAGTTTTTGACCAGCCTCTCGATTACTTCTTTGGTGGTTTTTCCTAATGGCTTCATTATGGACTGAAGGTCCACCATGTGTTCTTTGAATGGCTCTCCACGACGCTGTTTTCGTTGACGAACTTGGTCCGCCAACTTTTCAAAATATCCTTTCGGCAAGAAAAAGTTTTCATTCTTTATAGTTCATGATGACCCATCTTTGAGCCCTGCCCTGCAGTAGTTCTGGCATGGCTCTGAGGATCGTGTTTATGTCTAGAACATATGTTTTTGCAGACCACGTCACTCGGTCGAGGAACTCCAGTGGGTCCCCTGTTCCGTTGAGACGAAACGACCAGTCTTGCACCTGTCTGGCCACTTTGGCGAAATCTATCGGGGCCGGGACATATTTCCTTGACTGCGGCTTTATGTCCTTCCTATTTTTGGCTCCGGTACCGCCAAGCTCTCCATTAACCTCTCGGTTTTGCTGATTGCTCTCTGCCTGGGGGTGGATATTTGCCCAAACCTTTTCTCGAGTCCGTGCGTCAATGTCAGTACTTCCTCATCCTTGGATTCGTCGACCCACTTTGCCACTTAGGATCTCATCGTTTCCACAGTCCCGTCCGCAGGTAGGCCGAGCTCTCTACACATTTCGCTCAGCTTGACCTTTCTCAATGTGTAAATCCAATTTTTTTTTCCCATTTCTCTGCTATGTTATTCTCTAGGCTTAATGCAATCACGAAGGTTGGGCGCCAGGTGTAACGAACTGTTATTTCTGCTTCCGCTCGCCACAATTTGCCCTGGCTAGCGGATCCGTTCCACCGAACTTATAGATTCGACGTGATTGCCCAAGCCCAGGAAATAATACAAACAGCTTTAGATTTCCATACTCTTTATTTAGAGATCTCTTCATAATACAAAAGGTTTTCTTTCTCTCTTTCTCGTTGCTCTTCCGTTTCTACCGGCTCTGCCGTCGGCGTCTTCTGCGGGTTGTTCGGGACACGCCGCCGCTACTCCGTCGCCGATGCTACTCCTGTTGCCGCGCTGCTGGCGACTCCGCTACCTGTCGCCCTTCCGCTGGCCACACGCGGGCCTTCCTACCTCTGAGAGACATCCCCTTGGGTCGACTGCGACTGGTCAGACGGTTGGCAGTGCTCTTTTGCTCCACTACTCCCGGGAACCACCGTGCATATTTTTTAACAGAATTAAGAGATCATTTAAACGAATTTCATATTGAATCGGGACGATCCATTTTAGAAGGGGGAGAGTTATCCAACCCGTAAATACAGGCCACTTATGGCTTTTATAAACAATATTTTCAATCTCTGCATTTGCCTTTGGCTTGATCTTTTGCTCAATTATCCAACCCACAAACCCAGGTCACTAATGGCTTTCCACTTATGAATCTTATAAACAATATTTTCAAACTCTTCATTTGCCTTTGGCTTTGTCTTTGGCTCTGAGGTCCGATCTCGGTTCCCCATAAACAAATAAAAATCAAAAGTGAACATCAGCTTCCCTCCGAAGCCCAATCAATTACGCTTTTTGCGTTTAAAGTACCCACCAAATTGCATCGATCAGCTTAATCGAATTTCACAATAAGATGCGACATTTTCATCTTAAGCCTCTAATCTAAACACAACTTATGGCCGAGGTTCTTTGGATCAGATTTAGGATTAAGAACTGAGTCCCTTTTTGACCGAGACCGCGAACGGTTGAAAAAAATATTTAAGAAGAATCAAAAGTGTCTTGTAACAATTACGTTTAATAAATAAAGGTTTAACACCAAGTTGTATAATTAAAAAATAAAATTTACATTTTTTTAATTCACCGAACTACAAACAATTTAACTTGCATATATTTAATTTATTTAAGTAATTCAATAATGAGGAATATGAGTAGCGATTAATACAGGGGTTTATTAATATGAAGGGGAGTCGGTGAATTGCCGTGACTGCAGCTCGATCTGCAGGGGCTCACGATTGAGTGAAGACTGACTTCAGTCGAACGAGATCGGTGCGCGAGAGAATTCAGTCTCATACATAACGGGCCTATATACCTTTTTTTTTTGTTTTTTTTTTTTTTTTTTTTTATTATCACACTATTATTATTAATAATCCTTTTCTTTCTTAAAATTTTTTTTTATTTGTTTGACACTATTAGAATATCCTTTTCATTCTTAAAAATTTCTTTTTTTTTTTTTTGGTGTGTGTTGTTTTTTTTAGAACCTACTACTGATATTGTTTGTTTTTATTGTATTTTTTTTTTATTTAAAAAAATTTTTTTTTTTATTTCTTTTTTTTTTTTTTTGTATATACATATATTTTTTCCTTTCCTTTTTTTTTTGAGTACTCGTATACTTTTTTTTTTTTTAACTAGACCTTTTATTTATATACATATAAATATATATATTTTTTTTTTTATTCATTTGTGTTTTTTTTGTTTGTTAGTTACCTTTTTTTTTTAATCTTTTTTCACCATCCTCACGCCGCTGGCACCTCCTCGTACCCGGAAGCACGCCGCTCCCACTTGTGCCATCAATCACCATCTTCCGACCCGTCCGCGCCGTCTCTCTACCTCAGCCGCCACCTTCACGCTGAGCTCCGGCGGCCAGCTCGCCTCCAAAACCTCCCTTCCGCCTCCGTCCGACGCCGACCGCAGTAAAACCGGCCTCATCGGCCGTTTCTCCGGGCACGATGACTGCCGGCCCAGCGCTGGCGGTGGTGCCGGCCAAACCCACGGCCCCTTCGTCCACGGCTCCTCCTCTCCGTCTTCCTTCCTTGGGCGTGGCGTTGGTGGTGCCTCAGGCCCCGTCGTCTCCTGCTGCACCCTCCTTCCTTTAGTCGCCACCTCCTGCTCCTCCGCGCGTTCCGGCCGGGGGCGTGGCGTTGGTGGCACCGCGGGCCACTGCGTTGCTGATCGCATCTTCTTTGCTGCCGCCTTCTCTTTTGCCCGCTCCACCAGACGCCTTGACCGTCGCTGCCGCATCCTCCGTTTGAATAGAGTGCTCCTCCCAGAGGCCGCCTTTTATAGCACATCTAGTTCCCGTTACTGGACATGTCCCGTTAAGGTTCCCGTTTTCTCGGTACATGCCTTTTGTATATTTGTGCGGGTTCGATGTTCTTGGATTATTCTTCGATTGCCTGTGATTCCATATCTTGGCACTTCCGCTCACTCACTAGTGCCCTCTTCTCTTTGTTTGTCCTTTTGTTTTGCTGCGAATCCCTCGGCCTCCTTTGACAAATGGTGCTCCTTCGCCCACACTGTTTCACCGACCTTTGGGCTCCACTTCCGCCTCCGTAAGTTGTAATGCCTCGCCTGGTCTTGGGCCACCCGCTCCATGTTCTTCCGCACTATTTCGAAGACTTCCTTCAGCTTCGTCGCGTTCTCCGTGGTCGTTCCTTGCCCAACTTCGGTGCCTAAAGCGTTTTCATCGAACAAGGCTCGCGGCATCCTTGGCTCCCTGCCTTGCGTTATAAAGCAAGGTGAATATCCCGTTGACTCCGATACTGCCGAGTTTACTTCCAGCATTAGCTCTGGCCAGTGCTCGTCCCACGTCCTTTGACGTGTTCTGTTCGCTCTCTCTGTTGGATTTTCCTGCGGCGTATATGCTGCGGTGAACTGGTGGCGCACGCCGAGCTCCTCGAGGAACTTCTTAAAGCTGCGGCTAGTGAACTGTACGTCGTTGTCCGTTACCAATATCTTCGGTAATCCATACCGAGCGACAATCCTTTCTCTGATTGCTTTCTGTAGCGCCTCGGTAGTTGCTTTCCGCAGCGGCACTATCTCCATCCACTTTGAAAACCGGCCCATTACCACCAATACAATTGTATTTCCATGTTTAGACCTAGGCAATGGACCCACGAAGTCCGCGCACACTGTTGCCCATGGCTCCTCCGAGACCTGTGTCAGAATTTGTCCTGCTGCTTGCATCTGGCACGGCTTATACTTTAAGCAAGTTTCGCACCTCCTGACGTACTCACGGATGTCTCTTTGCATCCCTGGCCAGAAGTACCTGGCGGCCACTCTGGCTATTGTCTTCCTCACGCCCAGGGGTCCTGCCATTGGTACTCGCACTCTTTGACTTCCAGCTCCACGGTTCTTCTTAACTTCTCCAACACTGGCTGGCGAGATAGCGCGGTAGCTGATGACGAACTGCTGCAACTCGAACACCCAACCACTTGATTCTCGGCTAGCCGTGATTTTAGCGTCTCAAACGCCTCCTGGTGCTTGAGTGTTCATTCCCATTTTGTTCCTTTTCGTAGCAGATCGTTCAAGGGCTTTGCGATTCCCGCGCAATCTGGGACGAATCGCTGATACCACGACGCCATCCCTATGAACTGGCGTACTCCCTTGACGGGGGTTGAAGCTCTGTAATTGCAGCGACCTTCCCCGGATCCATGCCGATCCCTTGGCTCGTTTATCGATGTCCCAAGTATAGCAGCTCCTGCCTGAAAAAATGACATTTTTCCGTGTTTATCCGCAGGTTCGCTGCTTTCAATCTTCTAAAAAACTCTTTTAGGTTCGCCATGTGCTCCTCCTTGGTGCGTCCGATCACGATGATATCATCCTGATATGCGATGGCGTGTGGAGTCATGTTCGGCCCTATGACCTGGTCAAGGGCCCTTTGAAACGTTGCCAAGGCTGAGTCCAACCCGAACGGCATCATCTTTCAATGGTACAGACCCTTCCCTGAAACGGTGAAGGCGGTGTACTTTCTGCTTTTCTCCTCTAGAGGGATCTCCCAATACCCGTCCTTCAAGTCGAGGCTGCTGAAGAATGTTGCCTCCCTCAGCTGCTCCAAAATGTGGCATCGGTTTATCTGTGGCATCGGGTACGCATCCTTTATTGATTTTGCGTTGATCTGTCGGAAGTCCACGCACATTCTCCATTGACCCGTCTTTTTCTTTACCATCACAATGGGTGAACAGTATGCGCCATTCGAGGGCTCAATGCATCCCCATGTATTTGTAGGTTTCCCCATGTGTTTTCGGGTTTTAGGGGTAATATCGCTGTTTTATGGGAATGTCGTCCTTCATTGCTATCCTGTGCTGCGTAATGTTTGAGCAGCCTTTTTGGCCTGCGAACGCCTCTAGCCCTCTCTCGATAAACCTTTTAATGCGTTCCTCTTTCCAATCCTCTGAGCATCCGGCCACTGCTAAGGACAGTCTATCCTCCAGACAGCCGCCCCATCTTTCCCTTTTGAATATCGTGACGCGGTGGCCTGCGCATGTTACTGTTGCGCCAAGCTCGCTGAGGAAATCACATCCTAGCACCAGGCTGTCCTCCATGCAGGCATCACCAGCAGGTTCAGGGTCTTTGTCTTGTTGCCGAAGCTTATTTGTGCCTGGAATGCAGCGCGTTTTTTCCGTATGGCTTCCATTGGCTAACTTCACCCGTCTCATTATCGCGACACGTTGCCCGGTGATTTCCATCCAGTTTTGACCTGTGATGTTCTGCCGTTCCGGCGGGCCTTGGCGCGGTTCCTCTCTCTGCCACCTCGGCGCCCACTATGTATTTTGGACGGCCGGATGGTGGAACTCGTCCCTTGGTGCTTTCTGGGTACATTGGTCCCTCTGGTACCTTGCTGCCTCACCATTCTGCGGCTCTTTTCTTCGCCACCTCTCGTCTATGGCCGGCTGACTGTGGCTCCACCTTTGTTCCGTGGCGACTTGCCTGTTAAAGGCCTCTTCCTCCTGCGCCAATTCCTCGAACTTTTCTGCCAGTCCCATCACTTCCTCTAAGGATGCGCAGGCGTATGGCCTTATGAACATCTTCATCCTTGACATGCAGTTTTTGACCAGCCTCTCGATTACTTCTTTGGTGGTTTTTCCTAATGGCTTCATTATGGACTGAAGGTCCACCATGTGTTCTTTGAATGGCTCTCCACGACGCTGTTTTCGTTGACGAACTTGGTCCGCCAACTTTTCAAAATATCCTTTCGGCAAGAAAAAGTTTTCATTCTTTATAGTTCATGATGACCCATCTTTGAGCCCTGCCCTGCAGTAGTTCTGGCATGGCTCTGAGGATCGTGTTTATGTCTAGAACATATGTTTTTGCAGACCACGTCACTCGGTCGAGGAACTCCAGTGGGTCCCCTGTTCCGTTGAGACGAAACGACCAGTCTCGCACCTGTCTGGCCACTTTGGCGAAATCTATCGGGGCCGGGACATATTTCCTTGACTGCGGCTTTATGTCCTTCCTATTTTTGGCTCCGGTACCGCCAAGCTCTCCATTAACCTCTCGGTTTTGCTGATTGCTCTCTGCCTGGGGGTGGATATTTGCCCAAACCTTTTCTCGAGTCCGTGCGTCAATGTCAGTACTTCCTCATCCTTGGATTCGTCGACCCACTTTGCCACTTAGGATCTCATCGTTTCCACAGTCCCGTCCGCAGGTAGGCCGAGCTCTCTACACATTTCGCTCAGCTTGACCTTTCTCAATGTGTAAATCCAATTTTTTTTCCCCATTTCTCTGCTATGTTATTCTCTAGGCTTAATGCAATCACGAAGGTT
Organism: Drosophila malerkotliana malerkotliana; assembly: GCA_018153235.1. Taxonomy (NCBI): domain Eukaryota; kingdom Metazoa; phylum Arthropoda; class Insecta; order Diptera; family Drosophilidae; genus Drosophila; species Drosophila malerkotliana. The sequence goes on from JAECXV010000159.1 coordinate 2,612,378, forward strand.
GGGCGCCAGGTGTAACGAACTGTTATTTCTGCTTCCGCTCGCCACAATTTGCCCTGGCTAGCGGATCCGTTCCACCGAACTTATAGATTCGACGTGATTGCCCAAGCCCAGGAAATAATACAAACAGCTTTAGATTTCCATACTCTTTATTTAGAGATCTCTTCATAATACAAAAGGTTTTCTTTCTCTCTTTCTCGTTGCTCCTCCGTTTCTACCGGCTCTGCCGTCGGCGTCTTCTGCGGGTTGTTCGGGACACGCCGCCGCTACTCCGTCGCCGATGCTACTCCTGTTGCCGCGCTGCTGGCGACTCCGCTACCTGTCGCCCTTCCGCTGGCCACACGCGGGCCTTCCTACCTCTGAGAGACATCCCCTTGGGTCGACTGCGACTGGTCAGACGGTTGGCAGTGCTCTTTCGCTCCACTACTCCCGGGAACCACCGTGCATACGTGCCAGGGGGCCGGGACTAGCAGTTGGCTACGGACTGTCGCCTCCGCTACCGGTGTAGCGGTGTCCCAGTGGACACCGTGCATACGCACCGGTGCCAGGTTTGGGAGTTTGTATGCAGACTGCCGCCTCCGCTACACCGGAACACTGTGCATACGCGCCAATGCCAGGTTTTTTTTTTTTTTTTTTTTTTTGGATTGCGCCATTGAGGTGAAAATCTATCCTAGATACTATTGGCCCGTACCAATAGCATGCACGATTCACCGGCATGTCTAGCCGGCGCCTACGTACTAAAGACACCCCCGCACACACCACAGACCCCGCGGTACCACTGCTAAGTATTACTTCGCGGGGAAGGGTTGCCTAATCTAGGCATTCTCCCTTAAGCGACGTTCATTTTCGAGTCTTCTTAAGTCGCCCTGTGTATAAGCTATCAACTGGCTTACCCAGTTCCATTGCTCCTGTGAGCTACACATGAATTCCACGAGCTGCTCTGGATCTGGTAGCGATCCGACGGTGGCACGATATCTCCTACAGTTGTATAAGATGTGCTCTGGGTCCTCGTCTGCTCCTGGGCAGTTGGGGCACATTGGACTCTCGTCGTGTCCGAATCTATGGAGGTATTTTCTGTACCCCCCGTGACCTGTAAAAAACTGGGTAAGCTGGTAACTAACCTGACCGTTATTCCTTCCGATCCACTCCTGGATGTTTGGGATTAGCCTGTGCGTCCATCTACCTTTGGTCGTTGCGTCCCACCTCTCCTGCCATGAGGATAATGCCGCTTGTCGGGCTGACCTCTTAATGGCCTCTCGGGATAAGTTCCTTCCCCGTTGCCGATTGGCTGCGTAGACTTCCTCCGCTTCATTAGCCAGAATATCAATGGGAATCATTCCGGCTAGAACGAGGGCGGCTTCCTCGGATATGGTTCTAAATCCGGATATGACTCGTAGGGCCGCTAGTCGGTACGATGCCCCTAGCTTTTTCTTAAGCCCCTGATGTCTTCTGACTGACGCAGTCCATATCGGCGCGGCGTACAGCAAGACCGACGTGACGACACTGGCTAAAAGGCGTCTCCTGCTTTCCTTTGGGCCTCCCACATTTGGCAGCATCCTTGAGAGTGCGCCTTGGATCCTTGCAGTTTTCATGGTGGAGTACTCCACGTGCGCTCCGTAGGACAACCTGTTGTCCAGCATTACCCCTAGGTATTTAATTGCCTCCTTTGAGGTGATGCAGCAGTTGCCCACCTGGATGGTAATGTACTCCACCTTCTTCCTGCTCGTGAAGAGAACTGCCTCCGTTTTATGTGCTGCTAGGTCCAATCCAGAGTCAGACATCCAGGTTGATATCCTTCGTATTGCGTTACTCGCATTGGTTTCCACGTCCTTGATTTCCTTCGCCACCACGAGCAGCGCCAGGTCGTCCGCGAAGCCGATGAGTTTGCATCCTGTCGGTAGTTCGATCCTGAGTACTTCGTCGTACATGATGTTCCAAAGAAGTGGCCCGAGGACCGATCCCTGCGGCACCCCCGCAGTCACCTCATAGGATTTTGGTCCTTCGTCCGTGTCGTACAGCAGTGTCCTATCTGAAAGGTAGCTGGATAATATTAGTTGTAGGTATCTAAGAGTTCCTGCCAAGAACAAGGCTCGTTGGATACATGTCCAATTAGCCGAGTTGAAGGCGTTGCGGATGTCCAGTGTTACCATCGCGCAATACTCCTTATCTCCCCATTTCCACCGGGTTCCCGCGATGGCTGCTTCCGCCGTGTCGGTCACGGCTTTGATGGCGTCCACCGTGGAGCGCGCCTTCCGGAAACCGTACTGGCTGACCGAGAGCGTTCCTTTTGCCTCAGCGAATTTCGAGACGCGAGTAGCTATGGCCATCTCGAGGACTTTCCCAACCGTGTCTAGGAGACATATGGGCCTGAATCCTGATGGGTCGTCTGTCGCCTGGTTCCCTTTCGGCAGCAGAATGAGGTTCTGCCTCTTCCACTTTTTTGGAAAAGTGCCGTGCTGAAGACACTTGTTGAAGGTCTCAGCGAAGACCTCCGGTTTCTCCTGCATGGCCTGCCTCAGGACGGAATTCGGCACTCCGTCTGGTCCTGGAGTCTTTCTAGCCTTAATCCTTTTTGCGTAGTTCCGGATCTCCTCTTCCGTAACTGGCGTAAACGGCTCCCCATCATCGGCTGGTATAGTCTCCCTTTTTGGCGGGTGCTTCGGGAACAGAGCCTCCACTATTTTCCTTAATAGGGCAAGTTGGTCTTAGGTGCTCTTGCCCTTTAAGCCTTTTCATGACGACCTTGTAGGCTGTGCCCCATGGGTCCACCTCCGCCTCGTCGCAGATTTTTCGAAAGCATTCCCGTTTGCTGGCTTTTATAGCCAGTTTCAAGGCCCTCTTAGCTGCCTTGAACTCCTCCGTTCTTGTGGTTAGGTCCTCTGAGCCTCTTGCCCTTTGGAAGCGTCTTCTTGCCCGCAGGCAGGCGGTCCTTAGTTGCTGAATGTCCTGGTTCCACCAGTATACTGATGCTCCTCTTCTGCTGGGTTTCCTCCTAGGCATGGCACTGTCGCAAGCATCTGATAGTGATCCTGAAAGTTCTTCCGCTGCTCCCTCCGGGGAGGATGATGAAGTCCGGTCTAGCGTCTGCAGGGTTACCGAGAGTGCTTCTCGATCCAAACGCGAGTCCTTCCATTTCGGTCCTGTCACCTTGGGAATCCGTTTCCTACTTACCCCTCCAAGGGTAAAGTGTATGGCCTGGTGGTCGCTGAAAGTAAAAGCATCACTGACCTCCCAGTTGCACCTCCTTATTAGTGCGCTGCTAACGAAGGTGATGTCGATAATAGATCCACGCCCTGCCTTGCTGTACGTCAGCTTTTGGCCTCTATTGGGCAAGACCACGTCTAGTGCCGCAAAGTGTTCCAGTAGACTGGTACCCCTCTCGTTCGGTGCTCGGCTTCCCCACTCCGGGGACCAGGCGTTGAAGTCCCCTCCAATGACCACCGGCGATCTGCCTCTTGCATCCGCTACCAGGCTTCGTAGCATTCTTTGGTAGCGCGAGATTTCCCATCTTGGCGGGGCGTAGCAACTGTAAAATGTAACCCCATTTATTTTGGCCCGGACAAAACCTTCGCTGGATGTCCTAATGTCCTGTGGAGCCGTCTCCGTTGACCACAGAGCCGCACCCTTGCAGCTGCTTGTCAGCCATCCGTTTCCTGGGATGCTCCTATATGGTTCCGAGATGAGGACTACCTGTGTCCTTTCGTCTCTGACCGCCTGCCTAAGCAGCGACTGAGCCGCCTCGCAATGGTTAAGGTTGAGCTGGGTGCACTTCATTAGCTTTTCCTTAGTGAGAGGGCGCTCCTAAACATCGGACATTTCCCACTTCCTGCTATATGTCCTGCTTCCTTCCCGGCGTTGCTGCAGAACGCACACCTTGGCTCTTCCGCGCAGTCTTTTGCCATATGGCCGTCCTTGCCACATCTCCTGCACATTCGTGAGCGGTCGATGGCGCTCTGACATTGTTTCGCCATATGCCCAAACTCGAGGCATCTGAAGCACTTAATGACTCTGGTCCTTTCCCTGAGTCTGCACCGCACCCAGCCTACCTTCAACCAGCCTACCTTCATTGCTTTCCGAGCACACGCTGCAGGCAGTCTGATTATGGCCGTCTGCGTCTGGCCAAAAGCCTTCCTTAAAAGGATGTCGCTTACCGGCACTCCTGGAGATTCCACCAGCTTTCCAATGGCTTCAGAAACCTCCTCCTTTGTAGTGATCTCGTCCAGATCCCTGCACTCGATTTCGAGCTTGTGCGACAAGGAGCGCACTTCCACCTGATCACCTACCGATTCCGAGACCAGGGCTTTGAAAGCTGCTGTTTCCTCCCCTGACCTCTTCAGTTGGAGCAATAGCTCTCCTTTCTGGGTCCTCCTAATCCTCGATACCGCTTCGCCTAGTCCTTGCAGCTTCTTGTCCTGCTTCACACGTCGCAGGATGTCGGCGTAGCTAGATTCGCCCTTAGCCGTGACCAGTACGTCCGCCCTTGGCTTCTCCTTTGGCATTGAGCTAGTTGCCCGCTGCTTCTTCGGCAGTTTCTTTCTTCCGTCCTCGTTCGTGTCGCCTCCTGCGAAGTCTCCCTCTTGCTCCTCTTGTTGTTGGGGGGGTCTGGGCCTGTTCCCTTCCTTCTGGGTTCCGCTACCGGTCGAAAAAGGGGCGATGTTTGTGACGCCTGGTGGGATTTAGGCGCTTCCTTACGTCCCTGCTCGTCCGTCTGAGCGGTCAGTCGCTCGTAGAGAGCTCGGATGCTCACTATGGTGTCGCCTCTCCAACTGAATTCTGTGATGTGATATTACTCATTTTAGTGGGTCCCAACTTCTGAGCCGTTGTCCTTAGGTGTTATGCGTCCTTGATCCCATGGTTACCTTTGCGCGCAGTGAGGTCCATGCTAGGGGTGACTCTAGCCTTTAGGAGGTGTAGAGTTCAGAGCCAGATCCGCGTTGGTCAGGTTTGGTTTATCTGAGCCTGCACGGTCAGCTTAGTGGCGACACCTAAAAGCCTTTTCTGGAGACTTGCCAAATTTTAGCGGGACGGGGGCAGACGCTTCATTAGCCTGGCAGCCATTTCGGCGGGAGTTCACTCCGCGTACTCAGGTGCCAGAATACAGCTGTCCGTCAGCCCAGGGTTCGTCGTTTCAAGTTCCTTTATTCCAGTTGCCTATCCCAGGGCTTTACTGGACTCAGCCCTGGTCGCTTTCTCGCTATTTTGAAGGAGATGCCTTTCGGGTTATGAAGAAAGGTTGCGAGTAGCTCTTTCCCTTCTTTCCTGCAGGGGTATCCCCCTGCCCTAACAATCCCCTCTTACGACAAACCATAGCTTGTTCCGGTAGTATTCTTGGCTCCCGCTGACGGGCGGGAGGGGGTTAAACGTTGGGAGGTAGGCAGGGCTAAGCTATAGCCCGCGCCGGCAGGTATGCTCCATTTGGAGGGGCGCTTTTTGGTAGCGCCAACTAGCGCCGTCTACAGCTTTGCACTTGCATTGTGCAAAAGTGCATTGCACTTTTTGGTGGGTGGTTCGCGTTCTTTCCGGAGAAAATATCTCACGGAAGCAAAAAGAGCTGCATAGAGAGTGACCGGAAGAGAAAGTGATTTCCCCGTCTCTTACCTTGGCGTTGGCGCCATCAATCCGGACGCGTCGGATGAACCCGGATTAGGGCGTTTCGAGGCAGGCCTCGATGTTTCCTTACAGGTAAGACCCTCACACACCTGATGAGCACCTTTATTTGACACTAATTTTTCGCGCCCTATGTGATTTTTTTCAATGTCCTATGTGATGAGTCATTTATTGATCGCCGCTATCGCTTCTTCAAGACTTTTACCATTCTACACTATTATCATCGGTGTTAATCGATGTGCTGTTATAGTAAATCAAATTCTGTACAGTAGTGTAGTGTTTTTAAAAACACTGCACTCATTCTATAGTGTACAGCAGAGGTCGGCACGGCCCTATCTCGGGGGCATAGGAAATTTCTCTGCCCGAGCTCTGCCACACACACACAGTATAAATGTGTGAAACGTCATGCTCAAAGCCTACTTTCTGCTATTCGTTACTGACACTAATGCGGTAAAATCATATCAATGTATTGGGGTGCCGACCACTGGTGTACAGTATACTCTATAGGTCGGAACAAAGTAGCACATTTTCAGTGTACTCACTTCGAGTGAGTACAATATATCGTTGTACTTTTTGTTAGTGAGTACTAGATTTATGCGTTTTTCAACACGCTGTACAGTTTGTGTGTTGACGTGTACAAGTTAAATTTTAAGTTACATATTTTTTTTATCTGTCTAGGGTTTTTAAAAATTAAAAATAAAAAGCAGCGTTTTCCAGTTTATGCTGACACTTATGCTGGCACTTGCAACCTGTTCGGATTTCGTCCACTTGGTCAAAGAACGCGTATATTTATCGTTTGATTTATTAATATGCAACAATGTATGAAGTACAGTGCGTATTCGATATATGTGCATATTTCATGTGCATATGTGACTCATTATGATGGTGGCTTGAAGGTTCAATTTTCTGTCATGCTACGGATTTTATTTACGGAATAACATAATTTTTAATGCTCTGAATAAATTTTTTCCTGAAGTCCCATCATTATTGTCAACAAAACCACCTTGGCTTAAAAAACGCCTTTCTCGACTTAAGAACACGAAATCGAGAACTTACAAAATGTTTCTTAAGTCAGGAACCTTGCTTTATCATTACAATTTTTTATATATTCGTAACAAGTTTATCATTCTCAAAAATCAACTGTATAAGCGTTATATAATGTATTGTAAGTAAAACTTTTTGTGTCAAGCTCCTTCTATTCTTTTGTCAATATGAAAAGTAACTCAAATCTTTTTCCTCCTTCCCTATCATATACAAATATCTCACATTCTTCAGAGCTTGGTGTTGTTAATCCCTTTGCGTCATTGTTTCAAACAACTTTTTTGTTCGATTCATATAACCTCAATTCTTCTTATCTCTATAAATTACCCCACATAAACAACATTTATTTGTCAAAATTTCAATATCACGATGTGTTCAAAGCACTTTTAACGATAGATATCTCATTCTCTGCTGGTAACGTCCCTAGCTGTGTTCTAAGGTACTACACTAATACCTGTTACCATCCTCTAATTTTCTTTTTCAATTTATTCTTCCAAGTTTCTTACCCTTGCTGAGGGTATTATAATTTTGTCCAAAAGTGTGCAACGCAGTGAAGGAGACATTTTCGACCCTATAAAGTATATATATTCTTGATCAGGATCACCTCCTGAGTTGATATGAGCATGTCCGTCTGTCTGTCCGTCTGTCTGTTTCTACGCGAACTAATCTCTCAGTTTTAAAGCTATCGACTTGAAATTTTGCAGACACTCTTATGTTCTTATTGCACGCAGTATATAAGTTGGAACGACCGGGATCGGCCGACTATATCCTAAAGCTGCCATATAACTGAACGATCGGAAATGACCCAACTTTTTTGTTTTTGAAGATAAAAATCGTCAATATGTCGCCCTAATCAATACGTCGCCCTAATCGATATGTTAGATTTTAAGTTTATCTTGAACATAAACCTTGTCAATCTTAAATCATGAACGTTAACTAAAATTTGATTTTCTGAACTCAACTAATGTCTTAGCGGTCGTGGGTAAAAGGGGTCACCAGAGTTGAGCTCAAGGATGGTGATCATAGGTTGGGAGGGCTAATCGCGATCACATCTACACCAGTGGTATCGCCTCGCTCACACTTTCGCGCTTATACACATTTCTACTCTCTCCGTTAGAATTTGGGACTTCTATAAATTTATACCTGTTCTATCTTGCAATTTATTTGCCAGCACGCTCAATTGTTGTCTTTAGATTATTAATATGTAACTTGTGCGATCCTTCCGAAGCAAGACCACCACCCCCTAAGCCGACGAGCAAGAGCCGGACTCTATAGCGTGCCCCAGCAAGGACTGGTCGTTCTCAACACACACCGTTACACGTTACAGATGCCAACGCCCATCAACAGTGGGGAATCACTGACACTAACGAGATAGGTGAGTCAATTTTCGATTTTATCCTAAGCTCAAATCTTCTGGGAGGTTACAAGGGCACAAAACCCACCTTCAACGTCAAGAACAGAAGGGAGGTACTTGACATTACTCTTCACTCAAACTCTTTAGCAGGGTTGTTAGATGAGGGTTGTTAGATGAGGAGTCCTAGAGAAGCGCGTCTTCTCGGTGCGATACATAGAATTAGTGGTCGAATTTGAGAACTTCACTCAGCTAGCAGTACGCAATCCTAGGCAAACTGAGAACTCTACAAGAAGATCCTGCGGGGAACTTCCAACAAGGGACGTTAACAGCAGACCTCGACACGATGGTGGGTACGCTAACGGTGGCTTGCGCCAGGGCTTTTAATAGGGGCTGTCCCAAAAGTAGATTGGGCAGTAGCAGGTCAAAGAAACCACCATGGTGGTCGCAAACACTTGCGCCCCTTAAAAACAAGACCCGTAAACCCCTTAACTTCGCTAGTAAAGCAAACACAGAAGTAGCTTGGGAGGCGTATAAAACGGACCTCAAGCAGTACGACATGGAACTGCGTAGGACAAAGAGGAATGCCTGGACCAGGATCTGCACGAACATTCAGGGGTCACCGAGACTTCCCGACTCAGGAAGGTCCTCGCATCCACAGCACCAAATGTAGGACACATTAAAATCTCGGATGGTAGCTGGACCACGTCCAGCAAAGCGAACCCTAGAGGCTCTTACAAATGCACAATTACCAAAGTGTTCTTAGGAAAAAACATTTTAGGAAACTTAGAGCCAGGTATCGGTACAGGTATCGTGTCCGAGCCGTCATCACGGACGAAAGTTGTCTTCATACCCAACACGGGAAATTGCACTGCTCCGCTGAGGACTTCAGACCAATAAGTCTGTCGTCCTCCCTCCTCAAGACATTGGAGAGGCTTTTTAGCCTGCATATTCATCTTATTATTAAAAAGAACAAATACCAAATGATATTTCAGGATCACAGCACCCGTATATCCACGGAGGGCCGATTCATGGAAACTGTTTTTCACGAGATCACTAAAATGCACTTATTGATTAAGAATACGCGCTTATTGCTTTTCTAGAAATAGAAGGTGCGTTTAACAGCATCCTGAAATGTTTAATAATCAATGCACTGACGAGACAAGGGATCAATCCTGATAGAGCAGATCCTGGTAAACAGGACTGTTGAGGTGTCTAAGTCTATTCAGACTTATTTCTGAGTATAGTCTATTCAGAGATCCGTCAAGAGAGGCACTCCGCAAGGAGGTGTACTCTCCTCTCTTCTCGGAAACGTGATGGTTAACACCACGTTGCAGGTCCCGTTGCAGGACACAACCCAGCCGCCTCAACCAAATCTAAAACTACCTACGAGCAGAGACTAACCTAAATTTACTAGTGAAAACATAAACATCTATCCTCAATTTATTTTTTCCTGAGATCAAATAAAAGTCTTGTAGATACAAACTACAAACCAGGTTTAGAAACAGGTTGATTTTTCTCCCTCTACGAATTTCTAAAAAATTATAGGTGGTTGTTCTCTAAGCAAGAATTTGAACTCCTGGGAACTTTTGCGTGAAAACTTAGTGAAGGAATGAAAACCTTCGATATGCGTGACATTAAGATTGAGTTCAGTTCAGATATCTTTTCATATTTCCTGAACAATTTTTTTGTTGTATTGATAGAAAATATATATAAAAAATTTAAAATGGCTTTGGACCGATCCCCTGATAAGATACCATTGGGAGATAGCTTAAAGCCTGCATGTTCCATTTGTAAGGCTGAGTTTGAAACGGCAGTCAAATCATTGAGTACGCCTTGTAATAGGCGGTGCACAGAATCCCTCTTTCAGACAAGCAGACTCTGTCCGGAGTGCAAATACCAATGAGGGCCATCAAGGGCCATTTTTTCGAGCTAAAATTCAAGGGGCAATGTAAAAACCAAAGCACAAAAAGCTAGCCTGACGGTGGTAGTAGAACGATTTCCGTTTTTTGCCAAGTTAGGATTGGGCAAAACACAGCTGATCAGTCACAGCATCAACGTGGGGTTTGCTAAAGCAGTGAAGCAAAGGCATTATCTCGTCTCGCCAGCAGTAAAGAAGTATGGGGAGGTTGACAGGATGCTGAAGTTAGGAGTAATCATGGAGGTCTTCCGTAGAAACTTTTAGCATAGTAACTTTGCAACCGTGTATAGGGCCAAGCGTGGCCCGAAGTATGTCAAAGCTAGGATAAGAAAGAGGACCGGCAAGGCGATCTTTGAACTAGAAGATAGGCAAGGACGATTTATAGGAATGTGCCATGCAAAAGACTTACGGCAGTGAGTCCTGCCTCTGTGGGTGATCTGTTAAGGAACCATAGCGATCCTAATCCAGCTCATGAGAAGGGCAGGATTGTAACAGAGGCAGGCTGACAGTGGAACTAGGTGGTAACGCTTAGAAAATATCGATAGGGGGAAAAAGGGTTAGGAGTTGGCAGCCCTGCAAACGGTTAGGATCGGGTATGATCAAAGGAGTGTGTCAAAAAGGCCGGAGGATAGAAATTGTGTTTTCTTTTCACTTTGAGACGGCGATAGCGAAGCAAGTGGCTTTTACAGAGAGATATTCGACCCCCAACAATAACGGTTCAGATAACGGAGAGGATAGCTGTCCCGGAAACCATTGCGGAGCACGAGTCTCTAAAACGGCGAAGATATAGTAATTCGTAGCAGAAGAAAAGCTCTTTTTTCCGGGCAAGTGGCGTTCGTAGCGAAGCTCGGACGTGAAAGGCGAAGGTGAGTGTAAGGCACTGAGGTCAACCAGAGGCTTTAATAGAGTTTTTCTTAGGGATAGGAAATAACGGAGTCTTAGCAAACACGGCGGTGTGCGTCACGAGCGGTGAAATTTGGAGTAGCTGTCTCCGTGGGCCCCCCAGCGACGGCGAGGAGAAGAAGGCGCAGGTGTCCACAAGGGATACGTAGCACTTGCGGCAGCCAAGAAGAAGCAAGGAGGGACGAAGCAGTCGAAGTACAGGCGCTATTTTAACCTTAACCCCATCAAGGATCGCGTCTAACCGTAGTTTTAGGCGGAGATCAGGGCATAGACCCGGCGAAGGCGGTCCCAAAAGCGTGGGCCAGCTTTTGCTGGTGAATGTTGCCGAGTGTAGGCTATTCGCGATCGTGTTAATACTCCGATGAGGGAAAAATCATCCAAAAGGCGGGCGTGCATGTGTGGTTTCCTTTGTGATTGTAAAGGTTTTTTTTCGAGTTTGAATAAGTTTTGAACAACTCCCCTAAAGGTGGCATACTGGAAGCGCTTTCAACATTGAGACGACTGGAAAAAATGGTGAGTGACAACAGGCATTAAGATTAAGGTCCGTTCGTTGGCATCTATATCTTGGACATTCCCCAAACTCGGGTATGACACTCGTGTTAACCCTACTGCGATAGCTTCAGTCAGGCTGAGCAAGTGAATCCATCCATTATTTCCAACTCAGAGCCCTGAAGCCCTGACTTCCTTATTGGTCGCGCTTCAATGTTCGCTATCGGAATCGGCCGTAGACCGATGTGAAGAAACCGTATCTCGCATTCTGTATTATTTTTCGAATTCTAAATAGTTACGATTAGGCGATTAAGATTTTCGATTTACCTTCTAGTTTATGGCCGACATTTTAGATTTAAGAGATTTTGAATGGAGTTTAGTAATCTTCAGTTTGCAAGTTCTGAATTTAATAGAGTATCATGTGGAATTAAATAAAAAAAACACCCGACCGTTTCAGGATGCCGTAGTGGGCAGAACGCTAGCCCAAGGAGTCTTCACTAAAGAAATATAGTTAGGCCTGCACTTTTAGATAGGCTAAGCACGCATTGTATTAAATTCGAACCCTATGATGAATAGCAGGAACCCTGCGGGGAGAGACGAGTTTATAGGAAACCCATCCACTAGCCGACGAGGTCTAGGCCGGCAATCGCGTGCGCCTCATCTCTCACCCGATACTATCGAGTGCAAAGTTTCCGCGGTATATCTGTCCGTTACACATCCGCTCTCACAAATGGATTAATACTTGATATTTTTATTAGAGGTTTGCAGGAATACATTATTGCCTCAGCCATAGAATACATCCGAATGGAATAGAATGAATGAGTGCAAGAGACACAACGAATTGAGTGAGAGAGTAAGAGAGCATTCTAACTCATGGGCATTCTCTTGCTTTGAAACAGAGTGAATTGGGGTGGGAAGGAAGAAGAGTGCTTTTGGAATAAGGAATGCAGCCGAATATCTCGAATGGTTTTTAACACACTCTATGCATTTATTTATTTTCTTCTGTTGAGCAAAACGCTTCTTTTTATACTTCTTTTATAATGAGGGGATGACCGGAAGGTAAATTATGTTTTTTTACTTAAGGTTTTAAACTGTTATTATTTTCTTAGTGTTTTTTGTTTAGTTTTCCCAAATTAAATTATTTTACAAAATTTTTGTTGGCTTTCTAAGTAATAATTAATAAATATTGAAAATATTACATTTTTATAATTAAAATATATAAAATAAAATATATAATATAATAATGAATATTTCTGAAAAAAAAACAATGACTTGCTTCCACTTTTGAATTATTTTATTATCAGCGTCCAAAAATTCAGGCAATTATGCACCGAAACAATTCGAATGCGAACTGTAACTCTAACTCATTCAATTCGGTTTTCATCCCCCGAATGTTGTGCGAGTGAGACCTGTACAGTCGCACTCACTCATTTATTAATTTTCCTCTCAGCATTCTATCTCACTCAGTTCATTTTCAAGGTTGTGCATTTGAATGTCGTTTTTTAGCTATTCATGCAGACCTCTAATTTTTATACCCGGTAGTCTAGGTGTTTAAGGGATTTACCATAGAAAAGGAATTATCTTCGTTTAGCCTAAAAAATACCCAACTCTTAATCAGCATTAACAGCCATGTCGTTATAGCCAAGACCTCTATAATACCGACGCAGTTTAAGTTTTTTAACTTAAGGGGGGACATCTGAGTAACAGGCAAAAAAAAAACCGATTTTCTGGAATTTTTTTTGGCCAAATGAAAAACCCGATCGAAAACTTGTAAATGAGGTTTTATTATATTATATTTAAAGTACAAAATCATTTTTTTTTTTTATTAAATCGAAAACAAAATGGTGGCTTTGCAGCCTTTATTCGTAGGCCCTATTTTTTAAAGGGGGTCCATGGCCGAACACCTAACGTCCTTAATTTTTGATCTAGAACAAAAAATCAAGTTTGTTGATAGTTTCTGTACATCAACGGCTATCGACACACGTAGGATTTTTTCGATATATTGATTTTTTGCGTGATTGAAAAAAATTTTCAATTTTCACGAACAAAAAACGTCACATAATTGTTGATAAAAAAAAAGTAAGCAATATACAAAAACGTGTGTCGATAGACATAGGTATTCTGAGTAGACTGTCAAAATTTTGGATCGATAAGTTAAGAGTTGTTCGAGTTATGTGTTCGGCCACCTCAAAAAAAGCGGTTTCGAGAAAAACGCGCTTAAAGTTTTGAGTACTGTGGGATACACCTGTGAGACATCGCGCAGAATGGAAAATTTAGACACTTAGACACTTTTGCCGGACTCTATCTTTTCATATGTCATTTTTAAGACCCTAAAGAATTTTTTAAGCGAAAAAAAAATGTTCGATTTTTTCAAAACTACTCAGATGTCCCCCCTAAACATAAAAAAGGTTTTTACAGGTCAAACTATTCATATAACAAACTAGCAAAACCGGCAAACGTTGTTTTGCCCATTTTTGTTTTCTAGAAGGGCTAGTTTTTTTTTTCATTTATTTTGGGTTATAAATATTTTACAGTATTTCCAGTACATCCAGTATTTTCACGTATAGCAACTTTCCCATCGCCTGTATCTAACAGTTGTTAAGAGAAAATTTCGGCGTATGGATCCCGAAGCATTTGAACGCGCATATTCTTCGTCAGATGCACTTTTTTAACATTACGCCACAGTCGCGATGATTTTAAGGTAGCATTAATTTAATTAGCGTACGTTGAACGTGGAATAACGGGAAGAGTTTGTCTGAAATCACCTAAAGGGAGTAACAAAACTAATTTTTCATTGTTTTTTCTAAATGTAAAATCCAATGCCTCAAGCGAATGTTTACGTGTCATAGTGCATTCATCCCAAATAATTATTTTACATTGTTTCATCACTATGCCCATAGACGATTGTTTTTTTATGTTGCACACTGCATCTGGAGTGCATAAAAACACAGGCATTCTTTTTCCAAAGTACCTATAATCACTTTGGAATAAGCAGAATATTCAACATCAGGCTCTTACTGGAATGGTACTCGAAGAAATGGCCCTGATGTAAACCCTCGATGAACTTGTTGGCGTTGTTGGTCAATCCTACTTTTAACTTTGAGTCTGACCGCTTCTCTTCGTTGCAATTGTCTTTATTGATTACGTTCATCTCGTGCCTCTTTCGATAGTGATTCACGTAACTGCGGCATGGTCACACGCGCATTTTCATTATCTTCTTCGATTTGTTATCCTGATCTGCGTTCTCTTCTATCTCGCGCGGCTCTAGAATTGACCGTTTGACGACTCAAATTGGCCCAATTTGGTGTAACATAACAGGACTTTCTTTTATATGTATAGCTAGTTTTTTGTGTGGAGAATAAAATGCATCCAAATTGGCCGGAATTTGGAATTTTTGAGTCATACATATTTATGTATATTTCGATTCATATACTGACAATTTTGATTTTGATACAATTTTGAACACGGTGATATCGGAGACTTAAGGGGTTATATACCTTCTTTGTCGAAGAAAATGAGCAAAGTGCGGATTTTTTTTTTAGGTATGTAGCAATTATTTAATTACACGGATGTTTTAATTTTTTGATAGTACACTTTATTAACAATGTTTGTGCAAATTTTGGTGGACAAAATATTAAATAGTTTTTAAGGGGTGGCTGTTTCCCTTAGAGACCTTTTTTTTTAGAGCCTTGCGGTGACAGTTCCCCAGGTCAAACAGGTCAACTTAAACCATAAAAGTAAAAATATTTCATTAGTTTAGAGTAATCTCTTGTGCTTGAACGATCGATTTTAAAATTTTTTGTTTTTGTTTGGATATGGCAGCGTTTTATGCTAAAAATGAACGTTTTGGTCTCTAGAAATTTCACTAAAAAATTTATTTCGCCGAAAAAAAGTTTGCGCGTGGAAAGTCGATCGTTCAAGCACAAGAGAATTTCATTACGAACATTTTAAAAAAAAATTTGAAGTAAATCGGTTTAGTAGTTTTCCGCCAATCCATGTTACCGCAAAGTCATTATTCAAGAAACACCATTTCGAGATATTCGCGTTTAAAGTTTCAAGTTCAGTTCAAGGCCGCAACGAGGCGTGCGATTAGGAGCGCTGTAACTTTTTTCTACTGTTCCAATCTCTATGAAAATTTGGGAGAATGTTCTCAAGGAGTTGTTCTTCAAGATAAACCACTAAAAAAATTTCGTTTTTTTGAAAATAAAAAAGGTATATAACCCCTTAAGAGGTAGAATTATCCGTTTTGAAACTTTGACTCCTATCGTATCCACGCAGATCAAGTTTTTGTCAAAGTTTTCACACGCCCTCTCCGGTCCCCAAAACTGAAGTCTTGTAGCGCTACTTCAAAAAAGTTTGTGGAAAATTTATTTTCAAAATCTACAAATCAAAATTCAGAAAAATCGAACCACTTTTAGAGAACTTATAAACTTTTTATTTTGGTTCCTCCTAGATTGCTTTACTTGTTATAAATAGAACAAAGTAAGATCAAAAAGATAACTGTTAATCTCACAATCATCGTATTACTCTCTTCTTTTGTTACGTTGTTTTTGTTGAGAGTCTACACTTTAAAAGGTATTTTTTACTTTTAATATATATATGTACATATATACTTTTAAAGACTATAACCGTCCTTCCTAATTTGTATTTAGAACCTACAAGCCTCAGTTCGTAGCCCCAATACGCCAAAATTTTGTCAAAAATATATATTTTTTAATTGTTTTACCGCTTAGTACACTTAGCCACACAAACAAGCCAAAATGTTTTTTTAAAATTATAAATTATTGAATTAAGATTGCAATATAGATAACTCTCTATTGCGTGGGAAAAGACTTTAGTAATAAGTTATCGTAATCTGATTTTTTGGCGAAATATAAAAAAGGAGACTTGGAAGTCAATTATCTAAAGGTGGCAAATTGAATTAATAATAGTAACAGTAATTCTGTTAGCAAACAAATTAAAAATGGTATTTTACGATTTATATATATATATATATATATATATATATATATATATATATATATATATATATATGTATATAAATATATTTATATGTATATATATATATATACGCATTTATTTTTTATGTACCATATTACAGTTACTTTTTAAATTAGATTACATATATATGTATAGTCACCTGATCACCTACCGATTCCGAGACCAGGGCTTTGAAAGCTGCTGTTTCCTCCCCTGACCTCTTCAGTTGCAGCAATAGCTCTCCTTTCTGGGTCCTCCTAATCCTCGATACCGCTTCGCCTAGTCCTTGCAGCTTCTTGTCCTGCTTCACACGTCGCAGGATGTCGGCGTAACTAGATTCGCCCTTAGCTGTGATGACCAGTGCGTCCGGCCTTGGCTTCTCCTTGGGAATTGAGCTAGTTGCCCGCTGCTTCTTCTGCAATTTCTTTTTGGGGCCAACCAGCTTCCATTCTTGGACCTCCTTGCTCGCCTGAGTTTCAGGTTCCACGGTCTGCCCTAGTGTCCTGGCTTCCGCCCTCGTTCGAGTCGCCGCCTGCGCAGTCTCCCTCTTGCTCCTCTTGTTGTTGGGGGGGTCTGGGCCTGTTCCCTTCCTCCTGGGTTCCGCTAACGGTCGAAAAAGGGGCGATGTTTGTGACGCCTGGTGTGATTTAGGCGCCTCCTTACGTCCCTGCTCGACCGTCTGAGAGGCTAGCCGCTCATAGAGAGCTTGGATGCTCACTATGGTGTCCCTCATTGGCTGGTGGATGGACCTCCTTTTGCCGTCCTCCAGCATCTCCACTAGCTGCGCGATCTCCTTCCCGAGGTCCTGCAGTGTTGTTGCGTCTCCAGCCTTCTGGTTTTTACTCCTGTTCTGGTCTACTCGGATTCCTGAAATAGGAGGGGTACCCCCCAGCTTGCTGCTGGGAGATCTTGCAATTTTGCAGCTTTTTGCGAAAGCCGCCTCTCCAACTGTATTCTGATTTGTGGTAATACTCATTTTAGTGGGTCCCAACTCCTGAGCCGTTGTCCTTAGGTGTTATGCAGTCGCGTCCTTGATCCCATGGTTGCCTTTGCGCGCAGTGAGGTCCATGCTAGGGGTGACTCTAGCCTTTAGGAGGTGTAGAGTTCAGAGCCAGATCCGCGTTGGTCAGGTTTGGTTTATCTGAGCCTGCACGGTCAGCTTAGTGGCGACACCTAAAAGCCTTTTCTGGAGACTTGCCAAATTTTAGCGGGACGGGGGCAGAAGCTGCATTAGCCTGGCAGCCATTTCGGCGGGAGTTCACTCCGCGTACTCAGGTGCCAGAATACAGCTGTCCGTCAGCCCAGGGTTCGTCGTCTCAAAGTCCTTTTTCCAGTTACCTATCCCAGGGCTTTACTGGACTCAGCCCTGGTCGCTATCTCGCTATTTTGGAGGGGATGCCTTTCGGGTTATGGAGAAAGGTTGCGAGTAGCTCTTCCCTGCTTACCTGCAGGGATATCCCCCTGCCCTGTCAGTCGCCTCTTACGACAAACCAGAGCTTGTTCCGATAGTATTCTTTGCTCCCGCTGCCGGGCGGGAGGGGGTTAAAGGTTTGGGGGTTTCAAAAAAAAGATTATGAATATATAAATATAAATATAAATATCAATATACATATATAATATAACCCTAACGCTAGGCTAGGGTATAGCCCGCGCCGACAGTTATGCTCCATTTGGGGGAGCTTTTTGATAGCGCCATCTATCGGCGTCTACCGCCCATCCGTCTTCGTTGCCCCACACTGTCAGGGCTGCATTAGTAAACAGCTGACAGTGCATTGCTCTTTTTTGGTGGGTGGCCACGCTCGTGTTCTTTCCGGAGAAAAATCTCACGGAAGCCGGAAGAGCTGCAAAGAGAGTGACCGGAAGAGAAAGTGATCTCCCCGTCTCTTACCTTAGCGTTGGCGCCATCAATCCGGACGCGTCGGATGAACCCGGATTAGGGCGTTTCGAGGCGTGCCTCGATGTTCCCTTTCAGGTAAGACCCTTGCGCACCTGATGAGCACCTTTATGTAACACTATGTTTCGCGCAGGCACTATATGCGGCTTGCGCTTCGGGGAGCGCCACACTACGCGTCTGTCCGCTTCGACCTCCAACCTCCAACCTGAGCCAATGCCAGGTTTGGGAGTGCGTGTGCGTGTCGCCTTCGCTACACCGGGACACCGTGCATACGCGCCGGTGCCAGGTTTGGAATTTGCAGTGTTACTGACCGTGCGTCGCGCTCCCGCTACACCGGGACAGCGTGAATACGCGCCGGCGAGCCCGAATTTGTAGTGGCGGGTCTGGTGACCGGGGTGCTCTCACTCGGTCTTTGACTTGGGCGTGAGTTCCCGAGTCGGCCTATCCTTGTTTCGCAGGACCACGCCTGTTGGTTGCGATTCCAGGAATCGGTACTCCCCACCTTGGTTTGGTCTTGTGTCTCGTCCTTTACGTTTCGTGTACACCGGGCGTGCGATCCGGAGTCGGTCTACCTTGTTTCGCAGGACCATGCCTGTTGGTTGCGATTTCAGGGTTCGCTAAGGCATACGCCAGACTTCTACTTTCCTCACTTCCTTCCAAGGTTACCTGCCGTGTTCGGGAATGGACCAACTCGACTATACTGCCCTGAGTTTGTAGAGGAACGTCCAGCAATGGGTCCTTTCCTCACTTGTCCTTTCGCTCTCCTTGCGTTTGGCTGTCGCACTTTCCAAAGGCGATCCTTCAACTCAAACAAACCGAATCCTTTTTAGAAACGCTCTAACACTTGAATGGCGGACTCTCCACAGGCGGTCCTCCAATTCAACGCTACAAGCTTCCTAAAAAGACTCGTCCCGATCCGCTCCAATGGGCCTCCTTTTATACTGGCTGGAGCTCCCGTTAATCCTCCCGGATTCTGCTCCTGCCGTTAATCCTGTTTCCATAATCACGCCTCTTTCCCGTTGGCGGGTCGCCGTCTGTGGCCCCTCATTTCTCCTGGCCATGGATATCTGCTGCTTTTATGTGGTGCACGTCCAGGGCCTGCTGCATCCTGCATCCCCTTTGCTCCTTGGTCCACCTTTGCTGCTCACCCCGCCACACTTTCTAAGGCACGCCTGCGTGGCGTGCTGATTCCACCTCCCCCATTGGACTACTTTTCCATCGTTGCTCCGGGAACCGTTACGTTCCATGTCGAATCCGTCTTCCCCCGTGTAGCGGTGTTTAACCCGTTGCCGGAAACCGTTACGTCCTTCGCCGAAACCCGTCACGTTCCACGTTGATTCCGTCTTCCCACGGGTTACGATGCTCCGTCCCTCGCCGCCCCCTTCGCTCCTTGACCCACGGTAACTAGCTTTCACATTCCCCCCAACCCCCCGTACTGATCCTGGCGACATTATACTTGGCTGCCAGGTTGATGACCGGTGCTTAACCCCCTTTTGCCGCTTTCGCACCTCCTCGGCCCTCCTTTGCCCCCGGCTATCTGTCTTAGCGTGTGGGGAGACTTACTCTCCTCACACGGTCAGGGCTGGAATATGCTTCAATAGTTTGGAATCCTTGTAAATTGAAATTTCTGTCTCCTTCATATCAGAGTTACTGCCACTTATTAAGTTAGTATTTATTAAGTTAGTTATTTAGTTAGTATTGCACTATTATTTATTAGTTTGTAAGTTGTTATTTTGTAGCCATTTATCCGTTGGAGGATTCCGTAAGGATTTATCCATTGGCGAAATAAATAAATAAATCTCCGACCTTTATGGGTATATACATATATTCCTGATCAGTATCAACAGCCTAGTCGATATAGCCATGTCCATCTGTCCGTCCGTCTGTCCGTATGAACGCGTGGATCTCAGAGACTATAAGATATGGAGCTATATGATTCTGGATGGAGACTCCTGCAATGCCCATGTTATATATATAGCTGAAAAACAAATTTCATCCAAGCGGAGATATATGTTTATCATTGGAATAATGCCAAACTGTTCCAATGGGTTATTTACACCTATGAATAAAAAAGCATCCAAATCGGATAATTTAGGAGTTGCAGACTTTTTAGTCTGCTTCCCTAGTGAATTGGCAGTATGGTCATAGGTTTGTTGATGTTGTTTTGACCAAGCGCAAAAGTATGCAACTACAATTTTTTGCTGAGAATCCATACTTTTTAAGTTGAAACTACAAGGCTGCAAACATAGCGTGCGCTGAGACGAAGATGGGTGCCCGCAAATATTGAGTGAATTCTTCCATTCACTTTTTTGTTTTGTTTTCATTATAAAAATATACTTTCTTTTATCTTCTGATGAGAAATTTATCACAAAGTCGCAACAAATTCGTTTTGCACTATGCAACCTATTAGCTTACTTGCATCGCAAGCAACTCCTCTTCAGTTTTGTATTAGCCCGGTAACCGTATCAATATACAAACAATTGTAAATCACTTTTATATATATATTTATGCGCGGTAGTCTGTTCACTGCGGCTCAAATTATTAGACACGAATAGAAGAGAGTCAAAGTATAGTCTTACTGAGAGTCACAATGAGTGGCTCTCTCGCTCTCAGAGATCATCGGAGGTACAGGCTCCCACATCCCTCTTTGCCTTTCTGTTTGTTTACCAAGACGCGGTCTCTTTCTACTGAATCACTGTATTCTCCCATTAAATACTGAACCCCCGGAATCATGTCTCTTATTACTCGATTAAACATAAATTCCGTTGGTGCAGACCATGTAGTTCCATGGGGAGTCACATTATACATACGTATAACTCCGCGTCTCGAACTATTTTTGGCCACCATACTTTGGACCGTAATCGTCGCTTCATAGCCGACTCACCTGGATGGCCTTCGTGTGCAAAAGTTAGAATCGCCTGTCTTAACGCCGATGGAAAAACTAAGCGGGTTCCTCGCATCATATTTTATCCAATAAGTGAGAGTTCATGTCTGAACGGAAACAGACTGTTTGACGACGAAGCGTTCCACGATTCGTCCTGCAGGCACGACATTGCATCTACGATCTCCTCGTCGTTAATGCTTTTTTCTGCAATTACAGTGATCGTCATGGACGACAGAGTCGCGTTCTCGATTACGTTCGCCGTTCATGTCGTAGCAATATCCTGTGCTTAATTTACGCAGTTGAGAAAAGGTATCCTTAATGTTCTCCTTTCCGGTTTTATATTTGACTATGAATTTGAAAGCTTGGAGACGGAGAAGCCATCTTTCGATTTTTGCTGGAGACTTTGTAAGATGGTTTAAAAATTGTCTCTTGTGGCTTATGATCGGTTATTCTAATCCAGCTAGATAGTAGAAGAATTTTTCCACTGCCCACATTAATGATATGCTCTCGTTCTCGGTATGCTAATAGCGCTATTCGAAATCTGTCAGGCTTCGACTAGCAAAAGATATTATTTTCGGTTCATCGTCTCCAAATTTCAGCAATACAGCTTCTAATGCAACCGGACTGGCGTCTGCAATTAACTGTGTTTTGTGCTTATGATTGAAATACCGCAAGTTTGGAATTTTCGCCAGACAGGATTTATGTTTATCATCAACGCTTATTATATCAACGCATCCTATTCCTTAGCACCCCAGATGAACTTCTCATCCTCTCTGAGCAGTCGTCCCAATGGGTCAGTTTTATAACAAAATTTTATTTGCTAACTCTGGAATAAATTACCTTACAAATGTTACAAGGCTATAGGTATGTTATGTTTTAACTGCAAGGGTATAAAAACTTCGGCTTCGCCCGAAGTTAGCTTTTTTTTTTTCTCCTTATTTATTATAACTAAATTTAGCAAAGAAACAAAGACCTATTCGGTAAGTTCTAAGACTTAAAATAAAAAAACTAAGTAAACTTACATTTTGCACGTTTTAAACTAAATTTAATAACGAAAATATTTTTATTTTTAGTTGCAATAACTTCTGATGCGTTGTGGCACTCGACTTTGGCATTCGAAAATATTTTTCGGAATTCGACTCTTTTTGGCTTAAACACTATCTCAAAACTCATGTTTTATGGAGCTGTTTCATACTGCCCAAGCCGACTTTTCACAATTGACCCAAGATTTTCAATCGGATTGAGGTCGGGACTTTATAGAACATCCAATTTTCTGATGTTCAATCCATTCCTTAACAATTTTTGCTGTGTGCGTTGGATTCCCATATTGTTGGAAGACGATTTGTTCCTCGGGGTAGACACATTTATAAAAACAGTTGGGAAAATTGGTTGAGGAATTTGAAGATAATCCTCCTTTTTCATAATTTCTTTAGTAAGATTTGTGGGCCCAATATGCCGCCATGTTTAACGGTTTGCTTTACATGGTGCTTTTAAACTCGATCTCCGGGTCAAGTCCAACAAAATTGTTTTCCGTCACGCTGAAAACGTTTGAGCTTAGACCCATCAGACCAGACAACAGCAACTCGTTTCCCATCCATAATGGTTCAATTTTTGTGGTTCATAGCAAATATAAGACGTACCATTACCCTTATATATTTGGTCAAAAGTGTGCAACGCAGAGAAGGAGACATCTACGACTCTATAAAGTATGTCGGAGAATTGAAGCATTCTCCAGGCAAGTTCTCATTAGTCGCTTGATCGTTAGCTTGTTGCTCTTCCATATTGAGTTCTGGATGGTGCTACGAGTCTTCGTTGCCTTTGTTGCTCATAATTATTACTCATTTATCATTCCTTAACAAAACACCACGCTAAAGCTCGGAACGAATAGAAGTGACGAGAGAAAAGAGAGACCAGATCCAGCAACACAACGAAGCCACACACGGCCTCAGTTCAAAAACTAAGTCCCCATCATACCAGAACTGTGTAACATGTAACCATGTAAGCGGGCTGATGGTAGTGTAGCTGCAAGGAGGTTGCACGCGCTGGTTCCGGCTTTTTGGTCGTTAGATGGGAGTGGATCTCTAGGGTCCTTGTGCTACTCGCAGTTATCAGTCGATTATTTAAAAGAAATCCGCGTGCGGGGGGTTAGTACGTATTGAAGGAAATAGCGGGAAATGGGACAAAAAGGATTCTTGCATCGCTTTCGAAATTCAAAGTAATTAAGGCCGTTGTCACTGCGCTGGTGAAGTTGCAGCAGATTGTTCATTGTGTGGCAAAGTTGGCTCAAAAGTGCAGTGACCCCCATAAGGAGCATGAGGTGGCCGCTAAACGCGTCCTTCGTTACCTAAAGCTGGGCGGATGTTTTGCCACAGCCGTTGCCCACCCTTCCATGATCACCAAGTCCGCGAAATAATTATTGGTGATCCCAAAGAAATCGGCTATCTAATTTCACCTGCCATCTTCATCCTGTATGACTCCCACTGACAATAGAGTTAGCAATTCATTTTTAAACGTTATAAAATTTATTCATAGTAAAAGAAGGGGAAATTAAAATTCAGTATATAATTAAATGTATTTAGTAGATATGTTATAATCAAAAAAAATTAACTTAGAATTTATATCTCTATTAGTCGGCATAAGAAATAATAAATCGAATTGGAATGAAATAATAATATATATGGCATACAAAAATAGTATTAAGAACAATGTTTATTAAGAGAATCTGGTCTTCCATAGCAGGTATTCTTTAATATTATTTCCTAAATTTATTTCTTAAAATGTCTTTAAGTAACTTATTTATTTTCAATTCAAATTTGATAGTAAGGGATTTTAATTACCATTAGAAATGTTTTTAATAATGGAACACAGCAAAAGCATTAAAAATAATATTCCAAGATTCCATTAATTCTTATTAAATATTAATTAATTAATTTAAGATCAAAAATAAATTCATTTTTATTCGGTTTGACGATTTATTAGAGACTAAAAAATGCTGCACGCAGACAGAACCAGAACTTAAAGAAAAATGATAATTCGTTACTCGTTACTTTAGTGTATAACATAAGAGGAATAAGATATACAGTGGTGCATATACAAATATTTTCAACAATGTTTCTTTTCTTATGTCATTGCGGAAGGCCATAATTTAATAATGGGGAATATATAAAAAACGGAAATATATATATAATCAACAACGTTAGCATTCACGCGCCATAATTTTTTTCAGTGTACCATTGTTCGGTATTTTAATTGCAAACCGCATGGTTCTATTTCACCGTTAGGGAAATAAAAATCTTTCGTGTAAAGCTTTTGGTACACTGAGAAAAAATCGGCATAACCACAAAAAACAATTTTTAATTTGGAATAATGTGTTTTTTTCTTTCACTTACATCAAGTTTATTTTTCACGTCCAAAAGATCTTTTTTCGGGTTGATCGATGAATCTATAATTTTGGGGCTTAAAGGTTATTTTTGCATATTTATGTATATATATATTCACCAAACTGGTTAATATTTCCGAACGAGTCATTTTTAGTATTTAAGTAATGAACTAAGAAATATAAAATTAAGGGAACTAGAAACGTGATTTCCTTACGTTATTAAACTCCAAGCTCAAAAAAAAATAATTACTACCAAAATAAAAATAACTAAATCAAATTAATAATGCCAGAAACCAACATTGGGCAGGCAGAACTGTCTTGGGGCGATGAGTGACGTCATTGGATGAGAATAATTGGGGTGCACATGCTGGCCATTGGCGGGTTTTAGTTAATGATGGAAAATTATTGGCACATGCACCTTACATCCAAAGAAAATTTCATTTCTCACACCAATTTAAATTAATCCATCTGATCCCGCGGTGTGGCGCTGCGAGCCCTTCTTAGGGGAAAAACTGGCTAATTGGGGACTTATGAACTTATTCCCAATGTAAGAACAATAAAAAATGGGTTCTTACTGGGTGCCAATTCGACCTAAAATAAATAAGTCGAATAGAACAAAATAAACACGTGAGGCCGAAAACAAAGGTTTTATTAACCTTGAATTGGCACCAGAAAACTTATGTGGAAATTTCCCACCACGTGTCTTATTTCTTTTTTTCCGGGGCTAAATACAGTATATACTTTGAGTTTAACCGCGAGCGATGCGCTTATCTTAGCAGCCACAAGAGAAAAAGAACTTGGCCGCTGCTTATACTACGCTTAGACCGAAACTTAAATGATAAATTCTAGATAGATAATTGATTATCAATAAATAAGAAACTTTAAGCTTAACCAAGCTTTTTTGTTTGGCTACTTTTTCTATACCAAGCTTAACTAAATGGGGTTTACTTTTGTTTTTTAATTATATTATTATTTTTTTTTTAATTACAACAAGCGCATTACAACTGGTATATCCCAGCACGACCTATGGTCACATCTTAGAGTCTCATGTCTAACGAGACTGAATTGCCTTCTATCCGACACGGCCATCCTGACATATACACGGCCTCGTGTCTATAATAAACATCTGAATTTAATTTCACTTTATAATTTTTATTGAATGCTTCCAAAAACTTAACTACATAATCTCAAATTCGTATAATGTTTATTAACAAACTTAACTAAACTTTTACAAGCCAACTTTTAAATTCTTCGCCAAACCCATGGCTTCACAAATTTATTAATCATATTACTCATCCACCCCCCATAGCTTCACAATTGGCTTCATGAATTCATCAATCACATCACTCTACTCATGGTTTCACGAATTCATCAAACATATCACTCGTCCATCGCCCAACCCTTGGCTTCACGAGTTCATCAAACACATTTCTAAGCAACTCTCGTCTATCGCCAATCACATGGCTTCACAAACACTCTCTTTTTCAACAGACTTTTCCAACTGACTTTGTTCTTTGTAATTTACATCAAGCTCTTCTAGAATTTGCACATCCGGTAACTTTCGCAAACTTTCGTGTGCGTACTTGTAATGCCTATTGTTCTGTGTACGCTTTAAAACGTATCCGTCCAATACCTCGACCACCAAAAATTCCACCAGACGACCCTGAACTTAGGATCTTTTTAAGCAGCACAAAGTCCCCCACACAGAACCTCTATACTTTATCCATAAAGTCCATAAAGTGGTCGTCCAACTTTACCAACCCAAAAGTTCTAAAGGACCACACTTAGTGCTACGATTAATTGTACAGTTTAGAGCTACATCCCCTAGAGCATCCTGCTACCATCTAAAGCAGGGGTGCCCAAGCTTAGCATACGGCAAAGCAAACTCCAATACCAATGCAATGCAGTGCAAATCCAATACACATACACCAATACATTTGAGCGAGACATTTTTTTTGCAAGTCATGTCAATAAAACAAAAAAAGGAAGCAGTTGCTTGCAGTTAAAACCGGATATATATCGCAAACACCGGATGTAGTTGGCCGATCCTTATGATTACATCATAATAAAACCAATTAATTACAATGAAAAATCTAAAAAAGAGTCCCAAGCTTCTATCTTCAATAATACCAAAGTTGGGATTTCTACCAAAAACCATTTCCAATCGTTCAGTTACATATATGGCATCTATGGTTAATCCGGTAGGCTTTGAACCGAAAGCATCGTTTTATTGTTTGTTAAAAAAAAATAAAAAGAAAAATTTAAAATTTTTTCCAACCACCAAACAAATATAAAACCACTCTTATTTACTTAATCTTGCGGCCATTCTCGGGCAAAACCAACTCAATGGGCTGGCAAGACACTCCCAGTTCCATCAAAATCAAGCCGCCTTCGAAAAAGAAAGCCTATTCTAATTTTCAAGATGACGATTCCAGCGACTCCGAGCATGGAGAAATGAAGCGGAAGTCTGCTAAAAAACCCATTATGGAAGACGAACCTTCCACCAGCGAAGCAGCCAGAGCTGCACTTAAAGCTAATATTGAAAAAAATGATTATGCAATTCTATCTGATTTAGACGATGAAGATCGTGTCAGCGACATGGAGGTTGACGTTATGAAGAAAAAAGATGACAAGAAGACCAAGCCATCTGCGGTAAAAACGGCGAAAATCATCAAGCCGCCCCCAATTTTTATCCCGGACGTATCCAGCATCAAGGGCCTTTCCAAAGACATTTCCCACCTCTTAGGCGGGGATGTTGAAGTGACCTACAAGGCAAGCACTAACAACACAATTCGCGTCATGACTCCAGACAAGGATACTTACTCAACTCTGAAAAAGTTCCTGAGCGAAAATAACCATCGATACCACACATTCCAGCCCCGAGACGAGCGCGCTTATCGGATCGTCGTAAAAGGCCTCCACTTCTCCACCGACCCGGAGGATATTAAGGTGGGTTTCAGCAGCCATGGACACAAAGTCAGGGATATACACAATCCTACGCAAAAAGGAACAAAGAAGCCACTAAACATTTTCTTTATTAACCTTGAGCCAGCCAAAAACAACAAGGAGGCCTTTCAAGTCAAGCGGCTATGCAGCTCGGTGGTTACGGTTGAGCCACCAAAAAAATTCGACGATGTGCCCCAATGCCATCGCTGCCAGGGCTTCGGTCACACGAAACGGTACTGCCATCTGGAGTACAGATGCGTAAAGTGTGGTGATAGGCACCCATCGTCCGAATGCACCAAAATCGCCAGTGAACCAGCCGTCTGCCTCCACTGCGACGGATCACACGCGGCCTCTTACAAGGGCTGTCCAGCCTACAAAAAGGCAAAGAGCACGTTCGCCCCCAAGCAGACTGTCCCAAGAAGCCAGCAACCTCAATTCAGCAAAATTAACCCTAACATCAGCTATGCTAGCGCAGTAAAAAACGGAGCACCACAGTTTGACTCCAACCCCAATCCCAGTCTTCCAAGTAATCCAATGGACGCCCTAATGGCTAGGATGGAATCTATGTTTGAGCGCATGATGGAGAAGGTCTTGAGCCAAATAGCCCAAATGATGGCCACCGTTTGCAAATCCTTATGCATACGCAATTAGATATAACCATATGGAATGCTAACGGCCTGGTAAAAAGAAGGCCAGAGGTCGAGCTTTATTGCAAGACCCACCAAGCAGACGTCGTATCAGAAACGCATTTTACCAACAGATCATACTTGACTATTAGAGGATACGACCTCATTGCCGCTAACCACCCGAACGGTAGAGGTCGCGGGGGCGCGGCCATCCTTATTCGCAGCTGCATCAAGTATGAGGCACTTCCAGCCATGTGCGAAGACTGGGTGCAATGTGCCCAAATTAAAATCTCCACTACCAACGGTGGCATAACAATCGCTGCAGCATATTGCCCCCCCAGGCACAACATCCACGAACAGGAATTCGGCTTGCTATTGGATTGCCTCGGCTCCAAGTTCATAATCAGAGGGGACTTTAATGCTAAACACCCCTGGTGGGGCTCCAGGATTACGAACCCAAAGGGCTCGGCCCTATACAGGCAGATTCAGTCCCGAAACTTGAGCTGTCACGCAACCGGTGCACCCACATACTGGCCTACGGATCCCCACAAAATCCCAGATGTCCTAGACTTCGCCATCTCCGGAGGACTGGATTCTGCCGGAATTCAAGCGAGAGAAGTAGAAGACCTCTTCTCGGACCACAGCGCCTTTGCCGTGTCACTTTTCACCCCAGCCTTGATCAGGTCAGCCCGCAAAAAGCTGATCTACAAGACAACAGGTGTTGACAAGTACCAATCTTACCTGTACAACGTTACCGACCCCAGCCCGACACTTGACTCCCCGGTTGACATCGACACCGTTGTAGAAGAGTTAACAGCCCATATTCAGGCGGCAGCGTCTGAAGCAGCACCAAGGCCCTCCAACCGCCCAAGAGCCACTGACAGGGACATCCATTTTTGGAGCCCAGAAGTCGAAGAACTCAAACTTGAAAAGCGACGACTCCGAAGAGTGTGGATACTATCGAGGAATCCTTTGGACAAAACCGCCTTCAATAGAGCGACCAAATGTCTGACAGAAACGCTGGCAAGACTAAGAAAGCAGGCCTTTGACGGGTTCGTCGAACCATTTGAGCCAGGCGACCCTCAACATAACTTATGGCGAGTCACCAAATCTATCAGACAGCCGCTGAAAAGGATCCCACCTGTACAAAGAACCGACGAAAGCTGGTGCAGATCGGAGATGGACAGGGCTAACGCTTTCGCCGAACACCTCGAAGGTGTCTTTACGCCTTTCGATCGCTGCTCACCGGAGGATGCTGCTGAAACTGCCCGTCTGCTAGCCGAGCCTTTCAGGGACGCCGATCCAATACCACCAGTGACTGAGGAGGAAACAGCTGAGCCCATAACCATCATGAGCAACAACAAGGCCCCGGGCGATGATGGTATCAATGCAATTGCATTAAAAATGTTACCACCTCCAAGCATTCAGCTAATTACTAGGATCTATAATAAATGCTTGGAGATAGGGTACTTTCCGTCCACATGGAAACGTGCCCAGGTAACTATGATACCTAAGCCCGGGAAACCCGAAGCAAACCTTTCGTCCTACCGACCAATAAGTTTGTTACCAATGCTCTTCAAAATACTTGAACGAGTGTTTTTAAGCAGAGCACTGCCAGTATTTGACGAGGCTGGACTGATCCCTGACCACCAGTTTGGCTTCAGGCGGCGACACGGTACGCCAGAGCAGTGCCATCGGGTAGTGCAGTGCATCCTGGACGCGTTTGAAACCAAGAAGTACTGCATGGCCGTCATGCTGGACGTGAAGCAGGCGTTTGACCGAGTCTGGCATCCCGGTCTTCTATATAAATTAAAGACTGGCCTACCCCGACCATACTTCCAGTTCCTAAAGTCATTCTTGGAAGACCGTAAATTTGCTGTTAGATGTGGCGAGGCCATCTCCGGTATAAGAGAAGCTCACGCTGGTGTACCCCAAGGCAGCGTTCTTGGCCCGTTGATGTACAATGCATACACGGCCGACCTCCCTGTTCTTCAGAGGCCTGACCTGCTTGCAGCAACCTATGCAGACGACACCGCCTTCCTTTCCACCGCCGATAGCGCATTGGGGGCATCCGAAACGATGCAATTGCAGCTTGACTTGCTCAGCGACTGGCAAAAGCGATGGAACATTGCCGTCAATAATGAGAAGTCTACTGCCTCCAAATTTTCTCTCTGCAAAGGCAACTGCCCTCCAGTTAACCTTAACGGCTCTCCAATCCCACAGGTAGACAATCCCAAGTACCTGGGATTCACCCTAGACAGGAGGCTCACCTGGAAGCCCCATCTGATTAAGAAGACGAAACAGGCTAATCAAAGACTTCGATCCTTCTACTGGCTTATGGGTAGGAGATTGAAGCTGAGAACTTCCACTAAACTCCTCATTTACAAGGCAATAATACGCCCAATCTGGACGTACGGCATACAGCTCTGGGGCACTGCGAGCAAGACGAATGTCCAAACAATACAAGCTTTCGAAAATAGAGCCCTTCGAATCGCCACTGGGGCCCACGTCTATCATGACAATCGCACCATCCACGAGGTTCTCAATTTCCCTTGGGTCAAGGACGAGATACAAAGAAGCAGCGCACGTTACATGCAGAGGCTTCATAATCACCTGAACTGGTTGGCCAGCTCCCTGCTGGACAACAGCGAGCAGCCCAGAAGACTAAAAAGGACACACCCGCTGGACCTCCCCTTACTACTCTAATTTATTTCTACCATATTAATATTTAAAATTATCTATACGTGAAGTTTATATGATAACATTTAATGGTTGTCCCTAATGGACAGTTTTAAATAAACGTTACCCTGCTATTACAAAAAAAAAAAAAATATGGCATCTATAAGATAAAGTCGGCCGATCGTTATAAAATTTGGTAGGTCGGATCAACTGACCAAAAATAGAATCTAAACCAAGTTCCAGCTTTCTATCTTTCAAAAACACCAAAGTTATACCATTTCCGATCAATCAGGTTTATGGCAGCTATAGGATATAGTCGGCCGATCCCGGCCGTTCCGACTTATATACTGCGTGCAAAGGAAAAAAGGGTGTGTGCAAAGTTTCAAGACGATAGCTTTAAAACTGAGAGACAAGTTCGCGTAGAAACAGACAGACAGACGGACATGCTCATATTAATTCAGGAGGTGATCCTGATCAAGAATTTATATACTTTACAGGGCCGGAGGGCCGTCAGCCAACGGGTACAACAGGGGGACCTACGCGCAAGCAATTGCGTGCCGTAACTGTGTACACCACTGGTAGTGCGACTATACTCTCCACGTGAAGGCGGCTGGTAACAGGTCCCGGTAAGGTCATGTCTCTGACGAGGATGCTGGCTAATGGTAGTCGGGCGGGAAGCAGAACACTCCCTTCTTTAAATCACCCCAATCCAAGGTGGTACAGCATATGCCGAAGGATGCGTGCCCGAGGGGGGGCTCGGAAGCTAATAAGCGAACTCTGGGGGACCGGCCGACCTCCCAGTTTTAACCAGGCTTATTGTGACAAGCGGGCTATGTCATGATGGACGAACCCCTTCCCGCCTACTCGTGGGACCAAAATATGAATTTTACCAATCAAACCAAAAACCAAAGTGGAGAACGAAACTCCCTAAAAAAGTCCGGAAATGGGGTCAGTGACCCGTCAAACTCCAAGGCCCTCAAAAGCCAAGGAGTTGCTGAAATGGAGAAGCCCCCCACAGAGGGGCAACATCTGGAGGCGGGACGCGCCGGTGCGGAGGAGATTGCCAAGGCTTCTTCTTCCAAAGCGGGGCTAGCTATGGGACCACCGAACGGCGTGGAGAGGAAGACCCCAGAGTCAACTTCTAAACCAAGCGGGGGGGCCCCTTAGGCTAACCCTGGCCCGGGAGCGTCTCACTCGACGCAGCGTAAAGGCTCTTACAAGGACAGGAGAAGAGCAGCCTTCATTTTGATGAGGGCAGATTCATCGGCCGAAACCAACCCGGACCAGGCCGAGATCATTAAGTGAGCAAGGGAGATCCGGCCCGATTTTAGTCCGGAAAAGGCGGGAGTGAGGCTGGATCCGAACAAACGTACTGGGTCAGACCCTGCCAAGGAGACCGCGCAAAGCGCGAAAAGGCAGAGGTCCACAGAGGGAGAAGCCCCCCAGGCCAAGAAGAGGAAGGCCCAGCCGCAGCCGTCTAACCGCTCGTTCGCCGAAGTAACGAAGAGAAGAACTCTAATTGGAGTCCTGGACAAGGGCTTCAAAGATGGGCTCATCCCCAAGGACCTTTGGCGACGAGTGGTAAACGAGTTGCATGGGCGCTTCGTGGAGGAGTTGCTGCGAAGTGGAGGACCCTCACCAGAATGCGAAGACGCAGGATGGTATCAGGGTAGCGTCAAGGTGATTGCCTGCCAAGACGCGCGATCGGTAGAGACCTACAAGCGAATGGCTGCATCGCTTGGAGAGGTCTACCTTGGAGCTAAGCGGGTGGCGGTTGACTGGGATGAGATCCCTAGCAAGCCGAGGGCGCGAGTATGGCTCACTGAAAAGTCAGCCGACCCTAAAACCATACTAACGATGCTTAGGATGTGCAACCCGACACTTCCCACGGCGGACTGGAGAATCGCCAAGGTCGAGGAGGCGGTGGGACTGCGGAGGCAGGTCGTTCTCACACTCAACGAGGAGACCGTAAAAGCCCTGGAAAGGTCGGAGCACCGGCTGAAGTAGGGATTCGAACACGTTTCGGTCCGTATCTACAAATCCGATGCGAAGGCCAAGCCAGGAGGTATCGAGCTGGAGGCAGACACGCAAGATCCAGATTTGAAGGAGCCGACCGAAGAAGGGCACCCGGAAGGAATGTCGGATGAGGAGGAGGACATCCTGGAAGGGTACACCTCGGAGGAAAGCGACTTGGCAAGGGCACTTAGTGGAGTCGGAATGGAGGAAGACTCTCTGCTGAGCTCCGAGACGAAGGCAGAAATTACTGTGGTGGAGATTTGTTAGGATGTCCCTGACGATATTGCAAATAAACCTCCATCACAGTAAAGCGGCGTCAGCTGCCCTCCTACTCCACCTCGCCAAGAGTGGAGCTGATGTGGCCCTCATCCAGGAACCCTGGATCCTAGGAGACAGGATTCTTGGGTTGGGGGCGTCGGAGTTTAGGCTCTGCAAAGCCGATACAACAGGTAAAAGGCGAGCCTGCATCCTCGCAAAAAAGAACCTTAACCTCTTTTAACTACCCAATTTCAGCAATGAAGACCACGTAGCCGCAGCCATAGAGAGCCCAAATGGCCCTCTAAGGATATGTTCGGCGTATATGGGCCACGACCAGGAGGCCCTCCCCCCGCACCCGCTACTCAAACAGCTGGTGGAAGACAGCAAGAAGCACAAGATCGACCTGATCATAGGTTGCGATGCTAACGCCCATCATCATCAGTGGGAAAGCACTGACACGAACGAGAGGGGTGAGTCAATCTTCGATTTTATCCTAGGCTCCAATCTTCTGGTGGGTAACACGGGTAAAGAACCCACTTTCATAGTCAAGAACAGAAGGAAAGTACTTGACATCACTCTTAACTCTGACTCCCTAGCAGACAAGATTGTTAGATGGGGAGTCCTAGAGAAACTCTTTTTCAGACCATCGATACATAGAATTAGTGGTCAATTTTGAGAACATTAATCGACTAACGGTACGCAACCCGAGAAAAGCGAACTGGGAGTTATACAGGAAAAAACTAGAAAGTTCCTTGGGGAAACCTCCAACAAGGGACGTTGACAGTAGGAAAGCCCTGGATGGCATGGTGGACACTCTTACGGCAGCGTGCGCCAGGGCATTCAATAAAGCTTGTCCCAAAAGCAGATCGGGCAATAACAAGTCAAAGAAACCACCATGGTGGTCGCAAACACTTGCGCCCCTTAAGACCAAGGCCCGCAAGGCCTTTAATTTTGCCAGCAAAACAAACTCGCAGACAGCCTGGGAGTCGTATAAAGCAGACCTTAGGCAATATAACAAAGAACTTCGCAAGGCAAAAAGTAATGCCTGGGACAAGTTCTGCACAAACATTCAGCAAAACATCCCGACTCCGGAAGGTCCTCGCAACTACTGCACCAAATGTAGAATATATTAAAACCTCAGAAAGTAACTGGACATCGTCCAGCAGAGAAACCCTAGAGGCTCTCACAGAGACACATTTCCCGGGATGCTCTCGATACAACCCTGGAAATGCAGAGACAGGGGAATAGCCCCTCCCCACCTAACCAACGTGAATACCTATTGAGTACAGGCCCAGATGGCATTGTCCCGGCTCAACTAATTAAAGCCGGTCCCAATCTGAGGTCTTAGGTCAAGAAAGCTTTCTCAGCAATTTTCAGGACAGGCATCGTACCCGCAATGTGGTTGCGGACAAAAGTCGTATTTATACCCAAGGCGGGAAAACCATCTCACTGCACCCCTAAGGACTTCAGACCAATAAGCCTGTCGTCCTTCCTGCTCAAGACAATGGAGAAACTAATCAGCCTCCATATTAATCTTACTTTAAACACAGATGATATCTCGGGATCAAAGCATGCGTATAGGAAGGGCCGATCCACGGAAACGGCACTCCACGAAATCACTACTCTAGTCGAAAAGGCACTTAGTGATAATGAATACGCACTCATTGCTTTTCTAGACATAGAAGGTGCGTTCAACAAAATCCTACCAAGCTCGATAATCAATGCGCTGACGGGACTAGGAATAGACAATCAATCCATACGCCTTATAGAGCAGATCCTGGTAAACAGGACTGTTGAGGCGTCACTAGGAGGAGAATCTATGCATAGATACGTCAGAAGAGGTCCTCCGCAAGGAGGCGTACTCTCACACCTACTCTGGAACGTGGCGGTTAATAGCCTACTGCGATCCCTAGAAGGGGATGGTTGCAAAGTTATCGCTTATGCGGATGATGTCGCAATTGCCTTCTCTGGAAAATTTTCTCAGACTCTATGTGACCGCATGACGGACAAACTTAGGGTCCTCTCAACGTGGGCAGTTAGAAATGGACTTGGTGTAAACCCGTCCAAAACCGAGCTCGTTCTCTTCACCGGGAAGTACAAAATATCAAACTTAAGGCTTCCAAAACTATTAGGAGAAACACTATCCCTTAGCGATAGGTCCAAGTACCTAGGGATTACGCTAGACAGGAAACTGGACTGGAAGTAAAACACTATGAATAGAGCTAACAAGGCAATAATCGCGCTTTATACTTGCAGAAAAGCCATTGGCCTGAAATGGGGAAAGTCACCAAAAATAATAAGATGGCTATAGTAAGAAAATAGTAAAAAAAGTAAGACACAGCGGTCATAAGACCCATCCTTTTCGACGGGGTGGTGGTCTGGTGGCCTGCTCTCACAAACTCCACAATTAGAGAGAAACTTAGGAAAACGCAAAGGATGGCGGAGGTCTGTATCACAGGCAGCCTAAGTACCACACCGACGAATGCCCTAGACTTCATACTCGACCTATTACCGGTAGAGCTAATGGGGGTCAAGATAGCCACGCTATCGGCAATCAGGCTACGCGAGACGGGAAAATGGACTGACTATGGACATACCAAGTTAGATCTACACCACTGCACGCCAACGGGGTCTACAGACTACTGCGTACCTGTCGATGAGAGCAGGCAAGAGCAGGTTGTCCCTTAGCTACGTGTAGGCTAAAATGCAGGGATCACTTTGCCCGCGCATCACTGAGGAAATGGAGAAATCTCCAAAACTGCAGGAACTCCCGCATGATATGGCCCATCCGATCTAGGAAGACGTCAATGATGCTCATCGCCCTTAATAGGCAGGACTGTAGTCTGGAAGTCAAGGCCATTATGGGACATTGGTTAATAGGACACACGCGGCTAGACTAGCGGTGCCACATTATGAGTACTGCAGGAGCTGTGGGGACGTAGAAGAGGAAGAGACAGTCGCACACCTCCTGTGTCAATGCCCTGCGCTGGGGCGCAGCCGACTCAAATTCTTGGGCGCAGCAATACTCACAGACCTAACAGACCTCGCGGAGGTCGCTCCACACAGACTCGTAGCTTTCATCCGTAAATCTGGATGGGACCGCGAGCCGCCGCAGGAAGGATAGAACACCCTTGGGCACATAAGTAATGGGAAGGGAGAGGTCCTCTTGTAGGACCCTTGCCTGTACGGTATCACAAGGAGCCCCAGCGGCTCAAGTGGATGGGGGTCAGACACCGGCCCCTCATCGCCGCCTCAACCTAACCTAACCTAGGGTCGGAGATATCTCCACTGCGTTGCACACTTTTGGACAAAATTATAATACCCTCTGCAAGGGTATAAAAATATTAATTAAATAAAAATTAAAAACTGTACTAAAATTGTAAATGAAAGAAATCCATAGCTCCGATGTCAACCATTCTGTTTGAGATTTCAACCAAAAGTTATTTTTTGCAGTGAAAAGTTTTCGGCAATAAAAAAACGACATGCCTTTGTATTAGTACGAAAAACTGAGAGACCATAGAATTGTTGTTGCTTAGCTCGGCAACGGAGGCAACGAACGAAGAGAGGGGGGTGGGGCAATGGGGCTGGGCACCACAGATCTAGACCTTTTCTCAACAGCCGTCAAAAGATTCTTCAGTGTACTCATGCCTCTTTCAACTTGACCATTGGCTCGACTTGCGCCCGTACCAATTAGATGTAATTGTATTTTTTGGCTTGAACAAGCCTGCGCGCCTGATCGGCAGTTAAACGTGTTGGCACGCCAAAAATGGCAATCGAAGATTTCATTGCCCTTATACAAGTATTAGCATCCAAGAAAAAGGTGTGAAAGAGATAAACGTATTTTGTAAAAGCGTTGATTTGTACAATAATATATTTTTTACGATCGCTTTTACTGCTCAGTTTTCCTGATAGTGTACCAAGGAATTTTTTTTTTTAGAATTGGGTGTAATTCCATTTGAGGTTTTTCTGAAATACCCTTAGAAACACTACATGTAATGCATTTCTTCTTCGAACATATTTTGCCACACCCGAAAACCAGTAATGATCGTACACTTTATCCAGTGTTGTCTCCCAACCTAGATGGATGATAGACTCATGACGCGAAAAGTACGACAAACTACAGATAAATAACGAGTTTTTTAATTCCTTGGAATCTTTCTATACAAGACATTTGATCTAATTTCATAAGTGGCATCTAATGCCAATGGTAAATCGTCATTAAGATTCGTCAACTTAGTTAAGATTTCTGGTATTTCTGGATCATTTTGTTGTTCTACTATTATCCAATTCTCCGATATTTCATTTAAATCAATTCGTTTTTCTTTTATTTTATTTGATACTGATCTTTTCTTTAGACACACCGGGTTCCTGGATAGAAAGTCAACGTGTGTCATACGTTTACCTTCCCTGTATTCAATTTCGAATTAAAATGTTTGTAAAAACTCCCACCAACGATAAATCCTAGGTGACAACTCGACTTTGAGAAGTTTAGATTGACTTACATTGAGTAATAACTACGAATTTTCTCCCATGCAGATAGTGACGAAAATGTTTTACAGCACTCACGACTGCCAACGTTTTCAACTCATACTCAAAGTATTCTTAGAGTTTATGCGGTGCAAAAGGATAGCACAATACCCGATAGAGCTGGCGCCGGTATGCAGTTCTATGGGAAATTGAGGGTCAAAAATAATCAAAACAGGCTTTTTTGTTAATAAACTTATGATTTTACTGCGAATTTGTTCATATTGTGATTGCCAATCAAAACTAATCTTTTCAGATTTGAGAAAATATAAAGGCTTTATCAATTGAAAAAACCCCGGAATGTATTGACGAAAATATGACGCTAACCCAATAAACTCTCTTGAAGAAGCATCTGACTTTGGTGGAGGCAACGCCACTAGTGATCCTGGTCTATCAGATACAAGCGGAGTGGACGTATCTCCTCCGCTTGTATCTGATAGACCAGGATCACTAGTGGCGTTTCCTCCACCAAAGTCCACCAATTGTAGTTCTCAAGAAAAGTAATTTAAAATGTTAAAAGAGAATCCTGCGTTCACCAAAACATCTAATACAAGTTTCAAACGTTCATACGCTTCTTTCTTCGTTTCTGAAACAAATAATAAATCATCCATATGAACAATTACAAACGAATGAGCAAGACTGCCGAGTGCGTTTAATATAGCTCTCTGAAACACTGAAGGTGCGTTTTTTAATCCAAAAGGCATCGCAAGAAATTCGTACTACCCATCAGGTGTAACAAAAGCAGTATATTCGATTAATTAACCCTCGTACATTCACATATTTTGAAACCTTATGCCACGCACATGGTGCCTGGCCAGACCCTTATACGTTTACATGAATTTGTATAGGAATTAGAGTTGAATGTGGTCGAATTTTTATCTTGAATAGGTATATATTTTTATTTCTAACCAGTTTATTTTATTTCGACTTAGATAAGAGTACCTATGTGAGGAAAAATAAAGTTGCAAAAATATCCGGAATGTGAGAGAAAACAACTTTTTCTTTCGTCTTTCGTTTTTATCATTTATTATGAGCCAAAACAAAGTTTTTAATACAAAAGAAATGGAATAGTAATGAGTTTTGTGGTTAAACATAACATCAAATTTCTTCATGTCTTCTGGGGAAGGCATGCAAAACATATATATTCGATTTTCGAATGTTGTTGACACACCGGATTCGTACATTGACAAAGAAAAGCTGTAAAAGCGAGTTTTTTGACGCCGCTGATAAACGTGCGTGAAAATTCGTACTTTGATTTTTGTTAAGCGATCGATCAACTTCATCACTCATGATTGATAAAAACGAAACAAGCAAACGAAAAATTGCAGCGAAAAAAGTTGTTGAGCTCTGACAGTAGGCAAATGCCGGTCGAAATTAGGCATGTGCCCAAGAACCAGCGCGATGGAAATTTGTTCAGAATTCAAATTACGCAGTATTGTGCACAGTGACGTCACACTGCGACTTGCGAAAACAGGCAGGCTTTCACCGTTGAATGGACAGCTATTAAGAAAATTTAAAATGACGGCGGCTGGCGTCTTTGAAGTCTTGTATCGCTGCTCAAACAATTGCTGGAACTGTTGCCAAGACATTCCCGGGTATCATATTTGAGATAACCATTACGCCGATGTGCCTTCCAAAGCTTTACTTAACGCTAATATAAGAGCGCTGTCACTTAATGGTTTTTCTCATAAGATGATGTCGACCGTAGCGCACCACTGCGTGGCATCCACAGCAACATCCGGATTATACTTTGGCAGGAAAATCTCGCTGGTCTGTTGCAACTCACTCGCCGGCATCTGTAGCTTCTTCATCAGTTCCAGAAAGTTCCGGTTTTGTTGTTCTAGCCTTATCCACGCAAGTTCTCATTAGTTGCTTGATCGTTAGCTTGTTGCTTTTTCATATTGAGTCCTGTATGGTGCTGCGAGTCTTCGTTGCCTTTGTTGCTCATAATTATTACTCATTTATCAGTCCTCAACAAAACACCACGCTAAGCCTCGGAACGAATAGAAGTGACGAGAGAAAAGAGAGACCAGATCCATCAACACAACGAAGCCACACACGGCCTCAGTTCACAAACTGAGTCCCCATCATACCAGAACTGGTATATCCCAGCACGACCTGTGATCACATCTTAGAGTCTTATGTCTAACGAGACTGAATTGCCTCCTCTCTGACAATTTCATATATTCTTGATCAGGATCACCCCTCAAGTTATATCTATCTGTCCATCTGTCTGTTTCTACGCAAACTAGTCTCTCCGTTTTAATGATATCGTCTTGTAACTTTGCACACACCCTTCATTCTTTTTCATGCAGTGAATAAGTTGGAACGGTACATAAGTCCGACTATATCCTATAGTTGCCATATAGTTACGTCGATGCTTGGACCCAGTTTAGTAGAGGTCCCACACGTGCCAGATCTTCTTCGATCTCCGTGTTTTTTGGCACCAGGAGCTGTTTCAGCAGGGTTCGAAGACGATTATAAAATGAGCTGGTGTTTAGATGGCTCAATTGCTAGTTGAGTTTCACGTGTTACACAAAGAGAAGGTTGCTAGACTCTCAGTATGACTTTATTATTACGTCCGAACTCTTGTGCCGTCTAAATTCAACTCCCCTCTTAGCAGCGATTAGAAAGAGCTTTAAGTGTAATTACAGTGGATCTTATCTCTAATCTTCTTTGTATGTTTATGTTACAATTGAGGGCATTAGAATAGTTCCAATTGTATTAATAGTTATAGTTATAGTTAAAGTTATAGTTATAGTTATAGTTATAGTTATAGCAAAGATTATACAGTACATAGATGGGACATCTCATACAAAGAAAAATTTTCTATGGCGGGTTCCATCAGTGGAACCCGCTGGAACGAGCGGGTTCCATTGCGCGACAAGTTAAGTTTGAGAAATTTTTCGCGCGACAAAGAATGAGGAATAGCCGAGTGGTAGAGTGCTTGGCTGGTGTGCAAAGTAAAACGAATTCAAACCAGGCTCGGGAAGTCCATTTTTTTTAATTTTAAATCTATTTATATTATTGTTTTATTATTTTAATGTGTTTTTTTAAATTTATAATCCAATAAAAAAAAATACAAAATTGTAAAATAACCTTAACAACGTCTCAGTTCGTAGTGGAACCCGCTGTAAAAATTTCTATAAGTGCGGGTTCTACGGCATTTTGGTAGGCCGCGTCATGGAACCCGCTCTCAAATGTTTTCATTTTTTCCCTCGTGGAACCCGCTGTATTAATGAAAACATTTGAGAGCGGGTTCCATAACAAACGGCTGGCAGATGAGATAGGGAAAGAGAGAATTCTATTTTTAGATCGTAACCTCTTTGGAACGATGAAAGTTTGAAACGTTGTAACCGAACCACTGTGAGAGTAAAGAGATCAGAAATATCTTCTACTATCCTTACTCGTCAACTCTGTTTTTGGTATAGATTCTAGCGCCTCCTTTAACACCAGTTTTAAGTATCATAAAATCAACTTCCAGGGTAGCCTAGATGGATAGTGCGCGGTCCTTATTCATCCTTCAGTCCTGGGTTCGGTTTCATTAGCGGGCGATTGTGTCAATTTTGATAAAGTTTTAGTTTTATGATTCTTTATATATTTACTTATATTTTTTTATTATTTTTTTCTTTTTTTTTTTTTATTTCTACATTATTATTATTTTTAATTGCATTCTATAACAATTAAAGTAAAAATAAGTGACGGACGTGTCGGATGACAAAATGCCGGAGGGACTCCCTTGAAATTTTATTAGCCGGACATAATGAAGAATTAAACAATTTTACAATTGTAAGATTAAAGAAAAATATTACAATTAAAAAAAAAAAATAATAATAATTATAAAAGAAAGAAAAAGTTCAAAGTCCTTACGAGGATTTGAACACAGAAAAATTACACATAGAGTAACTACTCTATGCATTACGCTACCATCCTGTCTCGATCTGCGGCGATCAAAAATACTATTTGTTCTACCAACTACCACATCGGCGCATCGAAAACAGAAACGAGAAATTGAAATTGAAATTTGGAAGCCAAAACATTTTTACTCCGTCGTTCGAGCAGTCACACATACACATATAGGTTAACATTTTTGTTGACGGGTACATGTAAAAAAGAGTTCTAAAAATAGAATCGTATGCATGTGCGTTTTCCCCCTCACCAACAAGCTCGACGCAAAAAGTTGACCGTTTTGGGCCCTGATGTCCCATCTATGTACTGTATAATCTTTGGTTATAGTTAAATAATGAAATGACGAAACTTTGGTGTTCTTTAAGATAGAAAGTTGGAACTGCGTACAGATTCTGTTTTGGTCAGTTAATTCAACTACCAAATTTTATAATGATCGGTTGTCTATATATTATAGCTGCCTTTTAACTGAGCGATCGGAAATGGTATTTGGTAAAAAATCTTTTTGAAGATAGAAGCTTAAAACTTGTTTTGTAATAAATTGGTTATATTATGATATTTTTATAAGAATCTACCAGCTATTTCCGATGTTTGCGATATATATCCGGTTTTAACTATAAGCGATTTATCAACTTCGGCTCCGCCCGAAGTTAGCTTTCCTTTCTTTTTTTTACGTTCGATATGTTTCCGATGTCTTGCAAAGCTCTTCTTACAGTCCATTCGCTAACATTTTTGGTAATGGCGAGGCCAGCACCCTTTGGTGGTAAAAGCTTGTTTCTCGCATTTTGGACATGAAAAGCGACCATCATTAGACGAGAGTCCTTCTATAATTTTGTTCTGCCCGAAACTTGAGGCTTGGGAGTCAACTTTCTCCCTTTTCTGAATGGCGACCACCGCCGATTGGTTTGGTAGTACAGCCACTTTCAGTCAGACTGAAAAATGTTCCCAACTGATTGTCTAAAAACAGCTTTGCTCCGCAAAAACTCCTTTGAAACTAATCTACGACTACGGAAAATCATGTTAGAACAAATATAAATCTGGATGATATATGGTGATAAGAGATGAAGAAAAGCGAAAAAAATTACAAGACTTAAAACGTGCAAAATCAAATTTATGTTAGTTTATTAGTTAGTTTAATGAGTCTTCGAATTTTTCGAATAATTTCCGCACTCAATTTTGCTCCCCACTGTAATTATTAAAATCACATTCTTTTAATCGTCGTGTAACTGTGTGCTTACTAATTGGTCTTGCCATTTTAAATTCCCGTACAAGAACTCG
Source organism: Drosophila malerkotliana malerkotliana (assembly GCA_018153235.1). NCBI lineage: Eukaryota > Metazoa > Arthropoda > Insecta > Diptera > Drosophilidae > Drosophila > Drosophila malerkotliana. Next base: position 2,655,057 of record JAECXV010000159.1, read on the forward strand.
GTCTTCACTGAGCTCTGTTTTGCGCTTAGCACCTGATCTTTTTAAATGAAGCATGTCTTTATGCTTTTTAAACTTTTTAATTTGGTAGTGCACAGTTTGACACGACACATAAACTCATTGGCAATGTCTTTGACAGCCATTTCATAAGTTTGCCAAAAAAATCTTGCGGTATTTGCGCTAGCTGTCATTTAAAGCGCATAGTTCTTGTGGTATTCTTTGCACGCGCTCAAACTTTTGTTTGATAGTTACTTGTTTGGTTCAGTTGTTCGTGACTCAAAAGTGGGTCCCTTACGAGAACGTAAAGCGCAATCCGTCGTGGTCGAATCCCGGTGACATGGCCCAGATGGTGGCCAAGCCTGGATTGACGGCCAGGAAGGTTCTGCTGTGTGTTTGGTGGGATTGGCAGGGAATTATCCACTATGGTTTGCTTCCCTATGTCCAAACGCTCAATACAGACCTGTACTGACATCAACTGAGAGGTTCAGTTCAGTGAAGGCAGCATTCATGCTGCCAAGAGGCCATCTTTGATCAACAGAGGCCGAATTGTCTTTAAGGACAGTTTAGGACAACGCCACGCCACACAACATCAAGATGTTTTATACCCTTGCAGAGTGTATTATAATTTTGGTCAAAAGTGTGCAGTCTTAGTATACTTTTAGTTAAATTTGAATGTACAGATTCTTAACTTATTGATTCTTAAACTACCAAAATCTGATTAAAAAAAACCGTGTTGTTGTTTTTCGATTTAATCGATGTTTTGTTTTTAAACATCGAAAATAATCGATGCACTGAAAATTTTTTTTTCTATCTCTAATGCAGACCTTTAATTTAACACGAACACTAATTCGAAAGAAAAGTCAAACATGTGAATGTATTTGTTCATCGATTACTTTTTATTTATGTATATATATTTTTTTTTTTTGTTTTTGTTATATATAAATTTTTTTTTTACACCGAGAAAAATTCATAAAAACAGAGTCAAAAAAATTAAAAGTAAAATTTTGTGCCTGCTCACTCCCCTTAAAACATCCGTCGGTAGGATATGCATGCACCATCCACATCCAGAACAACGATAATTTACGAAGTATATCCTTTTCCTATATTAGTAAATGGAATTTTATTAAGACATTAAAATATATAAATATAGCGGAGGAGGGGTGGAGTCCTCATTTCGGTAGACTCCACTCTTGCTTCTAAAGAGGTGAAATCACAAGAGTTTGGTGACATTAAGTTTAATTGCAAAATCATTTTGTCCGAGAAATGTTTATACATTACATGTTCGTATATACCGTTTTCGTCTGAACCGCCCACATATTGGCAGCATTTGTCCGCTATTCAATCCGTTTTTAATCTTATGACTGATCGTGACCAGCTCGTCGCTGTGGGCGACTTTAATTTACCAGAATTCCAACTTTAATATACCAGAATTCCAGAAGTCCTACATCGATAGCTCACCATTTTTGTCACTTATCACTCACCATGACTTCACCGCGGACATGTGCATCATGCCCTTAGGTCAGATTAACCATGTTCGAAATTCGTTAGGTCGGCTTTTGGACTTATGTTTTGTATCTGATCCTGATGGTACTGCTCTGTCCAGAGCTTTTCCCCTTTGAACCCTAGAGGATCCATATCACCCCACGCTGGAGGTATCAATCGAAACCATTCCTGGTATCGATCAGATGTCTCCACGCGTGGTAAATAAGATTCGCTGTTTCCGTAAAGCTGATTTTTACAAACTTAATAGCCTTATCGATACATATGACTGGTCCGATTTCTGGCATGCACTGATCTTAACGCCACCTTTGACAAATTTTATTGTATTTTAAATACATTTTTTGACTCCTTTGTGCCATGGAAATATCCGTCCGCTTCAACAAATCCTCCATGGTTTACAAGGTGCCTTAAGGTGCTCGTTCAAACTTTACCGTGAATAACGCTGAAGGTTACAGGAACTATATTCGTCGCTGCCGGATACAAGTTTCTCAGGATCCGAAGTAGTTTTATAATTTTGTAAACACAAAGCGTAAACATGTATCTTTCCCACCACTGCTTACGTTTGAAAATTCATCTGCGACCTCTGATCAGGACATTTCAGGCCATCTATTCGCAGAATTTTTTCAAACAACTTATTTTCCGCCTAAATTGAGATATCAGTCTTACGCATACAACATTCAATCAGCAAATCTTATTTTCTGTCCGTTATTCGGTTCTTCTGCGCTGCGTAGACGTGGCGACATCGTGCTGAATATGAGGCAAAGCAATTTAAATATTTTACCTCGCTGGATTTCAATAGCGGCTATTATCAAATCGAAGTAGCCCCTGAGAGCAGAAAATGTACCGGCTTTATCACCACTGATGGACTGTATGAGTTTAAGCGACTCCTGTTTGGGTTAAAGAATGCCCCAGCCATTTTCAATCGTCTCATGGCAGAACTACAGATGCGCTTGCAGAAAGGAGACATGATACACTACATGGATGACATCCTAATTGGTAGCAATTCTTTCGAGGAAATGTATGAAAAGCTTGAAAGAGTCGGACTAACTCCAAATCTGCATAAATGTAAGTTGTACGAGCAGTCTATTACGTTTTAAGGACATAAAATACACGCCGAAGGAATCAGCCCGGGAGAAGTAAGGATTAAAGCCATTTCCATGTTCCCAACACCAACTAATGTTACCGAAGTACGCCAATTTTTGGGACTCACTGGTTATTTCCGAAAAGTTGTCGCCGCATATGCTATACTATCAGAGCCCTTACGTATTTATTTGTAGGGGGGCGTTGCCGCAAAAGGTTCCAGGAGTAAAGTTGAAATGAAAAGTGGGAGGCGTCTTCGTTAAATTTACAAGAAGCGCGTTCAGCTTTATTGAGCTGCTTACATTGGATTAAACTTAACTTAGAAAGAATAAACGCTAAACGTAAATCCAGAGCGGACGATCGACGACGGCCGACGAGAGAGGGAGAATGCATAGAGGGGCGAGCGCGGATGCACTCTTTAGCGCGGATGAGCTCTTCAGTGCGGGTGCGCTCTTCAGAGCGGATGCGCTCTTTAGTTCAGCGGCCCAACAGCCCCTCACATAAACATCCCGCCCCCCTTGCAATCACTCGGGTTGCAACAGATCCCTCGTCGTTAGCGATGCGTCATGGCAGCTCGAGGGCGTACACGGGTCAATGAAGGCCCCCGTGTCGAAGATCCGGATCCCGTTGTTGACGCGGTTCCGCTTCAGCAGCGACGAGAGGGTGGGCGCAGCGACCGCGTCCTGCAGGGGCCCTCGAGGAGAGGCGGAAAATTGCCTAGGCGCGGATGACGCGGGCGGACGAGCGATGGACGGCACCCGATGAGTGGCGGAAGAAAGCCGTGGAGCACTTGACGGCTGCCGGCCAGTGGCGGAAGAATGCCGAGGAGTTATCGAAGAGTGCCGGGAAGTCGGCGGCCGTGGATCGGTTTGGGAATGCCGGAAAGTGGCGGACGCAGGCCGAGAAGCACCCGAACCGCGCCGGGAGTTGGCGGATGACGGCCGGGCGCCAGACGAGACACTCCGTGTCCTGTCTCCAGAGCTCCGTGACTGGCGCTCCTCTTGGCGTGCCTTGCGCCGAGCCCGCGGCTTCTCCACGAGGTGCAGCAGCGTGTGGTGATCCTGACCACACGTCTTACAGCCGTCACTATGCCGACAGGATCCGTCGGAGTGCTCGTGGGCCAGGCAGCTCGAGCAATACCGGTTCACGAGAACCGCTCGGAGCCGCTTCTCGGCACTAAGGCGTAGGAAGCGCCGACACTTCTTCAAGGCGTGGATTCCATTGCAGACTCGGCAACGGTAGGATTGAATACCTCGAGTACATCTGCTCTCCAGCGATTGGGCGTTGCGTGGGCATGGTGACATCGTGCTGAATATGACCATGGAATCCAGAATTTGGCCCGGATCAGACGGATCATCAGCTGATTGCCACCATGCAGCGTGATGCGATGCGTAAATTAAAGAAGGAGTCGAGACAGAATTGTGCTCGCAGCCTGAATCCGATTCCGAACTGATCTGTGTGGGCACCTGTCCCTGATCCAGTGAGTCACCGAGGCTGCGGGCAACTCGTGCGGAAAAAACAGACATGCTGCGGGGATTGGCTGGAGATAATGGGCCTGTCAGCACCCATCCGGAAATGGTCTCCTGACCGAGAAGCGACCCGCAGATGTTAGCCTTGGAATTACCGAGGAGAATGGACGGAAGAATGTCATCGACTTGGGAGCTCTTAAAGAAGTTGGGGTCCGCCAGGGGAATGTCGGCCAGCCCCTTGAGAAGATCTCGCGAAATCGGATATGATGGCAGATTTCCTGCCAACTGGGGAAGAACGTAAGCCGCAGTCTCTAATTGTAGCCCGGGTCTAAACCGAATTGAGAAATGGCACAATTTAGTAGACTGCGCGGAAATGGTCTGATTAGGGCCGGAAACATGTTCGTGAATCGTCTTGAAGGGAAACTTAACAAGGTTGAACAGTCGTTCCGTTATGAAAGTCGCTTCGGACCCTGAGTCTATTAGTGCTCGTGCCTGGACGGTGCACCCCAAATGGCACACGTTGATAAGGGCCGTGCCCAGTAGGACTGCTCCTGACCCGGAAGCGAAACACACCTGCACATTCGACTGATCCTCTGAGCCGTTTGCTGGCGTAGGCGGACTTGGAGCGGTGGCGAACGGATTTCCGCGGTGCAGGAGGGTGTGGTGTCGGCTGTGGCATGTGAAGCAGGTATGGGCGCTCGTGCAGTCTCGCTGCTGGTGCCCTCGGGCAAAACAGTTTAAACATAACTGCTTCCTCCTTATGTAGTCAGAGCGCCCATTTACGTCCATTTCCAGGAACCGCGGACATAAGCGAATGGGGTGGTTCTCCCTCGAACAGGATCGCAACCCTTGGGGCCCGGAACCACTTGAGTCTCGTATGAATTGAGCCTTCGAGCAGGGGCAGTAGGAGTTCCCGACCTTGGCGGAAGTTGCCCGGAGACCCTAGGCCTGACGTCGTCGATTGCTTCCAGAGTGCGATGGCGCTCTGTCAGAAAGTTGTCTAATTCCTTCCATGTTGGAATTTCGGCCTTATTATGGACGGATTGCTCCCACATGGAAAGTGTGACTTTGGGGAGCTTTGACGAAATCATAAACACCAGGTGGCAGTCCCAAGCCTCAATATTGATGGCGGACATTGCTAGGGCTGTCAGAGAACTCTGAATGGTGGCTTGCAGCTTCAGCGTGACCCCGGACTCTTGAGAAATAGCCTGGATGTTGAAAAGGATCTTCAACTGGCTGTTGACCAATAGTCGCCGGTTCTCAAAGCGGTCTGTGAGGCTTTGCCACGCTGCGACAAACCCCTCATGGGTAAGCGGAGCCTTTGAAACAAGGGCGTGGGCGTCACCACTTGTTTTGGACAGAAAGTGGAACAACTTCTCTACCGGGGTGAGCCGCGAGTTTTGGATGTAAATGGCCGTAAACAAGTCTGAAAACTTAACTTACTAAAAATAAACGCTACAACCAGAGCGGACGATCGACGACGCCCGATGAGAGAGAGAGAGTGCATAGAGGGGCGAGCGCTGATGACGGACGGATGAGCTCTTTAGCGCGGGTGCGCTCTTAAGGATGTAGTCTCATGTGTGAGGTTGAAAAAATCGATTTTTTTACATATTTCGAAAATACTGTTTATTAAGAATGTACTGTTACAGTTTTAAATAAGAATTTATAATAATGACAGAGATACAGCCCATAATCGAAAGCGCGCCTACACCGAAAAGTTTCCGATGAGTTTCTCGGTAGCGTCTAAACTTTAAACGCGTTTTTCTCGGAATGACATTTTTGTGAGCAGCGCAGGTGATTCACAAAATTCTATGGTACCGATCTAGCTGAAATTTGGATATGTTGTTTTAAAAAGTAACACCTCTGTCCCGTACTAGAAACATTTATTTTTAATGATTCGTTTTTTTTTTATCATTAATTTAAGATAAATTTTTTAAATTTTGTTAAAATTTTTTTTGTGAGTTCGCCATTTTTTTGTTTATTGATGAAAATATTTCATTCTAGTACGGGACAGACCCATAAGCTTAAAAAACAATAACACAGTGCGACAAAAAAAGAAAAATTGAAGGAACTTTTAGAGACCTAGTAGGAATAGTTCATTAGGTCGAGTATGGTATAAAACCGTGTTTGAAATTTTTCTAACTCAAAATCTTGATTTATTTAGAAAAAACGGTTTTCCGGGACTTTTTTGCTCCTAAAAATTCCTAAGCGCGTAATTTTAAACCGATTTTAAAATTTTAGACGTTTTTTAATAGTTAAATGTTGTAGCTTTAAAAAAAAAATAGATCTTTCATTTATTTCAACAAAAAGGATACAATTTTTATGCAAGAAACTGACATTTTTGAATTTTTGTCGTGTTTTTCAGACTTTTTATACCCTTGCAGAGGGTATTATAATTTTGTCCAAAAGTGTGCAACGCAGTGAAGGAGACATCTTCGACCCTATAAAGTATATATATTCTTGATCAGGATCACCTCCTGAGTTGATATGAGCATGTCCGTCTGTCCGTCTGTCTGTCTGTCTGTTTCTACGCGAACTAGTCTCTCAGTTTTAAAGCTATCGACTTGAAACTTTGCACACACCCTTTTTTCCTTTGCACGCAGTATATAAGTCGGAACGGTCGGGATCGGCCGACTATATCGTATAGCTGCCATATAACTGATTGATCGGAAATGGTATAACTTTGGTGTTTTTAGAGTTAGAGAGTTCAAGCTGCCATATAACTGATAGAATGCTGAAACTTAGTACAGATTCTATTTTTGCTCAGTTGATCCAACCTACGAAATTTCATTAGGATCGGCCGACTATATCTTATAGCTGCCATATAACTGAACGATCGGAAATGGTATTTGGTAGAAATATCAACTTTCGTATTTTTGAAGATAGAAGCTTGGGACTTTTTTTAGATCTTTAATTGTAATTAATTGATTTTATAATGATGTAATCATAAGGATCGACCAACTATATCCGATGTTTGCGATATATATCCGGTTTTAACTGTAAGGGTATATCAACTTCGGCTCCGCCCGAAGTTAGCTTTCCTTTCTTGTTTTTTGATACATATTCCCAAAACAAGTCAGTGCAATTTTACTAGCGCTCCGGAGAAAAAGTGTGTGAAAGAAAGGAATAGGCGGTAACATCAGGTTCGATTTTTTTACTTCTCGATTCTCTTTACTCTATTTTTGTATGCCCTTGCTGCTTTTCAACTGGTCTTCAGGCTCTGTTTGCACCTTTGTTTCATGGATGTTCCTTTTGATAAGCGGGACAACATGAAAGTTGTCACCGTTCCCGATCAACACCAAAATTTTGTTAATCAGGGCGTTCGAGCTTTTCTCCCTGATATAGATTGGAGGGGTTTAGTCTTAGTTTTTTTAGTCTCTGTAGTCGTTGGTTGGGTTAACTGCAATTATTTTGCAGTTTTCCCGGAGCTCAAGTAAAGTAGTTAATCAGGTAGTGAAATGGAAAAATGAGTTGTAATTTTTACAATTAACACGAAACGGATATTGTTCGGAAAAATTAGATCTACAGTATCCCAGTTAAAATTTGTTAATGCAAATAACAGAAACTGCTTTTGGACAAATTCAATACTCTTTTGATGAAAAATTTATTGCGAAGTCCAAACGCACGAACAGTATTCCAAAGTGAAAGGATCATTAAATTCTTTTGACCAACGTTTGATAAAAGCACACTCCTGGCTTTATCAACTGTCAATGAAATATGTTCATTGAAAGACAGCTTATTGTCAAAAAGGACTGTAAGATCGTTAATTAAAGAAACACGATCTAGGTCGTTATTCGCCAAGTAAGTACGAGACGATGTGAGGCACACTGCTATTGAACGTCATAGCTTTTCACTTTGAGCAGTTTGAACACACTGAACAAGTAAGAGGAGATGGTTTGAACACCACAAAAAGACTCCGTTAAGGTCTAATTGCGTCTTTAAGAGAAATGGTCTGAGAAAGAAAATCAAACTTAACATCATCGGCATCCATAAATGTAGTAGCGTAGTTTAAAACCGTTATCAAAAAGATAAGGTAAATCGTTATCAAAAAGAACAAACAGGAGAGGCATATGATCTATGGCATGTAAAGATGTAAATATCGCCTTTCACTTTATTACACATTAAATTCATTCTTTAAGTCTTTCGTGCCGAAAATATCCGTCCGATTCAACAAAACTTTAGTATGGATGTGCCACTGTAACGTAAGAAATTCTTTAGATCACGTCGGACTTGTGTTTTGTTTCCGATCCAGGTGGAATTACGCTTTGCAGAACGTTGCCTCTCTCTAACCCTGAGGATCCATATCATCCACGTCTATCCGCCTTAAGTCTCCACTCTTACAGCTGACTTTATGAAACTGAATAACTTAATTGTGGAATTGGATTGCTCCGGTTTACTGGCATGTGAAGATGTGAATATCGCTTTACAAAAATTGTATTTTTAAATTAACTTTAAATTCATTCTTTGACTTCTGCGTGCCAGGGAAATGTCCGATCGTTTCAAGAAACGCAAATTGGAAAACAAGGCATCTGTTAAATTTGAATAACATTAAAATAAGGCTCTTAAATAAACATAAAAAACCGGTTAAACAATAAATTACTTAAGATAAACATTTTTTTGCCCATCTTTTTCTAAAAGTGGTTTGTTATTGGATCCTCTTAAGGTAAGACCCGTTTATTAGCCGGGCCCTGTAGGTTATGTTCTGAAGAACTGCACCGAAGCCATATGGAAACCTCTTCTAGAACTCTTCAACCTATCTCTGGAAGTTTTGATATTTCCTTTCGTATAAAAGAAATTATACATTATTGTAATTGAGACCTTGGCAACGCATCGGCGAGCATCTTTATATCTATTTTAGTTGGGCCACCCGCTCGTGCTTTCTTCTCTCCAAATAATGGTATTTATTTGGAAGTGGGAGTGGATCGTTTCTGCACGTGGATTTTCTGATTATGAATGCTCTTTGTTTTTACCTGGCACTACAGGTGCCAAGGACAAGGATTTTTCCTTGCAACTGGACACTCGCAGGTCTACTGGTCAGCCTAATGGAAGGATCTATGGATCTATGTGTCCTTCACGAATCTATCCCTCCACGTGCGCCAGTACCAGGAGCGCACTTTTATCGTTACCGCCTAACCCAGTTTGGATCGTAACTTTAATTCGTCCTTGGACCCCAATAAAAGCTTAAAAGTTCTATTCCAAAATTCATCGGGAACGAGAACCAAGACCCGAATGGTAGTTCTGAATTCTTCTGCCTGTTATTTTGGCCGCCTTCCGGTGGCCGACCCTCTACTGAATCAGTTTGCCGTTTCAGTCCAGGGCATCCATGGGCCGGTCGTCAACATTGCGTCATTAACTTAGGCTCCATCATCTGGTCTCGAGACCCTGAGTCAGCCTGCATGCTTCCTAGCAACGTCTACCAGAGTCATGAAATTGTAGTTTTAGATCATATTTTTGGTCTGGGCCTCTCTCAAGTAAATAGTATTTTTAATGATTTATCTCAAATTATTGATCCTATATCTTTAAATAACAAAACCTCTTCTATATGTTATGGTAATTTAGTAGCCCATTCGGGTTAAGGCGTTTCGGAACTTTTTGCAAAATACTTTGCCTCCAAGTTGGAGCCGAAGAGCCAACTTAACTCAAGGTAACTTGAAGCTAACTTGGAGTCTTTTCTGGAGGAACCAAAGGTTCCTAATGAAAATCTTTCGAGCATCGAGCACGGACATATTGGACTTCGACCTAATTGAAACCACGTGACATTTTACCGAGTCACACACACCTGACTTGAATGGTATCTCCCCATTCTTTCTTAAGAAGAGCCTTCCCCATTCTTCACCTGGTAGATTCCCCTATAGGTAAAAGATTACTTCTATCACGCCTATTCACACAGGTGGCAGTAGGTCTGATGTTACCAACTATCGACCTATTGCTCAAATTTGCAACGTCGCTAAGATGGTGGAGCGATTTTTCAGGTTGATAACATGTACACTGATTTTTTCAAAGCCGTTGACAAAGTTTTTCATGCTGCTCTTCTAGCCAAGTTATAAAAATTAAGTATTCATCGGCTTAAGTCTTATCTGGCAGACTGACCTTGCCATGTTTTCATTGGAGACGCTATCTCAAGTCCATTTTTCACCTCCTCTGGTCTTCCTAAAGGAAGCTCTCTGGGCCCTTTCCTATTTAATATCTTCATTAATGACATCTTTTCATGCTTTCCCTTTTTCTTGATGTATGCAGATGACCTTAAAATCTATAAGGCCAATAGTGGGTTTAGTGAAAGTGAAAGCACCCACCCTGCATTCCTTTGCATGCAGTATATAAGTCGGAACGGCCGCGGTCGGCCGACTATATCCTATAGCTGCCATATACCTGATTGATCGGAAATGGTATAACTTTGGTGTTTTTAAAGTAAGAGATAAGTACTCTAAAGTAAGAGTAAGAGTTAAATAGCAGCTATAGGATATAGTGGGCTGATCCCGGCCGTTCCGACTTATATACTGCGTGCAAAGGAAAGAAGGGTGTGTGCAAAGTTCGTGCGTAGAAACAGACAGACAGACAGACAGACGGACAGACGGACATGCTCATATCAACTCAGGAGGTGATCCTGATCAAGAATATATATACTTTATAAGGTCGGAGATGTCTCCTTCACTGCGTTGCACACATTTGGACAAAATTATAATACCCTCTGCAAGGGTATAATTTTTTTTTTTTTTTTTTTTTACCGGTCTTTCAAAATTTGGAAATGGCTTGTGCATCAATAAGAGCATCAGCTAGCATTCCTGTATTCATCATAAAGCTTAGAGGCCCTCGGCCCGACCGAGGGGCGCTCAAGGAACGATTTGTTAGAATATATTAAGTTATTTGTTAATTTTTAAGCTAAGAGGAGTTAGTAAGGAAATTTAAAATTCTATATTTTAAGTTAGAGGGACAGGAAAGAGATGTAATAGAGTAGAGACCATTGTAGTTCGAACATAATACCCTAAAAGGGTCATGCAGTGCATATGTCGAACTACAACGGATAAGGAACAGAGGACTAAAGTTTCGAGTCCTTCTATTAGGAATGTTAAAATTTATGCGTGTTAGTAGATGCTGGCTATCTACATCCCCGTTAATAAGGTTATGCAGAAAAACTACACCGAGCATTGTCCTACGATTTGTTAAGCTAGGTAAGTTTATGAGTAAGAGTCTACTACTATAAGATGGAAGTTGAAGATTTGCATCCCAGTTTAGACCTCTAAGTGAAAAAGTTAGGAAATTCTTTTGTACGGATTCTATGCGGTCCTTATGTACTCCATATTGGGGACTCCAGACAGATGAACCGTACTCCAGTATAGGACGGACCAAAGAAATGAATAGTGTTTTGGTTATATAGGGGTCATAATAAAAAAATATATATTTTAAAATATATTATATATTGGAATGAGAAGACAAAAGTAATTAGAAGATATTGGAAAGTAATAAACAGAAATTAAAATCCACGACTCTTGATGACTTAAGAAGAAGATTAAATGTCAGAGTAAAAAGCATTTGCCGGTTAGAGGAACGTTTGGAAGTTGGGTCAGTTCCTTTAATAAAGACCGTGCTAGAGCGCAGGCTTCAGGTCTTAAATGAGACAATTTTTAAGGCAAATGAGTTGCCAGATCGAACAATTAGATGAGGAAGATGAATTTGGAGCCGAGTTAGAAGAATTAGAATTAACGACTAAGGCAAGTGTGATGTCTTTATTAAATGCCTTTACTGTAGCTGAAGACTCGATAATTATTTATTTTATTTTCAGTTGAGTAGATCCAGTGACTAGAGAAAAATTGGAAGAATCACTGGATTATGAGGAATTGCTGCTGTGGTTCGATTTTGAAGCGTTAGAACTAAAAATGGCGAACACATATTGGCTTGTCCATTACTTGACTTTGGATCACAAATGAGCTTCATTACTTAAGATCATGCTCAACGCTTATAGATCCGTTGGGAAGAATCGTGTATCAACTTGCATGGAATTGGTCAAGCTAATTCCCACGTTAAGAAAAGGATACACATTAAGGTGAATTCAAGAATTGTGTTTCCGTAGTGAGTTGTGATTGTAGTGAGTTTCCGTTCGAGTTTTGAATTTTAAGAACAATTTTGGGCTATCACCCTGACCAGTCAATGAACGTGAAAGATTGGGACCTACCAAAGAACGAAAACAAGGTCCGAACCATCTCATTCTCCAAAAAACTCTCCTTGAATGGATAGTATCGTGGAAATATAAGACTTATTCCTTAACTTCTCAAGAGCCTGTCTCTAGCCTGAATTATGTTATGTGAGGCACATTATCAGAATAATACTGTTGTTCTGCCTTCAGGTCGATTTGAAGTCAGACTTTAAATCAGATCCAAGCGTTTTGTAAAACTCGTTCGAGGTAGCCAAACACCGCTTTTTATCGCTCGTATTGTTATCTCGATATCAGAATTTAAAGAAAATGTATTTTGAATTTATGGAAGAATACAAATCCTAAGGTGATATGTCCTTTACAAACAATGCTGTTCTTGCTATTCCACACTATTTCAATCCCCATCAGTGTGTCTTACTGCATCAAAGCACACCGACGAAACTACGAGTCGTTTTTGATGCGTCTTGTAAGACATCGACACAGAAGTGCGTAAAATATTTATTGTTGGTCCTACAATGCAGAAGGAGTCATATTAAACTCTACTTCGGTTCCAGCTAAACAGATTCGCTCTGATAGCCGACATAAAAAAGATGTATCGCCAAGTAATGCTAAATGAAGCCAATCGGGGATACTAGTTGATAGGGTGGGGGAAAGACCCATCAGAGTCCTTGAAATTCTCTAACTCTCTGAATTCTCTAACTCTAAAAAAACCAAAGTTATACCATTTCCGATCAATCAGTTATATGGCAGCTACAGGATATAGTCGGCCGATTCCGGTCGTTCCGACTTATATACTGCGTGCAAAGGAAAAAAGGGTGTGTGCAAAGTTTCAAGACGATAGCTTTAAAACTGAGAGACTAGTTCGCGTAGAAACGAACAGACAGAGGGACAGACGGACATGCTCATATCAACTCAAGAGGTGATCCTGATCAAGAATATATATACAGTCGAATCCCGATAATTCGTACCCCGATAAATCGAAATTCGGGATTATTTGTAAAAAAATCCTGCCCCTCTGAAAAAAAATTCGTTAATTCGTAAAAATTCCATACATTTTGGTCCCCTCGGTAATTCGTAGTATTTGGCGCAACGCAAAAAATATTGAACCACTTATAAATCGTAATTTTATTTCAAACCCTCTTATAAATCTTAATGCGATGCGAATTTGTAGTTAAAGCACCGTTAGATTTTGCAGACAGCTATGCCGCCTTTATGTCGCTGTGCATTAGGAATTTTGTGTTTCTCTCACTGTTTTCGTTAAGTTTGCTGTTACCAATTATTGTTACCAAAAACTTCCAATTATTTTAAAGCTTGAAATTTTGTGTTTTAAAGTTTAATGTTTCTGCTTAATTGCTTAATTTTTTGTTATTATAGTTTTATGTTATTGTTTAATTTTCCTTTAATTTGAAAAACGTACAAATGAATGTACATACTTATGTTTGTTTAATTTTAATAAAGATAAATACATATGTAAACATGATGTGAAATGCAAAAACCCCGTTTATTCGACTCTTTCATTTTTTTGCCCCGCTAAATAGAAATCTCGATAAATCGAATTCCCGTCTAACTCGTAAAAAAAGTGATCCCCTTGCCATTTCGAATTATCGGGACTCGACTGTACTTTATAAGGCCGGAGTTGTCTTCTTCACTGCGTTCCAGACTTCTGATCAAAATTATAATACCCTCTGCAAGGGTATTAACATAGTCAAAAAATGAAACTCTTTTTCAAATCGCTGCCATTTTGTGAAATTTTCCAATTTTGAAAAACCTTGTCAAGTTTACATGCCATAGTCAACGTTCTTGAAATCAAGTTAAAAAAAATGTAGTATTAAATTAGTATTATTCCAGGTTCTGAAGCTGAAATATCCTGACGACCGTTTGACCTCGTCGCACCGGCAGTGGTGCATTCAACGACGCGCAAACAAAATTCACAATAATTTCTTCCGGTTTTTTTTATTTTCTTTGAGTTTAAGCATTAATTTATCACCTAAAAAAATGTTGTTCAAGTATCATGTGTTGTTTTTTTGTAATCCATCCTTCAATAAGAGGCCCGCAATTTCAGTGCGAAGGTAGATGACCCCCTTAAGCCAATAAGTCAAAGGGCGACTAAGCGGAACATTCTTTTGGTGACATCGAAGCTGTTGGACCCCCTTGACTTATTAAGCCTTATACTTATAAAAGCAAAGATCCTATTGCAGGAACTTTGGTAAAATAAGCTATATTGGGATAAGTCAATTCAACTGCACTTGGAAAAAGAGTGGAACAAAATACAAATTGCCTTGTCGCTATTGAGGACATCTCAGTTCCGAGATTTGGGTTCACCGAGCCGATGTCACCAATTCAAATTCATGCCTTTTCTGCGCATCGATGGGAGCCTTCGTCTATATTCGTTGCGAATCTGCAGAAAGTATTAAAGTTCTTTGTTGACTGCAAAGGCTAAAGTAGCGCCGCTCAAGACAAAGACGCTCCCCCGTTTTGAGTTATATGCCGCTCACCTTCTCGCCGATCTCTGCCGCAAGATAAATCCTCTTATCAAAGTTCTGATCGAACGAAGTGTATTTTGGTCGGATTCAATGAAGTTACTCTTCATTGGATTTGTTCCCATCCATCGTCGTTGTCAATGTTCGTATCGAATAGAGTTGCTGAAATCATAATTATCTTGCTGAAAGATAGTGGTCAGGTAATGGCACGTGGCGGCATGTACCAACTAAACAGAACCATTTACCAACTTAAGCAGATATAATGTCAAGAGGTGGAGACGAAAAGGAGACTGTAGAATCGATCCGGTTTAGAAGTCCATCGTTTTTAAAGGAACCGAAAGATAAGTGGCCGACGAGCCCCCGGCTTAATCTGTCACCAGAACTTCTATAGATGGAAGCAAAAAAAATGCGTTCGGATTAACCGCAATCGTCTCTCACTCTCACTTAAAACTGCTGCGAGTGTTCGAAGAAATCGAAGAGATTAGTAGGGAATTCTGATATTGTTTCCTCACCTGTCGAATACAAAGAAGCCTTTAAGAAAATAGTCGAAATAGTTCACGAGTATCAAGAAGAAATAAAAAAGATCCAAAACAATTTAAATGTTTGCCCTAGTTTACAAAAGCTAAATCCGTTTTTTTATGAATCCTGTGAAGCTGGTAGGTCATGGTAGGTCACCCTATATTTGTTTGTTTTGCAAGGCAGTTAATTTAGAAGTAGTTTCCGACCTTTCAACTGACTGCGACAACGTAACGAACTTCGTCGGAGCGACTTGCCACTTCGCGGAGCTTCGTCAATGAATCGAAGACGAGGTCGACGCGGTCACAAAATACGCATCAAGAAACGGATGCGTTCATACCGCCGCGGGCTCCGCACATTGGCGGACTATAGGAGGCAGGTGTGAACTCTGGCAAGCACCTACTCCTACGCGCGGTAGGGAACGCCAAGCTCACTTCGGAGGAGCTGTAAACCGTCCTCGTTGGAGTCGAGGACGTCCTGAACTCACGACCTTTGGGCGCTCTAAGTCAGGACCCAAGCGAAGGCGAGGCGCTTCTCCCGGTCACCTGTTGACAGGCTCATCGCCCCACCAGCACCGCGGACCCCGGATGGCGGCGTGTCTTGGCAATCAAGCAAATTTTTTGGCAGCGATGGTTCCGGGCGTACGTTTATGGCCTACAGGCGCGGTCCAAGTGGCAGCACCAACAGGAGGAAATCCGGACGGGCGAGCTTGTCCTGATCGCGAAGGATCACCAGCCGCCACAACAGAGTCAGAGCCAGGAGTCAGGAAGGGTCAGAGTAACGCACGCCGGCGCGGACGGAAGGATCAGGGTTGCCGTCATCAGGACTAGCTCAGGAGCGGGCAGTCCACAAGCTGGCGCGGCTGCCAGTTAATTGAAGCCGGATGAACCCTTTCAACGGGGCCGGTGTCAACGCATACGCTTAGGGCGGAGCGGAAGCGAAATTTCATATTCGCTCTTGTACGAATTCGCCCCGCAATGGGTGCACCCGGGTGTGCACCCGCACCCTTTCCAGCATTCCTGACGACCCGTGATTTTTGGAATGCTATTGGATGGTGTGGCCTGTGCTGGAGATGTTGCCAGAGCCACAAGGTGAAAAGATCTCCAATCCTTAGGCAATCCTTAGGAATATATGTGAATGCCTAGAATGTCATCATCCCCTGTTGCGGATGGCTACCACTGTTCAGGTACGACTTAGCACAGATCAGTCTTCTGATAGGTTACAATAATTTTAAGCTAGAACGCGTGCTTCGCACGAAGGAAGGCACAACAGAAGAACCGATCGCTGAGAAGACCCGTATGGGGTGAAAAGGAATCAACGGAAGAAGCTTCAACAGTGGAATTGAAGACATAACCTCAAACGATCACGTGTTTCACATATGTGCATGTGAGGATGAGATCTTGCGCCTTCTTGAGCAGTGCGTGTGGGCGGACGGTGGCCCTGGAGCCTATCCAGATAGACAATCAATCTGCCAGATAGACAGCCCTTAAGCAAGCACGATGCCTGTACCAAAAACTGTCTCGCGAGCCGGATCCCATCTGAGGATGACAATTCCCTGCTTTCCAGTTGCCATAACGAGTTTATTAGTCTTAGCTGATTTTCCACTACTCCAACTTAACCCCATTCATAACACTCACGGCTAATTTGTGGTCTTTATATTTTCTAAAGTGACATCCTCTGTGACAGTCATTCGGTCGTCGCAGCTATCGCTTCCTAAAGACTTGTACCATTCTAAGCTATTAGCATCGATGGTAATCGTTGTGCCTCATAATGATGCTCGCTTTAATGTTCAACCACGTTTCAAATGCTCTAGGAAATCGATTTGAAATCGAATTTTCTGTCATCTATAAACACTACTGATGTTGCTACGGATTCGTTTCACGAAAAATTTCATATATTTTTTTTATTTTCATTAACCTTGCTTCTATTTCTTAATTCTTCTCTTTGTGAGGGAAGTCGTTGCGTTTCAGCGTGATCCGCTGGAAACCCGAGTCAGTCCCCGAGCGAGAAAATTTGGGTGCGATACCTGTTTTCTTTGTAGAGCACTTTTTGCTTATGGATTTCATCTTTCACTGCGAGGATGCTCAGATCCCGGTGGATGTTTTCGTTGCGAACATATCAAGGTGCCCCAGTGATAGTTCTCAAGATTTTTAATTGTGCGCTCTGTATTATTTCTATGTTGCTGCTGCTCGCGTTCCTCCACAGCTGGGAGCCATACGTCCAGATTGGCTTTAGGACTGAATTGTACAGTAGTAACTTGTAGTCCAGGCAAAGTGACGATCGTAATTTATGAGTGAAGGCTGCCAGCTTTTAGTTTTAGGTGCATCTTCTTGGATTCGATGTGCTTACGCCTGGTTAGTCGTCCATCAAGGTGGATGCCAAGATACGTTACTTCGTTAGCTTGACACATCTGTATACCGTTTAGTAAAAGCAGAGGGAATGTTTATCTATTAAAAGTAAACGTTATATGTTTACACTTTTGTTCGTTTATTTGAATTTGCCAGTCGGACAGCAACCTTTCCACTACTCTAAGATAATTAGGGAGCTGGTTTGTTTCTGGAGTTGGGCACCTGTAGCGACTAAGGAAAGTGATATCGTCGGTGATGTTGACGTTATTAGGTGTTCGTTCGTAGGAATATCCGCAGTCCGCGAGTGCACTTCCTTGTGGAACTCCAGATTTGATAATATAGTGTTGCGGTGTCGCGGATGGTTCTTCCTCAATCTGCACCAGTAGGGCAAATCTGTTGGCACTGGATCTGCCTGATTCTTCACCAATATTCTGGACGCGGCTAATTTTTGTTTTATTGCCTGCCCATGTAGCGATCCATTCCAGTCTTTCCGAAGTTGTTGTTTTTGCACTCGCTGTGAACTGAAGTGGTTGTCGCTGTGTTTTCAGAAAGTGTACCACTGCTTGTTGTTAGCACGAAATTGGTTTCCGCCATTGGAGCGGAGGTTTTCCACTGCGAACTCCATGACGAGAGTGAACAAGACCGTGTCTTTGGTTTTAAACTATTGGCTATTATATCAAAAAACTATGCAAAAGATTTTATTTTAACACTTCACAAAAGTTTTTTTATTTATTTCTTTATTTCGCCAACGGATAAATCCTTACATGACTACAAAATAACAACTAACAAACTAATAAATAATACCACAATACTAATAAAAACTTAATAAGTACCTGATTAAAATGCGTTAAATCATAACCTTATCAGAGCCCCACTTAATTCGAAGGCTAGGCGGCAAAGAACTAAAATAAGAAAGAGCCCGTTTAAAAGGTGACGATGAAGGTGAAATTGGCCTTGTGACACTTGATCCGAAAGGAGGCAAAGGTGCGCAGATCCCTTTGAGGAACATTAAAATTAATGAGTCCCATTAAAAAAAAAGAATCAATGTAGCTACTATATTGTTCAAAAAAGTTAAAGCTGCCAGTGTACGCCGATGTGCAAACATCAAGAAAAAGCCAGCAGCTCCGGTATGAAGGTAGGGAATCCTGAAGCCTTAGAGGCAGAAGGGAAAATTTTAAAAATTTCTTCTAGAGTTGCTCAATTTTTTTTGGAACGAACTATACAATCCGGATTCCAAATGATTGAGGCATATTCCAGCCTCGACCAAATAAATGCAGCGTAGACGCAGAGGCTCTAGTGTGGACTTTTAAATTGGTTCACATGCCTCTTTAAAATGCTTTAGGATTGGATCGAAGGCTAGCTTCGCCATCAGATATATACTGATTCTAAAGAACTAATTAAGAAATTTAAATTCCCGCTGAAATTGCCAGTACAGTTTTTTTGCTCGAGGCTCCCCTTTCTTTATAAATCGCTTGTAATGCTTATACCTTCTATTCATTAAGTTTTTTTAACCTTTTGTATACCAAGGAAGCCTAGAGGGTTTTCGTACCGCATAAGTATCAATAATATTGAAAAGGGCAACCAAGAACTTAATATAACAATCATCGATTGAGCCATCCGAAAAAAGGGAAACCCAATCAAAAGCTGAAATAGAGACATTAATAAGTGACAGGTTAGAATTATTCAGATGGTGATATGGAATGGGTGAAGCAGAAAGCAAAAACCTATAAAACTCAATATGAATTACTAACGGCTTGTGGTGCATATCACATAGACTTAATGGTACATTGCATAATTCTACTTTACTATTAACCACGTTATTTTAAAATATAAGATCAAGAATTTTGAATAAATCATTAAAAATATTATTTACTTGGGAGAGGCCCAGACTAAATATATCATCTAAAACTATAATTTCATGACTTTGGTGAATGTTGCTAGGTAGCTTCACTAACCGTACAGCATAAAGACAACCCATTTCATACAACGAAAATGGACGCAAAAATTTCTTGCGACAGCCCCAGAGCGAAATCTTACTCTCTTTCTTAAAATGTTTTGTATATGTATATTTTTACAAATCATCAAAAATCTATATACTGAGATAGGAACAGGGTATATTTCAGTCGGAGTCACTTAAAACGCCCATTGCTTTTAAGTTTTTGTTGTTCTGCAAGAGGCTTGTGCATGCCTGCTGTAACGATGGAACTATTTTTAGGGGAGTGTGAAGACACTAAAACAGCTGATTGACTTGCTTACCTTTTTTGTTTACAATTTTTTAGGCACTTGTTATTATTTTGGTGCATTGTCAGATCTATATTATTGTCGTTAATTAAATACAGCTTTTCCTAATATCAAAACAAATCCCTCAAAAAACATTTTACTATATACAAAATATATACAAAACATTTGACTGCTAATACTTAATCTTATTTCTAAATAAATGTAAAATGTATGCTGAAATATTAAAAAATATAATATAACAAATAATATTATTTCTTTCCTAATTTCACCAAATTACGAATACCCGAATTTGGTTAGGGCAGCAAGCCTGAAAAGTTAGAAAAATCTAAATTTTGTGCGCTGCCTTCGAAACGAAATCGCACGCACACAAAGAACAATCCATGCGCAGACCAACCTTCTTAGTCGCGCTCCTTTCAGAGACTTTCAGAGAGAAAACTCCTTTTCAGAGAGATACAGAATTCAATTAGAATATGAGCGTAAGATGAACGAACGGTGAGCGTAAGAAAGAGAGTAACATTTCGGACTGGGGCCTGCTGGGGCCTGTCGCAACAAATTTTCACGTCCATTTTCGTTGTATGAGATGGGTTGTCTATATGCTGTATGGTTAGTGTTGCATGCAGGGAGACTCCGGGTCCCACGACCAGACAATGGAGCCTAAATTGAAATCGCCAGCTACCATCAAAGCAGTAGGGTCCGACATTTTAGCAGAGACACTAGTGATGTTTTCCATATGCGCCTGGTAGATACTAAATGCGCTTTTTTGTAGGGATATACAAAGCTATGATGACGAACGGGCCATGGACGCCCTGGATTAAAATGGCAAGCTGATCCAGTTGAGGGTCGCCCACCGGACGTCGTAGTCATGTAGCCTGAAGTTATCGACGGATAGCGATGATCACACCACCTTCTCGCTCACACTGGGTACTGGATGCATCTAGGTCTTTTCGAAATACTTGGTACAAGTTATGCTCAAAGAACTCAGAGGAGCTAAAGTTGTCGCAGGTTGAAGAATCCTGGAATACCATCCGGGACTTTGTCCTCATTCCCGATATATTTTGGAATAGAACTATTAAGCTTTTATTGGAGTCCGAGGACGAATTATAACTACGGTTCAAACTGGGAGTTGGACGGCTAGGTGGTAATAATGAGATTACACTCCTGGTACTGGTGCATGTGGAGGCGTATCCATTACGCATAGCTTGCAAGATAGCCGACGAGGACATATAGATCTTTCCAATCGACTCAACAGTAGACCAGCGAGTGTCCAGTTGCAAGGCAAATCCTGTGCCAGGTAAAAACATTGAGCGTTCATAGTCAGGCACATCCGAATGCAGCAAAGATCCACTCTCACGTCCAAAATGTAAATAAACATCTTCCATCGGCAAAAAGAAGGCACCAGCGAGTAGCCCAGCGAAAAGAGATAAGATGAGCAGCGATGCGCTGACAACGTCTCGATTACCATCGTCTTGTTGTTGCTGGACATCCACAAGTGAACGTAATAAGTAATCAACTCGCCTTGAATAAAGTTGTTGCTGTTGGAGAATATCGAACAGAAAACGATACAAATTATTGGCGGAATCGACAAAAGCGTCAACCGTTAACGGTTATATAAAGGTTCATCGTGGTTGTGGTTCAGCGTCTTTTCGCTTATATTGGGTTACCCCAGATTTTTTGTTTGGTTAACTGCGATTATTTTGCAGTTTTCATCGAGCTCGGGCAAGCACGTCCGCTCGGTAGTTAATTGATAACGAACGGTTTAACAAACACCTTTCTCGTCTAAAGAACAGGAAATCGAGAGCTTACAAAAGTTTCTTAAGTCATTATTCATCAGTCAAACTTTCTATATATTCGTAACCAGTTTATTATTCTCAACAATCAACCGTATTAGCGGCTTATTATGAATTGTAAGGGAAACTTTCGTAATGATCCATGCTCCCTCTATTCTGTTGTCAATATGAAAAGTTAATCAAATCTTTTTCCTCCTTCCCTATCATATACGAACATTTTACATTCTTCTGAGTTCGGTGCTGCTAATTCAAACCTCTCTCAACAATAGAAATCTACTTCTCTGCTGGTCCTGATAATGTCTCTAGCTGTGTTCTAAGGCACTGCTCTGATAACCTTTGCTATCCTCTTACTATCTTATTCTTTATCCTTGAAGCTTGCATGTCTTCCCATGCGATGGAATAAATCATTTATTATTCCGCTTTATAAAAAAGGCTAAAAAAAAGGATAGTGGTGTCCCACTAAGTCACGTAGGGCATCTTCTGTTTGTTCACAAAAGAGGTTTTTTTGTTAACGATTTACGTAGAGTTGTAAACTACTACAAAGCTACTACATTTATGTATGCTGACGATGTCAAGTTATGTTTTTCTTTCTCAAACCATTTCCTTTCTTGACAATTGCAATTATACCTTATGTCTACATTGACATATTGACACCTTATGTCAATATGTCCAAAAGCCGTTACTTCCCAAGGCTTGACCTCATGGGAGCAGTGCATGGACCGGGGTAAGGTCAAACTTTGGAGCTCTCACTCGACATGAAGCTGAGCAGACGGATTCTAAACCGACTCGAGAACTGTCTTGAGCTGGCTACGATCGGACCAGAAAAAGTACAAACAGCTTTTAGCATTCCGTGTAAGCGAAATTTTTAGACGGTACTCGCGTCAAAATCTAGCACTGGGTACCTTCCTCTGAAATCGTGGCGGCTGACACCACTAAGTGGAAAAAAGAACCTGATTTCAACCGAGAAAGTCGTTGGTTGAACGGGCTGACATTGCCTTGGCAAGAAAGGAAATTTTGGCCACTAAATTGAAGGCGCAATTCATCGGCGTAAAAGATGGATTCACAGACTTAGGACGCGCGACTCTCATAGACTCATAGACGAGCGGTTCTCATCCGGGACCCGTCTTCTATGGAGCACTGCAAAAATGGTTTGGTGTATAGACGATGGAAGGCCATGGCCCTTTAACGATCGAACATCGAATATTATCCATCACAAGAAGATGCCCGGGTCGCGGATAGTCTTTTGTGGTCGTACGCTCCTGCAGAGTACTACCGGACGCATTTACGACTATTTTAAAAGGAAAACCATTGAAGAAGAATAATCTATTATACGAGCTGGGACCGTATATGGATTCAGAAGGAGTAATAAAGCTGGGTGAACGCGCTAAAATGATAAAGGGGAACGACCACGTCGTACTCCCCTGCGGCAGTTACACTTTGCAGCTTATTATAAAAGAATTTGTCCGAAGATTTCTGCCAGCCAACCGCGAAACGGTTGTCAAGGAATTACGACAAAAATTGTAAATACCAATGCTGAGGTCCACTCTTGCCCGGATGCGACGCTCCTGCTAACGATGCAATCCGGGGATAGCAGCCTCTTATAGTACCTTTACCTACACGGGTATGGACAACTTTGGACCTCTTATGATGCGGGTCAGACGTAGTTCAGAAAAACAACATGGCGTGCTATTCATTTCTCAGTACAAATGAGCAATTGTCCGACATGTCAGCATCCGATATGAGCATCTCTTTAAGTGATACCACAGGTCCTAGTGAATGAAACCCCCGTTAGAGCCACCCAACAGGGTATTCCACAGCCGGAAAACCGGTACTGACTAATGCTGCAGTTTTCGTACCTGCGACACCAAAATCACCTGTCAGTCACAATCACAATCAAAAAAAACCACCATTATGGTAAAATAATTTTTTCCGCTATATCTTTATACATTTAATTTTCATATATACCACCATCGTCTGAACGGCCCACATACTGACACCATTTGTCCGCCACTCAATCTGTTTTTAAACTTACGACTGATCGTGACCAGCTTGAACCTCTGGATGAAATTAACATCCCAGAATTAAAGTGGTCTTATGTCGATAACTCACCATCTTTATCACTTATCGCGCACCATGACTTCACCGCGGGAATGTTTGACATGTCTCCAGGTCAAATTAACCATGTTAGAAATTCGTTAGGTCGGGTTTTAGACTTATGTTTTGTGTCTGATCCTGATGTTACCTCTCTCTCCAGGTCTTTCCCCCTTTCAACCCCAAAGGATCCATATCACCCCATGCTGGAGGTCTCAAACAGATCAAAAGTTTTCATGCATGGCAAATAAGATTCGCTGTTTCCGTAAAGCTGATTTTTACAAACTTATTACGCTTATCGATGCATATGATTGGTCCGATATTCTGGCATGCACCGATATAAATGTCACTTCCCTCTCTTTCTTTCAAGCGAACGGTCGTGTTTTTTTTGTGCGCACTGCGTTTTATTAAAAATATTGGTAAACCGGTGTTTACATACTTGTGAATTAAATCTTGTGAATCTTAACAATCTTAAAGCCTAAACCGTATCGCTTCGCGAGTGCTGTGGTATATTTGGAGTCGAATTAATAATTTGCCTAAATTCTATTCCAAGCATAGCTCAGCTCTGCTTCTTCCCCGGCTTATCTATATTTCTGCATTTCTCTTTTGCACTCTTTCAAAGCTCCCGCTTCGGCTTCTCGTTCGGCACAGTGGTTCAAGGTATTGTGTTTTTTAACTTTTTAAATATTAATTTTTGTCTTATTAAATAAAAAAAAAAAATAAATAAATAAAATGGAATTTAAACCAAAAATGGATTTAAAGAGCTGATCACTGGTTTTCGTAAAATCAATGAACAGCTCTGTGCGCTGGACTTTCAGTTTAGTGGCCTTCAGCTGCTAAATGAGTCCCCTAAGCGTAAGAAATCCACTGTTTCTGATTCGCCTCAGCCTGCTCAGCCGACATTAATGCAGCCGCTTATATCTCTGGCCACCCCAAGGGCTAGAACTGAGAAAAATTCGTCCGAATTTTTCAGGGATAATGAGCAATTGTCCGATATGTCCGCCATGGCATCCCTTCAAGTGATGCCACAGGTCCTAGGGAACGAAACCCCCATTAGGGTCACCCAAAAGGGTATTCCACAGTCCGGACCACCGGCACCGACTGATGCTGCAGTTCTTGTACCTGCGACACCAAAACCCTTACAGGTGATTCCTCCATCGAAACATATATTTGTTTCTCGGCTTGCCCCTGATACTTCAGAGATTGATATCTCGGCTTATATCAAAGCCAAAACAAAAGCCGATATAAAGGTGGAGGATATAACTAAATTTAAATATAATTATACACAGCGCACGTCTTCTTTCAAGATTCGTGTGCCCGCGCTGATGTTCAAGACGATTTGTTCTCCCAGTTTTTGGCCAGAGAATCTTTTCGTCCAAGAACATCAGCCTAGTTCCGTGAAAAAAAAAGTTAAAAAACCGGTGAGTGAGACTTCCCAATATCGGAACCACTGTCCAACCCTCAGACTCTTCTTTGGCTACTAACCCAAAAAACTAGTTTCCTCATTAACTCTTACCTATCAGAATACTAGGGGACTACGTAGCAAACTCCCCAAGCTATATTCTGATAGTTCTTTCTTTGCATCCCATATAATAGCATTTACAGAAACTTGGTTAAATCCGGAGATCTTTAGCTCCGAAGTTTTTCCAAGTAAGTACACCACTTTTAGACGGGATCGATCTCAGCGAAGAGGAGGTGGAGTCCTCATTTCGGTAGACTCTACTCTTGCTTCTGAAGAGGTGAAATCCCATGAGTTTGGTGATAAGAATTTATTTGCGTTAAAATCACTATGTCCGTTAAAGCTTTATACATTACATGTTCATATATACCTCCTATGTCTGAACCGCCTACATATTGGCAGCATTTGTCCGCCATTCGATACGTCTCTAATCTTATGACGGATCGTGACCAACTCGTAGCGGTGGGCGACTTTAATATCCCAGAATTAAAGTGGTCCAACGTCGATAACTCAAGACGTCTCACCATCTTTGTCACTTATAACTTACCATGACTTCACCGCGGGCATGTTTGACATGTCCCTAAGTCAGATCAATCATGTTAGAAATTCGCTAGGTCGGCTTTTAGACTTATGTTTTGTATCTGATCCTGATGGTACTGCTCTCTCCAGAGCTTTTCCCCTTTCAACCCCAGAGGATCCATATCACCCCACGCTGGAGGTCTCAATCGAAACCACTCCTGGTATTGATCAGTTGTCTCCGAGCGTAGTAAATAAGATTCGCTGTTTCCGTAAAGCTGATTTTCAGAAACTTAATAGCCTTATTGATACATTTGACTGGTCTGATATTCTGGCGTGCACTGATCTTAATGTCACTTTAGAAAAATTTTATTTTACTTTAAATAAATTTTTTGACTCATGTGTGCCTTGGAAATATCCGTCCGCTTCAACAAATCCTCCTTGGCTTACAAGGTGCCTCGCTAACTTAAAAAATAAAAAAAATAAGCTTTTACTTAAATATAAAAAAACCTGCAGTAGTGTTGATTTCTCAAGATACCTACTAGCTCGGTCGAATTTTACCGTGCATAACGCTGAATGTTATAGGAATTATATTGACCGCTGCCGGATACAATTTACTCAGGATCCCAGAATTTTTTCAAACAACTTATTCTTCGCCTAAATTGACTGATCAGCCTTACGCATATAACATTCAAGCAGCAAATCTTATTTTCTGTCCGTCTTTTTCTGAGAACAACTTATTATCTGGTCTTTTAAGGGTCAAGCCCATTTATTCGCCAGGCCCAGACTTTGTGCTAAAATACTGTGCCAGGGCTCTGTGCAAACCTCTTCTAAGACTTTTCAACTTATCTTTGGAAACCTCGATTTTTCCCCTTAAGTGAAAGGAATCATTTATAAATCCCCTACATAAATCCCCCCTACATAAAAAAGGGAAAAAGTCTGAGGCTGCCAACTACAGAGGCATCTCTAAGTTGTCGGCAATTCCAAAGTTATTTGAAAAATTAATTACCCCTCATTTGCAACACCTTTGCTCTTCGATTATCACTCCTTGTCAGCATGGCTTTATTAAGCGTCGCTCCACCACCACAAACTTATTGGAGTTGACATCCTTTGTCATAGATGGCTTTTGTAAGGGATATCAAACCGATGTAATTTACACAGACTTCAGCAAAGCATTTGATTCAGTTAATCACTCACTCTTGTTGAGTAAACTGAATATGCTGGGTTTTCCTATAGACCTCTTAACGTGGATCTCCAGCTATTTAGATGGAAGGACACAAAGAGACTTATTTAAAAACATTCAGTCCCGTCTGGTCCGTGCTACATCCGGCGTCCCTCAAGGAAGTCATCTTGGCCCGTTATTATTTACGCTTTTTATAAACGACTTGCCCCCTGCTTTAACGAACTCTCTAGTTCTTATGTATGCAGATGATGTAAAGCTTTGTCTTCAGTACAAATCCATCTCTGCCCAATGCAGTCTTCAGTCTGACCTTGATAACTTTCAAAAATGGTGTTTAGCTAATGATCTAATACTTAATGAATCAAAATGCAAACATATGTTTTTTTATCGTTCTTGCCCTCTGCAAGCTACTTATTCTATTAATGGGATTGCCTTAGAAAAATTAACCCAGGTTAATGATCTCGGCATCCTATTAGACATTAAACTTAAATTTGCCGACCATATTTCCTTAATGGTTAATAAGGCTAAAGGAGTCCTTGGTTTTATCAAAAGGTGGTCAAAAGAATTTAATGACCCCTATATAACCAAAACATTATTTATTTCCTTGGTCCGTCCTATACTAGAGTACGGTTCATGTGTCTGGAGTCCCCAATATGGAGTACATAAGGACCGCATAGAATCCGTACAAAAGAATTTCCTAACTTTTTCACTTAGAGGTC
This sequence comes from Drosophila malerkotliana malerkotliana, assembly GCA_018153235.1. Taxonomy (NCBI): domain Eukaryota; kingdom Metazoa; phylum Arthropoda; class Insecta; order Diptera; family Drosophilidae; genus Drosophila; species Drosophila malerkotliana. Next base: position 2,682,589 of record JAECXV010000159.1, read on the forward strand.
TAAACTGGGATGCAAATCTTCAACTTCCATCTGATAGTAGTAGACTCTTACTCATAAACTTACCTAGCTTAAAAAATCGTAGGACAATGCTCGGTGTAGTTTTTCTGCATAACCTTATTAACGGGGATGTAGATAGCCAGCATTTACTAACACGCTTAAATTTTAACATTCCTAATAGAAGGACTCGAAACTTTAGTCCTCTGTTCCTTACCCGTTGTAGTTCGACATATGCACTGCATGACCCTTTTAGGGTATTATGTTCGAACTACAACGGTCTCTACTCTATTACATCTCTTTCCTGTCCCTCTAACTTAAAATATAGAATTTTAAATTTCCTTACTAACTCCTCTTAGCTTAAAAATTAACAAATAACTTAATATATTCGAACAAATCGTTTCTTGAGCGCCCCTCGGTCGTCTGGGCCTCTAAGATTTATGATGAATACAGGAATGCTAGATGATGCTCTTATTGATGCACAAGCCATTTCCAAATTCTAAAAGACCGGTAGAAAAAAAAAAAAAAAAAAAAAAAATTTTAATATACCTTAAATCTTTTGATTTACATCTTTTGACTCATGTGTGCCATGGAAGTATCCGTCCGCTTCAACAAATCTTCTTTGGTGCTTCATGAATCTAAGAAATACCCAAAATATGCTCTTACTTAAATATAAAAAAAGCCTGCAGTAGTATAGATTTTTCAAGATATCTACTAGCTCGGTCAAGTTTTACAGTGCACTATGGTCCCAGTGCGGCATAAAATCGAAAAAATTATGAAACTATTTTTTGAATATGAACAAAATTTTGATGAAAAGACATTCCAAATAAATATAAATATCGGCTATTCCGGCGGATGATCAACCAGGACCGAAATAATAAATGTCCATATTCCTCGATTCTTTTTTTGTATTTTCATAAATAAATATCAACATTTTCATAATCTATTGGATTCATAGCATATCTCACCTTTTTAAAAAAAAAAAACCCGAAAAGTCAAAAGATGTAATTTTTACCTTTCTTTACTTTTAAAGACATTTTTATGTTTCTTATTATGATGTGTTTGCTCTTTTTGTACTAAATCTCTTAATAACAATCTAATAAGACGAGAAAAATTCAAAGAGAGCGAAAAAATGTTCAATTACCTCTTAATTTATACCTTGATTCTTATCTGTGTTCTAATCGTACGTTCGCGACCCAAAACATAATTTTATTGTAATTGCTTCGCATCAAGTGAAAGCAGGTGGATGAAACTTCATGTGTAAAGTCATTTTAGTGTAAACTATTGAAATTAAAAACAAGAAAGCAAAGCTAACTTCGGGCGGAGCCGAAGTTTATATACCCTTGCAGTTAAAACCGGATATATATCGCAAACATCGGATATAGTTGGCCGATCCTTATGGAAATAGGAAAATATAATCCAATTTATTACAATACAAAATCTAAAAAAAGTCCCAAACTTCTATCTTCAAAAATACGAAAGTTGATATTTCTACCAAATACCATTTCCGATCGTTCAGTTGTATGGCAGCTATGGGATATAGTCTGCCGATCCTAATGAAATTTGGTAGGTTGGGTCAACTGACCAAAAATAGAATCTGTATTAAATTCCAGCTTTCTATCTTCAAAAACACGAAAGTTGGGTCATTTCCGATCGTTCAGTTATATGGCAGCTATAGGATATAGTCGGCCGATCCTTATGAAATTTGGCATGTCGTAATGTTTTGCTAAAAATAGCTCTCGTGTCAAATTTGAACTTTCTAACTCTAAAAACACCAAAGTTATACCATTTCCGATCAATCAGTTATATGGCAGCTATAGGATATAGTCGGCCGATCCCGGTCGTTCCGACTTATATACTGCGTGCAAAGGAAAGAAGGGTGTGTGCAAAGTTTCAAGTCGATAGCTTTAAAACTGAGGGACTAGTTCGCGTAAAAACAGACAGACAGACAGACGGACAGACGGACAGACGGACATGCTCATATCAACTCAGGAGGTGATCCTGATCAAGAATATATATACTTTATAGGGTCGGAGATGTCTCCTTCACTGCGTTGCACACTTTTGGACAAAATTATAATACCCTCTGCAAGGGTATAAAAATTGTTATAGGTTGTCAAAATAATCAGTTAAATGGCAGCTGTAGGATATAGTCGGCAGATCCTTATAAAAGTTGGTATGTCGTATTATTTTTCCAAAAATAGAATTCACAGAAAATCCCCACTTTTTAGCTCAAAAAACACAAAAATTATGCCATTTCCGATCAATCAGTTATATGGCAGCTATAGGATATAGTCGGCCGATTCCTAAGAAACTTAATAAGTCGTATTATTTTGCCAAAAATAGAACCCATAGAAAATCCCAACTTTCTAGCTCAAAAAACACCAAAGTTATGCCATTTCCGATCAATCAGTTATATGACTGCTATAGGATAAAACGATTTATTTTGCCAAAAATAGAACCCATAGAAAATCCCAACTTTCTAGCTCAAAAAACACCAAAATTATGCCATTTCCGATCAATCAGTTATATGACAGCTATAGGATATAGTCGGCCGATCCCTACGAAACTTGATAAAACGAATTATTTTGCCAAAAATAGAACCCATAGAAAATCCCAACTTTCTAGCTCTAAAAACACCAAAGTTATGCCATTTCCGATCAATCAGTTATATGGCAGCTATAGGATATAGTCGACCGATCCTTATGAATTTTGGTAGGTCGTACTATTTTGCTAAAAATAGCACTCATGCGAAATTCGAACTCTCTAACTCTGAAAACATCGAAGTTATGCCATTTCCGATTAATCAGTTATATGGCAGCTATAGGATATAGTTGGCCGATCCGGGCCGTTCCGACTTATATACTGCGTGCAAAGGAAAGAAGGGTGTGTGCAAAGTTTCAAGACGATAGCTTAAAAACTGAGAGACTAGTTCGCGTAGAAACAGACAGACAGACGGACAGACGGACAGACGGACAGACGGACATGCTTATATCAACTCAGGAGGTGATCCTGATCAAGAATATATATACTTTATAGGGTCGGAGATGTCTCCTTCACTGCGTTGCACACTTTTGACCAAAATTATAATACCCTCTGCAAGGGTATAAAAAAAACATCGACTTTTTCAAGGAATTTTTTTTTCTCATTGAATTTTAAAGGGGCGTACGTTTGCGTATGTATGACGTACGTATAAAAAATAATATTATATAAAAAAAAATTTTTTTTTTTAACAAGCTTAAAAATAAAGTACTAGTACTAGGCTTAAGCCTAGTACTGAGTTGACGAAAATCCGCTCTTGAAATTCCGCTTGCGAAATTGCACTTTATTCAGCTACCGAGCTAGTGTGACCAAAAAAATTAAGAAAAAGGGTAATACTGAACAGCTGTTGTTTGTAAAAAAAAAAAAATAAGCAAATATGAATTCAAATCAATTGGATTTTGGTGTTTTGTTGATTTATCTCGCCGCTAAGGAGCTGATTAAGAAATAGAAAACTGGGTCAAAATCAAAATCAAAATCAATCACAAATCATTTCAATGCCATTTTATGGCATTAAAATGCCCCTTGTGGGTCACAACCTATATTATGGGCTTCGCCCTGACCGCACTTATTAATTTCAATTTATCCTCGCGCGCTGAAAATTTTTCGGGTCGACTATTTTTTCCTTTTATCAATTTTCCCTCCATGTTTTAGCTATCGATATAAATAAAATGATTTATTTCAAGACCCCAAAATCAGCTGTTTATTTTTTTTGATCCGGCAACGCCATTTAATTCGATAGCTAAAATTTTTCTCAACACAGTACCCGAAAAATTTTGGAGACGAAAAATTCTTCTTCTTCTTTTTTTTATACCGTTTTTTTTTATATGGAGTTTGACAGCTGTCAGATTTTCAAGAGCGGATTTTCGTCAACTCAGTACTAGGCTTTAAAACAGAGGTCGGCACGGCCCTATCTCGGGGGCATAGGAAATTTCTCTGCCCGAGCTCTGCCACACACATACAGTATAAATGTGTGAAACGTCATGCTCAAAGCCTACTTTCTGCTATTCGTTACTAACACTAATGCGGTAAAATCATATCAATGTATTGTGGTGCCGACCACTGCTTTAAAAACAAACACGTCAACAAAAAAAAAAAAAAAAATTTTATATGTGGAAAAATTGTACGTTCGCGTACAAAAAAAACTAATGGAGATATTTAATTGGGAATAGACTTGATAGAAAGCTACATGCCTCTTTTTTAAAATTTAAAATATTGCATTAAAATATTCCATTCCAATTCGCAGATTTTTTGATTTTTCTAGAGCATGAGGATGTTTTTTGCCAATATTATGAAAATGAAAAATCCATTAGAACCATAATTTACACTAAGAAAAGAACTCTCCAAATGCTATCGGAAACAAAAAAAAAGTGTCAGAAAATGTTTTTTTCTTTAATTTTTTGGCGTACGAATTTATTGCGTACGAACGTATGTTCGCGACCCCAGGAAATGCCCAGACGGCAAATGCACAGACGGACAGACGGACATGCTCATATCAACTCAGGAGGTGATCCTGATCAAGAATATATATACTTTATAGGGTCGGAGATGTCTCCTTCACTGCGTTGCACACTTTTGGACAAAATTATAATACCCTCTGCAAGGGTATAAAAATTGTTATAGGTTGTCAAAATAATCAGTTAAATGGCAGCTGTAGGATATAGTCGGCAGATCCTTATAAAAGTTGGTATGTCGTATTATTTTTCCAAAAATAGAATTCACAGAAAATCCCCACTTTTTAGCTCAAAAAACACAAAAATTATGCCATTTCCGATCAATCAGTTATATGGCAGCTATAGGATATAGTCGGCCGATTCCTAAGAAACTTAATAAGTCGTATTATTTTGCCAAAAATAGAACCCATAGAAAATCCCAACTTTCTAGCTCAAAAAACACCAAAGTTATGCCATTTCCGATCAATCAGTTATATGACTGCTATAGGATAAAACGAATTATTTTGCCAAAAATAGAACCCATAGAAAATCCCAACTTTCTAGCTCAAAAAACACCAAAATTATGCCATTTCCGATCAATCAGTTATATGACAGCTATAGGATATAGTCGGCCGATCCCTACGAAACTTGATAAAACGAATTATTTTGCCAAAAATAGAACCCATAGAAAATCCCAACTTTCTAGCTCTAAAAACACCAAAGTTATGCCATTTCCGATCAATCAGTTATATGGCAGCTATAGGATATAGTCGACCGATCCTTATGAATTTTGGTAGGTCGTACTATTTTGCTAAAAATAGCACTCATGCGAAATTCGAACTCTCTAACTCTGAAAACATCGAAGTTATGCCATTTCCGATTAATCAGTTATATGGCAGCTATAGGATATAGTTGGCCGATCCGGGCCGTTCCGACTTATATACTGCGTGCAAAGGAAAGAAGGGTGTGTGCAAAGTTTCAAGACGATAGCTTAAAAACTGAGAGACTAGTTCGCGTAGAAACAGACAGACAGACGGACAGACGGACAGACGGACAGACGGACATGCTTATATCAACTCAGGAGGTGATCCTGATCAAGAATATATATACTTTATAGGGTCGGAGATGTCTCCTTCACTGCGTTGCACACTTTTGACCAAAATTATAATACCCTCTGCAAGGGTATAAAAAAAACATCGACTTTTTCAAGGAATTTTTTTTTCTCATTGAATTTTAAAGGGGCGTACGTTTGCGTATGTATGACGTACGTATAAAAAATAATATTATATAAAAAAAAAATTTTTTTTTTTAACAAGCTTAAAAATAAAGTACTAGTACTAGGCTTAAGCCTAGTACTGAGTTGACGAAAATCCGCTCTTGAAATTCCGCTTGCGAAATTGCACTTTATTCAGCTACCGAGCTAGTGTGACCAAAAAAATTAAGAAAAAGGGTAATACTGAACAGCTGTTGTTTGTAAACAAAAAAAAAATAAGCAAATATGAATTCAAATCAATTGGATTTTGGTGTTTTGTTGATTTATCTCGCCGCTAAGGAGCTGATTAAGAAATAGAAAACTGGGTCAAAATCAAAATCAAAATCAATCACAAATCATTTCAATGCCATTTTATGGCATTAAAATGCCCCTTGTGGGTCACAACCTATATTATGGGCTTCGCCCTGACCGCACTTATTAATTTCAATTTATCCTCGCGCGCTGAAAATTTTTCGGGTCGACTATTTTTTCCTTTTATCAATTTTCCCTCCATGTTTTAGCTATCGATATAAATAAAATGATTTATTTCAAGACCCCAAAATCAGCTGTTTATTTTTTTTGATCCGGCAACGCCATTCAATTCGATAGCTAAAATTTTTCTCAACACAGTACCCGAAAAATTTAGGAGACGAAAAATTCTTCTTCTTTTTTTTTTATACCGTTTTTTTTTATATGGAGTTTGACAGCTGTCAGATTTTCAAGAGCGGATTTTCGTCAACTCAGTACTAGGCTTTAAAACAGAGGTCGGCACGGCCCTATCTCGGGGGCATAGGAAATTTCTCTGCCCGAGCTCTGCCACACACATACAGTATAAATGTGTGAAACGTCATGCTCAAAGCCTACTTTCTGCTATTCGTTACTAACACTAATGCGGTAAAATCATATCAATGTATTGTGGTGCCGACCACTGCTTTAAAAACAAACACGTCAACAAAAAAAAAAAAAAAATTTTATATGTGGAAAAATTGTACGTTCGCGTACAAAAAAACTAATGGAGATATTTAATTGGGAATAGACTTGATAGAAAGCTACATGCCTCTTTTTTAAAATTTAAAATATTGCATTAAAATATTCCATTCCAATTCGCAGATTTTTTGATTTTTCTAGAGCAACCTCATGTTTTTTGCCAATATTATGAAAATGAAAAATCCATTAGAACCATAATTTACACTAAGAAAAGAACTCTCCAAATGCTATCGGAAACAAAAAAAAAGTGTCAGAAAATGTTTTTTTCTTTAATTTTTTGGCGTACGAATTTATTGCGTACGAACGTATGTTCGCGACCCCAGGAAATGCCCAGACGGCAAATGCACAGACGGACAGACGGACATGCTCATATCAACTCAGGAGGTGATCCTGATCAAGAATATATATACTTTATAGGGTCGGAGATGTCTCCTTCACTGCGTTGCACACTTTTGGACAAAATTATAATACCCTCTGCAAGGGTATAAAAATTGTTATAGGTTGTCAAAATAATCAGTTAAATGGCAGCTGTAGGATATAGTCGGCAGATCCTTATAAAAGTTGGTATGTCGTATTATTTTTCCAAAAATAGAATTCACAGAAAATCCCCACTTTTTAGCTCAAAAAACACAAAAATTATGCCATTTCCGATCAATCAGTTATATGGCAGCTATAGGATATAGTCGGCCGATTCCTAAGAAACTTAATAAGTCGTATTATTTTGCCAAAAATAGAACCCATAGAAAATCCCAACTTTCTAGCTCAAAAAACACCAAAGTTATGCCATTTCCGATCAATCAGTTATATGACTGCTATAGGATAAAACGAATTATTTTGCCAAAAATAGAACCCATAGAAAATCCCAACTTTCTAGCTCAAAAAACACCAAAATTATGCCATTTCCGATCAATCAGTTATATGACAGCTATAGGATATAGTCGGCCGATCCCTACGAAACTTGATAAAACGAATTATTTTGCCAAAAATAGAACCCATAGAAAATCCCAACTTTCTAGCTCTAAAAACACCAAAGTTATGCCATTTCCGATCAATCAGTTATATGGCAGCTATAGGATATAGTCGACCGATCCTTATGAATTTTGGTAGGTCGTACTATTTTGCTAAAAATAGCACTCATGCGAAATTCGAACTCTCTAACTCTGAAAACATCGAAGTTATGCCATTTCCGATTAATCAGTTATATGGCAGCTATAGGATATAGTTGGCCGATCCGGGCCGTTCCGACTTATATACTGCGTGCAAAGGAAAGAAGGGTGTGTGCAAAGTTTCAAGACGATAGCTTAAAAACTGAGAGACTAGTTCGCGTAGAAACAGACAGACAGACGGACAGACGGACAGACGGACATGCTTATATCAACTCAGGAGGTGATCCTGATCAAGAATATATATACTTTATAGGGTCGGAGATGTCTCCTTCACTGCGTTGCACACTTTTGACCAAAATTATAATACCCTCTGCAAGGGTATAAAAAAAACATCGACTTTTTCAAGGAATTTTTTTTCTCATTGAATTTTAAAGGGGCGTACGTTTGCGTATGTATGACGTACGTATAAAAAATAATATTATATAAAAAAAAATTTTTTTTTTAACAAGCTTAAAAATAAAGTACACTAGTACTTTAAAAAGTACACTAAAGTACACTTAAAAATAAAGTACACTAGTACACTAGGCTTAAGCCTAGTACTGAGTTGACGAAAATCCGCTCTTGAAATTCCGCTTGCGAAATTGCACTTTATTCAGCTACCGAGCTAGTGTGACCAAAAAAATTAAGAAAAAGGGTAATACTGAACAGCTGTTGTTTGTAAACAAAAAAAAAATAAGCAAATATGAATTCAAATCAATTGGATTTTGGTGTTTTGTTGATTTATCTCGCCGCTAAGGAGCTGATTAAGAAATAGAAAACTGGGTCAAAATCAAAATCAAAATCAATCACAAATCATTTCAATGCCATTTTATGGCATTAAAATGCCCCTTGTGGGTCACAACCTATATTATGGGCTTCGCCCTGACCGCACTTATTAATTTCAATTTATCCTCGCGCGCTGAAAATTTTTCGGGTCGACTATTTTTTCCTTTTATCAATTTTCCCTCCATGTTTTAGCTATCGATATAAATAAAATGATTTATTTCAAGACCCCAAAATCAGCTGTTTATTTTTTTTGATCCGGCAACGCCATTCAATTCGATAGCTAAAATTTTTCTCAACACAGTACCCGAAAAATTTAGGAGACGAAAAATTCTTCTTCTTTTTTTTTATACCGTTTTTTTTTATATGGAGTTTGACAGCTGTCAGATTTTCAAGAGCGGATTTTCGTCAACTCAGTACTAGGCTTTAAAACAGAGGTCGGCACGGCCCTATCTCGGGGGCATAGGAAATTTCTCTGCCCGAGCTCTGCCACACACATACAGTATAAATGTGTGAAACGTCATGCTCAAAGCCTACTTTCTGCTATTCGTTACTAACACTAATGCGGTAAAATCATATCAATGTATTGTGGTGCCGACCACTGCTTTAAAAACAAACACGTCAACAAAAAAAAAAAAAAAAATTTTATATGTGGAAAAATTGTACGTTCGCGTACAAAAAAAACTAATGGAGATATTTAATTGGGAATAGACTTGATAGAAAGCTACATGCCTCTTTTTTAAAATTTAAAATATTGCATTAAAATATTCCATTCCAATTCGCAGATTTTTTGATTTTTCTAGAGCAACCTCATGTTTTTTGCCAATATTATGAAAATGAAAAATCCATTAGAACCATAATTTACACTAAGAAAAGAACTCTCCAAATGCTATCGGAAACAAAAAAAAAGTGTCAGAAAATGTTTTTTTCTTTAATTTTTTGGCGTACGAATTTATTGCGTACGAACGTATGTTCGCGACCCCAGGAAATGCCCATATACATTTTTTTAGGTTTATTGCAACCCTGTTAATTTAGCGCGATCATTTAACCGGCAATGAATCATTGCAATCCTGAAACAACAACAACAGCGGAAAATTTAAGACAACTTGTTGTGTTACTTGTTGTTGTGTTAATTGTGTTACAATTGGCTTAAATTGAGTGAAAATACCAGATTAAATATGGAAAACAAAGATCAAGGTATGAAAAATCAATAATAAAACTATTTCGTGTTATCATTATATTTGTGTCCGTGTTGTCAAATGTTTTGTAAGTGTCTATTTAGCAGGAACAAAAGTAGTTGTGTTTTGTGGAGTGTTACTTTTTCAGCGCATATCGGCGCAAGCAACTAACCAGGTGAAGTTACTTATAAATATATAGGATTTCAAATTTAATTGGTCTTCTTTGCCCGTTTTTGCCCCTTTTCAAAAAAACAATACGTGTTGCAGGTGTTTTTGAGCTCTCATGCAGCACTCCTCGAAGTTTGGGGGGAGAGCCACCGGAAAGACGGCGCTTTTAGAGGCTTAAATTAAATATTATAACTAATAGAACCATAATTAGTGAAAGCTGTAGTTCTTTTTATGAAAAACTTAAGTTTATGTCAAAATTATGTAAAAATGACAGTATGGCCAACTCTTGATGTAGGCGGCGGCCATAGGCGTGGTCAAATTTCCAAAACAATAAAATTCGAAATTCGAAAAAAATAGTTCAAGCATATATGCAAAATTTTAGCCCAGTATATCTAAAATTGAAGTTTATGCAAAAAAAACGGCGTTTGCGCCCGAAGTGGGCGTGGTCCAATTTAAAAACGGCGTTTCGGCCCATATTGCAGTGCATAACGCTGAATGTAAAAGGAAATATGTACGCCGCTTCGGATACAATTTACTCAGGATTCAAAGCAGTCCTGTAACTTTGTAAACACTAAGCGTAATCGTGTATTTTTCTACCAGGCCATTGCCGATCTATTTTTTCAAACAACTTATTCTCCGCCTAAATCGACAGAATATCCTTACGCATACAACATTCATTCAGAAAAGCAGGATCCAAAGCAGTTTTATAATTTTGTAAACACTAAGCGTAAACACGTATCTTTTTCACCCCTGCTTACGTTTGAAAATTCCTCTGCGACCTCTGATCAGGCCATTGCCGATCTATTCGCAGAATTTTTTCAAACAACTTATTCTTCGCCTAAATTGACTGATCAGCCTTACGCATATAACATTCAAGCAGCAAATCTTATTTTCTGTCCGTCTTTTTCTGAGAACAACTTATTATCTGGTCTTTTAAGGGTCAAACCCATTTATTCGCCAGGCCCCGATGGAGTACCAGGCTGTGTGCTAAAATACTGTGCTAGGGCTCTGTGCAAACCTCTTCTAAGACTTTTCAACTTATCTTTGGAAACCTCGATTTTTCCCCTTAAGTGGAAGGAATCATTTATAATTCCCCTACATAAAAAAGGGAAAAAGTCTGAGGCTGCAAACTACAGAGGCATCTCTAAGTTGTCGGCAATTCCAAAGTTATTTGAAAAATTAATTACCCCTCATTTGCAACACCTTTGCTCTTCGATTATCACTCCTTGTCAGCATGGCTTTATTAAGCGTCGCTCCACCACCACAAACTTATTGGAGTTGACATCCTTTGTCATAGATGGCTTTTGTAAGGGATATCAAACCGATGTAATTTACACAGACTTCAGCAAAGCATTTGATTCAGTTAATCACTCACTCTTGTTGAGTAAACTGAATATGCTGGGTTTTCCTATAGACCTCTTAACGTGGATCTCCAGCTATTTAGATGGAAGGACACAAAGAGACTTATTTAAAAACATTCAGTCCCGTCTGGTCCGTGCTACATCCGGCGTCCCTCAAGGAAGTCATCTTGGCCCGTTATTATTTACGCTTTTTATAAACGACTTGCCCCCTGCTTTAACGAACTCTCTAGTTCTTATGTATGCAGATGATGTAAAGCTTTGTCTTCAGTACAAATCCATCTCTGCCCAATGCAGTCTTCAGTCTGACCTTGATAACTTTCAAAAATGGTGTTTAGCTAATGATCTAATACTTAATGAATCAAAATGCAAACATATGTCTTTTTATCGTTCTTGCCCTCTGCAAGCTACTTATTCTATTAATGGGATTGCCTTAGAAAAATTAACCCAGGTTAATGATCTCGGCATCCTATTAGACATTAAACTTAAATTTGCCGACCATATTTCCTTAATGGTTAATAAGGCTAAAGGAGTCCTTGGTTTTATCAAAAGGTGGTCAAAAGAATTTAATGACCCCTATATAACCAAAACATTATTTATTTCCTTGGTCCGTCCTATACTAGAGTACGGTTCATATGTCTGGAGTCCCCAATATAGAGTACATACACCGCATAGAATCCGTACAAAAGAATTTCCTAACTTTTTCACTGAGAGGTCTAAACTGGGATGCAAATCTTCAACTTCCATCTGATAGTAGTAGACTCTTACTCATAAACTTACCTAGCTTAAAAAATCGTAGGACAATGCTCGGTGTAGTTTTTCTGAATAACCTTATTAACGGGGATGTAGATAGCCAGCATTTACTAACACGCTTAAATTTTAACATTCCTAATAGAAGGACTCGAAACTTTAGTCCTCTGTTCCTTACCCGTTGTAGTTCGACATATGCACTGCATGACCCTTTTAGGGTATTATGTTCGAACTACAATGGTCTCTACTCTATTACATCTCTTTCCTGTCCCTCTAACTTAAAATATAGAATTTTAAATTTCCTTACTAACTCCTCTTAGCTTAAAAATTAACAAATAACTTAATATATTCGAACAAATCGTTTCTTGAGCGCCCCTCGGTCGTCTGGGCCTCTAAGCTTTATGATGAATACAGGAATGCTAGCTGATGCTCTTATTGATGCACAAGCCATTTCCAAATTCTAAAAGACCGGTAGAAAAAAAAAAAAAAAAAAAAAAAAAATTTTAATATACCTTAAATCTTTTGATTTACATCTTTTGACTCATGTGTGCCATGGAAGTATCCGTCCGCTTCAACAAATCTTCCTTGGTGCCTCATGAACCTAAGAAATACCCAAAATATGCTCTTACTTAAATATAAAAAAAGCCTGCAGTAGTATAGATTTTTCAAGATATCTACTAGCTCGGTCAAGTTTTACAGTGCACTATGGTCCCAGTGCGGCATAAAATCGAAAAAATTATGAAACTATTTTTTGAATATGAACAAAATTTTGATGAAAAGACATTCCAAATAAATATAAATATCGGCTATTCCGGCGGATGATCAACCAGGACCGAAATAATAAATGTCCATATTCCTCGATTCTTTTTTTGTATTTTCATAAATAAATATCAACATTTTCATAATCTATTGGATTCATAGCATATCTCACCTTTTTAAAAAAAAAAAAACCCGAAAAGTCAAAAGATGTAATTTTTACCTTTTTTTACTTTTAAAGACATTTTTATGTTTTTTATTATGATGTGTTTGCTCTTTTTGTACTAAATCTCTTAATAACAATCTAATAAGACGAGACAAATTCAAAGAGAGCGAAAAAATGTTCAATTACCTCTTAATTTATACCTTGATTCTTATCTGTGTTCTAATCGTACGTTCGCGACCCAAAACATAATTTTATTGTAATTGCTTCGCATCAAGTGAAAGCAGGTGGATGAAACTTCATGTGTTAAGTCATTTTAGTGTAAACTATTGAAATTAAAAAAAAAATCACGACTTTTTCAAGGACTTTTTTTTCTCATTGAATTTTAAAGTGGCGTACGTTTGCGTATATATGACGTACGTATAAAAAATAATATTATATAAAAAAAAAATTTTTTTTTTTTAACAAGCTTAAAAATAAAGTACTAGTACTAGGCTTAAGCCTAGTACTGAGTTGACGAAAATCCGCTCTTGAAATTCCGCTTGCGAAATTGCACTTTATTCAGCTACCGAGCTAGTGTGACCAAAAAAATTAAGAAAAAGGGTAATACTGAACAGCTGTTGTTTGTAAACAAAAAAACAATAAGCAAATATGAATTCAAATCAATTGGATTTTGGTGTTTTGTTGATGTATCTCGCCGCTAACTAGCTGATTAAGAAATAGAAAACTGGGTCAAAATCAAAATCAAAATCAATCACAAATCATTTCAATGCCATTTTATGGCATTAAAATGCCCCTTGTGGGTCACAACCTATATTATGGGCTTCGCCCTGACCGCACTTATTAATTTCAATTTATCCTCGCGCGCTGAAAATTTTTCGGGTCGACTATTTTTTTCCTTTTATCAATTTTCCCTCCATGTTTTAGCTATCGATATAAATAAAATGACTTATTTCAAGACCCCGAAATCAGCTGTTTATTTTTTTTGATCCGGCAACGCCATTCAATTCGATAGCTAAAATTTTTCTCAACACAGTACCCGAAAAATTTAGGAGACGAAAAATTCTTCTTCTTTTTTTTTTATACCGTTTTTTTTTATATGGAGTTTGACAGCTGTCAGATTTTCAAGAGCGGATTTTCGTCAACTCAGTACTAGGCTGTAAAAACAAACACGTCAACAAAAAAAAAAAAAATGTTATATGTGGAAAAATTGTACGTGCGCGTACAAAAAAACTAATGGAGATATTTAATTGGGAATAGACTTGATAGAAAGCTACATGCCTCTTTTTTAAAATTTAAAATATTGCATTAAAATATTCCATTCCAATTCGCAGATTTTTTGATTTTTCTAGAGCAACCTCATGTTTTTTGCCAATATTATGAAAATGAAAAATCCATTAGAACCATAATTTACACTAAGAAAAGAACTCTCCAAATGCTATCGGAAACAAAAAAAAAGTGTCAGAAAATGTTTTTTTCTTTAATTTTTTGGCGTACGAACGTATGTTCGCGACCCCAGGAAATGCCCATATACATTTTTTTAGCTTTAAGCCTAGTACTGAGTTGACGAAAATCCGCTCTTGAAATTCCGCTTGCGAAATTGCACTTTATTCGGCTACCGAGCTAGTGTGACCAACAAAATTAAGAAATAGGGTAATACTGAACAGCTGTTGTTTGTAAACAAAAAAACAATAAGCAAATATGAATTCAAATCAATTGGATTTTGATGTTTTGTTTATGTATCTCGCCGCTAAGGAGCTGCGTAAGAAAAACAAAACTGGGTCAAAATCAACATCAAAATCAATCACAAATCATTTCAATGCCATTTTATGGCATTAAAATGCCCCTTGTGGGTCAAATCCCATATTATGGGCTTCGCCTTGACCGCACTAATTAATTTCAATTTATCCTCGCACGCCGAAAATTTTTCGGTCCGACAATTTTTTCTTTCAAATTTTCCCTCCATGTTTTAGCTCTTCAAATAAATAAAATGATTTATTTCAAGACCCCAAAATCAGCTGTTTATTTTTTTTGATCCGGCAACGCCATTCAATTCAAGACCTAAAATTTTTCTCAACTCAGTACCCAAAAAATTTAGAAGACCAAAAATTCTTCTTCTTTTTTTTTTTTATACCGTTTTTTTTATATGGAGTTTGACAGCTGTCAGATTATCAAGAGCGGATTTTCGTCAACTCAGTACTAGGCTTTATTGCAACCCTGTTAATTTAGCGCGATCATTTAACCGGCAATGAATCATTGCAATCCTGAAACAACAACAACAGCGGAAACTTTAAGACAACTTTTAATTGTGTTACAATTGGCTTAAATTGAGTGAAAATACCAGATTAAATATGGAAAACAAAGATCAAGGTATGAAAAATCAATAATAAAACTATTTCGTGTTATCATTATATTTGTGTCCGTGTTAAATGTTTTGTAAGTGTCTATTTAGCAGGAACAAAAGTAGTTGTGTTTTGTCGAGTGTTACTTTTTCAGCGCATATCGGCGCAAGCAACTAACCAGGTGAAGTTACTTATAAATATATAGGATTTCAAATTTAATTGGTCTTCTTTGCCCGTTTTTGCCCTTTTTCAAAAAAACAATACGTGTTTTTGAGCTCTCATGCAGCACTCCTCGAAGTTTGGGGGGAGAGCCACCGGAAAGACGGCGCTTTTAGAGGCTTAAATTAAATATTATAACTAATAGAACCATAATTAGTAAAAGCTGAAGTTCTTTTTATGAAAAACTTAAGTTTATGTCAAAATTATGTAAAAATGACAGTATGGCCAACTCTTGATGTAGGCGGCGGCCATAGGCGTGGTCAAATTTCCAAAACAATAAAATTCGAAATTCGAAAAAAATAGTTCAAGCATATATGCAAAATTTTAGCCCAGTATATCTAAAATTGAAGTTTATGTAAAAAAAACGGCGTTTGCGCCCGAAGTGGGCGTGGTCCAATTTAAAAACGGCGTTTCGGCTCATATTGCAGTGCATAACGCTGAATGTAAAAGGAAATATGTACGCCGCTTCGGATACAATTTACTCAGGATTCAAAGCAGTCCTGTAACTTTGTAAACACTAAGCGTAAACGTGTATTTTTCTACCAGGCCATTGCCGATCTATTTTTTCAAACAACTTATTCTCCGCCTAAATCGACAGAATATCCTTACGCATACAACATTCATTCAGAAAATCTTATTTTCTGTAGGTTTTTCTCCGAGAATAGAATATTATCTGATCTTCTAAGGGTCAAACCCCTCTTATTCGCCAGGCCCCGATGGAGTACCAGGCTGTGTGCTAAAATACTGTGCAAGGTCTCTGTGCAAACCTCTTCATAGACTTTTCAATTTATGAAAAGTGGTCGGTACCACAAAACATTGAAATGTTTTTAACGCATTAGTATTTGTAACGAATAGCAGAAAGTAGGCTGTGAGCATGACGTTTCACACATCTGTATTGTGTGTGTGTGGCAGAACTCGGGCAGAGAAATTTCCTATGCCCTCGGGATAGGGCCGTGCCGACCACTGCTCTATATTATCGGCAATTCTAAAGTTATTTAAAAAATTCATTACTCCTCATTTGCAACACCTTTGATCTTCGATCATATCTTCCTGTCAGCATGGCTTCATTAAGCGTTACTCCACCACCACTACTCCACCAAAGCTTAACATCATCTGCACAAATAAGAATTAAAGAGTTCGTTGAAGCAGGGGCAATTCACTAATAAAAAGAGTGACAAGGATGTCGTAAAAGGATATCAACTCAGGAGCCGATCGCGATCAGGAATATATATACTATATGGTGTCGAATATGTCGAAAAAATGGCTATCAAGTCTATTAAAAACTCTGTCAAGCAAGGTAAAAGGTTAACAAATTTTAAACTCGAGTTTATGAGTTTGATGTATTGGAAATCATCAAACTAGCGACTTGAGATTTGTGGGTCTAAAAAATGTTGACACCAATTACAAAAAAAAAACGTTGTGGGAGGCACTTTAAAGAGACACCATTTATTTGAATAATTTGTACCCAATTTTTTTTAATTTTGGATCATTTGATACACACGCACTTTTGATTGACAGTGTTAGTTTCTTATCAAAAAAAATCGTTCAAACAAAAAGAAAATTTTTTTGCTCGTCAAGCATGTTTTTTGATTTAGATAAGTCCAAATCCAGGAGCGCCGCAAAAAACATTAGTGATTTTGTGAGATGTTTTTATTTTCGCGATGCCACATATTCCGAGTATTTTAGTCCAGACAAATGTTGTTTCAAAAGCTTTATGTTTATGTTGTAAAAGCTGCTTAGTTGCATATTCATAAATTTGTTTCTTGCTTCTTATTGATTTTTAGTAATCAAGCAAACTTGTCCCAATGCCCCATATTTTTGTCTCAAAGAATAATATACGTTGCATTTGAAAATCGCAATTTCAAATTGAAATTGCAGTCCTGCGAAATTCGGTAGCTCTGGGTATCAGCTATTCGTTGGTCACAAAACGTTGGCATTATGTGTGTGTCAAAACTGTGTTTCTGTAAAACCCATAATACCGCAAATATCGCGAAATTTGAGTGGAAGTCTATTGTGTTGCATCCCTGATATAAATAGTATGAAATCACTTATAAAATTTCCTATGGGTATATTTCAATCTTTATATTTATTGATAACTGAAATTCATAAATTAATTTTCTTAGTATATTTTTCAAAAGAAAAAAATATTAAAATGGTATTTTTGTGGATGAAAATGGTATTAGCTATCGTTATCGATACATCAATCTTTCACAGAATACAATTTGTATTTTATATCTTAAATTTTGGGTTATATAAATAGGTATTATTTTTTGTTTTTATTAGTAAAATATTAAATTATTTTTCTTTCAGCACCAAAATGTTGCGGACCGCTATCACGACACCCATAATAAATAAATATGTTCAAAAGGCTGGAAAGAGTTTGAACGATATACCATTAACTTCAGTTTTGTATTCGAATTTGGTACGACACCAAAACACTCTTCCAATTGCTAAAACTTCTGAAGAGTTACCAAAGAAAGGATATTCACCTTTTGGAAATAAACAAGCATCTGCAGCTGAGTGGTCATTAGCCAGGCTTGACGATCTGCTTAACTGGGGTCGTAAAGGTTCCATATGGCCTTTAACATTCGGTTTGGCATGTTGTGCAGTTGAAATGATGCATATAGCTGCGCCGCGGTATGATATGGATCGTTACGGAGTTGTTTTTCGTGCATCTCCCCGTCAAGCTGACGTCATAATTGTAGCAGGTACCTTAACGAACAAAATGGCTCCAGCATTACGGAAAGTCTATGATCAAATGCCAGAACCACGTTGGGTTATTTCAATGGGTAGCTGTGCCAACGGAGGTGGTTATTATCACTATTCGTATTCAGTTGTACGAGGATGCGACCGTATAATACCGGTCGACATATACGTACCTGGTTGCCCGCCCACTGCAGAAGCATTAATGTACGGCGTTTTACAGTTGCAAAAGAAAGTGAAACGCATGAAGACTCTTCAGATGTGGTACAGAAAATAAAATTTCGAATAAAAAGACCGAAGTTAAGGCCAAAGACAAGAGAGAAAGTTAAAATGTCCTCTTTTTCTTTAGTAAGTTTGGTTTCATGTTCTGTTGCACCACATATTTTTATTTTTTAATATGACGGCAAATAAATTCCTTTAAAATTCAGAGATTAACTAAAATTTAATTTAAAATTAGCCAACTCAAGAATTACTTTTCTCTGACAACAAATAAAAGTAATGTGCTCCCGGGTTAAATTTCATATATTTCCCCTTTACTTTTTAACACGAAGCCCTCGTTCAAGTGAAATAAA
Source organism: Drosophila malerkotliana malerkotliana (assembly GCA_018153235.1). Classification (NCBI taxonomy): domain Eukaryota; kingdom Metazoa; phylum Arthropoda; class Insecta; order Diptera; family Drosophilidae; genus Drosophila; species Drosophila malerkotliana. The sequence goes on from JAECXV010000159.1 coordinate 2,701,430, forward strand.
TTTTCACGGCATTTTCAACCCTTAATCGACATCTAAATAAAATAAAATAATAAATATGATTACGGATCAAAGTATTAACTGCTAAAATGCATCATTTATGCATCGTTATTCGTTATTATGCAAACAATTTTTTTCCGAACACTTATTTTGGAACGTTTTTAGGGTTTGTGTATTGGTTTTGACAGATTTATGGGTTACTTTGATGCCAAAATTTGTGGGGTAATGAAACGGAATGTTTGGAATGATTAAGGCGGCTATTAAATTATTTTTCCATCGATCTAATTAAAAATGGTTTAAAGAAGACGAATAGCTATTTTCATTTAAGTAAAATGCTGTTTATGATCGGAATTATGAGGAAAGAGCGGAATCGAAGGTGTGTGACAACTCTACTGGAAAACTTTTGCAAAAAAAAAAGTGTGAAAATCGGATGAATTCCCAGGAAAATTTTGGCAGAATTTTGGTTGTAAAAATTCACTTTGTAAAAGAAAACACCGGAGCCTAGATGCTAGTGTCTTTTTGCACTATTTGGATTCCCGGTTCGGTTCGGTTTTTATGACGCAGCGGCCATAACTAATTCTAGTTTTCATATTGTTAAATTTTTCTGCAGCCATGAAAGCGGCTTATGTGCACCCGCTGAAGTTCGCAACACATTTGGTTTGACAACGACACCAACTTTGTTGGAGCCACAAACGAACTAAAAGAGCTGCAAGATTAGATTATTCATAAGCAATGAGCATGATTAATAAGCATCATAACAAGCATCAACGGGTGCTGCTGAAGTTTTTCTCTATGAAACTATCCGATGGCATTTTATTCCTCCTCGATATCCGTATTTCGGTGGACTGCGGATGTTAAAACTGCCAAGCTACTTTTTTAGCGGGCTGTTGTATCCTCAGTGCTTGGACCAATCCCGTCCCGAGACTAACAATAAAAAATTTTTTTTTTTTCAAGATTTAAACACGTTCTAAGTAAAGGTTAGTACTCTAGACCTAGTTACTGGTTTACTACGAGCGCCATCTCTGGGTTAGTCTCGGAACTTATTGATCCATTTTTTATTGGGGCAAGCAGCGCGTGTCTTTCCTGCAGCAGTCTTTCTGGTCCCGATGAAAGGTGGAGTACTTAAACCTTCTTCAGGACCGCTCCAATTGGTGTGTCTCCGCTTGGCGCTGAACGATGTGGTGCTAGTAAAGAACGAGAACCTACCTTCGATGAAATGACCGCTTGCGAGAATAATGAAGTTAATCCCTGGTCGAGATGGAGTCCTTCGAGTGGCGGTGATTAAACCCTAATTTGGAGTTACCAAGCGAGCAGTGTCTAAGCTGTGCCAGTTGCCACTTAAGGATGAAGTTGGAGTGGAGGCCTCAACTGGAGGGAGAATGTCGGGTCAAGCAGCTAGTTGCTAGTTTAAATAAATAATTATTAACTTAGGCATTGTTAGTCACAAGCCGACTCCCGTTCGGCCGCTCGGCTTTAAATAATTCGGCATCTAAAGCTAGCGAGCATCCGCTCAGGCTATTATTGAATGTTAAAATAATGAAATAAATTTTTAAATAACGATTAAAATTAATTAAATTAATTAATTAATTAAATTAAAATTTCCTATTATTATTTTTGTTCCTCTTTTCTTAACTATTTCATGTTTCGTTTCCAAAGGGCACCTCGCTGAATGGGAGAGATTATAATTTTGGCGAGAAACTTCAAACTCTTTTCTAATTGTAAACTTTTTTTTACCACTGATTTTTTTTTCTGCGGGTCACAAATAATTCTTTGGTCTGTATTAGCCAAGGCTGTAGAAAAACCTAATTTTTTTGTTGGATTGAATCTTATGCGATTGACGATCCATCCGATAATTGCCTTTTTTCCGAGGAGTAAACCTCCTTTTACTATCTTCGGCATAATTATTTTTGGATATAAATCTGTACCAATTATTAGATCAATGCGACCTGGATTATTAAAATTGGTATCAGCTAAAAAATAGCCAAATTAATTTATTGATGTTTGTTTCTCTTGTGAAAAGTGTTTGATTAAACTGTTATACTGTTATGTTATACTGTTTTTACTGTTATATTTAGCTTTTGCTTTGAAAAACATGCTTCTGCTGAGGAAACCATACTACAATAATTTGTGTGAGATTTTATTTTATACCACTTTATTCCGCGACAAGCATTAGGGAGAGAGGCGAGCTCTACAGCACGAACCCACTATCCGACACAACCCCGATAACTCCAACGATGCCACCGCCGCACGATAGCTGTTCGTTTTTATACCCTTGCAGAGTGTATTATAATTTTGGTCAAAAGTGTGCAACGCAGTGAAGGAGACATCTCCGACCCTATAAAGTATATATATTCGTGATCAGGATCACCTCCTGAGTTGATATGAGCATGTCCGTCTGTCCGTCTGTCTGTCTGTTTCTACGCGAACTAGTCTCTCAGTTTTGAAGCTATCGTCTTAAAACTTTGCACACACCCTTCTTTCCTTTGCACGCAGTATATAAGTCGGAATGGCCCGGATCGGCCGACTATATCCTATAGCTGCCATATAACTGATTAATCGGAAATGGTATAACTTTGGTGTTTTTAGAGTTAGAGAGTTCAAATTTTACATGAAACTACTTTTTTATTTTTATTTTGCTACTTTTGGCAAAATAATACGACATGCAAAATTTCATAAGAATCGGCCTACTATATCTTATAGCTGCCATATAACTGAACGATCGGAAATGACCCATGTTTCGTGTTTTTGAAGATAGAAAGCTGGAACTTGGCACAGATTATATATTTGGTCAGTTAATCCGACCTATTAAATTTCATAACGATCGGCTGACTATATATTATAGCTACCATATAACTGAACGATCGGAAATGGTATTTGGTAGAAATATCAACTTTCGTATTTTTGAAGATAGAAGCTTGGGACTTTTTTTTAGATTTTGTATTGTAATTAATTGGTTTTATTATGATGTAATCATAAGGATCGGCCAACTATATCCGATGTTTGCGAAATATATCCGGCTTTAACTGCAAGGGTATATCAACTTCGGCTCCGCCCGAAGTTAGCTTTGCTTTCTTGTTTTTATTCTATATTCAATATGTTTACTCTTTATTTAATTTGTTTTACAATAATATGCGCAAATACGCAATCCCATTCTTCGGTCAGATTTGCTTCAAACCGCATCATATACATTTATAGACGTTACCGACTAACTCTAATTGAGCGCAGACGTCAGTGCCTTATCTCTCGTGTAATCTCTTCTTCTTCTCTTCATGGCCTCGTTCCATATGCTTATCCGCTAAAAACGGTTCTTTATTAATTTTCTTCTTAACAGTCTCAAAATATTAAAAACATGCCCCCTGGGCCCCTTAACTTAGGGGATAACTTTGGGAAAAAGACCTTTCCAAAAACTTCAAGAGGTGTTTCCAGAACTACCCAAAACCAAAAAAGAAAATCCAAAGCTTGTCATTATATCGTCAAAAAACACAAGCAAAAAAATTGCCGAGTTTTTTTGCCGAAACCGAAAAATTTTCGGTTTTCTAACGTAAACCGTGCGTTAAAAATGATTAGCAATGAAATTCTATCCATCTGCACTCTTCGGGATGGCAAACTTTTATTGCTTGTTAAAAACAAAACCGCAGCCGGTAAATTCACAAAAATAAACAACCTAACTGGAATATGCGATATTGGGTGCAAATTACACGATTCCTCCAACTTTGTTAAAGGCACTGTTTGGTCATTGAGGGTTTTTAATGCCAGTAAAATAAAACGAATTTATATTTAATTTAAAACGTTACAAATGTTTATTCCTGCATGCAGATGAAGTCGGACGATCCGCAGATAAACCAGCTTATGCAATATACACAGAGAGGGCGGCCCGACAAGTCGCCTCCAGCGAAAGCTCTCGAAAGTGGAGAGGGCGGCCCGACCTAGACATTGCCGAGCTAAAACTCTCTATAGAAAGCCCGTTGAGTCGAGAGGCCGAGAGAGAGTCGGCTTGCGATAAACAAAGCTTTTTTACAAACTTAAGCCTAACAAATAAACATTACACTAATCATTACACTAAACATTACAAAAACATTATTTAAACATAAACATTAAACGCCGTGCTTCTGCCTGACCCGACAAGAACCATTTTTGCCCCTTGTCTTATCAACATCCCTGAAGACGAAATTGTTAAAGAACTGCCCAGCCTAAACGTCCACTCGGTGTTCAAATTGACCAGGAAAGTCGACGGCATCCCAAAACCCTCCGGTGTTATTCTCGTAATTTTCGATCTCTACAACCTACCCAACAAGCTAGACATCTCATGGCAGGAGAAGTACTTTCCCAACCCTATGAGGTGCAAAACTTGCCAAAAACTGGGCCATACCTCAGAATTATGCAATAACTCACCTACTTGTGAAACATGCGCAAACTGCTTAGAAGAACACGTTTCCTCCGCTCCCTCTTATCTACGATATCAACAACAATAAGAACTAATAAAAATCAAAAAAACAAGAAAATGCCGTATTCGAGAAACTAGATTACTTCTCAAACAGCAAGCTCCATCCACAAATACATCAATCAACTATGCACGTACTGTTTCCAACAACGGCAATTTACCCAAACCAAATTACAATAGTAACGCTTATCAAGGCATTACCAACATCTCCAACCACTCCCAAGAGGCTCCCCAGCCAGTCTCTCATCAACAACCTCTCTCATATACACCTTCCTCAAGCATGATAAATACCTCCAATGCAATGAGAGATAACACAACACTCACTCGCTCTCCATCTACTCTCACGATATCTAGTGTTCCCAGCGTAAGCTGGGAGCAACAACTAAACTCCACAATCAGCAACAATCTCACCGCAAACATAGAATATAGCCGCTCTCTCAGAAGTGAAGCCGATAAGCTTTTAAATGAAATGAAATCCGTCTCACCCACAGACACCTTCACTTACTCTGATGCTTCTATGGTTGATGCTGGCCCCGAGTCAGCGCACATTGACTCCCTCAAACAAAAATAAAAAAAAAAAAAAATTTCTATATGGTTTCGGTTTCACTCCGAGCTTCAAAGAGTTAAGACGTGCAACTAACCTACGCTCCAAGCTACAGCTTAACACTTTAATCTACCAACCGATCATCCGATTCGAAAACTTCTTCGCGATTAACCGCAAAAAAACAAAAACTATAAACAAGTGAACTTACTTTACTTACGCACCAAGGGCCCGAGTCCAAAACAACTACAATGTCTCGTCCACCCGACCGACCGCCCGACCGACCACTGATAACGATTAACACGATAAAACGTGAACCGAAGTACATAATTATTACTAGAACTGATAATTGGAAATTTGAAAAAATATCACCTTTTATTATTAAAAAAGTGATAGACACCTGTAATGGACCAGTCGAAACATGCAAAAAACTTAGATCTGGTACCCTTCTCGTCAAAACAAAAAATCATATTCAAGCCCAGAAATTACTTAAAATGCAATCATTCCACAACTTTCCGGTACACGCAGAAGAGCACAAAACTCTAAACTCCACCAAAGGCAATATATACTCCAACGATTTAAGGAACATTAATGAAAATGAAATCTTGGAAGAACTGAAACCTCAAAACGTTATTGACGTCCGAAAAATATTAAAAAAAGACAAGAACGATAGCAATAAAACGACAGAAACAGGCCTTATCATACTGAACTTTGCAACAATTACCCTACCCGACAAACTCTGGACAGGATACGAAGTGGTTAACATACGACCATACATTCCACCTCCAATAGGATGCTTCAACTGTCAGATTTGGACACCCCTCCTCCTACTGTAAAAGCCCTAAAACATGCGCCAACTGCTCCGAAGAAATTCACACAACAAACAACGAACCATGCACCAATATGACCAAATTAAACATCACAACGCTATGGACAAATCATGCCCCGCCTTAATCAAACAAAAAGAATTAACGGCCATCAAAATAACGCAAAAAGTAGACCACAAGACAGCCCGCTTCATACCACCCACCAAAATCCTACGCCCAAAAAGTCGCTATCACTGCACACAAAGAACCAGCTACCGAAACAACAACGCACGCAACACTACATCAAAAACAAGCCCACCAACTCCAAATCCTATAACTATACAATTTATCACCTATGAAGACTCCCCTGAAGAGCACATGGACACCACTGCATCAACATCATTATACTCCACGCTCCAAAATTTCGGAAGAACTTAAATAAAAACAAGAAAGGAAAGCTAACTTCGGGCGGAGCCGAAGTTGATATACCCTTGCAGTTAAGGGGAGGTTCTTTTGGATTTTTTTGAAAAAATCTTTTTTTTTTTTTTTAATAAAATGAAAGTTACATATATGTAGAATATACGTGCCAAGGGATTTTTCGATACGACGCGTATTTCTTGAGCTAGAGCGTTTCAAACATACCCATGATAACAAGAAAGCTATGTAAAGGCAAAGTTTCTAAAAACTTTAAACGCGTTTTTCTCGGAACCATGTTTTCAAACCTCTTGTCGCGCCTAGGGCTCGTTCTATTGATCCGATTTACTTCATTCAAAAAATTTTTAAAAGAACATACTTTTTTGTATGCCTTATACCTAAAATTGGCATAAAAAATTGTTTATTTATAACTTTTAAACGTTATCAAAGTAAAAAAAAAAGAGAAAAAATGTCAATTTTTTTTTTTTTAATTTTTTAATTGGTTTAATTTTGGCAAAATTCATTGTCGTTAGGTATAAGGCATAGGAAATTCCATCAATTTTAATAAATTATATACATTTTTAATTTAAGTTCACTACCAGCGGCCCTACACTCGACAAAGCAAAAACATAGAGGTCTACGAGATCCGCCATTTTGAAGACGCCATTTTGAATTTCCTGAATATTGAATATTTTTTTAATCGTTAATAAACAAAGAATCAAAAATTCAAAAGCATAAGTTCGTATGTCTTTTCATTTTCCCGCAATCCATTCTCAAAGTTTGCTTAATTTTCGGAAAAATCCAAAAGAACCTCCCCTTAAAAGCGGATATAAATCGCAAACATCGGATAAAGGTTGCCGGTCCTTATGAGAATATCATCATAAAACCAATTAATTACAATAAAATATATATAAAAAAAAGTCCCAAGCTTCTATCTTCAAAAATATCAAAGTTGGTATATCTACCAAAAACCATTTCCGATCATTCAGTTATATGTCAGCTATAAGATATAGTCAACCGATCGTTATGAAATTTGGTAGATCGGATTATCTGACCAAAAATAGAATGTGTACCAAGTTCCAGCTTTGTATCTTCAAAAACACGAATGTTGGGTCATTTCCGATCGTTCAGTTATATGGCAGCTATAAGATATAGTAGGCCGATCCTTATGAAATTTGGCATGTCGTACCGTTTTGCCAAAAATAGCTCTCATGTCAAATTTGAAATCTCTAACTTTAAAAACACCAAAGTTATACCATTTCCGATCAATCAGTTATATAGCAGCTATAGGAAATAGTCGGCCGATCCCGGCCGTTCCGACTTATATACTGCGGAAAGAAGGGTGTGTGCAAAGTTTCAAGACGATAGCTTTAAAACTGAGAGACTAGACTAGTTCGCGTAGAAACGGACAGACTGACGGACAGGCGGACATGCTCATGTCAACTCAGGAGGTGATCCTGATCAAGAATATATATACTTTATAGGGTCGGAGATGTCTCCTTCACTGCGTTGCACACTTTTGGACAAAATTATAATACCCTCTGCAAGGGTATAAATATTCACAACCAAATGAAATAAGTTAGGAACTACCTTGAAATCAAAAGACAAAAACAACCAAAAAACTAAAACCGAAAAGAAAACTAGTAAGAAATGTAAGATTTCTGATAACATGAATATAACGAGCACAGATGAAGATTTAGACCTATGAAATGATATGTAACATATTATTAGAAAATTATTTTAGTTCTAGTTAGCCTTAAACTATACCCTTAACATGCTTTAAGTATTACAATTCAATATAAATGGATACCTCAACAATTATAATCACCTAAAAAAACTCATAAAAAAACAACCCTAAAATAATTTTCAGTCAAGATACTCACCTTCACTCTACCAATCATATTCCCATCCCAATAAACTACACTCTTTACCACATAAATACCTCAAACAACCCGTACGGCGGGGTAGCTCTCCTAATCCACAACTCTTAACAAGTACAAACCAAATCCACAATATAAGCTTTGACTCAGTCGCCGTAACAGTACAATCTAAAGTAAATATTACAATAATTTCTAGTTATATACCTCCCAACAAACCTTTCACCCTACAAGAATTACAAGACACTTATAACAATATTAACACTCCTTGCCTAATAACAGGCGATTTCAACAGCTGGCAAAAAAGTTGGGGATCACAAAATAATAACACACGAGGTAACCTGTTGTTTTAATTTATAAACCAATCCTTGCTAACCACACTCAATAATGGCTCCCCAACCCACTTCACCACACATTTACACATATTGACCTCTCCTTAGCTTCCCCTGAACTATTCCTACACGCTAAATGGACAATTGAAAATCAACTCTCAGCTAGTGACCACTTCCCGATCTCAATCCAACTCTTTGGAAATGAATCAACTGACTTCCCCATTAGCAAACCAAAGTTCAATATTGATAAAGCTAACTGGCCTCTCTATCAAAAACTTAGCAAACAGTTATCCGCTGACAGACCACTCAGCCAACAAATAAACCAAGAAACAGCACGCCTTTGTACTATCATGAAGCATAGCGCTCATTTATCCATACCACAATATCACCCTAACTCATCTAAACAGGTCCCCTGGTGGGACTTCGATCTACAAATTCTAAAAACCAACAAAAAAATAGCCTGGAAAAACGTGTGTCGTAATATAAACACAGCCAACATAATAGCTTACAAAAAAGCCAACGTCATTCTTAAACAAGAAATAAAACAGAAAAAACGCAAAGCCCTGTACGAATTTACGTCAGACGTAAACCCACAAACCCCAATTCCAATAATATGGAAAAAATTCAACAGATTTTGTGGCCTTAAAACTAACACGCAGATACACTGTCTCATTAACTCTAACAACCCATCTGACATCCATACAAGCAAATATGACATATGAAGCAACATAATAGCTTACAAAAAAGCCAACGCCATTTTTAAACGAGAGATAAAACAGAAAAAACGCAAAGCCCTGTACGAATTTACCTCAGACGTAAACCCACAAACCCCAATTCCAACAATATGGATCTCAGGACGATCCGACTTTTACCGGATCAAGCCTTGCAATTCCTGGTGACGTTGTTCAACAGCATACTAACTGTTGGATACTTTCCGAAAGCTTGGAAATCGGCAAACATACATATGATCCCAAAACCAGGAAAATCGCCAACTGACGTGGACTCATACAGGCCCATTAGTCTTTTACCATCCCTGGGAAAAATCATGGAAAGGCTGATCCTGAACAGGCTACTTACTCTGGAGAATGTCACCAGTGCGATCCCGGAATTCCAGTTCGGCTTTCGCCTTCAACATGGAACTCCTGAGCAATTGCACAGAGTTGTTAACTTTGCCTTAGAAGCCTTTGAGAAGAAGGAGTATGCAGTAGCTGCCTTCCTTGACATTCAGCAGGCTTTTGACAGAGTATGGCACCCTGGGCTCCTGTATAAAGCCAAAAGTCTTCTTACGCCACAGCTGTTCCAGCTCGTGAAAAGCTTCCTGGAAGAACGCACATTCCACGTATCTGCTGATGGATACAAGTCGTCCACCAAACCGATTTGGCATGGCATGGCTAGAGCGATAAAAATGGGGAAATTGTCGCCACCGTGCAATAAGGGTCCTAAGGGACCAACGGCAGCAGTGCGCTATCGCTGGGGATATTAAAGATATCTGCATGACTCAGAGAATAGTGAATTGAAAGGTGAGTTCCAGAGCCATTGTTAAGCACAACAAGGTTGTTGGAAAATATGATTTGTTCTATTTTTTTCCACAAGAGATTGAGATATTGATACCCACATAGGGCTCAAGGAGTTAAAGTCTCCTAACGGCAAAAGTGAGCCAGTAATTTGGTTTAGCGCGTGGAATAAATTGTTGCTAGAAAAACCTTGACACGGAGCAATGTTCATGTTTAGGACTGAAATTGGGCTTGAGAGTTCGAGTTGAATACAACTGTAAAGGAGGACTAAGTTTATGTTGATTTCTGAATGTGTAATAAGTTCTTTTATGAGTATAGCTACTCCATGTTTTGCGTACGTGTTTTGAGGGTAGTTCAGGAAGTACCCTTAAAAGCCCTTCGGGCACTTGAAATTTGTAAAGATTCGTGGCAGGTGAGTCTCCTGAAGGCACAGAATATCAGGAGAAAATTAGGCTATGAGTAATTCTAGATCGTGGTTATTGTTGAAGATTTCATTTATGTTCCATTGTAAGATTTATTATCATTATTATTATACCGAAATTGCCAGCAATTATAAAGTGCGGGTAATTTTTGTTTGTATTAAGCAATAGCTACAAAGGCCTTCTGCCTAGGAAGGAGGAACAGGCCTTCTGTTGGAGGAATTTATGTCTTTGCTCAATATATTTAGGGCATTCAAGGAATATGTCTGATAGGGTAAGGTTTTGACTACATTGTTGGCATTTGGGGGAGGTGTTTTGTCAAATAGGTGGCAGTGAGTCAGTTTAGTGTGTGCAATTCGGAGTCTGTTCTGTTCGGAGTATATTGTTCTGTTGTTTTTGTTTGAGTAGTTTTTAGTGAACAGATGTGTTGTTCCAGATTAGGTCGTTTTGGGCTTTCATGTGGTTACTAATGTATATAAAAGTATCGTGTATGTTGTAATTTTGTTCTGATATTAGTGGCAATGAGGTTGCTTGCTTAGCAGCTTGGTCTGCAAGATCGTTGTCTATTATGCCGCAGTGTCGTGGGAACCATATCAGAGTGTATTTGTATTTGTATTTTGACATTATTTTTCTAATTTCCAATATGTAGTACATTGAGTTATTTGGGTTTTCCAGTGCTGTAAGGGCTGAGAGTGAGTCAGTGCAAATAGCAAATTTTCCTTTTTGCCTTTCCGCATATCTGCATGCGTGGAGAATGGCTGCTACTTCAGCGGTGAAAATGGATGAATAGGGAGGAAGTATTTTCTGAGTTATGACCTGTTTTGAGGAGGTTACGCTGTAGGCAACTCCCTTGTCAGATTTAGAACCGTCTGTGTATAAGAACGTGTGCTTTTTGAGAGTATATTTTATTTCTAGGAAGTTTTTATTGTAGTGGTGGTGGTTATTACTATTGGTGGTGTGTTTGGCTTTAAAAGGGTGTTTAAGGATTTGTTTATTTTCGAAAAGTTAAAGGACCAAGTTGGCGTGGTTTCTTTTTATTAGTTATAGGGACAGGGTGAAGTTATAGTGCTTTGCAGGGGTCAATAGTGTCTTTTATTGTTGATGTCAGTTTTGGGATTCGTTTTGTTTTCGAACTTTTTTTAGTAATTTGTTCTAGGGGTGTTTTTTTGCGGTGAATATCATTTTAAAGTTTTTTAATGTAGCATGTTTAATTCTTTGTTCTATTGGTCTTATGTTAGATTCGTATAGTAGGTTGTTTATTGGTGAGGAGCAAAAGGCCCCGAAGGCTATTCTAATAACTGAATGGTATATTGTTTTTATTTTGTTAAGTTTTGATTTGGGGGCTTTTCCGTATAGAAATAACCCATAATCAATTTATGACATGATAATTGAGTAGATTATATAGATAATAGTTTTAATGTGGCAGTTGAAACTAGTGCTAGATAGCCATTTTACAATATTCAGTCTTTTAGAAATTTGTGTTGTTAGTCGATCTATGTGCGCATCCCATTTATATTTATTGGTTATGGTAACACCCAGTATTTTTAGAGACTTTACGTTTTTTAAGTTAATGGTACTAAGCAATTTAAAGTTGCAATTTTTTTTTGCGACAAATATGTAGAAATTTAGATTTGGGTATAGAAAGACTGGCTCCAGAGTAATTACACCAATCTTGAATGTCAGTAAGTAGTGGGTTTACGTTTATTGTTGTGTCTGTTATTTTGTGCCTATTTATAATTGTATAGTCATCAGCGTATGCTGTAAATTCAAATGATTTGTGAAGACCTATGCTTCTATTAACTTTATTGTAGGCAATGGCAAACAGAATAACTGATAATGGTGATCCTTGGGGGATTCCATTTTCAAGTGGCAAGGGTTATATTGTATGTCTTAAATTTAAACGCAAATTTTTCTATTAGTTAGAAAGTTTATTATGTATTTCATAATTTTTGGCCCTAATTTCCAATATACGAGTTCGTCTAGGATTGTGTGAATTCCTATTTTGTCAAATGCTTTTGATAAGTCTAGTGAAATTTTCGAAATGTGGCTTTTTCTAGAGAGGGCGGTGGTAGTCAGATAGTCTAGCGTTGCTAGAGAGTCAGATACCGATTTACCCTTTCTGAAACCCATTTGACGACTATCGAGTATCTGGCAGTTGTTGACTAGCCACCATTGTCGTTTAGATATTATTTTATCCATGACTTTAGATAGACAGCTATTTAGGGATATGGGTCTATAGGAAGATATTTCGGTTTTGTTAGATGTTTTAATATTGGTATTATGTTGCTTACTTTAAATTGCTGTGGAATATGTGCGTCGAGGATATTGTTATATACCATAGTTTAAGTAGCCTTTGCATTACTGAATCTGGTAGATTTTTGATCATCTACCAGATCGATAATTTAAATATCGCATTTTATTGGGTTAGTAGATGTACTGTGTACTGTACTGTTCTTTGGGCTTTGGAGATGTCATATTTGCTTGTATGGATGTCAGATGGGTCTTTAGGGTTAATGAGACAGTGTATCTGTGTTAGTTTTAAGGCCATAGAATCTGTTGAATTTTTTCCATATTGTTTTTTTTTTTTTTTTAACGTTTTGAATGTTGAAATTTTATTCTTAAGATTAGCGCACTACTACCAAATTGACAGCTTAATCTAATCGTTTTTTACAAATTTTTTAAAAATACTTAGTCTAAGCGTTACTTAGGGCAAGAGGTGATTTAATGGTTTTTTTATTTTAACTTATTTTTATTTATGATTATGTTGAGGGTGACGAAATTGGCTAGGTCAAGATCCGGTTTGGTAGGTCTTGAGGGTGGTGTCTTTTTAGTCTTCTCTTGACTCGATTAATTGGATCGGCGCTCCTGATAGCAGCGGTACCAAGTTTTTTAGCTAGGCTGTTGGGGTGCTCATTTAGACGTTCCATGTATTTCCGAGCAAGTTCCTGGAGCTTATCTCCGATTTTAGGCACGTTGAGATCTCGTTCGATGTCTCTGGTTCGCATAAACCACGGAGCTCCAGAGATCCTTCGAAGAGTTTTCGCTTGCAAAACCCGGATTTTGTTTAGGTTGGTTTTTGCAGCGATGCCATAAACCTGGAGTCCGTAGAAAAGACTTGGCGCTAGTATAGACTTGTAAATCTGCACTTTACATCCAAGCGCGAGCTTATTGCGTGGTGTGAGGAGCCAGGACATCCGAGCCACTTTAGTCCTGAAAGAGTTTTGGATACAGGTAATGTGCCTGCCAAAAGTGAGTTTTTTGTCCAAGGTGACACCGAGGTACTTGTATGCAGGAAGGGCTCTGATTGGGTTATCGTTGAGGTTGACTCCTGGGCAGGTACTTCGGCAATTGGTAAAAGTTACATTGGCACATTTGTCTGCGTTTACACGAATGTTCCAGTTCGTGGCCCATTGGTGAAATGCGTCCAGATACTCCTGCAATGCAAAAGTGGCTGCCAAGATACTGCTGCTTTTGGTCAGGACGGCCGTGTCATCAGCGTAGATCGCAATTAGCACGTCTTGTTCGTTCACTTCAGTGATTGGAGTTTTTGTAGGCATATCTGAAGCATAGATAGAGTATAGAGTAGGGCCGAGGACGCTACCTTGGGGAACACCAGCAGAAATCGGTTTGGTGGACGACTTGTATCCATCAGCAGATACGTGGAATGTGCGTTCTTCCAGGAAGCTTTTCACGAGCTGGAACAGCTGTGGCGTAAGAAGACTTTTGGCTTTATACAGGAGCCCAGGGTGCCATACTCTGTCAAAAGCCTTGCAATTGCACAGAGTTGTTAACTTTGCCTTAGAAGCCTTTGAGAAGAAGGAGTATGCAGTAGCTGCCTTCCTTGACATTCAGCAGGCTTTTGACAGAGTATGGCACCCTGGGCTCCTGTATAAAGCCAAAAGTCTTCTTACGCCACAGCTGTTCCAGCTCGTGAAAAGCTTCCTGGAAGAACGCACATTCCACGTATCTGCTGATGGATACAAGTCGTCCACCAAACCGATTTCTGCTGGTGTTCCCCAAGGTAGCGTCCTCGGCCCTACTCTATACTCTATCTATGCTTCAGATATGCCTACAAAAACTCCAATCACTGAAGTGAACGAACAAGACGTGCTAATTGCGATCTACGCTGATGACACGGCCGTCCTGACCAAAAGCAGCAGTATCTTGGCAGCCACTTTTGCATTGCAGGAGTATCTGGACGCATTTCACCAATGGGCCACGAACTGGAACATTCGTGTAAACGCAGACAAATGTGCCAATGTAACTTTTACCAATTGCCGAAGTACCTGCCCAGGAGTCAACCTCAACGATAACCCAATCAGAGCCCTTCCTGCATACAAGTACCTCGGTGTCACCTTTGGACAAAAACTCACTTTTGGCAGGCACATTACCTGTATCCAAAACTCTTTCAGGACTAAAGTGGCTCGGATGTCCTGGCTCCTCACACCACGCAATAAGCTCGCGCTTGGATGTAAAGTGCAGATTTACAAGTCTATACTAGCGCCAAGTCTTTTCTACGGACTCCAGGTTTATGGCATCGCTGCAAAAACCAACCTAAACAAAATCCGGGTTTTGCAAGCGAAAACTCTTCGAAGGATCTCTGGAGCTCCGTGGTTTATGCGAACCAGAGACATCGAACGAGATCTCAACGTGCCTAAAATCGGAGATAAGCTCCAGGAACTTGCTCGGAAATACATGGAACGTCTAAATGAGCACCCCAACAGCCTAGCTAAAAAACTTGGTACCGCTGCTATCAGGAGCGCCGATCCAATTAATCGAGTCAAGAGAAGACTAAAAAGACACCACCCTCAAGACCTACCAAACCGGATCTTGACCTAGCCAATTTCGTCACCCTCAACATAATCATAAATAAAAATAAGTTAAAATAAAAAAACCATTAAATCACCTCTTGCCCTAAGTAACGCTTAGACTAAGTATTTTTAAAAATTTGTAAAAAACGATTAGATTAAGCTGTCAATTTGGTAGTAGTGCGCTAATCTTAAGAATAAAATTTCAACATTCAAAACGTTAAAAAAAAAAAAAAAAAACAATATGGAAAAAATTCAACAGATTCTATGGCCTTAAAACTAACACAGATACACTGTCTCATTAACCCTAAAGACCCATCTGACATCCATACAAGCAAATATGACATCTCCAAAGCCCAAAGAACAGTACAGTACACAGTACATCTACTAACCCAATAAAATGCGATATTTAAATTATCGATCTGGTAGATGATCAAAAATCTACCAGATTCAGTAATGCAAAGGCTACTTAAACTATGGTATATAACAATATCCTCGACGCACATATTCCACAGCAATTTAAAGTAAGCAACATAATACCAATATTAAAACATCTAACAAAACCGAAATATCTTCCTATAGACCCATATCCCTAAATAGCTGTCTATCTAAAGTCATGGATAAAATAATATCTAAACGACAATGGTGGCTAGTCAACAACTGCCAGATACTCGATAGTCGTCAAATGGGTTTCAGAAAGGGTAAATCGGTATCTGACTCTCTAGCAACGCTAGACTATCTGACTACCACCGCCCTCTCTAGAAAAAGCCACATTTCGAAAATTTCACTAGACTTATCAAAAGCATTTGACAAAATAGGAATTCACACAATCCTAGACGAACTCGTATATTGGAAATTAGGGCCAAAAATTATGAAATACATAATAAACTTTCTAACTAATAGAAAAATTTGCGTTTAAATTTAAGACATACAATATAACCCTTGCCACTTGAAAATGGAATCCCCCAAGGATCACCATTATCAGTTATTCTGTTTGCCATTGCGTACAATAAAGTTAATAGAAGCATAGGTCTTCACAAATCATTTGAATTTACAGCATACGCTGATGACTATACAATTATAAATAGGCACAAAATAACAGACACAACAATAAACGTAAACCCACTACTTACTGACATTCAAGATTGGTGTAATTACTCTGGAGCCAGTCTTTCTATACCCAAATCTAAATTTCTACATATTTGTCGCAAAAAAAAATTGCAACTTTAAATTGCTTAGTACCATTAACTTAAAAAACGTAAAGTCTCTAAAAATACTGGGTGTTACCATAACCAATAAATATAAATGGGATGCGCACATAGATCGACTAACAACACAAATTTCTAAAAGACTGAATATTGTAAAATGTCTATCTAGCACTAGTTTCAACTGCCACATTAAAACTATTATCTATATAATCTACTCAATTATCATGTCATAAATTGATTATGGGTTATTTCTATACGGAAAAGCCCCCAAATCAAAACTTAACAAAATAAAAACAATATACCATTCAGTTATTAGAATAGCCTTCGGGGCCTTTTTGCTCCTCACCAATAAACAACCTACTATACGAATCTAACATAAGACCAATAGAACAAAGAATTAAACATGCTACATTAAAAAACTTTAAAATGATATTCACCGCAAAAAACACCCCTAGAACAAATTACTAAAAAAAGTTCGAAAACAAAACGAATCCCAAAACTGACATCAACAATAAAAGACACTATTGACCCCTGCAAAGCACTATAACTTCACCCTGTCCCTATAACTAATAAAAAAGAAACCACGCCAACTTGGTCCTTTAACTTTTCGAAAATAAACAAATCCTTAAACACCCTTTTAAAGCCAAACACACCACCAATAGTAATAACCACCACCACTACAATAAAAACTTCCTAGAAATAAAATATACTCTCAAAAAGCACACGTTCTTATACACAGACGGTTCTAAATCTGACAAGGGAGTTGCCTACAGTGTAACCTCCTCAAAACAGGTCATAACTCAGAAAATACTTCCTCCCTATTCATCCATTTTCACCGCTGAAGTAGCAGCCATTCTCCACGCATGCAGATATGCGGAAAGGCAAAAAGGAAAATTTGCTATTTGCACTGACTCACTCTCAGCCCTTACAGCACTGGAAAACCCAAATAACTCAATGTACTACATATTGGAAATTAGAAAAATAATGTCAAAATACAAATACAAATACACTCTGATATGGTTCCCACGACACTGCGGCATAATAGACAACGATCTTGCAGACCAAGCTGCTAAGCAAGCAACCTCATTGCCACTAATATCAGAACAAAATTACAACATACACGATACTTTTATATACATTAGTAACCACATGAAAGCCCAAAACGACCTAATCTGGAACAACACATCTGTTCACTAAAAACTACTCAAACAAAAACAACAGAACAATATACTCCGAACAGAACAGACTCCGAATTGCACACACTAAACTGACTCACTGCCACCTATTTGACAAAACACCTCCCCCAAATGCCAACAATGTAGTCAAAACCTTACCCTATCAGACATATTCCTTGAATGCCCTAAATATATTGAGCAAAGACATAAATTCCTCCAACAGAAGGCCTGTTCCTCCTTCCTAGGCAGAAGGCCTTTGTAGCTATTGCTTAATACAAACAAAAATTACCCGCACTTTATAATTGCTGGCAATTTCGTTATAATAATAATGATAATAAATCTTACAATGGAACATAAATGAAATCTTCAACAATAACCACGATCTAGAATTACTCATAGCCTAATTTTCTCCTGATATTCTGTGCCTTCAGGAGACTCACCTGCCACGAATCTTTACAAATTTCAAGTGCCCGAAGGGCTTTTAAGGGTACTTCCTGAACTACCCTCAAAACACGTACGCAAAACATGGAGTAGCTATACTCATAAAAGAACTTATTACACATTCAGAAATCAACATAAACTTAGTCCTCCTTTACAGTTGTATTCAACTCGAACTCTCAAGCCCAATTTCAGTCCTAAACATGAACATTGCTCCGTGTCAAGGTTTTTCTAGCAACAATTTATTCCACGCGCTAAACCAAATTACTGGCTCACTTTTGCCGTTAGGAGACTTTAACTCCTTGAGCCCTATGTGGGTATCAATATCTCAATCTCTTGTGGAAAAAAATAGAACAAATCATATTTTCCAACAACCTTGTTGTGCTTAACAATGGCTCTGGAACTCACCTTTCAATTCACTATTCTCTGAGTCATGCAGATATCTTTAATATCCCCAGCGATAGCGCACTGCTGCCGTTGGTCCCTTAGGACCCTTATTGCACGGTGGCGACAATTTCCCCATTTTTATCGCTCTAGCCATGCCATTTTGACCCGATGAAACCCTACCAATTCCCAAATACAAAACCGAACTAGCCAACTGGAATAGGTTTAACAAAATCCGTTTAACAAAACAAAAGCCGAACTTGAGGCAAGATGGGCTCCTAATTGCTTCAACCACCAAGTCGCTCTTCTCTCCAAAAGTATTAGAGTTGCTGCCAACACCTCCATTCCTCAAACAAAGCGCATCCCACACAAAACAAAAATCCCTGGTGGAACCCGCAGCTACAGCAGCTTAGGGACTCGAAACAAAAACTTTTCTATATCTTCAAATCCCCACATCAATCTTCAAATCCCCCACTTCAATGACCACATCTAACCTAATAAATTACAAAAAAACAAATTCCCTCTTTAAGAAGACAATGCTTCTCGTAAAGCGTAAAGCCTTCGAAATCTTCACCTCCCGAATCTCCTCAGCCTCCTCCTGTAAAAAGATATGGTCAGACATTAAACGTTTCTCAGGGTACCCCCAGTGATCATCAAATCAGACGACAGTTTATTGACAGACTCTTTAACCATTGCCGAAAAATTCAGTGAAGTCTGGTCCAAATATGGTGCGGATGATATCTACAGCCGGGAATACATAGCCCGTAAAGATTCTTACCTAACCTCATCCTACAATCCTACTGTCATATCACCAACAGCAAAAACTCTGGATTCTCCTTTTAACATGATAGAATTCGAAACGTCTCTGTAAATTGATTTGTATTTATTGAAGTCGAAAATTTGTGTTTTATTGAAGTCGAAAATTTTGAATTATAGTTATAGCTAAATTGTATTTGTTAGTTGTTAGTCTGTAAATTTACTCTTAGATAGCTTAGGGCGGAGCGGGAGCGAAAGCTCATATTCGCTCTTGTGCGAATTCGCCCCGCTTCGCCGCAATAGATAAGTTAGGCTTAAGATTAGAGAAAAATATAATCGAATTTCTTAAACTCCAACACTTCGTGTCGAATGCCATTTCTTCAAGGAACCATGTCACCATCCTGGCGACAGATTTCGAAAAGGCCTTCGATCGCGTGGGGCTGCATGCAGTGCTCTCTCGACTCCAGCTTCGGGGCATTGGTCCAAGGCTTTACAATCTTGTGAAAGCCTTTATGACGAAGAGGACCTTCAAAGTCAGAGTCAACGATATAACCTCTGGAGCTGCTAACTTGTCAAACGGAATCCCTCAAGGGTCACCTCTATCTGTGGTCCTCTTCATCATTGCCTGCGACAAAATCAACAACACTCTAGCTAGATACAAGGAAATAAAAATATCTTTATATGCAGACGACGCCATAATCTATACCAGAGCTAAAAATCTAAATAATGTAAAAAACACATTCACTAAAGTACATCAAGATTTAGAAGCCTGGGGTCTACACTCTGGTGCTTTGCATCCATTGAAAAATGTAGACTACTAAAAGGAGGCACACACTGTAACACTTTGTCGCAAAGTTTACGTAATTCGAGGTTTCGGTCATAAACCTAAGTGGCGGAAATGTCGAACGCTCGCTGTGCCTTAGCCTCACGCCGAAACTGCATATTCAGCATAAATTTAATACGAACGGACTTCTTATATGTGCATATACCTCCGCTTAAGCGATCATAGCTATATACTTAAGAATATATAACCGTCTCTCCGCTGCCGTTGTTGCCAGCGCAGCTACGAGACTTTAGACTTCCCGACTCCTAAAAATATTTTAAAGGAGAAGAACCCCATAGGAGCTTGGAGCGGCAACAACCGCGGCTCAAAATTAAAGATCGAGAATAAAGAATTAAAAGAATATACACACAAATCGATTTGGTTACAACTGGATGGGATCCTGCGAAGCATATATTACAATACTTTGCACATCTGCCGTAAAACTCACTGTTGCTTCCCAACTTTGGAATTCAATAACAAGTCTATCCATCATTTTAAGAGGAGCCTCAAAATAAGGACTTACTCCAATGAGTTCCTTTTGGAAACTGCTTTTATTTTGTATAATTCTCTTATAAGAAAAATACATTAAAATATAACATCTATTTAAAACTACTGATCAACGCACTGCACGCTGACCTGCTATGCGACCCTTTCTCAAATGCGATAAGCGCACAACTTATATATGTGTTTGTGTTAGGCTGCAGGGGATCGGTTTTAGACCATGCTGTTTGTTTCGTATTTTCATGGGTCCGATCCCTTGAAACGCTATCTTTAGAATTTTTATCTGAAAACGCATTGAAATCAGAATTTTATCTAAACGTCAAGCATTGAGCTTGAACACATCCTATTCCGAACATAAAAATACTTGGGATCACTTTTGATTCCAGGTTAAGCTCTTGAAGCTTGAAGCTCTTGATCACTGTATCTTGTTGAGAAAACAACTTGAAACCCGAGCTAACATAATCAAATTTTTTAGCTCCATATTTTCACATATCCACCCTAATACTCTCACCAACTTAACTCGTACCCTCATCTTTTCCAAAATTAATTACGGCCTCCCTATCTACGGTTGGTGCGCTACATCCAATTTGAAGAAAATCCAACCTCTATATCACTCATCAGCTCGTCGTTCAATCAATGCATTCCCAACATAACCAATACAGTGTGTTCTAGGTGAAACAGGATTACCAAGAATTCTCGATCGTTTAGAAATGTCGACAAAGAGTTTTATTTGTCGCTTCTTTATACAAAGAGGCGACAAAGAGCAGCTACACCATCACTACACCAAAAGCGACGCACCAAAAGAAGTCTTCCAATCAGAATTCGCACTTTTGAGAAGTCAATTGGGCCATAGGATCTGGCTTTATTCCGATGGCTCTAAAACAACATTGTCGTCATCATTCGCTGTTGTGAAGAGTGACAACGTAATTTTATCCGGCGGACCCCTTCCGAGCCTTAACTCCATAATTACCATCGAGGCATTTGCTGCTCTACAGGCCTGACGAATCGCTTCCACCTCCATAGGGAAATTTGCCACTTGCTCGGACAGCCTTTGCACTATTTCTGCTCTGGAGCACCACAGGCACTCAGACCCAACATCATGCGAAATACAGAAGATTATCACAAAGATAATTGTGGTTTGGGCTCCTAGTCACCAGGGAATTCTTGGAAACGAACACGCTGACAAACCTCTCTATCGATCATCTGTTAGACTCCTGACCGGTATCAAGGCCCACACGTAATTCAATTTTTGGAACTTCCATCGTCCCATCTTCCGTCCTTTTATCTACTACAACACCAAATATACATAAATTGTACACCTCTTTTAGAAAAATACACCTCCGTAATACTTTATTACGGTATAATCCGTAATACGTAATACTATAATATCAATGTACCAGGCCGACGCTAGTATCTAGCGCCTTACTAACATTAACTTTAGTATTTAATACTAGATTTAATATGTTAAAATAAAAAAAAAAATTTAAAAAAAAATTTTAAAATCAATGTTTTTTAAATGCTTAAATAAGCCCGTATATGTTTTTTGAAAGCTCAATTAAGCATTTAGCTGATCCGAGAATATTTTTCTATTATTTTCATACCGCTTTTAAGCAACTCTTAGGCTGCATCATAATTATTGCCTCAGCCATGCAATAAATGGGAAAGCACTTTTCAGGTAACTTAGATTCAGGTTTCGGCTTTCCTTTCCTGAATCTGCAAATAACTTCTCTCAAGGTGCTTTATAGCACCACAAGCCTAGAAAAAAGCTCAACCTGGCAACTTGTTTTCTTTATTTTGTCCTTGGCGGACTTAAACTTTGATAGAATGCTATCATCAGCGTCACACTGAGACAGTTTATTTGCTTAATTCGTATCTACCGCCAAGTGAATTTTCATTTGCACTCGCCCTTTTTGTTAAGACATCAATCAAAGTTAAGAAAATGGTATGGGGAAGAAATTAATTATTTGTTTCTTCTATAGAAAACCGAAAACATCACCTGTTAATAAAAAAAAATGAGGGAGAACAGAACGCGTGGCTAAATCAATTTTCCAACTGGGCGAAAACTTAAGCCCGATGAATGAAATCCGGTGGGGCAAGAGCAATCGCTATCATCTATCTATCATCCATCATAATGCGGTTTAGGCCCGAATCGAGATCCGAATCGATTAATCCGTCAGCCCAGGGCCCTGGCCTATTCCCAAATTCACAATCGATTAATAGGCTTTTGTTGGCGGAACTGAATAGTAGTCTATGGACTACTGAATAAAAATAATATCGCTTGGAATCAAACTTCACTGTGAAACGATGAGAGACTACGAATTCTGACTACGCAAATATGAATTCTATGAATTCTATGCTGTCAAAAATGAAAAGCCGTATAAAGCTATTCTTATGGGTCTTGATACTGAACAACCAGAGCACGTCAAACCGAAACTAGTCAGTATGCGCCTCCAAAGCACAGATGTCAAGCTCGTTCGTAGGAAAAGGCCAAACAATACCACCTTTACCTTCTTCGTATCTTATTTCGTCAACAAGTCCATAACTCTTAACGAGCTTAAGAAAGCTCATTTCTATACGGAAAAGCACCCAAATCAAAACTTAACAAAATAAAAACAATGTTTAGGTGAGGGGCCGTTGTGCCGCTCAGCTGAAGAGCGCATCCGCGCTGAAGAGCGCATCCGCGCTGAAGAGCGCACCCGCGCCAAAGAGCGCACCCGCGCTGAAGAGCGCATCCACACTCGCCTCTCTGTGCCCTCTCTCTCGCTCGTTGGTTGTCGTCGATCGGCTCTTTTTGTACTAGTTTTTCAAGTTAATTCGATGTACGCAGCCAATAAAGCTGAACGCGCTTCTTTTGGAAATTATTGAAGACGCCCCCGACTTTTCATTTCATCCCCATTTCTGGAGTCTTTTGCGGAACCAACGCCCCCCTACAAACATTGGTCCTTCGAGCCGGATAATTACTGGATTTTCTTCTGCCAGCAGTTCTCGGCATTGTACCGCCAAAAGATAAGTACATTTTTCCGTCCCCATCTCTCTGCCGGTCTTCAGCAGTGATCCGAACATTAAATTTCGTTCACACTGCTGCAAGATTGTTTTTCCCTCCGTGTCAACTCCAAGTCCGAGTTTTCGGTCCAAGTCCAGGTTGAGATTTTCTAATAATCTATAATAATCTTAAAATTCGGCAAATTTTTCTATCCGTCTCCGTTTTGTGTGCTGCCCATATTCCTCGCCGTTTTCGGCCTCTCCGTTATTCATTCGCTTGCCAACGGTCGAGGCATATGTGCATCCGCATACATACATACGCACATACATATTTTTTTGGTGCAATTAATCCGCGAAAAATTCGCAAGTGAACAGTGAAATTGTGTGGTGACAAAAAGAAGGCATAATTAATATTGGCCACCGGTGTAAATTAGTTCCGGAATTTCCAAATTCACCGAACAGTCCGCCGCTGTCGTAATATTTGTTTTTATCTTCCTCAATCAGTGTCATTTTTTACACCACATAACTTTTCTGTTCCCCCAATTATACAGTCCACTTATCAAAGCTCCACTGTGCCAACATATGCCCACATGCCCTTACATATATCCGTACCTGCATGCATGTCCATATATTTTCTGCCTTCAATTCCAGGAAATATATAACCGATAAAATTTAACATATACAGTCCAATTATCGAAGCTCTACTGTACCATCATATGCCCCACATGCCCTGGCCCTACTTGCATGCATGTCCATATAATTTCCAAATATTTTCTGCCTACAATTTCAGGAAATATATAGCCAATAAAATTTAAAAAAAATTTACATTTTTTAAAACCAACAATTATAAACCGCCATCTCACTACAAACTCGTGATTGTGTCGCTTAAATTCTCGACCTAGCCGTGTTGTGTTTTTCGGTTCTGTTTATTTTTCTTTGAGGTACGTACAGGGTGCCGACGGCATAACCGGCTGCATAACAAAATAGATAATTAATAGATTAAAAAATCAATTAATTATAAATTTATGTATTTATAATTATAACTACGAAAATTTATTTAATTCTTATTTTCCGTTCGAGCAAAGGGCCAGGTTTTTTAATTCACCTTTCCGGCCACTCAATAATTAAAGTCGAAGATTTAATTATCGGAAAATTATAATTAATTAATTTAATTATCCACCTTCTGTCCGAATAGAGCCGCGGTTTTTTAATTCCATCTTCCTGGCTTCGTGTTAATTAAATTCAATTAATTAAATATTTAGGTTTCAATTCCACCGTTCAAGCTTCATGATAATTAACCTCAATTGATTAAAAATTAAGATTTTCAACTCCACCCTTCTGGCTCAATCATAATTAAATCCGACAGTTAGCCAAAAATTAATTATTTATATTTTTGTGTGTTAAATTCAAGCCAAAGTTAAGTCCACCTTCCGGCTCCGCAAACTTGAAAATAGTTAGAATTTAATATCTCAGTATATATTAAATTCAGTACGAACCACACAAGTCGAATTATACATACATATATAATATATAGATCGTCATAATTTTTTTCCGAACAAGCACGAATTTTCCGGTACTTTTTCCATTTTTCGTGCCTCCAACTCTGCTTCTACTCCGCATTAGGCAACATCCGCCTACAATCCGAACAAACCTCGTCTCCTTTTGTGTTTTTTCTGGTACCTGAAGTTTTTCTTTCCACATTCGAATTGTGCCGCACACGACTTTCCTTTCCACATCGGCGCCACTAGTTCGCACTTGCTCCTTGTAATTGCCTTTCATCCGCGATCTCACCGTTCTCATCACATTAGTGCGACCGGCCACCACTTCGTACGGGGCACCTGTTGCGCAAGTCAGTCGACAAGCGCTGACCAGCGAATTGGACTCTGAGAATGCCCACGGGAGACGACAAAAAGCCGCGTTCGATCCCAGCCATCCGTTTGGACAGATCTCAATCCGCATCTCCGCGGACGCCTCTTTTGAAGCCTAAGGCTACCAGTGCCAGTCCAAGGGCAAGGAGTGACGAATCCGTCAATACAACCCCCGGTCCTTCACAGAGGCAGACTCACTCCGTTGCAAAAATGGCTCCAAGTGCGGTCGAAGTGGCGTTGAAAAAGTTCATCGCCACAACAGATCGAATTATCCAATTTGAGGCTAACATAAGTACTCCGGGCGCCCCAGAAACGGAAATAGGCTCCCAATACATGTGCGAAGTTCATCGGGACCAAATTCAGGCACTATGGGAGAAGGTGGAGAAGAGCTATGAGAGCTGCTACAATTTGCTAGCCATGTCCGACGACAATGCGGCCGCCTCGACAGTGCTGGAAGCGAAGTACAGCTACTGTTACTCCGTCTATTCGAGATGTATTGCCCAGCTTCGGGAGAAAATTGCTTCCCAATCCACTCAGGCTCCCGTCAATGTCCACACGCCCGCGCCTACAGGCTGCCGGTTACCTCCGGTGGATACCGAGGTCTTCGCGGGTGATTATCTTCGGTGGTCCACCTTCAGAGACTTGTTTACGGCCATTTACATCCAAAACTCGCGGCTCACCCCGGTAGAGAAGTTGTTCCACTTATTGTCCAAAACAAGTGGTGACGCCCACGCCATTGTTTCAAAGGCTCCGCTTACCCATGAGGGGTTTGTCGCCGCATGGCAAAGCCTCACAGACCGCTTTGAGAACCGGCGGCTATTGGTCAACAGCCAGTTTAAGATCCTTTTCAACATCCAGGCTATTTCTCAAGAGTCCGGGGTCGCGCTGAAGGAGCTGCAAGCTACCATTCAGAGTTGTTTGACAGCCCTAGAAATGTCCTCCGTTAATGTTGAGGCTTGGGACTGTCTCCTTGTATTTATGATTTCGTCAAAGCTCCCCAAGGTCACACTTTCTATGTGGGAGCAATCCGTACATAATAAGGCCGAGATTCCAACATGGAAGGAATTAGATAACTTCCTGACAGAGCGCCATCGCACTCTGGAAGCCATCGACGACGTCAGGCCTAGTGGCTCCGTGCAATTTCCGCCAAGGTCGGGACTTCCTACTGCCCCTGCTCGGAGGCTCACTTCATACGAGACTCGAGTGGTTCCGGGCCAAAAGGGCTGCGATCTCTGTTCGAGGGAGGACCACCCCATTCGCTTATGTCCGCGTTTCCTAGAAATGGATGTAAATGGGCGCTCTGACTACATAAGGAGGAAGCAGTTATGTTTAAAAACTGATCCGGGCCTAATTCTAGATTCCAAGGTCATATTCAGCATGCCATGCCCACGCAACGCCCTCTCACTGGAGAGCAGATGTACTCGAGGTACACTATCCTACCGATGCCGAGTCTGCAATGGGATCCATCCGTTGAAGAAGTGTCGGCGTTTCCTACGCCTTAGTGCCGAGGAGCGGCTCCGAGCGGTTCTCGTGAACCGCTATTGCTCGAGCTGCCTGGCCCACGAGCACTCCGACGGATCCTGTCGGCGTGGGGACGGCTGTAAGACGTGTGGTCAGGATCACCACACGCTGCTGCACCCCGGGACCAAGGAGCACCGGTCACCGCCCACGGGAGACAGTACACGGGGTGTCTCGCTCTCTCGTCGGCCGTCATCCGCCAACTCCCGGCGCGGTTCGGGTGCTTTTCGCCCTGCGTCCGCCATTTTCCGGCACTCACAAGCCGATCGAGCCGACTGGCTGGCAGTCGTCAAGCGCTCCACTGCTTTCGTCCGCCACTCATCGGGTGCCGTCCACCGCTCTTCCGCCCGCGTCATCCGCGCCTAGGCAACTTTCCGCCTCTCCTCGAGAGCCCCCGCAGGAACGCACCCGCGCTAAAGAGCGCATCCACACTCGCCCCTCTGTGCCCTCTCTCTCGCTCGTTGGTTGTCGTCGATCGTCTCTTTTTGTACTAGTTTTTAAGTCAGTTTTCGATGTACGCAGCCAATAAAGCTGAACGCGTTTTTTGTACTTAAACTGAAGACGCCCCCGACTTATGATTTTCAACCCCTACACCTGGAATCTTTTGCGGCAACCACGCCCCTCTACAAAAAAACAATATACCATTCAGTTATTGGAATAGCCTTCGGGGCCTTTCGCTCCTCACCAATAAACAACCTACTATACGAATCTAACATAAGACCAATAGAACAAAGAATTAAACATGCTACATTAAAAAACTTTAAAATGATATTCACCGCAAAAAAACACCCCTAGAACAAATTACTAAAAAAAGTTCGAAAACAAAACGAATCCCAAAACTGACATCAACAATAAAAGACACTATTGACCCCTGCAAAGCACTATAACTTCACCCTGTCCCTATAACTAATAAAAAAGAAACCACGCCAACTTGGTCCTTTAACTTTTCGAAAATAAACAAATCCTTAAACACCCTTTTAAAGCCAAACACACCACCAATAGTAATAACCACCACCACTACAATAAAAACTTCCTAGAAATAAAATATACTCTCAAAAAGCACACGTTCTTACACACAGACGGTTCTAAATCTGACAAGGGAGTTGCCTACAGCGTAACCTCCTCAAAACAGGTCATAACTCAGAAAATACTTCCTCCCTATTCATCCATTTTCACCGCTGAAGTAGCAGCCATTCTCCACGCATGCAGATATGCGGAAAGGCAAAAAGGAAAATTTGCTATTTGCACTGACTCACTCTCAGCCCTTACAGCACTGGAAAACCCAAATAACTCAATGTACTACATATTGGAAATTAGAAAAATAATGTCAAAATACAAATACAAATACACTCTGATATGGTTCCCACGACACTGCGGCATAATAGACAACGAGCTTGCAGACCAAGCTGCTAAGCAAGCAACCTCATTGCCACTAATATCAGAACAAAATTACAACATACACGATACTTTTAAATACATTAGTAACCACATGAAAGCCCAAAACGACCTAATCTGGAACAACACATCTGTTCACTAAAAACTACTCAAACAAAAACAACAGAACAATATACTCCGAACAGAACAGACTCCGAATTGCACACACTAAACTGACTCACTGCCACCTATTTGACAAAACACCTCCCCCAAATGCCAACAATGTAGTCAAAACCTTACCCTATCAGACATATTCCTTGAATGCCCTAAATATATTGAGCAAAGACATAAATTCCTCCAACAGAAGGCCTGTTCCTCCTTCCTAGGCAGAAGGCCTTTGTAGCTATTGCTTAATACAAACAAAAATTACCCGCACTTTATAATTGCTGGCAATTTCGACAATAACCACGATCTAGAATTACTCATAGCCTAATTTTCTCCTGATATTCTGTGCCTTCAGGAGACTCACCTGCCACGAATCTTTACAAATTTCAAGTGCCCAAAGGGCTTTTAAGGGTACTTCCTGAACTACCCTCAAAACACGTACGCAAAACATGGAGTAGCTATACTCATAAAAGAACTTATTACACATTCAGAAATCAACATAAACTTAGTCCTCCTTTACAGTTGTATTCAACTCGAACTCTCAAGCCCAATTTCAGTCTTAAACATGAACATTGCTCCGTGTCAAGGTTTTTCTAGCAACAATTTATTCCACGCGCTAAACCAAATTACTGGCTCACTTTTGCCGTTAGGAGACTTTAACTCCTGGAGCCCTATGTGGGGTTCAATATCTCAATCTCTTGTGGAAAAAAATAGAACAAATCATATTTTCCAACAACCTTGTTGTGCTTAACAATGGCTCTGGAACTCACCTTTCAATTCACTATTCTCTGAGTCATGCAGATATCTTTAATATCCCCAGCGATAGCGCACTGCTGCCGTTGGTCCCTTAGGACCCTTATTGCACGGTAGCGACCACGGTAGCGACGGACCCTTATTGCACGGTAGCGACCATTTCCCCATTTTTATCGCTCTAGCCATGCCATTTTGACCCGATGAAACCCTACCAATTCCCAAATACAAAACCGAACTAGCCAACTGGAATAGGTTTAACAAAATCCGTTTAACAAAACAAAAGCCGAACTTGAGGCAAGATGGGCTCCTAATTGCTTCAACCACCAAGTCGCTCTTCTCTCCAAAAGTATTAGAGTTGCTGCCAACACCTCCATTCCTCAAACAAAGCGCATCCCACACAAAACAAAAATCCCCTGGTGGAACCCGCAGCTACAGCAGCTTAGGGACTCCAAGCAAAAACTTTTCTATATCTTCAAATCCCCACATCAATCTTCAAATCCCCCACTTCAATGACCACATCTAACCTAATAAATTACAAAAAAAAAAATTCCCTCTTTAAGAAGACAATGCTTCTCGTAAAGCGTAAAGCCTTCGAAATCTTCACCTCCCGAATCTCCTCAGCCTCCTCCTGTAAAAAGATATGGTCAGACATTAAACGTTTCTCAGGGTACCCCCAGTGATCATCAAATCAGACGACAGTTTATTGACAGACTCTTTAACCATTGCCGAAAAATTCAGTGAAGTCTGGTCCAAATATGGTGCGGATGATATCTACAGCCGGGAATACATAGCCCGTAAAGATTCTTACCTAACCTCATCCTACAATCCTACTGTCATATCACCAACAGCAAAAACTCTGGATTCTCCTTTTAACATGATAGAATTCGAAACGTCTCTGTAAATTGATTTGTATTTATTGAAGTCGAAAATTTGTATTTTATTGAAGTCGAAAATTTTGAATTATAGTTATTACTAAATTGTATTTGTTAGTTGTTAGTCTGTAAATTTACTCTTAGATAGCTTAGGGCAGAGCGGGAGCGAAAGCTCATATTCGCTCTTGTGCGAATTCGCCCCGCTTCGCCGCAATAGATAAGTTAGGCTTAAGATTAGAGAAAAATATAATCGAATTTATAACGTCGAAGAGGCAAGATCATTTCTTTCGTTTTCGTTTTCGCCCATTTTTTAAATATTGAGCAGCCACCTTTTTGTTTTGTTATTCGAAGTGTGAGATAAACTAATCTCGTTATACATTTTGGCGCCCCCGGGTGGACAATAGTGCAAAATATTTAATAAATAAACAAAAACAAACAAAGTGACAGTGACACTGTGTAATTACACACAAAAACAAAAAAAAAAAATACCTACAATTTAAAGAGCTGCTCGCGACGCGTCCGTGAAGTGGAAAATAAAAACCAAAAATCACCGCGTCGTGAAACCCTCAAGCCTCCAGCCTCCAGGATCATCACCGCAGGATCTTCGCCACTCATCGATACCTATCTACGTCCATGCCGTGCACCTGCACCGACTGCAACAGGAAAGTGGCAGCGGGATTAAAGGATCCCAAGGCAGAACCCCAGGTATTTGTGCGAAAAATTGAAAGTTGAGAAGAGACAAATTAAATCTTCGTCTTGTGCTGAAATATTGCACCCTTCAATTCTTGGCGCATACGTACTTGAAATTAGTAGAGCTTAAAAATTTGAGTAGTTTAGTTAAATTATTAACAAACTGCCTGTGGCTAAAATTGACAAAAACATACATAAATACATATCCACATCACTGTCGCCCTCCCCTTTACCCCTCGTTCGTTTTCGCCAAACAAAATAGTTAAATTTAGTGCAGCCAAACATTTATTTATATACAAATATATGTACAAATATAATACATATTTACGTGCATAAATAATTTGGCGTACATACAAATATATGCAGCGGTAAAATTTTCGTTTTCGCTCCAACCGTTGTCCGCTGCTATATATGTATGTATTTATATGCATTAGTTTGGCGCATTTTATTTTACCGGAACGCCAAGTGACGCGCTACCCTATAATTGTGGGGTATACACCTTTTTCGGTGTCATTGGCAACCAACTATTTTTTTTTTTGGATACTCAGTGCCTTGACTATCAACATTATTCGACTATCAAATAATTAATTAATTATTTTATCTTTTTCGCCATATTAATTAATTATTTTTCGTTTTCGCTAGATATTAAATTAAATATCTTTTTTCGTTCGATTTCGTTTTTTGAATTTAATTTATTAATTAAATAATTAAAATAAAAAATTTTTTGTATTAGTCAAAAATTTTTATTTTTACAAATTAACAAATAAATTAAAAAAATTTTTATTTAAAAATAAAAAACGCAAATTTTTAAATTTTTTATCGTTGTCTGTTTATTTAAAAATAAATATATTTAAAAATGGAAAGTAATAAACAGAAACTAAAATCCACGACTCTTGATGAATTAAGAAGAAGATTAAATGTCAGAGTAAAAAGCATTCGCCGGTTAGAGGAACGTTTGGAAGCTGGGTCAGTTCCTTTAGTGAAGACCGAGCTAGAGTGCAGGCTTCAGGCTTTAAATGAGACAATATTTAAGGCAAATGAGTTGCAAGACCAGATCGAGCAATTAGATGAGGAAGATGAATTTGGAGCCGAGTTGGAAGAATTAGAGATAACAACTAAGGCAAGGGTGATGTCTTTATTAAATGCTTTCACGTTAGCTGAAGAGTCCCTACCAGCTACTAAAATTTCTGCAGCCCCAACTTGAGCTCGACTTCCCAGTTTGGCATTGCCAAAATTCAGTGGAAACTATTCGGAGTTTAAAAATTTCATGAGTCTCTTTGAGACATTAGTACCCAAGGATGTGAACATTCCTGTTATCGAGAAATTTAACCATTTAATTTCTTGCCTCTCTGGTGAAGCCTTAGGAACTATCAAGGCAATCCAAGTCACCGAGAGTAATTATGACAAAGCTATTGCTAGTCTAAAAAGAGTTTACGATAACGAATGTCTCATCTTTGCGAACCAAATAAGCAAATTATTCAGCCTTCCGAAAGTTTCCCAGCCGTCTGCGTCGTCGTTGAGAGGTCTCATCGACACAGTGTCATCGATCTATGGGTCACTATTATCCATAGGAGATGACACTAAAATTGCAAACTCAATGATCATTCACTTAGTTTTGAGTAGAGTAAATCCAGTGACCAGAGAAAAATGGGAGGAGTCACTGGATTATGAGGAATTGCCGCTGTGGTCCGATTTCGAAAAAATATTAAATCGTAGGTACCAGCACCTGTCCGCTGAAGAGACTGGCAAGCCAAAACAGGAGAAAATTGGGTTCGGGAAGCAGCACAATAAGAGTTCGTTGGCTTGCTCCGCTTCCAATAAACAAGCTTGCAGTTATTGCAACGCACAAAACCATAGTCTTGCCCAGTGTAGTCCGTTCGCTCGCCTTGCTGTAATGCAACGGTTTGAGTTTGTCAAGTCAGCCTCATTATGTTTAAATTGTCTGCGAAAAGGTCACACGGTTGCGAAGTGTAAATCGACTAGATGTCAAATTTGTGCAAGATCGCACCACAAACTTCTGCACCGATTTACTGTGACCGAAAATAACTTGGCGTTACCACCACCAAATGAACATCCTCCCCCAGCGCTACATCTTGATGGCCCTTCTACGTCACATGCTTTGCATGCGTCATCACTAGAAAGGGTTTTGTTAGCGACGTCGATCGTAAGCGTTAGAACCAAAAATGGCGAGCATATATTGGCCCGAGCACTACTTGGCTCTGGGTCACAAATGAACTTCATTACTGAGGAACTTGCTCAACGCTTACAGATCCGTAGGGAGGAATCGTGTATCAATTTGCTTGGAATTGGTCAAGCTAATTCCCAGGTTAAGAAAAAGATACACACTGTGGTGAAGTCAACGATTAATGGTAGTGAGTTTCCGTTCGACTTTTGGATTTTGAGAACTATCTCGGGTTATCACCCTGACCAGTCAGTGAACGTGAAAGATTGGGACCTACCAAAGAACTTGCCGTTAGCAGACCCATATTTCTACAAACCTCAGCGGATAGATATGTTAATTGGAGCTGAGTCATTTTTCGAATTGTTGTCCGTTGGCCAAATAAAACAAGGGCCAAACCATCCCATCCTCCAACAAACTCTCCTTGGATGGATAGTATCGGGAAAATATAAGGCAAATACCTCAACTCCTCAACAGCCTGTCTCTAGCCTGAATTGCCAAAAAGAACTACTCGAGTCGATAGATGGCAATTTGAAAAAATTCTGGTCGTTGGAAGAAGTACCAACTTCCAAAAAGCTTTTGTCACCTGAACAAGAGTTATGTGAGGAACATCATCAGAAAAATACAGTTGTACTGCCTTCAGGTCGATTTGAAGTCAGGCTTCCATTTAAATCGGATCCAAGCGTTTTGGGAAACTCGTTCGAGGTAGCCAAACGCCGTTTCTTGTCGCTCGAGAGAAGATTATCTCGAGATCCGAATTTAAAGAAAATGTATGTGGAATTCATGGAAGAATACGAATCCTTAGGTCATATTTCCCCTACAAGCAATGATGTTCTTGCTACTCCACACTACGTCATACCCCATCAGTGTGTCTTACGGCCTCAAAGCACATCGACCAAATTACGAGTCGTGTTTGATGCGTCTTGTAAGACATCAACACATAAGTGTCTTAACGATCTGTTGATGGTTGGTCCTACCATCCAGGAAGAGTTGTATTCAATTCTTCTTAGGTTCCGGCTGAACAGATTCGCTCTGATAGCCGACATAAAAAAGATGTATCGCCAAGTAATGGTAAATGAAGCCGATAGGCGATACCAGTTGATAGTGTGGAGGAAAGACCCATCAGAGTCCTTGAAACTGTGCAAGCTCAACACCGTTACATATGGCACTGCGCCAGCCTCATTCCTGGCCATAAGGTGTTTGAAGAGGTTGAGTGAATCTGTGAAAAATACAATCCCTCGAGCTGCCGAAGTTATTGGGTCCGACTTTTACGTCGACGACATGTCAACGGGTGCTGGTTGCATTGAGGAGCTAAAGACAATTAAGTCTGAAGTAACTCAGGTTCTTCAAAACGCTGGGTTTGAATTGAGCAAGTGGTTCTCAAACTCGCCTGAAGTTACTGCATCCGAGAGCACGGTTAAGCCAATAACACTTTCGGACTCAGAACTGACTAAAGCATTAGGAATCGCTTGGGTTCCTAAAGAATATGTATTTAAATTTGAAATTGATGCTTCAGTCATGGGTCAAACTAGTAGAAGTAACTCTTCATTGGATTCGTTCCCATCCATCGTCGTTGTCAACGTTCGTATCGAATAGAGTAGCTGAAATTCAAGAGTGGTCAGATGATAGCACGTGGCGGCATGTACCAACTAAACAGAACCCGGCAGATATAGTGTCCAGAGGTGGAGACGTAAAGGAGACTGTAGAATCGATCTGGTTTACAGGTCCATCGTTTTTAAAGGAACCGGAAGATAAGTGGCCGACGAGCCCCCGGTTTGATCCGTCACCAGAACTTCTACAGATGGAAGCGAAAAAGAATGCGGTCGGATTAACCGCAATCGTATCTACCTCAGATTTGTTGGAAGTGATAGAAGGTTATTCCTCTCACCTAAAACTGCTGCGAGTGTTCGTTTATATGTTCCGCTTTATAAGGAAATCGAAGAAATTAGTAGTGAATTCGGATATTGTTCCCTCACCTGTCGAATATAATGAAGCTTTTAAGAAAATAGTCGAAATAGTCCAAGAGCACGAATATCAAGATGAAATAGAAAAGATCAGAAAAAATTTAAGTGTTAGCCCTAGCCTACAAAAGCTAAATCCCTTTCTACACGAATCTTCAGAGGCTGGGCTTACCTTTTCGTTGTTGCGGGTTGGGGGGCGACTAGCTAATGCTCCTATATCGTACGATGCCAAGTTTCCAGTATTGTTGACAAAACGCTCTCAATTTGTTCAGAGCTACGTCCGATACTTGCACGAGTCGAATTTTCATGTGGGTCCACGAGCACTTGTGAGTCTTTTGCGACAGCGCATATGGATCGTAAATGCGCAGGAAGTCTGCAGTCAGACAGTACGGTCATGCATACGCTGCTTTAAATGCAAGCCTCGTCTGATGACTCAAATCATGGGTGATTTACCCTTAGATAGAATTCGTGCTCTCCGCCCATTCTCCATATGTGGTGTTGATTTTTGTGGCCCTATTGATACGACATTGAAAATTCGTGGTAGGCCACCCTATAAGTCCTACATTGGCTTATTTGTTTGATTTGCGTCCAAGGCAGTTCATTTAGAAGTAGTTTCCGACCTTTCAACTGATTCCTTTTTATTGGCTTTTCAAAGGTTCGTTGGGCGCCGAGGATGTCCGCAGATCGTGCACTGCGACAACGCGACGAACTTCGTCGGAGCGAGTCGCAGACCTTCGTCGGAGAATCGAGGACGAAGTCGACGCGGTCACGCAATACGCATCAAAAAGCGGATGCGTATTTGCGTTCATACCGCCGCGGGCTCCGCACATGGGCGGACTATGGGAGGCAGGTGTGAAGTCTGCAAAACACCTACTCCTACGAGCGGTAGGGAACGCCAGACTGACCGCGGAGGAGCTGCAGACCGTCCTCGTTGGAGTCGAGGCCGTCCTGAACTCACGACCCCTGGGGGCTCTGAGTCAGGACCCAAGCGACGGCGAGGCGCTTACTCCCGGGCACCTGTTGACAGGCGGGCCACTCATCGCCCCACCAGCACCGCGGACCCCGGACCAGCAGGGTCTAACGTGCTTGCGGGGATGGCGGCTTGTCCCGTCAATCAAGCAAATGTTTTGGCAGCGATGGTCCCGGGAGTACGTCTTGGGCCTACAGGCGCGGTCGAAGTGGCAGAACAAGGAGGACGACATCCGGACGGGCGAGCTGGTCCTGATCGCAGAGGATCACCAGCGGCCACAACAGTGGCTCACGGGACGAGTAGGAGCAACACACGCCGGCGCGGACGGAAGGGTCAGGGTCGCCGTCGTCCGAACTAGCTCTGGATCGTAATATAGGAGAGCAGTCCACAAGCTGGCGCGGCTGCCAGTTAGTTGAAGCCTGATGGAGGCCTTCAACGGGGCCGGTGTAAATTGATTTGTATTTATTGAAGTCGAAAATTTGTATTTTATTGAAGTCGAAAATTTTGAATTATAGTTATAGCTAAATTGTATTTGTTAGTTGTTAGTCTGTAAATTTACTCTTAGATAGCTTAGGGCGGAGCGGGAGCGAAAGCTCATATTCGCTCTTGTGCGAATTCGCCCCGCTTCGCCGCAATAGATAAGTTAGGCTTAAGATTAGAGAAAAATATAATCGAATTTATAACGTCGAAGAGGCAAGATCATTTCTTTCGTTTTCGTTTTCGCCCATTTTTTAAATATTAAGCAGCCACCTTTTTGGTTTTGTTATTCGAAGTGTGAGATAAACTAATCTCGTCACGCAGCCGTATGTAAAACTCCCGGCTCCGATAGAACTTCCTATCCAATGTTAAAACACACTCCTCAAAGCCTTAAACAACGAATCCTGGATATCTAAAACTCCATGCTCTCCCCAGTCGCCCAATATCATTAATCCCATGTCTGAGCCAAATAATCGAGAAAATGCTAGCCCTCCGACTTATAAGGAACATCAACCGACATAACTTGATAAACGGCAACTAGGTTTCATTCGAAAGCCACCACAGTACCATGGACGCTCTTCTTAAACTCCAACACTTCGTGTCGAATGCCATTTCTTCAAGGAACCATGTCACCATCCTGGCGACAGATTTCGAAAAGGCCTTCGATCGCGTGGGGCTGCATGCAGTGCTCTCTCGACTCCAGCTTCGGGGCATTGGTCCAAGGCTTTACAATCTTGTGAAAGCCTTTATGACGAAGAGGACCTTCAAAGTCTGAGTCAACGATATAACCTCTGGAGCTGCTAACTTGTCAAACGGAATCCCTCAAGGGTCACCTCTATCTGTGGTCCTCTTCATCATTGCCTGCGACAAAATCAACAACACTCTACCTAGATACAAGGAAATAAAAATATCTTTATATGCAGACGACGCCATAATCTATACCAGAGCTAAAAATCTAAATAATGTAAAAAACACATTCACTAAAGTACATCAAGATTTAGAAGCCTGGGGTCTACACTCTGGTGCTTTGCATCCATTGAAAAATGTAGACTACTAAAAGGAGGCACACACTGTAACACTTTGTCGCAAAGTTTACGTAATTCGAGGTTTCGGTCATAAACCTAAGTGGCGGAAATGTCGAACGCTCGCTGTGCCTTAGCCTCACGCCGAAACTGCATATTCAGCATAAATTTAATACGAACGGACTTCTTATATGTGCATATACCTCCGCTTAAGCGATCATAGCTATATACTTAAGAATATATAACCGTCTCTCCGCTGCCGTTGTTGCCAGCGCAGCTACGAGACTTTAGACTTCCCGACTCCTAAAAATATTTTAAAGGAGAAGAACCCCATAGGAGCTTGGAGCGGCAACAACCGCGGCTCAAAATTAAAGATCGAGAATAAAGAATTAAAAGAATATACACACAAATCGATTTGGTTACAACTGGATGGGATCCTGCGAAGCATATATTACAATACTTTGCACATCTGCCGTAAAACTCACTGTTGCTTCCCAACTTTGGAATTCAATAACAAGTCTATCCATCCTGTTAAGAGGAGCCTCAAAATAAGGACTTACTCCAATGAGTTCCTTTTGGAAACTGCTTTTATTTTGTATAATTCTCTTATAAGAAAAATACATTAAAATATAACATCTATTTAAAACTACTGATCAACGCACTGCACGCTGACCTGCTATGCGACCCTTTCTCAAATGCGATAAGCGCACAACTTATATATGTGTTTGTGTTAGGCTGCAGGGGATCGGTTTTAGACCATGCTGTTTGTTTCGTATTTCCATGGGTCCGATCCCTTGAAACGCTATCTTTAGAATTTTTATCTGAAAACGCATTGAAATCAGAATTTTATCTAAACGTCAAGCATTGAGCTTGAACACATCCTATTCCGAACATAAAAATACTTGGGATCACTTTTGATTCCAGGTTAAGCTCTTGAAGCTTGAAGCTCTTGATCACTGTATCTTGTTGAGAAAACAACTTGAAACCCGAGCTAACATAATCAAATTTTTTAGCTCCATATTTTCACATATCCACCCTAATACTCTCACCAACTTAACTCGTACCCTCATCTTTTCCAAAATTAATTACGGCCTCCCTATCTACGGTTGGTGCGCTACATCCAATTTGAAGAAAATCCAACCTCTATATCACTCATCAGCTCGTCGTTCAATCAATGCATTCCCAACATAACCAATACAGTGTGTTCTAGGTGAAACAGGATTACCAAGAATTCTCGATCGTTTAGAAATGTCGACAAAGAGTTTTATTTGTCGCTTCTTTATACAAAGAGGCGACAAAGAGCAGCTACACCATCACTACACCAAAAGCGACGCACCAAAAGAAGTCTTCCAATCAGAATTCGCACTTTTGAGAAGTCAATTGGGCCATAGGATCTGGCTTTATTCCGATGGCTCTAAAACAACATTGTCGTCATCATTCGCTGTTGTGAAGAGTGACAACGTAATTTTATCCGGCGGACCCCTTCCGAGCCTTAACTCCATAATTACCATCGAGGCATTTGCTGCTCTACAGGCCTGACGAATCGCTTCCACCTCCATAGGGAAATTTGCCACTTGCTCGGACAGCCTTTGCACTATTTCTGCTCTGGAGCACCACAGGCACTCAGACCCAACATCATGCGAAATACAGAAGATTATCACAAAGATAATTGTGGTTTGGGCTCCTAGTCACCAGGGAATTCTTGGAAACGAACACGCTGACAAACCTCTCTATCGATCATCTGTTAGACTCCTGACCGGTATCAAGGCCCACACGTAATTCAATTTTTGGAACTTCCATCGTCCCATCTTCCGTCCTTTTATCTACTACAACACCAAATATACATAAATTGTACACCTCTTTTAGAAAAATACACCTCCGTAATACTTTATTACGGTATAATCCGTAATACGTAATACTATAATATCAATGTACCAGGCCGACGCTAGTATCTAGCGCCTTACTAACATTAACTTTAGTATTTAATACTAGATTTAATATGTTAAAATAAAAAAAAAAATTTAAAAAAAAAAATTTTAAAATCAATGTTTTTTAAATGCTTAAATAAGCCCGTATATGTTTTTTGAAAGCTCAATTAAGCATTCAGCTGATCCGAGAATATTTTTCTATTATTTTCATACCGCTTTTAAGCAACTGTTAGGCTGCATCATAATTATTGCCTCAGCCATGCAATAAATGGGAAAGCACTTTTCAGGTAACTTAGATTCAGGTTTCGGCTTTCCTTTCCTGAATCTGCAAATAACTTCTCTCAAGGTGCTTTATAGCACCACAAGCCTAGAAAAAAGCTCAACCTGGCAACTTGTTTTCTTTATTTTGTCCTTGGCGGACTTAAACTTTGATAGAATGCTATCATCAGCGTCACACTGAGACAGTTTATTTGCTTAATTCGTATCTACCGCCAAGTGAATTTTCATTTGCACTCGCCCTTTTTGTTAAGACATCAATCAAAGTTAAGAAAATGGTATGGGGAAGAAATTAATTATTTGTTTCTTCTATAGAAAACCGAAAACATCACCTGTTAATAAAAAAAATGAGGGAGAACAGAACGCGTGGCTAAATCAATTTTCCAACTGGGCGAAAACTTAAGCCCGATGAATGAAATCCGGTGGGGCAAGAGCAATCGCTATCATCTATCTATCATCCATCATAATGCGGTTTAGGCCCGAATCGAGATCCGAATCGATTAATCCGTCAGCCCAGGGCCCTGGCCTATTCCCAAATTCACAATCGATTAATAGGCTTTTGTTGGCGGAACTGAATAGTAGTCTATGGACTACTGAATAAAAATAATATCGCTTGGAATCAAACTTCACTGTGAAACGATGAGAGACTACGAATTCTGACTACGCAAATATGAATTCTTTTCCTATGCTGTCAAAAATGAAAAGCCGTATAAAGCTATTCTTATGGGTCTTGATACTGAACAACCAGAGCACGTCAAACCGAAACTAGTCAGTATGCGCCTCCAAAGCACAAACAATACAACCTTTACCTTCTTCGTATCTTATTTCGTCAACAAGTCCATAACTCTTAACGAGCTTAAGAAAGCTCATTCCGTCATCGACTATGTTCGCGTCAAGTGGGATTACCAAAGGCGTAGGAGCAACAAAATAACCCAGTGCTACAACTGCCAAATGTTCGGGCATGGATCAATGTGCTGTTATGGCGTACTGTGCTGTCTGCGCTGGAAATCATAAAACTGCCGAGTCGGCAGTGCCGACTGCACCGAAAACTCATGTGTTAAGTGCCAACTGTTATGGAAATCACATATCGTCCTCGCTCGAGTGTCCTTCTCGAGAGAATTACATCCAACTAAGAGCGAAGGGCTATCCAAGACTACCTAGAAATAACCCAGATAAATCTCCTTCTCTGCTTTGCCCAGTCGCTTTCCCAAAGCTGTCTAAGCATACTCCTCCCCCAGTAAATCCGTATTGGCCTAATAGCCAACAACGACAGAGCGATGAGCTACTTCCTTAGAAAACAGCTTAGAAATTCTAAATCTAGAACCGATCAACTAGAGTTAATTACTTGTCTTAATTTTAATGCATCTATCAATCGTAGCGTGGAATGCTAGTTCAGTTTCACTCCAAACCTCTTTGAGATAAGACGTGGCTCTTGTAAGCTCCAGTAGCGCAAGTCCCCAACAACACCAACAATGAACTTCAGAAAAAAAAGCAAAAAAGTGTAGACGTGTATTAAACAGAATTCGGAAAAACAAAAACAAACACACTCGTGCAAAGGCCGGGCGCCAGCCCAATAAAAAGCAACAACAATGGATAAACAATTTGACATAAACAGAACTGACAATAAGTCTTTCGAACATGTTTCACCCTTCATAACTAAAAAATCCATAGATTTTTCATGCGGAGGAGAAGTGGAGTCATGAAAAAATACTCGAGCGGGTTACTTACTGGTTAAAACTAAGAACACCTTACAGGCAAATAAATTACTTAGACTGCAAAACATTGCAGACATGGATGTAAAAGCTACCGAACACAAAACTCTAAGCTGCTCTAAGGGCATAATATACTGTAATGAATTACGAAACATAGACGAAACAGAAATACTCAACGATTTAAAAACACAAAAAGTCACTGAAGTTCGCAAAATTCTAAAAAAGCAAAACCAATTATTGGTAGAAACTGGAATTATTATAATCACTTTCTAAACCCATACAATCCTAGAATCCCTAAGCGTTGGTTACGAAAAAGTTCGTCAACGCCCATAAATTCCACGACCATTAAGATGCCAAAAATGCCTACCATTTGGACACCCGACCCCAACCTGCAAAAGCCCCGCAGAGCTGTGCAATAACTGCTCCGAGATAACCCACACAGAAGAAAACAAGTCATGCAACAAAGTCAAAAAAAAACTGCATTGATTGCAAAAACATTTTCGATACAGATTTAAAACATAGCCCACTAGACCGCAGTTGCCCATCATTTATAAAACAAAATGAACTGATAACAAGACAGGAAAGCTAACTTCGGGCGGAGCCGAAGTGTATATACCCTTGCAGTTAAAACCGGATATATATCGCAAACATCGGATATAGTTGGCCGCTCCTTATGGGAACATGAATATATAATCCAATTTATTACAATACAAAATCTAAAAAAAGTCCCAAACTTCTATCTTCAAACATACCATAGTTGGTATTTCTACCAAAAAACATTTCCGATCGTTTAGTTATATGACAGCTATATATAGTCGGCCGATCGTTATGAAATTCAGTAGGTCGGATAAACTGACCAAAAATATAATCTGTACCAAGTTCCAGCTTTCTATCTTCAAAAACACGAAAGTTGGGTCATTTCCGATCGTTCAGTTATATGGCAGCTATAGGATATAGTCGGCCGATCCTTACGATTAGCATGTCGTATTATTTTGCCAAAAAAAGCGCTCGTGTAAAATTTGAACTCTCTAACATTAAAAACACCGAAGTTATACCATTTCCGATCAATCAGTTATATGGCAGCAAAGATTATAAAGTACATAGATGGGACATCAGGGCCCAAAACGGTCAACTTTTTGCGTCGAGCTTGTTGGTGAGGGGGGAACGCACATGCATACGATTCTATGTTTAGAACTCTTTCCATGTATCCGTCAACAAAAATGTTAACCTATGTGTGTATGTGTGACTGCTCGCACGACGAAGTAAAAATGTTTTGGCTTCCAAATTTCAATTTCTCGTTTCTGTTTTCGATGCGCCGATGTGGTAGTTGGTAGAACAAATAGTATTTTTGATCGCCGCAGATCGAGACAGGATGGTAGCGTAATGCATGGAGTAGTTACTCTATGTGTAATTTTTCCGTGTTCAAATCCTCTTAAGGACTTTAAGCTTTTCTTTATTTTATAATTATTTTTTTTATTTTTCTTTAATTGTAATATTTTTCTTTAATTTTACAATTGTAAAGTTGTATAATTCTTCATTATGTACGGCTAATAAAATTTCAAGGGAGTCCTTCCGGTATTTTGTCATCCGACACGTCCGTCACTTATTTTTACTTTAATTTAAAAATAATAATAAAAAATAAAAGTAAATATAAAAAGAATCATAAAACTAAAAAAAAAAATGAAAACATTTGAGAGCGGGTTCCACGACGCGGCCTGCCAAAATGCCGTAGAACCCGCACTTATAGACATTTTTGTAGCGGGTTCCACTACGAACTGAGACGATGTTAAGGTGATTTTACAAATTTGTATTTTTTTTTATTGGATTATAAATTTAGGAAAACACATTAAAATAATAAAACAATAATATAAATAGATTTAAAATTAAAAAAAAATGGATGTCCCGAGCCTGGTTTGAACTCATTTTACTTTGCACACCAGCCAAGCACTCTACCACTCGGCTATTCCTCATTCGTTGTCTCGCGAAAAATTTCTCAAACTTAACTTGTCGCGCACTGATGGATTTGTTGTTGTCCACTGATGGAACCCGCCATAGAAAATTTTTCTTTGTATGAGATGTCCCATCTATGTACTGTATAATCTTTGATGGCAGCTATAGGATATAGTCGGCCGATCCGAGCCGTTCCGACTTATATACTGCGTGCAAAGGAAAGAAGGGTGTGTGCAAAGTTTCAAGTCGATAGCTTTAAAACTGAGAGACTAGTTCGCGTAGAAACAGACAGACAGACGGACAGACGGACATGCTCATATCAACTCAGGAGGTGATCCTGATCAAGAATATATATACTTTATAGGGTCGGAGATGTCTCCTTCACTGCGTTGCACACTTTTGACCAAAATTATAATACTCTCTGCAAGGGTACAAAAAAAAACAGCAAAAGAAATATACTACTCTCATCGCAACCAAAAGCTCAGTACTAGATTTTCATCTATTGTATCTAAACAGCAGACCGACAAAACAACAAAAAACAAAATAACAACACTCACACCCCATTACACAAACCAAAATAAAGACACGCCGGCATCACAGAAACAACATCAAAGATAACCAACATTATATCATGACCTCCTTACATACCTCCTTGCATATCCTTACATACCATCACACACCTACTCCTATTGCAAACATCACAACACCACTAACTTCACCAGATCACCAAAATACTAATGTTTCCAACATGGATATCGACCTCCCCAACACTTCAAAAGACGACATAGCATGCGAAAGGACCCAATACCTAAAACTACGAATTTTTCAAAAGGATAAAAATAAGACATTAGCGACCAACATAAAACATACCCAAACTAACCAACCAAAAAGTAAAAAAAAAACAAGGAAGCAAAGCTAACTTCGGGCGGAGCCGAAGTTGATATACCCTTGCAGGTAAAACCGGATATATATCGCAAACATCGGATATAGTTGGCCGATCCTTATGATTACATCATAATAAAACCAATTAATTACAATAAAAAATCTAAAAACAAGAAAGGAAAGCTAACTTCGGGCGGAGCCGAAGTTGATATACCCTTGCAGTTAAAAACGGATATATATCGACAAACATCGGATATAGTTGGCCGATCCTTATGAGAATATGATTATATAACCCAATTTATTATAATACAAAATTTAAAACAAGTCCCAAACTTCTATCTTTAACAATACCAAAGTTGGTATTTCTACCAAAAACCATTTCCGATCGTTCAGTTATATGGCAGCTATAGGATATAGTCGGCCGATCCTAATGAAATTTGGTAAGTTGGATCAACTGATCAAAAATAGAATCTGTACTAAGTTTCAGCTTTCTATCTTCAAAAACACGAAAGTTGGGTCATTTCCGATCGTTCAGTTATATGGCAGCTATAGGATATAGTAGACCGTTCCTTATGAAATTTGGCATGTCGTATTATTTTGCCAAAAATAGCGCTCATGTAAAATTATCTCATGTTGAACTCTCTAACTCTAAAAATACCAAAGTTATACCATTTCCGATCAATCAGTTATATGGCAGCTATAGGATATAGTCGGCCGATCCGGGCCGTTCCGACTTATATACTGCGTGCAAAGGAAAAAAGGGTGTGTGCAAAGTTTCAAGTCGATAGCTTTAAAACTGAGAGACTAGTTTGCGTAGAAACAGACAGACGGACAGACAGACGGACAGACGGACATGCTCATATCAACTCAGGAGGTGATCCTGATCAAGAATATATATACTTTATAGGGTCGGAGATGTCTCCTTCAC
Organism: Drosophila malerkotliana malerkotliana; assembly: GCA_018153235.1. Lineage (NCBI taxonomy): Eukaryota > Metazoa > Arthropoda > Insecta > Diptera > Drosophilidae > Drosophila > Drosophila malerkotliana. Next base: position 2,746,371 of record JAECXV010000159.1, read on the forward strand.
TGCGTTGCACACTTTTGACCAAAATTATAATACCCTCTGCAAGGGTATAACAAGAAAGGAAAGCTAACTTCGGGCGGAGCCGAAGTTTATATACCCTTGCAGTTAAAACCGGATATATATCGCAAACATCGGATGTAGTTGGCCGATCCTTATGATTACATCATAATAAAACTAATTAACTAAAATAAAAAATCTAAAAAAAGTCCCAAACTTCTATCTTCAAAAATACGAAAGTTGATATATATACCAAGTACCATTTCCGATCGTTCAGTTATATGGCAGCTATAGGATATAGTTAGCCGATCCTAATGAAATTTGGTAGGTTGGATCAACTGGCCAAAAATAGAATCTGTATTAAGTTTCAGCTTTCTATCTTCAAAAACACGAAAGTTGGGTCATTTCCGATCGCTCAGTTATATGGCAGCTATAAGATATAGTCGGCCGATCCTTATGAAATTTGGCATGTCGTAATGGTTTGCCAAAAATAGCTTTCGTGTCAAATTTGAACTCTCTAACTCTAAAAACACCAAAGTTATACCATTTCCGATCAATCAGTTATATGGCAGCTATACGATATAGTCGGCCGATCCGGGCCGTTCCGACTTATATACTGCGTGCAAATGAAAGTAGGGTGTGTGCAAAGTTTCAAGACGATAGCTTTAAAACAGAGAGACTAGTTCGCGTAGAAACGGACAGACAGACGGACAGACAGACGGACAGACGGACATGCTCATATCAACTCAGGAGGTGATCCTGATCAAGAATATATATACTTTATAGGGTCGGAGATGTCTCCTTCACTGCGTTGCACACTTTTGACCAAAATTATAATACTCTCTGCAAGGGTATAAAAAAACAGCAAAAGAAATATACTACTCTCATCGCAACCAAAAGCTCAGTACTAGATTTTCATCTATTGTATCTAAACAGCAGACCGACAAAACAACAAAAAACAAAATAACAACACCCAAACCCCATTACACAAACCAAAATAAAGACAGGCCGGCATCACAGAAACAACATCAAAGAAAACCAACATTATATCATGACCTCCTTACATACCTCCTTGCATATCCTTACATACCATCAAACACCTACTCCTATTGCAAACATCACAACACCACTAACTTCACCAGATCACCAAAATACTAATGTTTCCAACATGGATATCGACCTCCCCAACACTTCAAAAGACGACATAGCATGCGAAAGGACCCAATACCTAAAACTACGAATTTTTCAAAAGGATAAAAATAAGACATTAGCGACCAACATAAAACATACCCAAACTAACCAACCAAAAAGTAAAAAAAAAAACAAGGAAGCAAAGCTAACTTCGGGCGGAGCCGAAGTTGATATACCCTTGCAGTTAAAAACGGATATATATCGCAAACATCGGATATAGTTGGCCGATCCTTATGAGAATATGATTATATAACCCAATTTATTATAATACAAAATTTAAAACAAGTCCCAAACTTCTATCTTTAACAATACCAAAGTTGGTATTTCTACCAAAAACCATTTCCGATCGTTCAGTTATATGGCAGCTATAGGATATAGTCGGCCGATCCTAATGAAATTTGGTAAGTTGGATCAACTGATCAAAAATAGAATCTGTACTAAGTTTCAGCTTTCTATCTTCAAAAACACGAAAGTTGGGTCATTTCCGATCGTTCAGTTATATGGCAGCTATAGGATATAGTAGACCGTTCCTTATGAAATTTGGCATGTCGTATTATTTTGCCAAAAATAGCGCTCATGTAAAATTATCTCATGTTGAACTCTCTAACTCTAAAAATACCAAAGTTATACCATTTCCGATCAATCAGTTATATGGCAGCTATAGGATATAGTCGGCCGATCCGGGCCGTTCCGACTTATATACTGCGTGCAAAGGAAAAAAGGGTGTGTGCAAAGTTTCAAGTCGATAGCTTTAAAACTGAGAGACTAGTTTGCGTAGAAACAGACAGACGGACAGACAGACGGACAGACGGACATGCTCATATCAACTCAGGAGGTGATCCTGATCAAGAATATATATACTTTATAGGGTCGGAGATGTCTCCTTCACTGCGTTGCACACTTTTGACCAAAATTATAATACCCTCTGCAAGGGTATAACAAGAAAGGAAAGCTAACTTCGGGCGGAGCCGAAGTTTATATACCCTTGCAGTTAAAACCGGATATATATCGCAAACATCGGATGTAGTTGGCCGATCCTTATGATTACATCATAATAAAACTAATTAACTAAAATAAAAAATCTAAAAAAAGTCCCAAACTTCTATCTTCAAAAATACGAAAGTTGATATATATACCAAGTACCATTTCCGATCGTTCAGTTATATGGCAGCTATAGGATATAGTTAGCCGATCCTAATGAAATTTGGTAGGTTGGATCAACTGGCCAAAAATAGAATCTGTATTAAGTTTCAGCTTTCTATCTTCAAAAACACGAAAGTTGGGTCATTTCCGATCGCTCAGTTATATGGCAGCTATAAGATATAGTCGGCCGATCCTTATGAAATTTGGCATGTCGTAATGGTTTGCCAAAAATAGCTTTCGTGTCAAATTTGAACTCTCTAACTCTAAAAACACCAAAGTTATACCATTTCCGATCAATCAGTTATATGGCAGCTATACGATATAGTCGGCCGATCCGGGCCGTTCCGACTTATATACTGCGTGCAAATGAAAGTAGGGTGTGTGCAAAGTTTCAAGACGATAGCTTTAAAACAGAGAGACTAGTTCGCGTAGAAACGGACAGACAGACGGACAGACAGACGGACAGACGGACATGCTCATATCAACTCAGGAGGTGATCCTGATCAAGAATATATATACTTTATAGGGTCGGAGATGTCTCCTTCACTGCGTTGCATACTTTTGGACAAAATTATAATACCCTCTGCAAGGGTATAAAAACTAACACATTAACATAAGCGACTCTGAAAGTACTTAACACTTGTAGAAGCAGTTATTAAAGAACAGAGTACCCATAGAAAGCAACTAATACTTCATCAACAACAAACAACTAACCTTTAAAACGACTATGAAAATTAAACAATGGAACATTATTTATTAATTGTAATTAAACAATGGAACAATACTAATTGTAATATTTTTCTTTAATTTTACAATTGTAAAGTTGTATAATTCTTCATTATGTACGGCTAATAAAATTTCAAGGGAGTCCTTCCGGTATTTTGTCATCCGACACGTCCGTCACTTATTTTTACTTTAATTTAAAAATAATAATAAAAAAATAAAAGTAAATATAAAAAGAATCATAAAACTAAAACTTTATCAAAATCGAATCAACCGCCCGCTAATGAAGTCGAACCCAGGACCCCATGAATAAGGACCACGCACTATCCATCTAGGCTACCCTCGAAGTTGAACTTATGATACTTAAAATTGGTGTTAAAGGAGGCGCTAGAATCTATACCAAAAACAGAGTTGACGAGTAAGGATAGTAAAAGATATTTCTGATCTCTTTACTCTTACATTGGTTCGATTACATCGTTTCAAACTTTCATCGTTCCAAAGATGTTACGATCTAAAAATAGAATTCTCTCTCTCCCTATCTCATCTGCCAGGCGTTTGTCGTGGAACCCGCTCTCAAATGTTTTCATTATACAGCGGGTTCCACGACGGAAAAAATGAAAACATTTGAGAGCGGGTTCCACGACGCGGCCTGCCAAAATGCCGTAGAACCCGCACTTATAGACATTTTTGTAGCGGGTTCCACTACGAACTGAGACGATGTTAAGGTGATTTTACAATTTTGTATTTTTTTTTATTGGATAATAATTTTAGGAAAACACATTAAAATAATAAAACAATAATATAAATAGATTTAAAATTAAAAAAAAATGGATGTCCCGAGCCTGGTTTGAACTCATTTTACTTTGCACACCAGCCAAGCACTCTACCACTCGGCTATTCCTCATTCGTTGTCTCGCGAAAAATTTCTCAAACTTAACTTGTCGCGCACTGATGGATTTGTTGTTGTCCACTGATGGAACCCGCCATAGAAAATTTTTCTTTGTATGAGATGTCCCATCTATGTACTGTATAATCTTTGATGGAAGCTATAGGATATAGTCGGCCGATCCGAGCCGTTCCGACTTATATACTGCGTGCAAAGGAAAGAAGGGTGTGTGCAAAGTTTCAAGTCGATAGCTTTAAAACTGAGAGACTAGTTCGCGTAGAAACAGACAGACAGACGGACAGACGGACAGACGGACATGCTCATATCAACTCAGGAGGTGATCCTGATCAAGAATATATATACTTTATAGGGTCGGAGATGTCTCCTTCACTGCGTTGCACACTTTTGACCAAAATTATAATACTCTCTGCAAGGGTATAAAAAAACAGCAAAAGAAATATACTACTCTCATCGCAACCAAAAGCTCAGTACTAGATTTTCATCTATTGTATCTAAACAGCAGACCGACAAAACAACAAAAAACAAAATAACAACACCCAAACCCCATTACACAAACCAAAATAAAGACAGGCCGGCATCACAGAAACAACATCAAAGAAAACCAACATTATATCATGACCTCCTTACATACCTCCTTGCATATCCTTACATACCATCAAACACCTACTCCTATTGCAAACATCACAACACCACTAACTTCACCAGATCACCAAAATACTAATGTTTCCAACATGGATATCGACCTCCCCAACACTTCAAAAGACGACATAGCATGCGAAAGGACCCAATACCTAAAACTACGAATTTTTCAAAAGGATAAAAATAAGACATTAGCGACCAACATAAAACATACCCAAACTAACCAACCAAAAAGTAAAAAAAAAAACAAGGAAGCAAAGCTAACTTCGGGCGGAGCCGAAGTTGATATACCCTTGCAGGTAAAACCGGATATATATCGCAAACATCGGATATAGTTGGCCGATCCTTATGATTACATCATAATAAAACCAATTAATTACAATAAAAAATCTAAAAACAAGAAAGGAAAGCTAACTTCGGGCGGAGCCGAAGTTGATATACCCTTGCAGTTAAAAACGGATATATATCGCAAACATCGGATATAGTTGGCCGATCCTTATGAGAATATGATTATATAACCCAATTTATTATAATACAAAATTTAAAACAAGTCCCAAACTTCTATCTTTAACAATACCAAAGTTGGTATTTCTACCAAAAACCATTTCCGATCGTTCAGTTATATGGCAGCTATAGGATATAGTCGGCCGATCCTAATGAAATTTGGTAAGTTGGATCAACTGATCAAAAATAGAATCTGTACTAAGATTCAGCTTTCTATCTTCAAAAACACGAAAGTTGGGTCATTTCCGATCGTTCAGTTATATGGCAGCTATAGGATATAGTAGACCGTTCCTTATGAAATTTGGCATGTCGTATTATTTTGCCAAAAATAGCGCTCATGTAAAATTATCTCATGTTGAACTCTCTAACTCTAAAAACACCAAAGTTATACCATTTCCGATCAATCAGTTATATGGCAGCTATAGGATATAGTCGGCCGATCCGGGCCGTTCCGACTTATATACTGCGTGCAAAGAAAAAAAGGGTGTGTGCAAAGTTTCAAGTCGATAGCTTTAAAACTGAGAGACTAGTTTGCGTAGAAACAGACAGACGGACAGACGAACATGCTCATATCAACTCAGGAGGTGATCCTGATCAAGAATATATATACTTTATAGGGTCGGAGATGTCTCCTTCACTGCGTTGCACACTTTTGACCAAAATTATAATACCCTCTGCAAGGGTATAACAAGAAAGGAAAGCTAACTTCGGGCGGAGCCGAAGTTTATATACCCTTGCAGTTAAAACCGGATATATATCGCAAACATCGGATGTAGTTGGCCGATCCTTATGATTACATCATAATAAAACTAATTAACTAAAATAAAAAATCTAAAAAAAGTCCCAAACTTCTATCTTCAAAAATACGAAAGTTGATATATATACCAAGTACCATTTCCGATCGTTCAGTTATATGGCAGCTATAGGATATAGTTAGCCGATCCTAATGAAATTTGGTAGGTCGGATTAACTGACCAAAAATATAATCTGTACCAAGTTCCAGTTTTCTATCTTCAAAAACACGAAAGTTGGGTCATTTCCGATCGTTCAGTTATATGGCAGCTATAGGATATAGTCGGCCGATCCTTACGAAATTTGACATGTCGTAATATTTTGCTAAAAATAGCTCTCATGTCAAATTTGAACTCTCTAACTTTAAAAACACCAAAGTTATACCATTTCCGATCAATCAGTTATATGGCAGCTATAGGATATAGTCGGCCGATCCGGGCCGTTCCGACTTATATACTGCGTGCAAAGGAAAAAAGGGTGTGTGAAAAGTTTCAAGACGATAGCTTTAAAACTGAGAGACTAGTTCGCGTAGAAACAGACAGACAGAAAGACGGACAGACGGACAGACGGACATGCTCATATCAACTCAGGAGGTGATCCTGATCAAGAATATATATACTTTATAGGGTCGGAGATGTCTCCTTCACTGCGTTGCACACTTTTGGACAAAATTATAATACCCTCTGCAAGGGTATAAAAACTAACACATTAACATAAGCGACTCTGAAAGTACTTAACACTTGTAGAAGCAGTTATTAAAGAACAGAGTACCCATAGAAAGCAACTAATACTTCATCAACAACAAACAACTAACCTTTAAAACGACTATGAAAATTAAACAATGGAACATTATTTATTTATTTATTTCGCCAACGAACAAATCCTTACATGGCTACATAATAACAACTTACAACTAATAAATAATACTAACAAAAACTTAATAAATGCCTGATTAACTTGCGTTTTAACACACCCTTATCAGAGCCCCACTCAATTCGGAGGCTAGGCGGCAAAGAATTAAAATAAGAAAGAGCCCGCTCAATCGGCTCATTTAAAAGATAATTGGCCCTATGACACTTGACCCGAAAGGGGGCAAAGGTACGAATCAATGTTATCAACGATTAAATTATTCAAAAAAGTTAACGCTTCCAGTTTACGCCGATCCTCCAACGTGCAAACATTCAGAAGAAGGCAACGGCTCTGGTATGAAGGAACAGGATCCTGAAACCTTAGAGGCAGAAGTGCAAATTTTAAAAATTTTTTCTGGAGTCGCTCAATTCTGTTGGAATGAACATTACACTCCGGATTCCAAAAATGATTGAGGCATATTCCAGCCTCGACCGAATGAATGCAGCATAGACGCTGAGGCTCGAGTATGGACTTTTGAACTGGTTCACGTGCCTCTTAACAAAGCCCAGTATGGAATATAGTCTAAGTGACCAGAAAATTTAAATTTACTGTCGAATAAGACACCAAGGTCTAACACCTCTTCTTTAGCTGCCAAATTATAATTACTGGCGGAATAACCCGAGCAGATTTCAAGAGACCGCCTACTGTAACGGGTAAACATACACTTAGATAAGTTTAATGGAAGAAGATTGCGGGAGCACCATGAGTAAACTCTGGATATATCCTCCTGTAACAAGTAACTGTCACTAATGCAGCTAATCGCTTTATAGATTATAAGGTCATCCGAATGACGAAAGCATGACGAGATGTCAAGCTGCCTTGTGGAAGACCAGAGAAGGTGACAAATGGACTTAAGATAGCGTCTCCAATAGTAACGTGGCAAGGTCGGTCAGCCAGATAAGACTCGAACCAACTTAATAGGCAGGAATGAATACCTAATTTATATAGTTTGGCCAGAAGGGCAGCATGACACACTTTGTCGAAGGCTTTGGAGAAGTCGGTGTAAATGGCATCAACCTGAAATCGGTTTTCAAAAGCTTCAAAGCAGTGCTTAGAGAAGACCGCTAAATTAGTGGCAGTGGACCTCCCAGGCAAAAAACCATGCTGGTTGGGGGATATAAAATTGCGAGCCAGAAATGTAAATTTTTTAGTACCTATCCGCTCCAGTATCATAGCGACGTTGCAAAACTTTGGCTATAGGTCGATAGTTGGTAACATCACACCTACTGCCACCTTTGTGAATAGGCGTTATAGAAGTAATCTTCCACCGGTGGGGGAATCTACCAGAAGAGAGCGAAAAGGAGAACAGCAGTTGAAGGGGAGTAGAAAGAGAAGCGATACTCCTCTTAAGAAAGAATGGGGAGATACCGTCCACGTCAGGTGTGAGCGACTCGGTCAAATGTCCAGTGGCTTCAACTAGGTCACCGTCCAAAACGTCCTTGTTACTCACATTAAAAAAAGGATCAATGCTAAGAAGAGTTTCATTATCACTCCAAGGAACCTTCGGCTCCAAGTTAGAGGCAAAGTATTTTGCAAAAAGATCAGAAACACCCTGATCCGAGTCGGCTGCTAAATTACCATAACATATGGATGAAGGTATGTCCGATTTTGACTTTTTGCTGTTAACAAACCGCCAAAAAGCTTTAGGATTGGATCGAAGGCTAGCTTCGACATCGGATATATACTGATTGTAGAGGAACTTATTAAGGAAATCAAATTCCCGCTTAAATTGCCAGTACAGCTCTCCTGCTCAAGTCTCACCTGTCATTATAAATCGTTTGTAGTGCTTATCCCTTCTATTCTTTAAGTTTTTTAAACCTTTTGCATTCCAGGGAAGCCTATAGGATCTTCGTACCCTCACAGGGGCATAAGTATCAATAATATTAAAAAGGGCAACCAAGAACTTAGTATAACAATCATCGATTGAGCCATCCGAAAAAAGGGAAACCCATTCAAAGGCTGAAATAGAGGCATTAATAAGTGACAAGTTAGTATCATTCAGATGATAATATGGAATGGGGGAAACAGAAGGCAAAAAACTATAAAACTCAATATTAATTACCAACGGCTTGTGGTGCATATCACAAGGACTTAATGGTACATTGCATAATTCTACTTTACTATTAACCAAATTATTTAAAAATATAAGATCAAGAATTTTGGATAAATCATTAAAAATATTATTTACTTTGGAGAGGCCCAGACTAAAAATATCATCTAAAACTACAATTTCATGACTCTGGTGAACGTTGCTAGGTAGCATGCAGGGAGATTTCGGGTCCCAAGACCAGACAATGGAGCTCAGGTTGAAATCGCCAGCTACCATCAAAGCGGTAGGGTCCGACATTCTAGCACAGACACTAGTGATGTTTTCCATATGCGCATGATATATACTAAATGCGCTGTTCGGAGGGATGTATGTTCTCATTCCCGATATATTTTGGAATAGAACTTTTAGGCTTTTATTAGGGTCCGAGGACGACGAGTAGCTACAGTCCAAACTGGGAATCGGACGGCAAGGCGGTGATGATGAAAGTGCACTTCTGGTACTGGTGCATGTGGAGGCATATCCAATACGCATAGCTTGCAAAATAGCCGACAAGGACACATAGAAATTTCCATTAGACTCATCAGTAGACCTGCGAGAGTCCAGTTGCAAGGCAGATCCAGTGCCAGGTGAAAACATTGAGCGTTCATAGTCAGGCACATCCAAACGCAGCAAAGATCCACCCACACGTCCAAAATGTAAATAAACACCTTCCATCGGCGAAAAGAAAGCACCAGCGAGTAGCCCAGCGAAAAGAGATAAGATAAGCGATGCACTGCCAACGTCTCGATTACCATCGTCTTGTTGTTGCTGGGCATCCACAAGTAAAGATAAGAAATAAACAACTCACCTTGAAAAAAGTTGTTGTTGTTGAAGAATATCGATCAGCAAACGAAGCCAATTATTGGAGGAATTGAAGACAGTAACAAAAATAGCTTTCGTGTCAAAATTAAACTCTCTAACTCTAAAAACACCAAAGTTATACCATTTCCGATCAATCATTTATATGGCAGCTATAGGATATAGTCGGCCGATCCGGGCCGTTCCGACTTATATACTGCGTGCAAAGGAAAAAAGGGTGTGTGCAAAGTTTCAAGACGATAGCTTTAAAACAGAGAGACTAGTTCGCGTAGAAACGGACAGACAGACGGACAGACAGACGGACAGACAGACGGACAGACGGACATGCTCATATCAACTCAGGAGGTGATCCTGATCAAGAATATATATACTTTATAGGGTCGGAGATGTCTCCTTCACTGCGTTGCACACTTTTGGACAAAATTATAATACCCTCTGCAAGGGTATAAAAAGTCCCAAGCTTCTATCTTCAAAAGTACGAAAGTTGATATTTCTACCAAAAACCATTTCCGATCGTGCAGTTATATGTCAGCTATAAGATATAGTCAACCCATCTTTATGAAATTTGGTAGGTCGGATTAACTGACCAAAAATATAATCTGTACCAAGTTCCAGTTTTCTATCTTCAAAAACACGAAAGTTGGGTCATTTCCGATCGTTCAGTTATATGGCAGCTATAGGATATAGTCGGCCGATCCTTACGAAATTTGACATGTCGTAATATTTTGCTAAAAATAGCTCTCATGTCAAATTTGAACTCTCTAACTCTAAAAACACCAAAGTTATACCATTTCCGATCAATCAGTTATATGGCAGCTATAGGATATAGTCGGCCGATCCGGGCCGTTCCGACTTATATACTGCGTGCAAAGGAAAAAAGGGTGTGTGAAAAGTTTCAAGACGATAGCTTTAAAACTGAGAGACTAGTTCGCGTAGAAACAGACAGACAGAAAGACGGACAGACGGACAGACGGACATGCTCATATCAACTCAGGAGGTGATCCTGATTAAGAATATATATACTTTATAGGGTCGGAGATGTCTCCTTCACCGCGTTGCACACTTTTGGACAAAATTATAATACCCTCTGCAAGGGTATAAAAACTAACACATTAACATAAGCGACTCTGAAAGTACTTAACACTTGTAGAAGCAGTTATTAAAGAACAGAGTACCCATAGAAAGCAACTAATACTTCATCAACAACAAACAACTAACCTTTAAAACGACTATGAAAATTAAACAATGGAACATTATTTATTTATTTATTTCGCCAACGGACAAATCCTTACATGGCTACATAATAACAACTTACAACTAATAAATAATACTAACAAAAACTTAATAAATGCCTGATTAACTTGCGTTTTAACACACCCTTATCAGAGCCCCACTCAATTCGGAGGCTAGGCGGCAAAGAATTAAAATAAGAAAGAGCCCGCTCAATCGGCTCATTTAAAAGATAATTGGCCCTATGACACTTGACCCGAAAGGGGGCAAAGGTACGAATCAATGTTATCAACGATTAAATTATTCAAAAAAGTTAACGCTTCCAGTTTACGCCGATCCTCCAACGTGCAAACATTCAGAAGAAGGCAACGGCTCTGGTATGAAGGAACAGGATCCTGAAACCTTAGAGGCAGAAGTGCAAATTTTAAAAATTTTTTCTGGAGTCGCTCAATTCTGTTGGAACGAACATTACACTCCGGATTCCAAAAATGATTGAGGCATATTCCAGCCTCGACCGAATGAATGCAGCATAGACGCTGAGGCTCGAGTATGGACTTTTGAACTGGTTCACGTGCCTCTTAACAAAGCCCAGTATGGAATATAGTCTAAGTGACCAGAAAATTTAAATTTACTGTCGAATAAGACACCAAGGTCTAACACCTCTTCTTTAGCTGCCAAATTATAATTACTGGCGGAATAACCCGAGCAGATTTCAAGAGACCGCCTACTGTAACGGGTAAACATACACTTAGATAAGTTTAATGGAAGAAGATTGCGGGAGCACCATGAGTAAACTCTGGATATATCCTCCTGTAACAAGTAACTGTCACTAATGCAGCTAATCGCTTTATAGATTATAAGGTCATCCGAATGACGAAAGCATGACGAGATGTCAAGCTGCCTTGTGGAAGACCAGAGAAGGTGACAAATGGACTTAAGATAGCGTCTCCAATAGTAACGTGGCAAGGTCGGTCAGCCAGATAAGACTCGAACCAACTTAATAGGCAGGAATGAATACCTAATTTATATAGTTTGGCCAGAAGGGCAGCATGACACACTTTGTCGAAGGCTTTGGAGAAGTCGGTGTAAATGGCATCAACCTGAAATCGGTTTTCAAAAGCTTCAAAGCAGTGCTTAGAGAAGACCGCTAAATTAGTGGCAGTGGACCTCCCAGGCAAAAAACCATGCTGGTTGGGGGATATAAAATTGCGAGCCAGAAATGTAAATTTTTTAGTACCTATCCGCTCCAGTATCATAGCGACGTTGCAAAACTTTGGCTATAGGTCGATAGTTGGTAACATCACACCTACTGCCACCTTTGTGAATAGGCGTTATAGAAGTAATCTTCCACCGGTGGGGGAATCTACCAGAAGAGAGCGAAAAGGAGAACAGCAGTTGAAGGGGAGTAGAAAGAGAAGCGATACTCCTCTTAAGAAAGAATGGGGAGATACCGTCCACGTCAGGTGTGAGCGACTCGGTCAAATGTCCAGTGGCTTCAACTAGGTCACCGTCCAAAACGTCCTTGTTACTCACATTAAAAAAAGGATCAATGCTAAGAAGAGTTTCATTATCACTCCAAGGAACCTTCGGCTCCAAGTTAGAGGCAAAGTATTTTGCAAAAAGATCAGAAACACCCTGATCCGAGTCGGCTGCTAAATTACCATAACATATGGATGAAGGTATGTCCGATTTTGACTTTTTGCTGTTAACAAACCGCCAAAAAGCTTTAGGATTGGATCGAAGGCTAGCTTCGACATCGGATATATACTGATTGTAGAGGAACTTATTAAGGAAATCAAATTCCCGCTTAAATTGCCAGTACAGCTCTCCTGCTCAAGTCTCACCTGTCATTATAAATCGTTTGTAGTGCTTATCCCTTCTATTCTTTAAGTTTTTTAAACCTTTTGCATTCCAGGGAAGCCTATAGGATCTTCGTACCCTCACAGGGGCATAAGTATCAATAATATTAAAAAGGGCAACCAAGAACTTAGTATAACAATCATCGATTGAGCCATCCGAAAAAAAGGGAAACCCATTCAAAGGCTGAAATAGAGGCATTAATAAGTGACAAGTTAGTATCATTCAGATGATAATATGGAATGGGGGAAGCAGAAGGCAAAAAACTATAAAACTCAATATTAATTACCAACGGCTTGTGGTGCATATCACAAGGACTTAATGGTACATTGCATAATTCTACTTTACTATTAACCAAATTATTTAAAAATATAAGATCAAGAATTTTGGATAAATCATTAAAAATATTATTTACTTTGGAGAGGCCCAGACTAAAAATATCATCTAAAACTACAATTTCATGACTCTGGTGAACGTTGCTAGGTAGCATGCAGGGAGATTTCGGGTCCCAAGACCATACAATGGAGCTCAGGTTGAAATCGCCAGCTACCATCAAAGCGGTAGGGTCCGACATTCTAGCACAGACACTAGTGATGTTTTCCATATGCGCATGATATATACTAAATGCGCTGTTCGGAGGGATGTATGTTCTCATTCCAGATATATTTTGGAATAAAACTTTTAGGCTTTTATTAGGGTCCGAGGACGACGAGTAGCTACAGTCCAAACTGGGAATCGGACGGCAAGGCGGTGATGATGAAAGTGCACTCCTGGTACTGGTGCATGTGGAGGCATATCCAATACGCATAGCTTGCAAAATAGCCGACAAGGACACATAGAAATTTCCATTAGACTCATCAGTAGACCTGCGAGAGTCCAGTTGCAAGGCAGATCCAGTGCCAGGTGAAAACATTGAGCGTTCATAGTCAGGCACATCCAAACGCAGCAAAGATCCACCCACACGTCCAAAATGTTAATAAACATCTTCCATCGGCGAAAAGAAAGCACCAGCGAGTAGCCCAGCGAAAAGAGATAAGATAAGCGATGCACTGCCAACGTCTCGATTACCATCGTCTTGTTGTTGCTGGGCATCCACAAGTAAAGATAAGAAATAAACAACTCGCCTTGAAAAAAGTTGTTGTTGTTGAAGAATATCGATCAGCAAACGAAGCCAATTATTGGAGGAATTGAAGACAGCGTCAACCGTTACCATGAACACCCACGCCGATTGTTGTTGGTAGCGCAGCAGAGAGCAATCGGGGTGACGAACTGCAGCTTGAGAAGAATAAGAGGTAACGGCGCCAGCGGCGCCGCTTACTGGGGGTTTTGTGAAGATTGCGAATGCGGTAAAAATAGAATCGCCGGGAGGTCAATAACCTTAGCCGGCTCTCTATGGAGACGCGACGTTGCAAAACTTTGGCTATAGGTCGATAGTTGGTAACATCACACCTACTGCCACCTTTGTGAATAGGCGTTATAGAAGTAATCTTCCACCGGTGGGGGAATCTACCAGAAGAGAGCGAAAAGGAGAACAGCAGTTGAAGGGGAGTAGAAAGAGAAGCGATACTCCTCTTAAGAAAGAATGGGGAGATACCGTCCACGTCAGGTGTGAGCGACTCGGTCAAATGTCCAGTGGCTTCAACTAGGTCACCGTCCAAAACGTCCTTGTTACTCACATTAAAAAAAGGATCAATGCTAAGAAGAGTTTCATTATCACTCCAAGGAACCTTCGGCTCCAAGTTAGAGGCAAAGTATTTTGCAAAAAGATCAGAAACACCCTGATCCGAGTCGGCTGCTAAGTTACCATAACATATGGATGAAGGTATGTCCGATTTTGACTTTTTGCTGTTAACAAACCGCCAAAAAGCTTTAGGATTGGATCGAAGGCTAGCTTCGACATCGGATATATACTGATTGTAGAGGAACTTATTAAGGAAATCAAATTCCCGCTTAAATTGCCAGTACAGCTCTCCTGCTCAAGTCTCACCTGTCATTATAAATCGTTTGTAGTGCTTATCCCTTCTATTCTTTAAGTTTTTTAAACCTTTTGCATTCCAGGGAAGCCTATAGGATCTTCGTACCCTCACAGGGGCATAAGTATCAATAATATTAAAAAGGGCAACCAAGAACTTAGTATAACAATCATCGATGGAGCCATCCGAAAAAAAGGGAAACCCATTCAAAGGCTGAAATAGAGGCATTAATAAGTGACAAGTTAGTATCATTCAGATGATAATATGGAATGGGGGAAGCAGAAGGCAAAAAACTATAAAACTCAATATTAATTACCAACGGCTTGTGGTGCATATCACAAGGACTTAATGGTACATTGCATAATTCTACTTTACTATTAACCAAATTATTTAAAAATATAAGATCAAGAATTTTGGATAAATCATTAAAAATATTATTTACTTTGGAGAGGCCCAGACTAAAAATATCATCTAAAACTACAATTTCATGACTCTGGTGAACGTTGCTAGGTAGCATGCAGGGAGATTTCGGGTCCCAAGACCATACAATGGAGCTCAGGTTGAAATCGCCAGCTACCATCAAAGCGGTAGGGTCCGACATTCTAGCACAGACACTAGTGATGTTTTCCATATGCGCATGATATATACTAAATGCGCTGTTCGGAGGGATGTATGTTCTCATTCCCGATATATTTTGGAATAAAACTTTTAGGCTTTTATTAGGGTCCGAGGACGACGAGTAGCTACAGTCCAAATTGGGAATCGGACGGCAAGGCGGTGATGATGAAAGTGCACTCCTGGTACTGGTGCATGTGGAGGCATATCCAATACGCATAGCTTGCAAAATAGCCGACAAGGACACATAGAAATTTCCATTAGACTCATCAGTAGACCTGCGAGAGTCCAGTTGCAAGGCAGATCCAGTGCCAGGTGAAAACATTGAGCGTTCATAGTCAGGCACATCCAAACGCAGCAAAGATCCACCCACACGTCCAAAATGTAAATAAACATCTTCCATCGGCGAAAAGAAAGCACCAGCGAGTAGCCCAGCGAAAAGAGATAAGATAAGCGATGCACTGCCAACGTCTCGATTACCATCGTCTTGTTGTTGCTGGGCATCCACAAGTAAAGATAAGAAATAAACAACTCGCCTTGAAAAAAGTTGTTGTTGTTGAAGAATATCGATCAGCAAACGAAGCCAATTATTGGAGGAATTGAAGACAGCGTCAACCGTTACCATGAACACCCACGCCGATTGTTGTTGGTAGCGCAGCAGAGAGCAATCGGGGTGACGAACTGCAGCTTGAGAAGAATAAGAGGTAACGGCGCCAGCGGCGCCGCTTACTGGGGGTTTTGTGAAGATTGCGAATGCGGTAAAAATAGAATCGCCGGGAGGTCAATAACCTTAGCCGGCTCTCTATGAACAAACCGGCTGACTTTTACCGACATAGGCCAAAAATCGTCATTGAAGACTGTAGGGAAATTTTGCTCCGGAACTCCCAATTTAAAATTGACGAACTTGAGGGCGTTGATGTCAGCATCCTTTTTGATCAGCCTAGCACAGGCTAAATCATTGGGCTCCACGTTCAGCTTATCTGCGACAAATTTGCACAGTGCATCCGGTTGAACGCCTCACACCCACGAAGTTGGGTAGCAGTAACTTCTGCACTGCACTCGGTGCAAACGAGAGGCGACATGAGCGAAAAAGTAGACGTCCGAACTCAAAGAAAGCTAGATGAAGATTGACATTAACGGTTTAGACATTAACGGTTATCTAAACGACTACTGAGAACTTCAAACAATCATTAAAAAACATGCACCACTCATAATATCCTTACAAGAAACACATATTAAATTCACTAATAATATTCCCATACCCCACGGTGGCGTAGGTCTCCTAACCCACAAGGCACTACAAGCTCGAGAGATAATCCCTAGCGAAAATTTCGATGCTGTATGTATAGAACTGAACTCCAAACTTAAATTCAGAATTATCTCAGCATCCAAAGCTCCTAAATCGTTCTCACTGCAAAACTTTCAGGCCGTCCTAGACACTTTATATATCCTTGATAACTGAAGACTTTAACGGTTGGCACCAACACTAGGGATCGAATCGAAACAACGCAAGAGGAAAAACATAATAGAAATTTATAATTCAATCAAACTACATACTATTAAACGACATGTCACCTTCTCACTTTGGCACACACAACACACTAACAAACGTTGACCTAGCCTTCAGCAGCCCAATTCTCCAAATCGACAGCTTTTGGCATACCGAAGATAATCTTTTTGGCAGCGATCCCTCTCCCATAGTAATCAACTTTTTCACCTCCAACACAACGAGTCTCCAAGTCACTCCACTCCACATAACCGATAAAGCAAACTCACAATCATCCTCTCCAGCGCTCATAAGGCAATACCCCAGACACACCCATCAAGAAAGCCCCTAAATTTTCCATGGTGGAATAGAAAACTTAGCCAATTGAGAGACGAAAAAATGAAAAAATGGAACGAATTCAAAAGAAACATATTTACAGAAAACATTCTAAAGTACAAAAAAGCTAACGCCCTATTTAGACTAACATTGAAACAAGAAAAAAAATGAAGTATTAACTATTTTAAAAACACCGCCAAAAAAAATCTGGAGTAACAGCCGACGCTATTGCGGACTCAACCCCCAAATACACATACACTGCATATTCAACCCAACCACAAATCAAAACACCACCCACAAATTAGAAATTGCAGACTTATTTTGTAAACAATTGTCAGAAATTGTATCCTGCACAAACTTCAATTAGTAACTCACACAACCTATCATACACTCTTTGCAAAAGAGCAAAAGAAATAGAAAAACCCATAACTCCAATAGAATTCTCAGCAGCTCTAAGCACACTAAAAGGAAATACACCCGGACTGGACAGAATTAACTACGCAATGATAAAAAACATAGATAAAACAACAAAAAATAGAATTATAATCCAACAAAACTCAATACTCAACTGCTTTATCCCACAAACCTACAAAAATAGCCTAATAATACCAATTGTAAAACCAAACTCAGACAAAACCAACCTAAACTCATACCGTCTAATCTCACTAAACTCATGCCTTTGAAAATTCTGAAAAATTCATCCAAAACAGTCAAACTGGTTTCCAAAAAGGTAAGTCAGATATGGACCATCGTAGACCATCTATTAGCAAGAGCTTTCTCAAGAAGAAACCACACTTCCATCATATCCCTAGACGTCGCAAAAGCCTTCGACAGAATTGGAATCCACTCCATACTCAACCAACATGCCATTTGGAAAACAGTACCAAAAATAACTAACTACATAAAAAATGATATGACAAATACAAAAATAATAGTACGTATCAACTCCTACATTTCTCCTTTTCAACCCATTCAAATCGGCATACCTCAAGGCTCTCCACTTTCCGCTATCCTCTTTGTTATAGCATACAACAAACTCGCAGAAAAACTTACCCTTCATCACAACATTGTCTAAGCGCATATGAAATTGACTTTAATTTGATTGTAAAACTACAAAACAGAAAAAACATCAACACAAACCTCAACCCTATTATTACTACCATACTAGATGGAACCGAGTACTCAGGCGCCAAGCTTTCAACCACAAAATGCAAAACACTTGCACGTTTGCAGAAAACACAACTGCAACTGCACCCTATCCACTGGTAACATACAAATACAAAACGTACATTTCAATAACAAATACAGGTGGAAAACGCATACAGAACAACTCTCACACAACCTCAAACAATCAATAAATATAATAAAATGCCTCTCAAGCCCAAAATTTAACTGCAACACATCCACACTTCTAAACGTCACAAAAGCAACTATCACCGAAAAAGCAGACTACGGCCTCCCAATCTATTTTATCTATTCTATTCCAATCTATAAACGGATATTGCCCACAAACAAACCTACGGAAGGTAATAGCAACAATAAACACCGCTTTCAAAACTTCTTTTGGCGCACTTCGAACTACACCTATTAACAACATTGTACGAAGCACGAGCAGACACTCTAGAAGACAGAAGTGACCTCCTAACAACAAAAATAATCAAATCTTTGATTAATACCAAAAACTCCCCATTAATAAAAATCGTTAAATCATAACGACCCTCAAACAAAAGCGTCTGCCCGTCGTGCAGCATTGGAGTGACAGAGGATCCTCTTCACGTCCTCTTCGAATGGAGGCGATTTGTGGAGGATCGCCTAACCCTGGAGGAGATCTTGGAAGAGTCTTTTACACCCAGCAGCATGGTGCCTCAAATTCTCCAGACCCCGGGGAAATGGGAAGCCATAGCCGTATTTGTGGCCAAGTCTATGATGGAGCTGAGAGCCCTGGAGAGGGCACGCAACGGGCGGGAGAAGTAGAGCGTCAGAGTTGTGCGAAGCATTGCTTCACGGCCGTACCGCACAACTTAGGTCCAAGCTCTTACAGCCCGGTCAGGGAACAAAAAAATGTACAGTAGGTCTATAAGATAGTCTGTAAGAAGCAAATCAACATGAATACAAAAAAAAAACGCTGGAAACACTGACATTTTAAAAATCGACACAACATTAAGCACGTACAACAAAAAAAACACAACACCAAAAACTTTTCGGACACTATTCACAGAAATCAAGACCAAAGACAATCACAAATTCACCTACATTTACACAGATGGATCTTACACAAACTCAATTACCAGTCTCGCAATCACAAACAAAACTAAAGGCATAAAAATAAGCCTTGTGCCACACTACTCCTCAGTATACTTCGCCGAGCTTCTAGCAATAATAGAGGGAATCGAACTGCAAAAAAATAAAAGAGGAACATTTTGCATATGATCCGACGCCCTCTCTGCCATCGACGCAATAAAAAATCCGAACAACAGCGATCACTACACCTCACAAGCACGCAATCTGCTCCAAAAATTCAAAACTAAATTCTGACTACTTTGGATACCCGAACTGGCGGACACCCTAGCCAAAAACGCAACCACTTCCAACGATTGAAAATCTAAGCACAAAAGACAACCAAAAATATATAATAAACACTCACCAAGAAAAAACACTATCATACATAACGAAGACATCAGTCTGGTACCAATCAATCAACCATATTCAACTCAACAGCTACCACACACTAAAAACTACCACCCAGCCATCCCACGTTTTAACCAAATAAAAAAAAACAAGACTAAGACTTGGGCACACCAATTTAACCCACACACACCACATCGATCCAAACCACAACAACACTTGCCCTTTCTGCAACAATACTTTAACGATAACACACTTACTTTCCACCTGCAACGCGCTTAACATCCAAAGACAACACCAACCCCACACACCACCAAACATATCAATAATCTTAGAATTCCGACAAAAACACAAATTTATACCACCGCATATAAGTCTATCCTATCTAAGTCGAACTATATAAATAAAGACTTATAAGAACAAACAAAACAAAAGGCATAAAAATAAGCCTTGTGCCACACTACTCCTCAGTATACTTCGTCGAGCTTCTAGCAATAATAGAGGGAATCGAACTGCAAAAAAATAAAAGAGCAACATTTTGCATATGCTCCGACTCCCTCTCTGCCATCGACGCAATAAAAAATCCGAACAACAGCGATCACTACACCTCACAAGCACGCAATCTGCTCCAAAAATTCAAAACTAAATTCTGACTACTTTGGATACCCGAACTGGCGGACACCCTAGCCAAAAACGCAACCACTTCCAACGATTGAAAATCTAAGCACAAAAGACAACCAAAAATATATAATAAACACTCACCAAGAAAAAACACTATCATACATAACGAAGACATCAGTCTGGTACCAATCAATCAACCATATTCAACTCAACAGCTACCACATCACTAAAAACAACCACCCAGCCATCCCACGTTTTAACCAAATAAAAAAAAAACAAGACTAAGACTTGGGCACACCAATTTAACCCACACACTCCACATCGATCCAAACCACAACAACACTTGCCCTTTCTGCAACAATACTTTAACGATAACACATTTACTTTCCACCTGCAACGCGCTTAATATCCAAAGACAACACCAACCCCACACACCACCAAACATATCAATAATCTTAGAATTCCGACAAAAACACAAATTTATACCACCGCATATAAGTCTATCCTATCTAAGTCGAACTATATAAATAAAGACTTATAAGAAATCCTAAAAATATTATGTACAATTCGAGCTGAAGGCCCAACTTGCCATTGCTCAACATTATTGCTAGCCCATAATTTTAATTATCTGTTAGCACTTTATAAATAAATATAAATGGAAGTTAAACTGGTCTGTTCGATGAAGTCTTATAACATGACAATCTCCTCAGCCCAGCCTACCACCCATTGCTGCTGGCTATGTGAAAACGCCAAGTGTGCCGGGTTCACTGCCTCGGTTTCGGATAGCATTTTTTTTTTTTTTTTTTTTCGCGGTCTTTCAGAATTTGGAAATGGCTTGTGCATCAATAGGAGCATCAGCTAGCATTCCTGTATTCATCATAAAGCTTAGAGGCCCAGACGACCGAGGGGCGCTCGAGAAACGATTTGTTAGTACATATTAAGCTAATTGAAATTTGTTAAGCTAAGAGGAGTTAGTAAGGAAATTTAAAATTCTATATTTTAAATTAGAGGGACAGGAAAGAGATGTAATAGAGATAATAGAAGAAGAGATAGAATAGAAGAGATAAGCACACTAAAAGGAAATACACCCGGACTGGACAGAATTAACTACGCAATGATAAAAAACATAGATAAAACAACAAAAAATAGAATTATAATCCAACAAAACTCAATACTCAACTGCTTTATCCCACAAACCTACAAAAATAGCCTAATAATACCAATTGTAAAACCAAACTCAGACAAAACCAACCTAAACTCATACCGTCTAATCTCACTAAACTCATGCCTTTGAAAATTCTGAAAAATTCATCCAAAACAGTCAAACTGGTTTCCAAAAAGGTAAGTCAGATATGGACCATCGTAGACCATCTATTAGCAAGAGCTTTCTCAAGAAGAAACCACACTTCCATCATATCCCTAGACGTCGCAAAAGCCTTCGACAGAATTGGAATCCACTCCATACTCAACCAACATGCCATTTGGAAAACAGTACCAAAAATAACTAACTACATAAAAAATGATATGACAAATACAAAAATAATAGTACGTATCAACTCCTACATTTCTCCTTTTCAACCCATTCAAATCGGCATACCTCAAGGCTCTCCACTTTCCGCTATCCTCTTTGTTATAGCATACAACAAACTCGCAGAAAAACTTACCCTTCATCACAACATTGTCTAAGCGCATATGAAATTGACTTTAATTTGATTGTAAAACTACAAAACAGAAAAAACATCAACACAAACCTCAACCCTATTATTACTACCATACTAGATGGAACCGAGTACTCAGGCGCCAAGCTTTCAACCACAAAATGCAAAACACTTGCACGTTTGCAGAAAACACAACTGCAACTGCACCCTATCCACTGGTAACATACAAATACAAAACGTACATTTCAATAACAAATACAGGTGGAAAACGCATACAGAACAACTCTCACACAACCTCAAACAATCAATAAATATAATAAAATGCCTCTCAAGCCCAAAATTTAGCCCCATCCACACTTCTAAACGTCACAAAAGCAACTATCACCGAAAAAGCAGACTACGGCCTCCCAATCTATTTTATCTATTCTATTCCAATCTATAAACGGATATTGCCCACAAACAAACCTACGGAAGGTAATAGCAACAATAAACACCGCTTTCAAAACTTCTTTTGGCGCACTTCGAACTACACCTATTAACAACATTGTACGAAGCACGAGCAGACACTCTAGAAGACAGAAGTGACCTCCTAACAACAAAAATAATCAAATCTTTGATTAATACCAAAAACTCCCCATTAATAAAAATCGTTAAATCATAACGACCCTCAAACAAAAGCGTCTGCCCGTCGTGCAGCATTGGAGTGACAGAGGATCCTCTTCACGTCCTCTTCGAATGGAGGCGATTTGTGGAGGATCGCCTAACCCTGGAGGAGATCTTGGAAGAGTCTTTTACACCCAGCAGCATGGTGCCTCAAATTCTCCAGACCCCGGGGAAATGGGAAGCCATAGCCGTATTTGTGGCCAAGTCTATGATGGAGCTGAGAGCCCTGGAGAGGGCACGCAACGGGCGGGAGAAGTAGAGCGTCAGAGTTGTGCGAAGCATTGCTTCACGGCCGTACCGCACAACTTAGGTCCAAGCTCTTACAGCCCGGTCAGGGAACAAAAAAATGTACAGTAGGTCTATAAGATAGTCTGTAAGAAGCAAATCAACATGAATACAAAAAAAAAACGCTGGAAACACTGACATTTTAAAAATCGACACAACATTAAGCACGTACAACAAAAAAAACACAACACCAAAAACTTTTCGGACACTATTCACAGAAATCAAGACCAAAGACAATCACAAATTCACCTACATTTACACAGATGGATCTTACACAAACTCAATTACCAGTCTCGCAATCACAAACAAAACTAAAGGCATAAAAATAAGCCTTGTGCCACACTACTCCTCAGTATACTTCGCCGAGCTTCTAGCAATAATAGAGGGAATCGAACTGCAAAAAAATAAAAGAGGAACATTTTGCATATGATCTGACGCCCTCTCTGCCATCGACGCAATAAAAAATCCGAACAACAGCGATCACTACACCTCACAAGCACGCAATCTGCTCCAAAAATTCAAAACTAAATTCTGACTACTTTGGATACCCGAACTGGCGGACACCCTAGCCAAAAACGCAACCACTTCCAACGATTGAAAATCTAAGCACAAAAGACAACCAAAAATATATAATAAACACTCACCAAGAAAAAACACTATCATACATAACGAAGACATCAGTCTGGTACCAATCAATCAACCATATTCAACTCAACAGCTACCACACACTAAAAACTACCACCCAGCCATCCCACGTTTTAACCAAATAAAAAAAAACAAGACTAAGACTTGGGCACACCAATTTAACCCACACACACCACATCGATCCAAACCACAACAACACTTGCCCTTTCTGCAACAATACTTTAACGATAACACACTTACTTTCCACCTGCAACGCGCTTAACATCCAAAGACAACACCAACCCCACACACCACCAAACATATCAATAATCTTAGAATTCCGACAAAAACACAAATTTATACCACCGCATATAAGTCTATCCTATCTAAGTCGAACTATATAAATAAAGACTTATAAGAACAAACAAAACAAAAGGCATAAAAATAAGCCTTGTGCCACACTACTCCTCAGTATACTTCGTCGAGCTTCTAGCAATAATAGAGGGAATCGAACTGCAAAAAAATAAAAGAGCAACATTTTGCATATGCTCCGACTCCCTCTCTGCCATCGACGCAATAAAAAATCCGAACAACAGCGATCACTACACCTCACAAGCACGCAATCTGCTCCAAAAATTCAAAACTAAATTCTGACTACTTTGGATACCCGAACTGGCGGACACCCTAGCCAAAAACGCAACCACTTCCAACGATTGAAAATCTAAGCACAAAAGACAACCAAAAATATATAATAAACACTCACCAAGAAAAAACACTATCATACATAACGAAGACATCAGTCTGGTACCAATCAATCAACCATATTCAACTCAACAGCTACCACATCACTAAAAACAACCACCCAGCCATCCCACGTTTTAACCAAAAAAAAAAAAACAAGACTAAGACTTGGGCACACCAATTTAACCCACACACTCCACATCGATCCAAACCACAACAACACTTGCCCTTTCTGCAACAATACTTTAACGATAACACATTTACTTTCCACCTGCAACGCGCTTAATATCCAAAGACAACACCAACCCCACACACCACCAAACATATCAATAATCTTAGAATTCCGACAAAAACACAAATTTATACCACCGCATATAAGTCTATCCTATCTAAGTCGAACTATATAAATAAAGACTTATAAGAAATCCTAAAAATATTATGTACAATTCGAGCTGAAGGCCCAACTTGCCATTGCTCAACATTATTGCTAGCCCATAATTTTAATTATCTGTTAGCACTTTATAAATAAATATAAATGGAAGTTAAACTGGTCTGTTCGATGAAGTCTTATAACATGACAATCTCCTCAGCCCAGCCTACCACCCATTGCTGCTGGCTATGTGAAAACGCCAAGTGTGCCGGGTTCACTGCCTCGGTTTCGGATAGCATTTTTTTTTTTTTTTTTTTTCGCGGTCTTTCAGAATTTGGAAATGGCTTGTGCATCAATAGGAGCATCAGCTAGCATTCCTGTATTCATCATAAAGCTTAGAGGCCCAGACGACCGAGGGGCGCTCGAGAAACGATTTGTTAGTACATATTAAGCTAATTGAAATTTGTTAAGCTAAGAGGAGTTAGTAAGGAAATTTAAAATTCTATATTTTAAATTAGAGGGACAGGAAAGAGATGTAATAGAGTAGAGACCATTGTAGTTCGAACATAATACCCTAAAAGGATCATGCAGTGCATATGTCGAACTACAACGGCTAAGGAACAGAGGACTAAAGTTTCGAGTCCTTCTATTAGGAATGTTGAAATTTAAGCGTGTTAGTAAATGCTGGCTATCTACATCCCCGTTAATAAGGTTATGCAGAAAAACTACACCGAGCATTGTCCTACGATTTGTTAAGCTAGGTAAGTTGATAAGTAAAAGTCTGCTACTGTAGGATGGAAGCTGAAGATTTGCATCCCAGCATAGACCTCTAAGTGCAAATATTAAAAAGTTCTTTTGTACGGATTCTATGCGGTCCTTATGTACTCCATATTGGGGACTCCAGACACATGAACCGTACTCTAGTATCGGACGGACCAAAGAAATGAATAAAGTTTTGGTTATATAGGGGTCATTAAATTCTTTTGACCACCTTTTAATAAAACCAAGGACTCCTTTAGCCTTATTAACCATTAAGGAAATATGGTCGGCAAATTTAAGTTTTATGTCTAATAGGATGCCGAGATCATTAACCTGGGTTAATTTTTCTAAGGCAATCCCATTAATGGAATACGTAGCTTGCAGAGGGCAAGAACGATAAAAAGACATATGCTTGCATTTTGATCCATTAAGTATTAGATCATTAGCCAAACACCATTTTTGAAAGTTATCAAGGTCAGACTGAAGACTGCATTGGGCAGAGATGGATTTATACTGAAGACAAAGCTTTACATCATCTGCATACATAAGAACTAGAGAGTTCGTTAAAGCAGGGGGCAAGTCGTTTATAAAAAGCGTAAATAATAACGGGCCAAGATGACTTCCTTGAGGGACGCCGGATGTAGCACGTACCAGACGGGACTGTATGTTGTTAAATAAGACTCTTTGTGTCCTTCCATCTAGGTAGCTGGAGATCCACGTTAAGAGGTCTTTAGGAAAACCCAGCATATTCAGTTTACTCAACAAAAGTGAGTGATTAACTGAATCAAATGCTTTGCTGAAGTCTGTGTAAATTACATCGGTTTGATATCCCTTACAAAAGCCGTCTATGACAAAGGATGTCAACTCCAATAAGTTTGTGGTGGTGGAGCGACGCTTAATAAAGCCATGCTGACAAGGAGTGATAATCGAAGAGCAAAGGTGTTGCAAATGAGGGGTAATTAATTTTTCAAATAACTTTGGAATTGCCGACAACTTAGAGATGCCTCTGTAGTTGGCAGCCTCGGACTTTTTCCCTTTTTTATGTAGGGGAATTATAAATGATTCCTTCCACTTTAGGGGAAAAATCGAGTTTTCCAAAGATAAGTTGAAAAGTCTAAGTAGAGGTTTGCACAGAGCCCTGGCACAGTATTTTAGCACACAGCCTGGTACTCCATCGGGGCCTGGCGAATAAATGGGTTTGACCCTTAAAAGACCAGATAATAAGTTGTTCTCAGAAAAAAACGGACAGAAAATAAGATTTGCTGCTTGAATGTTATATGCGTAAGGCTGATCAGTCAATTTTGGAGGAGAATAAGTTGTTTGAAAAATTCTGCGAATAGATCGGCAATGGTCTGATCAGAAGTCGCAGAAGAATTTTCAAACGTAAGCAGGGGTGAAAAAGATACGTGTTTACGCTTAGTGTTTACAAAATTATAAAACTGCTTTGGATCCTGAGTAAATTGTATCCGACAGCGGTCAATATAATTCCTATAACATTCAGCGTTATGCACGGTAAAATTCGACCGAGCTAGTAGGTATCTTGAGAAATCAACACTACTGCAGGTTTTTTTATATTTAAGTAAAAGCTTATTTTTTTTATTTTTTAAGTTAGCGAGGCACCTTGTAAACCAAGGAGGATTTGTTGAAGCGGACGGATATTTCCAAGGCACACATGAGTAAAAAAATTTATTTAAAGTAAAATAAAATTTTTCTAAAGTGACATTAAGATCAGTGCACGCCAGAATATCAGACCAGTCAAATGTATCGATAAGGCTATTAAGTTTCTGAAAATCAGCTTTACGGAAACAGCGAATCTTATTTACCACGCTCGGAGACATCTGATCGATACC
Source organism: Drosophila malerkotliana malerkotliana (assembly GCA_018153235.1). Classification (NCBI taxonomy): domain Eukaryota; kingdom Metazoa; phylum Arthropoda; class Insecta; order Diptera; family Drosophilidae; genus Drosophila; species Drosophila malerkotliana. Next base: position 2,773,774 of record JAECXV010000159.1, read on the forward strand.
AGGAGTGGTTTCGATTGAGACCTCCAGTGTGGGGTGATATGGATCCTCTGGGGATGAAAGGGGAATTTCCCGTAGGTCTGGTTTACATTATTGTTGTGATAATTGTGGTGCTGTCCAAGACGAAATGAGGTCGTTCATGAGACAGACTAAGTATGGATTTAACGAGTTGATCACTGGTTTTCGTAAAATCAAAATGATCAGCTCTCTGCGATTGACACTCAGTTTAGCAGCCTTCAGTTGCTAAATGAGTCCCCTAAGCGTAAGAAATCCGCTGTTTCTGATCCGCCTCTGCCTGCTCAGCCGACATTAATGCAACCGCTCATATCTCTGGCCACCCCAAGGGCTAGAACTGAAAACAATTCGTCCGAATTTCTCAGAGAAAATGAGCAATTGTCCGATATGTCCGCCATCCCCTCATGTGATACCACAGGTCCTAGTGAACGAAACCCCCGTCAGAGTCACCCAAAGGGTATTCCAGAGTCCGGACCACCGGCATCGACTGATGCTGCAGTTTTCGTACCTGCGATACCAAAACCCTTGCAGGTGATTCCTCCATCGAAACATATATTTGTTTCTCGGCTTGCCCCTGATACTTCAGCGATTGATATCTCGGCTTATATCAAAGCCAAAACAAACGCCGATATAAAGGTGGAGGACATAGCGAAATTTAAATATAATTATTTAAGGCACACGTCTTCTTTCAAGATACGTGTGCCTGCGCTGATGTCCAAGAACATCAGTCTAGTTCCGTGGAAAAAAAAGTTTTAAAACCAGAGCTTCTACCTCTTCTTCGCCCACTAACCCAAAAAACTAGTATCGTCACTAACACTTCACTTATCTATCAGATTACTCGGGGGCTTCCTCATTTCGGTAGACTCCCAACTTGCTTCTGAAAATGTGAAATCACAAGAGTTTGGTGACAGTATTTATTTGCATTTAAATCATTCTGCCCGCTAAATCTTTATACATTACATGTTCATATATACCGCCTTCTTCCTAAACGTCCCCATATTGACATCATTTGTCAGCTATTCAATCCGTTTTTAATCTTATGACTGATCATTACCAGTTTGTAGCTGTGCGTGACTTTAATATCCCAGAATTAAAGTGGTCCAATGAAAATAACTCACCATCTTTGTCACTTATTATCGCGGGCATGTTCAAAATGTCCCTAGGTCAAATTAACCATGTTAGAAATAAAAAAAAACCGAATAACCGACCTTACGGTTTTTGGTCGGCTTTTAGACTTATGTTTTGTATCTGATCCTGATGCCACCACTCTATCTAGAGCTTTCCCCTTTTCAATCCCAAAGGATCTATAGGTTTCATAGGCTTCAGGTTTCAATTGAAACCATTTCTGGTATCGATAAGGAGTTTCCCTGCGTGGTAAATAAGATTCGCTGTTTCTGTAAAGCTGATTTTTACAAACTTAAAAACCTGCCTGTCCCTGGGATAGGGATCTGGAAGGCCTCCTGTTCGTTCCTCATGCTATCGATGAAGTCGTCAACGTAAAGTCGTCAACGTTAAGACCAATGAGAAATCTTCTTGGTGGGTTTCCGCATTCTTGTCTCGAATGCTCAGTGAATGCTTTTTACTCTAACATTTAATATTCTTCATAAATCATCAAGCGTCGTGGATTTTAGTTTCTGTGTATTATTATGTATTTCATAATTTGATTTATTTTTTAAAAAGCAAACATCAACGACAAACATTTTAAAATATTTGGTATTTTTATTTTTAAAATATTATTATTTATTTCATAAAATTGTAATTATTAAATTCAAATCATTTTGGCGAAAAAAGAAAAAATTGTGGAATAATGTTTAAGGTAAATAGACATCTCCATTCGGCAAAAAAAAAGACACGAGTGGACGGCACTCACGGCGCGTGCGGACTTGCAGATCGACAGGTGAAATTCGATTCGAGAGATTTTCGACGATCAGTTACGGATCCCGAATCCGCCTTTGCGCTGTATCTCTAAAACCTGCCTGTCCCTGGGATAGGGATCTGGATAGCCTCCTGTTCGTTCCTCATGCTTTTGATGAATTCGTCAACGTAGTGCGCCCTTTAAATGGCGGTTAAGGCCAATGGGAAATCTTGGTGGGTTTTCGCATTCTTGTCTCGAATGCTCATGATTTTTACTTTAACGTTTAAAATTCTTCATAAATCATCAAGCGTCGTGAATTTTAGTTTCTGTGTATTATTATGAATTTTATAATTTGATTTATTTTTTAAATGGAAACATCAACGATAAACATTTAAAATATTTAGTATTTTTGTTTTTAAAATATTATTATTTAATAATTATTTATTTTATAAAATTTTATTTATTAAATTCAAATCATTTAGGCGAACAAAGAAAAAATGGTTCATATAAATTTATGGCCACCAAAAAAAATTATTTAATAATATAGGGATCGAATAGGGCTAATCGAATATTGTTAAAAATAAATAGACATCTCCATTCGACAAAAAAATTACGAGGGGCGTGCGGACTTGGAGATCCACAAGTGAAAAAATATGTAAACAGCTCGCCTTGGAAATAGTTGTTGTAGTATACAGGGTGACAATAAATAACCCGGACAAACTTTGAAGCAATCTATTATAAATTTATTATGATGCAGCCCTTAAATAAATGCATTTATCGATAGTACTTTTCTGATATTGTACTTTTCTAAAACAAATATATTTACATTTTTGTGATTCCCATCAATTTGTGTTTCTTTCGGGATGTCTAACAATCGTTGTGAAATTTTAAAACTGTTTCATCAAGGAAATCGCCAATGCGACATTGTTCGTTTGCTTGGCATACCAAACCAAACGGTCTCTGATGCTATCCGGCGATTTAATGAGCTTGGCCATGAAGGTGACCATCCCGGACGAGGCAGACCATGTACCGCTAACACTTCCAGAATTCGCCAGATAGTGAAAAAGCGGATCACTCCGAATTGCAGAGTCTCGGTCAGAAAAATAGCCCATGAAATCGGAGTGAATCGAGAAAGTGTTCGGTTGATAGCAAAAAATGAACTTAATCTCAATCCATACAAGCTCCAAAAAATGCATCTTCTTACGGATGACAATAAGCACGTGAGACTCCAAAGATGCCGTCAGCTAAAGCGTCGGGCCGCAGGTCAAAAATGGGATCGTATTCTTTTCACGGACGAGAAGATATTCACCATCCAAAAGGCGCACAATCACCAAAATGACAGAAGCTGGTCTGCTAAAGCTCCAGGTACCTCTGCAATAATCGAGCGCCGTCAATGTGAGCAGTCTTTAATGTTTAGGGCTCTGCATCGCAGCCCAAGGAAGCCACTACGAAACCCGCTAAATATATGTTAACACAATACCTATTTAATAGTTTTGTATCTGCATTTTTTCTCAAATACAGTTCCTTAAAAAGTTATGATCTAAAATGTTTTTCCGGGTTATTTATTGTCACCCTGTATTGTATAGCGATTGGAGTAAAATTTTGAAGGAATTGAAAAAAGTGTCAACCGTTACCCGTCACGCCCAGTCACGTGAATAATATATTTTTGTGAAGAGGGTGGAGTACTGGCGACAGCGGCGCTAGGGATATTTTGACGATTCCGTTTATGAAAAAGGGCCGGGAGGTCAATAACCTTAGCAGTCTGTCTCTCTAAAAGTCAGCAGTCAACCTGGCTGACTTTTACCGGCATAGGCCAAAAGTCATCACTGAAGACGGTAGAGAAATGTCACTCCGAAACTCCCAATTTAAAATTAACGATCTTGAGGGGGTTGATGTCAGCACTTTTTAACCAGCTTATGACAGGCTAGATCATTCGGCTCTCTGTTCAGCTCATCAGCGACAAACTTGCACAATGCATCAGGTTGGGTAGACGTCGCGAATTTACCGATATGAAGATATTTTAGGACGGGAAAAACTTTAAGCTGAGCGTATCTGGGTGCTTATCCCACAATGCAAGTATTATGGTTTTTCTGCTTTTTTTCGGGACGGACACATTTGACGCAATTAGGGCCTGGCCTCTTTGTTTTCAGTGAGCCTCAGCCGAAGAGGCCCCATGAGTCCAGTCGAATTCACTAGAACTTGATCTACTTTAGCTTAAAGACTTCAGGAAAGGAATCCTAGATTCCAAACCATGTGATTTGGCTTATCCATTTTAGAGTGCGAGATAAAAATGAACATAAATTCACCTGGGGATGCCAACCAATGAACATATGAACGTTTGACAAGCCCTTCGTGAAAATATTAAAAGCTTCAATCTTTCATCCTTCTTCACAAGTTGAGCTACAAATTTGCAAGATATTTGTGTGCCAAAGTCAAGATTATGAGTTCGAGGGGCTGATGGGGCTGAAAAACCACATTTTTATGCCAATTTCATGAAGCCAATTCGAAAAAAAAAATTTAAAATTTTTTGTAAATAGCTTAAAATATACTGTGACTTAACCAAAAACAACAAAGAAGATTTACTCCCTCTATGAGAGACAACCCTTTGGTTTGATATACATATTAAGGTTCTCTGTTGGGCGTTCTCAGATGAGTTGTATATTTTAGGGTCTGCAAAAATAAATCACCGAGATTGAATCAATTGATTGCTTACAAACTGGGAGTTTTCATAATACCGAAAAAATAAAATACTCTTCTCAAACGGTTTTTTGTTTTTGATTTTAAAATTTGCCCTTACTCAAGATCTTAACTTAATAACTTAGATCCTAACTTAATGTTGATGTTTAAATAATGTTAATGTAATGTTTAGTGTAATGTTAATTTATTAGGCTTATGTAAGTACAAATAGCTTAGTTTATCGCAAGCCGGCTTTCTCTCTGCCGCTCGATTCAACGGGCTTTCTTTAGAGAGTTTTAGCTCCGCAAACGTCTAGGTCGGGTCGCCCTCTCCATTATCGAGAGCTTTAGCTTCGCAGTGACTAGTCGGGCCGCCCTCTCTGTACTTTACTTGAGTCTCTGCATGCGCCATAAGTTGATCTACAAGTTATCCAACCCCTAAATACGGGCCACATATGGCTTTTATAAACAATATTTTCAATCTCTGCATTTGCCTTTGGCTTGATCTTTGGCTCAATTATCCAACCCATAAATCCAGGCCACTTATGGCTTTCCACTTATGAATTTTATAAACAATATTTTCAAACTCTGCATTTGCCTTCGGCTTTGTCTTTGGCTCTGAGGCGCGATCTCGGTTCCCCATAAACAAATCAAAATCAAAAGTAAACATCAGCTTCCCTCCGAAGCCCAATCAATTACGCCTTTTGCGTTTCAAGTACCCACCAAATTGCATCGATCAGCTTAATCGAATTTCACAATAAGATGCGACAGTTTCATCTTAAGCCTCTAATCTAAACACAACTGATGGCCGAGGTTCTTTGGATCAGATTTAGAATTAAGAAGCCACTCCTATTTTGACCGAGACCGCGAACGGTTGACAAAAGTATTTAAGAAAAAACCAAAAGTGTCTTGTAATTTTGCGTTTAATAAATAAAGGTTTAACACCAAGTTGTGAAATCAAAAAATAAAATTTTCATTTTTTTAATTCACCGAACTACAAACAATTTAACTGGCGCCCAACTCAAGGGGCCGCGTCACATAAAGCTCCAAAAAATAGTTTAATGAAAAATAAGTTAAACATAAACGGAACTCGCGCGGTCAACAACTCAACATTTTTAGTGGAAAAATTAAAACATCCACCAAACGACACTACCAAGTGACAGTGATCGTTAACAATAAAGTAAATGGAAATTAATTAATGTAATAATCCATAAAGAGTGAATTAAAACAAAGGTGGACCGAAATTTAAAAACCAAACAATTACAAGAACACAAAAACTAAAAAAAAAAAAAAAAAAAAATCAACGCACAACAAAAAAAAAAACAAACAAGAACAACAAAAACAAATAAAACGACAACTCCAACAAGAAAAACCAGGAAAGGAAGGCAGGACATTCTCAAATAAAAACGACAACTCGCTCCAACAAAAAAACCCAAGGAAGGAAGACAGGACATTCTCTATCAACCACCAACCACACAGAAGGAAGACCCCAACGGGACAATATCGTGAGGAATTAATTTAAAATAAAAAAATTAAAGACTAAAATTTAAGACCTGTAAATTCGAGAAAAATAATATAAGATTTATATATTGCAAAAAGTAAGATTCGCGATTTAACAAAAAAAATATAAAGAATAATTCTGGAAGATTTGATAAATAGCTTTTGTGAACTAAATCTAACAATGGCAACCGGAGGTTCAGCACCAAATTTTTCTGCAGGCAGTGTAGCCACAGCCGGCAGTTTAACAGTAGAATTGATAAACAGATTAATAAACGCTCAATTGAATGAAGTTAGCAGGAAAGTAGAATGTTTAGAAGGAAGGCTAGCCACAGATGCAAACATTGTGGAAGATTATAAAGTACAAACAATTGACCCAGCTATAAAATGCGATACAACACTTGAAGTGGTAAAATTCTTACCAAATTTCACAGGGGAAGCAACACAATATGCAGGTTGGAGGGAAGCTGCAGAAACTGCAATGAGTCTCTATAAAATTGAAAGTGAACAATATTTTATCGCCCTAACAATTTTACGAAATAAAATTATGGGAGCTGCCCATGATGCTCCTACCAATCATGGCACAGTTTTAAACTTTAAAGCAATCTTATCCCGATTGGACTTTATATATAGTGACAAACGACCAATACATGTTCTCGAGTCAGAACTAAGTATCCTCAGGCAAGGACGAATGACAATTACTGAGTACTATAACGAAGTCAATAAAAAAATGACCTTACTAATAAACAAAACCATAATGACATACGGAAAGGACAGTGTAATTACCAAAGAAACAAACAATTCAATAAGGGGAAATGCTCTACGAGTATTTATATCCGGACTTAATGGATCTATTTCAAAAACTCTTTTCTCATTAAATCCACCAGATTTGCCCAATGCTTTGGCAAAGGTTCAAGAATTAGAATCAAACAACTTTCGTGCTCAATTCGCAAATAGGTTTAATGGATTTAAAAATGAAAGTAAATATCGGGGAAACAACTTACGATTTGATCAAATACGGCAAAATAATAATACCACTAAAATGGGAAATAATTTTAATCATAACCAAAATTACAATTGGCCACAAAAGGGAAATTTTTGGCAAAATAATAATCAAAATAATAATCATAAGCAACAAGCTATCGAGCCAATGGATGTTGATCCACCGATTCAACTCCAGAATAAATCTAATAACAATCGGCAGCCGAGCCAAAATTGGCAGCCAAATAATAACCAGGGAAGATATAATAATTGGCAGGCAAACGATAATCAAGGTAGATATAATAATAATTATCATCAAAATAAAAATCGTTCAAATTTTTATAACTTTTATAATTTTTATAAATAGTAATCGAACTCAAAATAGTAATCGAACTACCGAACTGAGCGGACGTGCTTTGTCCGAGCTCCGGGAAAACTTCACTTCGCTTATATTTTCGCCAATATAAGCGAAAAGACACTGAAATACAATTTACTAAAAGCGACAGACAAGCTTTTTTTTTTTATAGTAATGTGCTAAACCAAAACTAGTGCATTGTTGAAAAAAAAAAAAAATTCGTACCACGCAATGAGCTCATTGAGCAACGACCAAAAGAACGAGCGTAGAAGTTCAGTGAACCAAAGAAACGGCTTCTACTCTTACTTTTCAACCCGCGATACCGAAGTGGAAAAATCGGCGCTTAAAAGCAACCCGGCTTTACTGACCGCTGAAACCCAAAGGGCACGGTCTTGCTCACCCGCTCTGCTCACTCCGACTCCCGCGTCATGGAGTTCGCAGTGTAAAACCCCCCCTCCAATATCGGAAACAAATTTCGCACCAACAACAAGCAGCGCTACAACTTCTGCAACAACAGCGAAAACCCCTGCAACTCAAAGTACCACGACGTCAACGACTACAGCGAGTACAAAAACAACAACCTCGGAAAGTGCCAAAGCGGCAACGGCCACACAGACTGGAATGGATCGCTACATCCAAATTAAGCGCAAGCTTAGCCCGCAGAGTAATCCGGCAGGCAACAAAACAAAAATTAACCGTGTCCTGAATAACGATAATGAACCAGACAGATCCTCTACTAACAGATTTGCCCTACTGGCGGAGGCTGAGGAAAACCAACCAGCCCAAGACACCGCAAAAAAACCCAAGCCCCCTCCAATCTATATTAGGGAAAAAAGCTCGAGTGCCCTGGTCAACAAAATTGCGTCGTTGATCGGGAACGGTGAAAACTTTCATGTTGTTCCGCTTACCAAAGGGAACATCCATGAAACAAAGGTGCAAACCAAGACTGAAGAGCACTTCCGAATAGTGTCAAAATATCTGGACACTGTACAGAAAAACTATTACACGTACCAGCTGAAAAGCAGTAAGGGCCTACAAGTGGTAGTAAAGGGAATAGAACCTGATGTTACCGCCGAGGAAATAAAAACCGCCCTTAAAGAAAAGGGCTTCGCCGCCAAGAATGTTATTAACATTCTAAATAAAGATAAAAAGCCACAACCCCTCTTCAAGGTCGAGCTCGAGCCTGAAAGCAGGTCGCTGAAGAAGAACGAAGTCCACCCAATCTACAACCTGCAATATCTTTTGCATCGGAAAATCACTGTTGAAGAGCCACATAAACGTAACGGTCCAGTGCAATGCACCAATTGTCAAGAGTATGGACACACAAGGTCTTACTGCACACTTCGGGCTGTCTGTGTAGTCTGCGGGGACGCCCACAAGTCCGCTTGCTGCACTACAAACAAGGACAGTACCGTGAAGAAATGTGGAAACTGCGGAGGCAGCCATACGGCAAACTATAGAGGATGTATTGTGTATAAGGAGTTAAAGAGTCGCATGCGTCAAGCGACCGCAACGCGCAACCAAAATCCACAGAATGCGTACGTTTCGTCAAAAACCACGCCAGACGTCTTCTTCGCCAAAGCTGCGAGATCCTCATTCGGTCCACTAAACACCACCAACGGCTTCTCCTATGCCGATGCTCTACGATCTGGAAGGGAAATTCCAATTCAGCCTAACTCTCAAAGCGCTCAACAGGCCCCAGAACAGCCACACAGCAAAACGGAAACTATGATGCTTACCCTCCAACAAAGTATGATGGAGCTTATGTCATTCATGAAAACGACCATGCAAACGCTTGTTCAAAACCAGAACATGGTGATACAGCTGCTCGTAGCACAACAGTCCAAATAATCTATGCAGGCGCTACGAATATCAATGTGGAACGCCAATGGTGTCTCACGGCATAAACTAGAATTGTCACAATTCTTGACCGAAAACCATATTGACGTTATGCTACTGGTGGAAACGCATCTTACAAGCAAATACAACTTTCATATAAGAGGCTACACAATCTACCGCACAGATCATCCAGATGGGAAAGCCCACGGTGGAACTGGAGTTCTAATCAGAGAACGAATTAAACACCATTTTCACAAAAGGTTTGCAACAAACTTCTTGCAGGCCACATCGATACAAATTCAGTCAAGCAACGGAATCCTTTCAATTGCTGCCGTTTACTGCCCTCCTCGCTTCTCAATCTCGGAAGGACAATTTATGGACTTCTACAATTCACTTGGGGATCGATTTATAGCCGCAGGAGACTACAACGCCAAACATACGCACTGGGGATCACGTCTAGTGACTCCCAAAGGAAGACAATTGTACAATGCAATTATAAATGTGAAAAATAAACTGGACTACGTTTCCCCTGGAAGTCCCACATACTGGCCAACAGACTCACGAAAGCTCCCAGACCTTATTGATTTTGCAGTGACAAAAAACATACCTCGCAATCTAATAAGTGCCAAAGCAGTCTCGGACTTATCATCAGACCACTCGCCTGTGCTTCTAACGCTTCTTCAAAGCCCAGAAATAACCGAACACCCCTTCAGTCTGACGACGACAAAAACAAACTGGCTAAAATACAAAAAGTACGTGAGTGCCCACATAGAACTCGCCCCGGATTTTAACATGGAATCGGACATCGACTACACTACGAGCGCCCTGGAAGAAGTACTCGTTGCGGCAGCTAAAATCTCTACTCCTCATAGGAAAGAAGTAGACCGAAACAAACACTTCAAATCTAATCAGCAAATCGAACAGCTCGTGCGAGAAAAGAGGCGCACGCGTCGTGATTGGCAAAACAGCAGATCACCAGCTTCAAAACAACGCCTTAAGGAAGCAACCCGATCACTCGACCAGGCTCTTCACCAACAGGAAGAAAATGCACAGCTGAGGTACATCCAGAATCTCTCGCCAACAAGCACAAAGTACCCCCTGTGGAGGGCCCACCCAAATCTTAGTGCCCCAATTGAAACGACCACCCCGATAAGAAACTCTTCGGGATGCTGGGCTCGCAGCAACGAAGACCGAGCTGACACATTCGCCACACATCTCCAAAGTGTCTTCCAGCCAAACCCAGCCTCAAATTCATTCCTCCTGCCAGTAATTCAGCCAGAGTCCTCCCCTCAGCCAGCCGCACCTCCATTCCGGCCGAACGAAATCGAAAAAGTCATAAGAGGGCTAAAACCAAAAAAGGCTCCCGGTGGTGACCTATTGACCCCAAAGATGCTGATCGAACTTCCAAAATGCGCTATAGAGGTCGTCTGCAAACTATTTAATGGAATCATTAATCTTGGCTATTTCCCAAAAAAGTGGAAGAAATCCATTATTATAATGATACCGAAGCCTGGAAAAGACCACACAATTCCGTCATCATACAGACCAATAAGCCTTCTATCCTGTTTGTCTAAACTGTTTGAAAAATGCTTGTTAACTCGCATAATACCACATCTGGAAGCTTGCAATATCATCCCGGCACACCAATTTGGCTTTCGAAGAAACCACGGAACCATCGAACAAGTGAACAGATTAACATCCGAAATACGCTCAGCCTTCGAACAACGAGAATACTGCAGCGCTATTTTCCTCGACGTATCTCAAGCTTTCGACCGAGTTTGGCTCATCGGACTCATGCACAAAATTAAAACGTATTTGCCAACATACACCCACAAGCTACTGGAATCATACCTCTTCAATAGGGTATTCTCAGTGAGATGCAACGCAGCTACTTCGGGCGACTACACCATCGAAGCTGGAGTTCCACAGGGAAGCGCACTCGGGCCGTGTCTATATGTTTTGTATACTGCGGATATTCCTACGAGCGCACAAATAACAACGTCAACGTTCGCCGATGATACCGCTATTCTTAGTCGCTCCAGATGCCCAACGCAGGCAACAACCCAACTGGCTAATCATCTCACAATAGTGGAAAGGTGGCTGTCCGACTGGCGCATTAAAATAAACGAACAAAAGTGTAAACATATAACGTTTACTCTTAATAGACAAACATGCCCTCCGCTTTCACTAAACGGTATGCAGATCCCTCAAGCTAACGACGTAACGTACCTTGGCGTTCACCTTGATAGACGACTTACCTGGCGTAAGCACATCGAACGCAAAAAGATGCATCTAAAACTGAAAGCCAGCAGCCTCCACTGGATCATAAACTCACGATCGCCACTGTGCCTGGACTACAAGTTACTACTGTACAATTCAGTCCTAAAGCCAATCTGGACGTATGGCTCCCAGCTGTGGGGGAACGCGAGCAGCAGCAACATAGACATCATACAGCGCGCACAATCAAAAATCCTGAGAACTATCACAGGGGCACCTTGGTATGTTCGCAACGAAAACATCCACCGGGATCTGGGCATCCTCGCAGTGAAAGACGAAATCCAGAAGCAAAAAGAGTCATACAAAGAAAAACTGTCTTCGCACCCAAATTTTCTCGCTCGGGGATTGACTCGGGTTTCTAGCGTATCCCGCCTTAGACGCAACGACCTCCCAACCCAGCAATCGATTTTTAGGGCCGTCTAACTCCGTATCAGTCAATATGACTGTTAGTTAAGTTAAAAATATAAGATTTGATACACCTCTTGTTAGTCTCGCAAAGAGAAGATTCAAGAAATAAAAGCAACGTTAAAAAAAAAAAAAAAAAAAAAAAAAATTTTTATAACACAAATCAAAATAGAGAGCAAACTCAAGCTCAAAAAAGGGAATCAGATGGAACAGAAAGTCAGCCAGCTAATAAAGTAACCAGATTAAATAATATTAATGAAGACCATTTTTTAGACCAGACCCCTACAGAGGAATGCCTTATTTAAATAGGATAGATCGAAAAACCAAGAAGCAGCTAAAAGTTTTAATAGATACAGGAGCCACTGCTTGTTACATAAAAAGGGGAATTTTTGAAAATAAAAACGAGCTACCAATATACAAAAAGGTAACAACAGTTCATGGCTACTCAATTATTAGGTATTACCATATTATAAATATATTTAAAACAAAACAATTATTTTATGAAATCGAAGGTTTAGAATCTGATATTCTAATTGGATTCAATCTATTTAGAAAAATTGGAGCTACAATAAATATAGATAAGGGAATCTTGGAATATAATGGGAAACAGGAGAAGTTAAAATATTATGATAATGAGGAGAAAAACGAAATACGTTTAATTGAAGAAAATAATATTCTTCCGTTAAAAGAATTTATTATAAAAAAGTATTTTGATGATAATGGTAGCAAAAACCCAGATTCATTATTTGTTGAAAATAGTGAGAAAAGCTTGGGAGTTAAAAATCCCGAGAACGCCGACGTAGAAATATCCGTCAACAAAAATACAAATATCTTGGGAACAAAAAATCCCGAGAACGCCGACGTAGAAATATCCGTCAACAAAAATAAAAATATCTTGGGAATTAAAAATCCTGAGAACGCCGACGTGGAAATATCCGTCAATAAAAATAAAAATATCTCGGGAATTAAAAATCCTGAGAGTGCCGACGAAGTAAATACCGTCAAAAATCAAATAAATAATATAGGTACCGACCAATTAGGCGGACTGAGGGAAAAGATAGTTCACTATATTGAAAAGGAGCATTCAAAGATAAATATGCAAATTCCTTTTAGAACAGACATAAAGGGGGAAATAAATCTAATCCATGATAGGCCAATATACGGGAAGCAATATCCGTATGCTCTATCTGTCAACGATTTCGTGAATAGCGAAATCAAAAGAATGTTATCAGAAAAATAATAAGGCCTAGCAGAAGCCCTTACAATTCACCACTTCTGGTAGTCCCAAAGAAAGGAGAGAATCAAGACGGAAGCCGTAAATTAAGACTCGTCATTGATTACAAAAAATTGAATGAAAGTACTATACCTGACAGGTACCCAATGCAAGACCCATCAGTAATTCTATCAAATTTGGGAAAAGCAAGATATTTTTCAACAATAGATTTAGAGTCAGGATTTCATCAGATACTAATGAAAGAATCTGATGTCGAAAAAACAGCCTTTTCGATAAATAATGGAAAATACGAATTTTTAAGAATGCCATTCGGATTAACAAATGCACCAAGAATCTTTCAGAGAGCAATGGACGATATTCTAAGAGAACAAATAGGGAAAACGTGTCATGTCTATATGGACGACATTATAATATTCTCAAACTCAATCGAACAACACTATACAGATTTAAACAAAATTATAAATATATTATTGAGGGCAAACATAAAAATCTCTTTAGAAAAATCTAAGTTTTTCAAACGCGAAACCCGTTTTCTAGGATACATGGTATCCTATAACGTCATCAAGACAGACCCAGAGAAAATTGAAACCATTAGAAAATATCCGCTTCCAGAAAATATTCGGGAACTAAGAAGTTTCCTAGGTTTTACGGGCTATTATAGAAAATTTGTTTCAAACTACGCCTACATAGCCAAACCTCTAACAAAATATCTTGGAGGTCATAATGGCAAAATCTCGAAAAGAATGTCAACAAAAATATTGATTCAGCTGGATGAACCAGCAATTAAAGCTTTTAACGAGCTAAAAGAAAATATCATTGCTCAGGTAGAACTAGTTCAACCGGACTATAATAAAAAATTTACCTTGACCACCGACGCTTCAGACGTCGCAATTGGTGCAGTTTTATCTCAAGAAGGAAAACCAATTACTTTTATTTCAAAAACCTTGTCTAAAACAGAACAAGCTTATGCGACTAATAAGAAGGAACTTTTAGCGATAGTATGGGCTCTTAAAAATCTAAGAAATTACTTATACGGAGTAATTGGAATTGAAATTCAAACCGACCATCAAACTTTATCTTACACAATTTCGGATAAAAATCCCAATGTAGGTATGAAAGGATGGTATTCTTTCATACAAAGTTTTACACCGAAAATAACATATAAGCCCGGTACAACAAATGTAGTTGCAGACGCATTATCTCGAATTCAGATAAATAATATTACTGACAGCGATATAGAACAAACAGACCAGTCAGACTCAGATCAGAACACACAGCATTCAGCTGAAAGTAGTTTTGAAAATGTAATACAAGAGACCCGTAAACCGTTAAATCAATTTAAACAACAACTGTTATTAACAACGGGGAGGTATACAATACATGAGTCACTGAAAATTTTTGACAGGACACGACATTTAATTGAATATGACACACCAGAAAATTTAATAACTATATTAAGAGAGTATCTTCCACCTAACATTACGGTAGGAATTCATTGTACCTTAGAGGACTTATTTAAAATTCAATTACCTTTAAAAAATAATTTTACAAACACATTCCTTTTTACAAGAATCTTTCTACAAGACGTGGAAAACGAGGAAGATAAAGCTATAATAATAGAAGAAACGCACAGCCGTGCTCATAGGGGGCTAGAAGAGAATTACAAACAGATCAGTAAATTATATTATTGGCCAAACTGTTTTAAAAAATTAAAAGAGTATATTAAAAATTGCGTGATTTGTAACGAAAATAAATATAACAGGCACCCAATAAAAATTCCAATTGGGGAAGCCCCAATTCCAAGTAAAGAAGGAGAAAATTTACACATTGATATATATTACGCGCAAGGTCTTACTTTCATAACTTGTATTGACGCTTACTCAAAATTTCTAGTAGTAAAAGAAATCCAAAATAAATTAAATATCGAAAATAAAGTAATGGAACTTCTTCAGCATTTTCCACAAGCAAAAGTAATAATGACCGATAATGAACCGAGCTTTACCTCGGCCCAATTTAAATCTTTCGCACAAAGGTGCAATTTAACTTTACATTACGCAGATCCGAGGCACAGCACGTCAAACGGACAGGTTGAAAGGGCACATTCTACATTAACAGAATTAGCTCGATGCATTAAAGAAGAATTTAATTTAACTGACTTTTCCGAAATAATAATAAGAGCCGCTCAAGAATATAATCAGAGCATTCATTCTACAACGAACCAAAAACCTTTTGACGTATTATATAATAAAATAGAGCACGATAACATTCCTGAACTTTTGAAAAATACTCAAGAGAAAATGTTGGAAACACATAATGAAAACAGAAAAGAAAAAGAATATCATGTAGGACAGGTAGTCTATGAAAAGAAACACGGGGAAAGAAATAAACTTAAAACCAGATATAAAAAACAAATAGTTAAGGAAAATTTACGCAACAAAATAATAATCAACAATAGAAATAGAATTATTCACAAAGATAATATAAAATTCTAAGTATTTATATATTATCCTTTTTTTCTTTCCTTTCCCAGAAAATGTTTTATCAGGTGCTCATACTACACCTTATTTTATTAACAAAATCAGAAATAATTGACTATACAAGTCACGAATATCTTCTATTTAAGGACAATAAAGACGTATTGACGTACGATTCATACGCAGATTTATTCCATGTAACTAACTTAAGCTTTTATAAAGAAATAATAAATTTGGAATCAAATAATATTAAAAGGGATACTAATAAAAGGTCACAATGGGAAATTAAATATGACATAAAAGTAATTGAACTAATTTTATCACAATTAATATCAACTAGATCAAAAAGAGGGATAAATGAGTTAGGCACAGTGTGGAAATGGTTAGCTAGAACTCCGGACCATGATGATTTTATTACAGTTCAGAATAAAATTAATGAATTAATTGAAAACAATAATAAGCAGTCTATTATCAATTCCCGATTATTCAAAGAAATAGAATCTCTTTCCGATGATTTTAAAAAAGTATTCATTGATCAAGATCTACCACTTCGAAAACATCGCCTGCGATTATTAACATTTGATCTGCAAAATTTAATTGACACAATCACTCTAGCAAAAATAAACGTTTTTAATACCAAAATTTTAAACAATGATGACATCTTGGAAATATTAAAACATGAACAAAACCACTTCTTTTAAAATCGCATTGCATAAAGAACTTTTAATAATTTATATAAAATACCCAATAATAAAAAACAGATGTGAAATATATCACGCTAGAGCGATTTCCCAAATCCATGGAAAACTAGTATTAAGCGATCAAGTCGCAAAATGCGAAAATATTTTTTACGAAATGTCTAATTTTAAGAACGAACTTTTTAATAATTATTGCACTCTAAGTAACCAAAAAACGTGTTTTACCCGATTATTAAATGGTGAGAAATCAACCTGTAAAAAAATAAGAGAAAAAAATAAAAAAATAGACATCATACAAGATGGTGCCATCCTTATAAATGGGAACAATATTGTTAACAACTCCCATTTAAACGGTTCGTTTTTAATAACATTTAATGGTACAACTAAAATTAATAATATCTCATATACCAATTTGCAAAATAAAATTATTGAATACGTAACTACAAACCACTTTAAAAATTATGAAATATCCGATTACATATTATCAAATAACTCTGATCTTTCTTTAGATAATATAAACATTTTAAACCCATTCGTTAAAATTAAGAATACTAAAATATCACTTACCTTTATATTATTAATTTTAATCATTATATTTTGATTCTTTCACTTATTATAAAATACAAAAATGCTATATTATTTGTAACCAAAAAACATCGGCCTGAACCAGAAAAATCTATTAACCAAGAAATTTTTTTAACAGAATTAAGAGATCATTTAAACGAGTTTCATATTGAATCGGGACGATCCATTTTAGAAGGGGGAGAGTTATCCAACCCCTAAATACGGGCCACATATGGCTTTTATAAACAATATTTTCAATCTCTGCATTTGCCTTTGGCTTGATCTTTGGCTCAACTATCCAACCCATAAATCTAGGCCACTTATGGCTTTCCACTTATGAATTTTATAAACAATATTTTCAAACTCTGCATTTGCCTTCGGCTTTGTCTTTGGCTCTGAGGCGCGATCTCGGTTCCCCATAAACAAATCAAAATCAAAAGTAAACATCAGCTTCCCTCCGAAGCCCAATCAATTACGCCTTTTGCGTTTCAAGTACCCACCAAATTGCATCGATCAGCTTAATCGAATTTCACAATAAGATGCGACAGTTTCATCTTAAGCCTCTAATCTAAACACAACTGATGGCCGAGGTTCTTTGGATCAGATTTAGAATTAAGAAGTCAGTCCTATTTTGACCGAGACCGCGAACGGTTGACAAAAGTATTTAAGAAAAAAACCAAAAGTGTCTTGTAATTTTTGCGTTTAATAAATAAAGGTTTAACACCAAGTTGTGAAATCAAAAAATAAAATTTTCATTTTTTTAATTCACCGAACTACAAACAATTTAACCTACATATCTGCTTCATCTGCATGCAGAAATAAACATTTTTATATTGTTTTCAATTAAACAAAATTTGCCTTTTTTATTTACGGCATTGAAAAATCTCAATGACCAAACAAGTGTTTCTTACTAATTTGATTTAAGGGGATTGTGGCTGAAAATTAGGCAATTTTTGAAAACAAAATTTCAAAGTTCCGCCATTTTGTTAATTTTTGTGCGAAATTAATAATCCTTGTTCATACCAGAGCCAAAGATTTACTCTTCCTAATCCCGTTAGAATTTTTGATTTCTGATGTTCCAGTGAGCGGAAATCACATGCGCCGCCAAATCACAAAGCCATCAAAGGATGGCTTTTGTTTGATCACAAAAAACAACAAAAAAAAAGCAAAATTATGTAAAACTTTTTTCTTTCTTTTTATGTCTTCAATTAAATGTATGCAAAGTTACAACCCTAAAATATAATTTATGTTCATTTGCCATTTGAAAATCTTCAAAATTTTAATGATGTAGTCCCATGTGTGAAGTTGAAAAAATCGATTTTTTCACATATTTCGAAAGTACTGTTAAAGTTTCAAATAAAAATATCAAATAATGACAGAGATACAGCCCATAATCGAGAGCGCGCCTACACCGAAAAGTTTCCGATGAGTTTCTCGGTAGCGTCTAAACTTTCAACGCGTTTTTCTCGGAACGAAATTTTTGTGTGCGGCGCAGGTGATTCACAAAATTCTATGGTACCGATCTAGCTGAAATTTTGGATATGTTGTTCTAAAAAGTAACACCTCTAGAATCATTTATTTTAATGATTTGTTTTTTTTTTTTATCATTATTTTAAGATACATTTTTTAAATTAAAAACAATTTTTTTTTTTGTGAGTTCGCCATTTTGTTGTTTATTGATGAAAATATTTTATTCTAGTACGAGACAGAGCCATAAGCTAACAAAACAATAATCTATGCTAATTTTTTTTTCGGATGACTCTAGCAGTCGAAATCACCTGCGCCAGGGACCTACCACTCTTTTTATATGCATACTTTGGCATGCTATGAAGTGTATTAAACTACACAAGAATAAATTAAACCATATATTTTCAAATAGTTTATGATGCCTATAAAAACATATTTGAAAATTGAAACGATCGCATTATTTTTTATTACAGAAACATTTTTTTGAAATAACCTTTAAAAAGTAGGCTGGAACATGAGACTACATCCTTAAATCGAGAATGGGGGGGGTCCCCTTAAATTAAGTATATTTTTAAGAAATAAAGCATTCATATAACGTACATAACCATTGTTGTGGCCGATAAATAAGTCGGACTAGGCGATGCCACTGAGTCGGACATGGTAGGCCCTAGTGATGCCACCATGATTTTAGTGACGAAAAATCTCGAAGGAAGAGACGGAGACGGGAGGCAGGATCGGCAGACAATATAGGTAAGAGGTCGGTCCAGGAAGAAGAGCCATGGCTAATGGATTGCTTCTTTCCAGACCGACCAGACCCATTTATCCGGATAAGGAAGCCAGGCCTGACAAGAGAAGAATTAGGCCTGGCAAATTTGTTGATTTTTCTTCGCACCGTTAATTCCGGGGTGTATGAACCTTATGCCAGGCAAGCCGGCATTTTCCTTTTTGGTTCTTCCACGCGGTTTTCTTTCTGCGGGCCATCAATTGCGCATTCGCGGCCCGCCTGAAAATCTAAAATCTGAAAATTAAACTAAGGAGGCCAGAACTTCTGAACGAGGACATCCCTTCGGGAAAATACCTCGCATCTAATCATTTCGACGACTGCAGAAAAGGAAATCCCGCCATCGACTCCCCGATTAAGTTTTTTTTTTTTTTTATATATAGTAGTATTTATTTTATTGTGTATTTGTTTGTTAATTATTTTTTTTTGTGTTTCAATTGTTTTTGTTTTTATTTATATTGTTTGTACGTAATTATAAGTCCTGTTTAATTTCTATTTATTATACCCTTGCAGAGGGTATTATAATTTTGTCCAAAAGTGTGCAACGCAGTGAAGGAGACATCTCCGACCCTATAAAGTATATATATTCTTGATCAGGATCACCTCCTGAGTTGATATGAGCATGTCCGTCTGTCCGTCTGTCCGTCTGTCTGTCCGTTTCTACGCGAACTAGTCTCTCAGTTTTAAAGCTATCGACTTGAAACTTTGCACACACCCTTCTTTCCTTTGCACGCAGTATATAAGTCGGAACGGCCCGGATCGGCCGACTATATCCTATAGCTGCCATATAACTGATTGATCGGAAATGGTATAACTTTGGTGTTTTTAGAGTTAGAGAGTTCAAATTTGACAAGAGAGCTATTTTTGGCAAACCATTACGACATGCCAAATTTCATAAGGATCGGCCGACTATATCTTATAGCTGCCATATAACTGAACGATCGGAAATGACCCAACTTTCGTGTTTTTGAAGATAGAAAGCTGAAACTTAATACAGATTATATTTTTGGCCAGATGATCCAACCTATCCAACCAACCTAAATTTCATTAGGATTGGCCGACTATATCCTATAGCGGCTATATAACTGAACGATCGGAAATGACCCAACTTTTGTGTTTTTGAAGATCCGACCTACCAAATTTCATTAGGATCGGCCGACTATATCCTATAGCTGCCATATAACTGAACGATCGGAAATGGTACTTTGTAAAAATATCAACTTTCGTATTTTTGAAGATAGAAGTTTGGGACAGTTTTAGGTTTCGTTTTTGTATTATAATAAATTGGGTAATATTATCATATTCTCATAAGGATCGGCCAACTATATCCGATGTTTGCGATATATATCCAGTTTTAACTGCAAGGGTATATAAACTTCGGCTCCGCCCGAAGTTAGCTTTCCTTTCTTGTTTTATATCAAATTTGTGAGTTTCGGTAGCGGCTGTGGAAGCGGGAAGATCTAATTTCCCTCCACTGCACGATGGACAAAAAGTCAGAAATTTGTGCATAAAGTTAAAGTTGTTATATTTTTAATATACAAAATGTAATGAATTTTCCAATTAAGCATACTCCGGATAAAATTAAACTGTTTCCAAAAAATTTTTAAAAGCTGCAATTTGAATTTCCCGCTTAAACAAAGTCAGCGGATTGATTGCTAGCTTGATTTCTCAAAATGGAACCGTGAAAATTTATAAACATTGCATCTATGTTGTGGCTTTTTCGTGAAAGTAAAAATAATTCGTAAATATGGAAAAAAATCGTACAGGTATGTAGATTAAACTTTGCGCGGTAGTTTATAGATGTTCTATGTATTTTGTTGTGTCTGTTCAATTGTTGTTGGTGTATTTTTATAACTAAAATTTAACAATTGTAGCTGTGTTCTGTGGAGTGTAACTTTTTTACCGCGCGCTCCTGCGAGCAACTAAAACTGGTATGTTCTTCTTAAAAATATATAGATTAAGGCGTTAATAATTTCCTTTGCCCGTTTTTGCCCCTTTCCGAAAAAACAATACATGTTGCAGGTGTTTATGAGTTAGCTGTTAGAGGTTAGAGCTGTTAGAGGTTTAAATTAAATATTATAACTAATAGAACCATATTTAGTAAAAGTTTTAGTTCTTTTTATGAAAAACTTAAGTTTATGTAAAAATTAAGTAAAAATGCCAGTAAGGCCAACTCTTGATGTAGGCGGCGGCCATAGGCGTGGTCAAATTTCCAAAACAATAAAATTCGAAATGCGACAAAAATGGTTCAAGCATATATGCAAAATTTGAGCCCAATATATCTAAAATTGGAGATTATGCAAAAAAAACGGCATTTCCGCCCGAAGTGGGCGTGGTCAAAAAAAAAAAAAAAAAATTCGAAATTTCACAAAAATAGTTTAAGCGTATGTGAAAAATTTGAGGCCAGTATCTCTAAAACTGGAGATTCTGCCAAAAAAACGTCGTTTCTGCCCATAGTGCACTGTATGGTTGTTCCAAGTCCCAAGAGAGTTCTCCTAGGTAGGGAAAATTTGAAACCTAATTCCCCGCGTGGTGTAATAAAAATAGAAAAAGGAAAGCGCCAGAAAGCAAAGCAAAAGCTCTGGAACGGATTCCGAATGTTTAAATATTAGGTTAAAAATAAAAAAAGATCAATTGAAGAAAATTAATATTTAGTAGAGCTATACGGCAGGGGGCATGAGGAAGTGATAATGGGAAAGTAGAGGGGGGATCGGGTTTTTGACTCAGGGGCGGACGCGAGAAAAGGCGAACGTTCCGCTAAAGATGGGAGGGAAGGCCACGAAACTCCAAGTCAACAGGAGTATTAAAAATCTGTGATTCGATAGGGTAAGCATAAATGTTACGTGCGTTAGGATTAGGAGTCTTGAATTGGACTATTGTGGGAGTTTCAGTGTTGAGTAACGTCCGAGAGATCTTTGTGTTTTTAGGATTAATTTATTGTTAACGGTCAGATGGGAAGGGTCAGGGAAGCCACGGCCCTGGATAAGCTAGCCGGAGCCAGACCCATGCCGATAGGCGGACCGTCGGACCCGAAGTGGTCTTAACACCGTATTGAATAGATTTGAGAAAATATATCGGTTTATCTCTGAGTGAGAACCTTTAAGTCAAAATCCGAATAAAAATGTTAGTTTTTGACAATTTGTCAACTGTTGGTTAAATGTTATATGCAAGCTCAGATTTAAACGCTTGTTGCGTTCGACTTTTTGCGTTTTAAAGGACTGCTATTAATATAGGAGAATTATAAATCGTCTTTTTTTCAACATTGTCAATTTTTTAATTTAAAATTAATCAATTTATACGTAGATCCGTAGTACCACTTCACAGTGGTTGGGCCTGTATGGAGACGCGGCCAAAAATACTTCTAGTGGACATATCGTTATGAAATTAATACGAAAATCTAAAATAATTTTATAAGTATATAGTAAAAAAATTGGTGAGATAGGACGTCTATATCCTATAGCTGCCATCAGGGCCGTCGAGAGCCATGTCGGGTCCTAGAGTGCTACTGTTCCAAGGTTTGTTAGACGTTTTTGACTCATGGTACAACGCAAGAAATTTTTTATTCGAGCTAAGAGACTGAATGAACGTTCACCTTCAGCTACACTAACGGGAATCGTACAGTATATTCTTAGTGAGATGCAGATGTTAGGAAACAGAACTTCCATCTTTACTTTATGAAGTTCATTCAGTAGTTGTAAGGGTGGAAGAATATCGGGTCCTAAATTTGCTTCATGAATAGCCTTCAGATGGATGATTTCTTCGATTAAGTCGATAGAGACATCTCCATGATAGGTCTCACAAAATGATCGTGCTTGTTGTCTCAGATCCTGTAGATTGAGTTCTCGGTATCTCCAGAAGAAACCAAATTTGACTTTAATGGCGTTTAAAGCATCGAAACGTCTGGTCATGTTGCCTATCAAGCAGTCCAAAAGAACATAAAATACTCCTTGTTTAAACTGAATCTCTGGAGTTGGGACAGCTACATGTGGAGTCGACTCATCAAACTGGCGCTTTCTCATTTTACGTCTCTTCTCTTGAAATGTGTCCGAAAAATTACCATTTACAGGAACAATTTCACATTCACGAAGAATGACTGGCCACTGATCCCTCAATGCTTTCAATTCACCAATGAGACTTTCAATGTTTGCAGTCTCCACATCCAATGTTGCATTCCTTGCCTGGAGAACAAGATTTCGATGGTTTATAGCTATTAGGACTTTAAACCAAATGGAAGCCAAAAGAGTACACTCAAAAGACTTCATGTATGTTTTAAGACCATGCAGATCAGTCCTTGTTTCACGAGTTAGATTTAAACAGCTAATATCGTCAATGGCCTTCAGCAACCCAGGCATGTGAGCAGCAAATGGCTTCACACAATCTACTCGAGCAGACCAACGAGTGGTGGCTTATATCCGACTTATATACTGCGTGCAAAGGAAAGAAGGGTGTGTGCAAAGTTTCAAGACGATAGCTTTAAAACTGAGAGACTAGTTCGCGTAGAAACGGACAGACAGACGGCCAGACGGACGAACAGACGGACATGCTCATATCAACTCAGGAGGTGATCCTGATCAAGAATATATATACTTTATAGGGTCGGAGATGTCTCCTTCACTGCGTTGCACACTTTTGGACAACATTATAATACCCTCTGCAAGGGTATGAAAATAACATACCCTAAGATAGAGTCCGGCAAAAGTGTCTAAGTGTCGAAATTTTCCATTCTGCGGCGATGCCTCACAGGTAATATATCGCAAAAATTCTACGTGTGTCGATAGCTGTTGAAGTATAGAAACTAACGAAACTTGATTTTTTGTTCTACATCGAAAATTAAGGACTTTAGCTGTCCGGCCATGGACCCCCTTAAAAAAAAGAGGGCCTACGAAGAAATGCTGCACAACCGCCATTTTGTTTTCGATTTATTCGAATTTATTCGCCACGTTGTGGCAACACTAACACAAACAAAATTTATATAAGTGGCATTTTTTAAAAATCCAACAATAAATATACATACATTGTTTATTTTTCTATTAATAATTACTGTTAACCGTTTTTTATATCTAGTTTTATGTCGGAACTTTACTGAAAAAACGGGCCTATCTTCGGTTAGCTCCGCAATGTCTAGTCGTAACGCACACTCTGTTCACAAAAAAACTTTTTATTAAGGACCGATTGACCGAAGAAGTCAATGTAAAAGGTATTTTCATTAATATACGATCTTTTCATATATTAAGTTGTGTAACTTTTTGAATGAAAATATTTGTTAACAAATTGTTTCGTTTTCATATATTTATTTTGAGTTCAGCTTAACAATTAACAGAGCGTTTAAGGTTTGTTTTATTTATTGAACTCTGTCGTTTGCTTTAAATAAATTGTGAAAATGTTTACCTAATTTAGTTTCAAACTATCTTAATTCCATAAAATTAATGTAGTTTTTTGTTTAATAAACTCCCTATTTTAAACGCCCCACGGACTTTCACATGCGGAAATTACCTTTTAATGGTCTCTCAAAGAAGAACGGTCCGGAAAGGAGCAAAGGAGAACAGAAAATACTGTTCGTCGGTGGAGCGAGAGAGTTATAATATGAAAAATGCAATCGATTGTCCCCAGACTTTTCACTCATAGTCTAAATGAAAACAATGACAACAATGAAAAGTTTGCACGCAAGTTATTTTTTCCCATGAAAAAAAACTATTGAAAATAGTCAGGGACATTGTTTGAATAAAATAAATCAATGTTTTACGTTTTAAACGTTAACAAAAAAAACAAAAATTAATAAAGACCACCCGATTCTAGTTTCCAAATATTATTTTGTAAAAAACATTTTTAAATCGTACGTTCCAATATATATATATACATATATATCTTGAATGCAAGATATTCTCAAATAAATACTTTTAAGAAACAACTTTGTTTTTTTTTTTCTGTACCATATTCGGCTATATTTAAGTTTCCCGAATATATTTTACGCAGTTCTCCTCTCGTCCACTAATAAAACAAGGGACTCAGCAAAAAAAAAATGTTCTTGCATACTTTTTTTCTCTGGGGAAAAACCACTGAAACAATTCATAAGGGAAGCAGAATAGAAAGAGTATAAGTCCTTACTGGCGCTATGTAAGAACTGGCGCTACAACGAGATTTCCGTTTGGGGGCGGGGGTGGGTGTGGAAATTGACATAAACATGTTCTGCAAGAATACCATACGAGTCCAAGTTCCAAATCGGACAGTTCTATCTTCTATAGTCGATAATATCCATGCGTTCACAATTTTAAAACTTTTGTATCGGAAGTGGTAAATAAAAGTCCTCCTCTTAAAATCGCCCGATTTGGCTGAATTTTATTTTCCAGATATAAATAAACTAATGAAATAGTTTCACATCAAAAGTTTTTTTAAATATCTTTCTTTACATGTCGCTAAAGAAATATTCGATTTTTACGGGCGGAAGGGGGTTTCCAACCTTGAACTGCGTTGGTATTATAGAAATGGAATTCCCTACCAGTAGTAAGGAATCTTACGCCGAATCCTATAGCTTTACCACTTATAGACTCTGAGATCCACGCATTCATACGGACAAACGGAAGGACGTTCAGACGAACATGGCTTTATCGACTTAGCTGCTGATGCTGATCAAAAATATATTTACTTTATGCGGTCGGAAGATTCCATCTTTATATTACATACATACACATGAATACAATATATCCTTGTACTCTACGAGTACCGAGTATAAAAAGTTTAAGGAGAATAATTGACTCTTTTATACTCTTTTTATATTTTTTATCTTTTTATATTTTACTATACTGAAAATAGATATTTATTCAGCCAATTGAATATAAAACAGTAAATAGTGTTTATGAAGCGTAGCTTTATTATTAACGTTAAATTTATATTGTTGTCAACAGTTTTCGGAATGAATGTTTATTGTAAACCAATTTAACTTTTTAAATTTTCGAAAATTTAATTTATATATAAATAAACAGTAACAATTTATTTTTAACAAGATTCGCCGATTCACAAATATAAACAAAAGGACAAGCTCGCTTCGGGCAGAACCGAAGCTTATATACCCTTGCAAATTTAATATTATATTGAACTCCCAAATTTCGCGAGAACTGTTGGACTTAAACGGCCAATAATAATTGATATATGTGAACGAACCCATTTCTTACAAAATAAATCTCAAAGAAATTATAGAATTACAGGTATATGACAGATAAAAGATTAGTTGCCCGATTTTATTAAACATTTTTTAAATTCGTTAGTAAAAATTTAAGTCCATCAAGGGTATACATATGCAAATTACGAGTGTTCAGATCCCAGCCATTCCTACATACATAGGCCATTACTCACTAAGAGTAAAATATATCTTCACATCATCATCCATTAAAACTCAACGATTTTTTTGCATTTAAATAAACAGAAAATGTGTTCTACTTATGTTGACTCGGAAGGTGATCGCAATTAAATCCCAATTTCCTTTAAGGAGTCTCATTTTTTCCTTCACTGCATTGGACGTTTTAGGACAAACTCAATTATAACACTCTGCAAGGGTATTTTTTCCTCAGGTTTTGTCTATGCACAGCTTTCATATCTTTTTAAAAATGTTTTTAAAACAAAAATTAATCAAAGATAAATAGGATCCTCAATGTAAATAGATACTTTTAAATAAAATATATACGTACAATAACTACATTTTTGTATAAGTACAATGGAATGATCTGTGACTTAAATATTTGTAAGCTTGCATATTTATGTTTATATTTTATATTATAGAATACTCTTAATATAATATTCAACAATAACTCAAAAATAAGTTTATAAACACAATTTAATTTTCTTTTTCATTAAAGTTTTAAGTGAATCCACACAATGCTTGTTTCACGCATTATTATATATAGATATATTATTTTTGAGCATATTTTTGTTTAAGACAATATCATCTTTAAATATAATCAACACGTATATTTTCTGGGTTTAAATCAAGAACTTGGATTTTCACAGGGCTATCTTCGTTTATTAATGAACATTAACGTGGCAGAATAATAATATACTACAATTACACAGAAACAATTTTAAGTTTGTAATTTCTTGATTTGACATCGTGGTTATCTATGCTGATTATGCCGGAATAATATCATAGTTGACGCTATCGAAGAAAGATTTGTTGTTTAAATAGACAGCAAGTCATATTTAAAGGTGAATCGGCTATAGATGCATCTCGGTGGCTCACAATAATTTAACGACGTCTTGCATGATGACATAGATATTTTTAAACATTGTTACGGATTTTTGTGATTATTTTACAGATGCGTGGTGTATACATGAAAAAGATAGAAAAAGAAAAAAATCGGCAAAATCAAATGAATTAACTTTATCTTTTGCAATAAAATTGTATAAAACCAACACAAAAATCGAAAAACCAGTGGGAGTGAGACTTCCCAATATCGGAACCACTGACCAACCTTCCACCTCTTCTTCGTCCACTAACCCAAAAAACTAGTATCGTCACTAACACTGATACTGATGATACTATACCTATCAGAACACTAGGGGGCTCCGTAGCAAACTCCCTAAACTATATTCTGATAGTTCTTTCTTTGCATCCCATATTATAGCCTCTACAGAAACTTGGTTAAAGCCGGAGCTCCGAAGTTTTTCCAAGTAAGTACACCACTTTTAGACGGGATCGACCTCAGCGAAGGGGGGGTGGAGTCCTCATTTCGGTAGACTCTACTCTTGCTTCTGAAGAAGTGAAATCCCAAGTGTTTGGTGACATAGAATTTATTTGCGTTAAAATCACTATGTCTGTGAAATCTTTATACATTACATGTTCAAATATACCATCTATGTCTGAACCGCCCACATATTGGTTGCATTTGTCCGCTATTCGATACGTCTTTAATCTTATGACGGATCGTGACCAACTCGTAGTGGTGGGCGACTTTAATACCCCAGAATTAATATCCCTTTAATAAAGTCATCCCACCATGACTTCACCGCGGGCATGTTTGACATGTCCCTAGGTCAGATTAACCATGTTAGAAATTCGTTGGGTCGGCTTTTAGACTTATGTTTTGTATCTGATCCTGATGGTACCGCAGAGGATCCATATCACCCCACGCTGAAGGTCTCTATCAAAACTATTCCTGGTATCGATCAGATGTCTCTATGCGTGCCAAATAAGATTCGCTGCTTCCGTAAAGCCGATTTTCACAATCTTAATAGCCTTATCGATACACATGATTGGTCCGATATTCTGGCAGGCACTGATTTTAACGCCAACTTAAACAAATTTTATTGTACTTAAAATACATTTTTTGACTCCTGTGTGGCATGGAAATATCCGCCCGCTTCAACAAATCCTCCTTGGTATACAAGGTGCCTCACTAACCTAAAAAATATTAAAAATAGGCTCTTACTAAAATATAATAAAACCTGCAGTAGTGTTGATTTTTCAAGATACCTACTAGCTCGGTCGAATTTTACCGTGCATAACGCTGAATATTAAAGGAATTATATTGACCGCTGCCGGATACAATTTACTCAGGATCCAAAGCAGTTTTATAATTTTGTAAACACTAAGCGTAAACACGTATCTTTTTCACCCCTGCTTACGTTTGAAAATTCCTCTGCGACCTCTAATCAGGCCATTGCCGATCTATTCGCAGAATTTTTTCAAATTATTCTCCGCCTAAATTAATAGATCAGCCTTACGCATATAACATTCAAGCAGCAAGTCTTATTTTCTGTCCGTTTTTATCTGAGAAAAACTTGTTGCCCATGAGATCTTGATCTTCTAAAAGTCAAACCCATTTATTCGCCAGGCCCCACCAGGCACCAGGCTGTGTGCTAAAATACTGTGCCAGGGCTCTGTGCAAACCTCTCCTAAACTTTTTAACTTATCTTTGGAAACCTCGATTTTTCCCCTTAAGTGGAAGGAATCATTTATAATTTCCCTACATAAAAAAGGGAAAAAGTCTGAGGCTGCCAACTACAAAGGCATCTCTAAGTTGTCGGCAATTCCAAAGTTATTTGAAAAATTAATTACCCCTCATTTGCAACACCTTTGCTCTTCGATCATCACTCCTTGTCAGCATGGCTTTATTAAGCGTCGCTCCACCACCACAAACTTATTAGAGTTGACATCCTTTGTCATAGTAGGCTTTTGTAAGGGATATCAAACCGATGTAATTTACACAGACTTCAGCAAAGCATTTGATTCAGTTAATCACTCACTTTTGTTGAGTAAACTGAATATGCTGGGTTTTCCTAAAGACCTCTTAACATGGATCTCCAGCTACCTAGATGGAAGGACACAAAGAGTTTTATTTAAAAAAATACAGTCCCGTCTGGTCCGTGCTACATCTGGCGTCCCTCAAGAAAGTCATCTTGGCCCGTTATTATTTACGCTTTTTATAAACGACTTGCCCCCTGCTTTATCGAACTTTCTAGTTCTTATGTATGCAGATGATGTAAAGCTTTGTCTTCAGTACAAATCCATCTCTGCCCAATGCAGTCTTCAGTCTGACCTTGATAACTTTCAAGAATGGTGTTTAGCTAATAATCTAATACTTAATGGATCAAAATGCAAGCATATGTCTTTTTATCGTTCTTGCCCTTTGCAAGCTACTTATTCTATTAATGGGATTGCCTTAGAAAAATTAACCCAGGTTAATGATCTCGGCATCCTATTAGACATAAAACTTAAATTTGCCGACCATATTTCCTTAATGGTTAATAAGGCTAAAGGAGTCCTTGGTTTTATCAAAAGGTGGTCAAAAGAATTTAATGACCCCTATATAACCAAAACACGTACTATACTGGAGTACGGTTCATGTGTCTGCAGTCCCCAATATGGAGTACATAAGGACCGCATAGAATCCGTACAAAATAACTTTTTAATATTTGCACTTAGAGGTCTATACTGGGATGCAAATCTTCAGCTTCCATCCTACAGTAGCAGACTTTTACTTATAAACTTACCTAGCTTAACAAATCGTTGGACAATGCTCGGTGTAGTTTTTCTGCATAAACTTATTAACGGGGATGTAGAAAGCCAGCATTTACTAAAACGCTTAAAATTTAACATTCCTAATAGAAAGACTCGAAACTTTAAACCTCTGTTCCTTAGCCGTTGTAGTTCGACATATGCACTGCATGACCCTTTTAGGGTATTATGTTCGAGCTACAATGGTCTCTACTCTATAACATCTCTTTCCTGTCCCTCAAATTTAAAATATAGAATTTTAAATTTCCTTACTAACTCCTCCTAGCTTAATAATTGACAAATAGCTTAATATATTCTAACTAATCTTTTCTTGAGCACCCCTCGGTCGTCTGGGCCTCTAAGCTTTATGATGAATACAGGAATGCTAGCTGATGCTCTTATTGATGCACAAGCCATTTCCAAATTCTGAAAGACAGGAAAAAAAAAAAAAAAAAAATAATGATCTGACCACTTCAAAGTTCGGTTTAGTTGTGAAATATTCGTGATGCGCGCAACTTCGCTTTACAAATGAGCAACTGTTCACATATTCAAATCTATTTTTAGAAAATCCCGTTAGATTTCTAGAAAAATCTGCCATGAAGAAGCTTGGACATTTTAGAGGCGATTTATTTACTTTTCGTACATTTTTGCCGTTATATATTTTTTTATATTTTTGGCATATGGGAGCAACCGCTGTGCACTCATGATACAATTGATATCCACTATCCGGTATCAATTGATATCCGTAGTACCATGTATCATACCATGTTGTTAACCGCTTATAACGAAACAAAAATTACGTATCTAATGTTCACATACAAGTCCGTTAGTATGTTTCATTTTAAATTATTTCGATTTAAAGATGAAAAGGCGCGGATTTCTGTTATCGAAAAGTTGCCTTCTCTAACATACACACAAAACTTTCTTTAGTTGTTGATTTAATTTTACTTGTTATATACTGATATTTGTAAAATAAACATACTTACATATATAAACAAATATTCCTACGTATTTTACCAGCAAGGCTTAAAACTAAACTTAATTTTAAAACCCACGACACTCCTACAATATTGTAACCATGAATAGGTATTTTTTTACAAACTATATGTGTTTTATGGGTATAGTAAAGACTTCTTTTATATGTATTAATAGATTTGTAGAAGCAGATGAATATGCCAAACTTGTCGAGCACGAATTGCCAGAAAACGTGATACAGGCACTTTCTAAACCTGTGAATAATGTGGGCTATAGGTACTGTATTGACATTGCTTGCATTATTTTATATTATATGAATTACTTTTTTAGCATGGGCTACGAGAAGTCCATCGTGCAGAATATAAACGCAGACCAAGATCCAATAAAAGATATGCATTCTTTAAATGAATTGTTACAAGTGGAAAAAAAGATAGGGGAAAAATTTGATATTGCTGAAGACGGTAAGTATTCGGATAGCAATAATAAATAATCCTAAAACAAAGATGTCTTAGAAATAACACTTCGTAATTATCTTGCCGTTGGCGTGCAGTGGGTTTCGCTAGTGACAGAAAACTTACTAAGTCATCCATTTATTGTCTTGCGTAGACAGTGTCAAGTTTTTAACACGTCGAATCGTTACCACATTCACCCAATAACACTACTGCCCAGTATATTAAATTTACAAAGGCGGCAAGGGTTAGCTACTTTATGGAAGGGTGTCGGTAGCTGCCTTCTTGTGCGTGGAATGACCCTGGCCATTGACGATATTATTTCCAAATTCACTGGTTGGCCTAAGGAAGTAAACAGTAAAACAACATTGAAGAGATTCGGACAACACATTCTCCTCAAGTGGTAAGACTTTTAAGAATAAGGTTAAAAGATTTTAAAAGTATATAAAGAAAAAATTCTTTATATATTTAAAATTGTACGTTGTGCGTTTTAAATTTTTTTTGGTACATTTGTGTTACTTTTTCTAAACGAATTTATTGCTATCGGTTCATTGGAAAAAATTGTGTATTGTTGTGCTTAAAGAATATTGTGTAAAATGTAAAGGGAGGAATTTTTGTATATTACTTATGTATGTACATATGTATTATTAGGAACACTATTATTGGCATCGCGATATCCAAACAAACATTTTCCAATTAAAAATCTTTTTTTTTAATATCTACCCATGATTTCCCTTGCTTCATATATTTTGGCCATCCCTGAACCAAAGTCCAGAACAGCAATAGGCTTAATCAATTGACTTAAAGAAATTTATATGACTGTACCTTTTTTTTTTTTTAAGCAAGTTAAATTTTATTGTAGTCGCCGGAATCGTTCAGAACCATTTTAACATAAGCGGGCGGTTCATAGATGGGGTGAATATGGTACATATGGGATATGGGCCTAGACTATGTACAATAATTTACAATTATTTACATTAATTTACAATATTAGTGAACAACACGGGAAGACAGATCGCTGGGGTGAAATCTCTTAAACGCCTAAAAGTTTGCGGGGTTGCGGAATTGTACCTTATGTTGAATTATTTTTTTTTTTTCGCGTTCTTTTAGAATTTGGAAATGCCTTGCGCATCAATAAAAGCATCAGCTATCATTCCTGTATTCATCATAAAGCTTAGAGGCCCAGACGACGAGGAGCGCTCGAGAAACTTTGGAATTGCCGACAACTTAGAGATGCCTCTGTAGTTGGCAGCATCGGACTTTTCTCCTTTTTTATGTAGGGAAATTAAGAATGATTCCTTCCACTTAAGGGGAAAAATCGAGGTTTCCAAAGATAAGTTGAAAAGTCTATGAAGAGGCTTGCACAGAGCTCTGACACAGTATTTTAGCACCCAGTCTGATACTCCGCCGGGGCCTGGCGAATAAACGGGCTTGAACCTTAAAAGATCAGGCTATTCTCGGAGAAAAAAGGGCAGAAAATAAGATTTGCTAATTGAATGCTGTACGCGTAAGGCTGATCTGTCATTTTAGGCGGAGAATAAGTTGTTTGTAAAAATTTTGCGAATAGATCGTCAATGGCCTGATTAGAGGTCGCAAATGAATTTTGACACGAAAGCAGAGGTGGAAAAAATAAATATTTACGCTTAGTGTTTACAAAGTTATAAAACTGCTTTGGATCCTGAGCAAATCCTGTAACATTCAGCATTATACACGGTAAAATTTGACCGAGCTAGTAGATATCTTGAAAAATTTATACAACTGCATGTTTGTATATATTTAAGTAAGAACCTATTTTTAGTATTTTTTAGGTAAGTGAGGCACCTTGTAAACCGAGGAGGATTTGTGAAGCGGACGGATACTTCCATGGCCCACATGAGTCAAAAAATGTATTTAAAGTACAGTAAAAGTTTTCTAAGGTGACATTAAGATCGGTGCACGCCAGAATATCAGACCAGTCAAATGTATCAATAAGGCTATTAAGTTTCTGAAAATCAGCTTTACGGAAACAGCGAATCTTATTTACCACGCTCGGAGACATCTGATCGATACCAGGAGTGGTTTCGATTGAGACCTCCAGCGTGGGGTGATATGGATCCTCTGGGGTTGAAAGGGGAAAAGCTCTGGAGAGAGCGGTACCATCCGGATCAGATACAAAACATAAGTCTAAGAGCCGACCTAGCGAATTCCTAACATGATTGATCTGACCTAGGGACATGTCAAACATGCCCGCGGTGAAGTCATGGTAAGTTATAAGTGACAAGGATGGTGAGTTATCGACGTTGGACCACTTTAATTCTGGGATATTAAAGTCGCCCACCGCTACGAGTTGGTCACGATCCGTCATAAGATTAGAGACGTATCGAATAGCGGACAAATGCTGCCAATATGTGGGCGGTTCAGACATAGGAGGTATATATGAACATGTAATGTATAAAGCTTTCACGGACATAGTGATTTTAACGCAAATAAATTCTATGTCACCAAACTCTTGGGATTTCACCTCTTCAGAAGCAAAAGTAGAGTTTACCGAAATGAGGACTCCACCTCCTCTTCGCTGAGATCGATCCCGTCTAAAAGTGGTGTACTTACTTGGAAAAACTTCGGAGCTAAAGATCTCCGGATTTAACCAAGTTTCTGTAAATGCTATTATATGGGATGCAAAGAAAGAACTATCAGAATAAAGCCTGGGGAGTTTGCTACGTAGCCCCCTAGTATTCTGATAGGTAAGAGTTAGTGAGGAAATTAGTTTTTTGGGTTAGTGGCCAAAGAAGAGGTGGAGGGTTGGTCAGTGGTTCCGATATTGGGAAGTCTCACTCCCACTGGTTTGTTAACTTTTTTTTTTACGGAACTAGGCTGATGTTCTTGGACGAAAAGATTCTCTGGCCAAAAACTGGGAGAACAAATCGTCTTGAACATCAGCGCGGGCACACGAATCTTGAAAGAAGACGTGCGCCTTGTATAATTGTATTTAAATTTTTGTATGTCCTCCACCTTTATATCGGCTTTAGTTTTGGCTTTGATATAAGCCGAGATATCAATCTCTGAAGTATCAGGGGCAAGCCGAGAAACAAATATATGTTTCGATGGAGGAATCACCTGTAAGGGTTTTGGTGTCGCAGGTACAAGAACTGCAGCATCAGTCGGTGCCGGTGGTCCGGACTGTGGAATACCCTTTTGGGTGACCCTAATGGGGGTTTCGTTCTCCCAAAACGGGGGTTTCCTGTGGCATCACTTGAAGGGTGATGCTGGGATGAGGAAATTGTTTTGTTACAAGACTTCATAGAACAGACCAGTTTAAATTCCATATTTTTAATTAATAAAACAAAATTAATATATAAAAAGTTAAAAAAACACCATACCTTGAACCACTGTGCCAAATAGGAAGTTGAAGCGAGAGCTTTGGAGAGTGCAAAGGGAAAATGCAGAAATAGATATAAGACGGGGAAAAGCAAAGCTGAGCTATGCTTGGAATCGAATTTAGACAAATTATTAATTCGCCTTCAAATATACCACAGCACTCGCGAAGCGATACGGTTTAGGTTAAAACTTAAGATTCTCAATAGATTCGATTCACAAGTAAGTTAACACCGGTTTACCAATATTTATCATAAACGCAGTGCGCATAAAAAAAAACACGTCCGTTCGATTAAGAGGAAGAGAGACCGTGTAAATTCGTTAACTGCAATTTGTATATCTTTGCTGACCCTATAATCTGTAGCCTTTAACCTATCTTGGACCATATACAGTGCCCACAACATTTATTCGTACACCTTTCATTTTCTTAATAATATGGATTTATTTGCTAAGTATTTGCTACTAGTCCAAAATTTTAAATGCACACTGTTTGATATGTTTGTTATGTACATGTTTCGCAAAAAAAAACAATTCTTTTTGTGCATACACAAAGAGTGTTGCCTAAAAAACAAAAAATGGAGCGCAAATAGCGCACACAAATTATTCGTACATTTTCTTCTTTTGTTGCTTTTTCGCAATTATAACGGTAATACGCTTTTTTCTTTTGATTGATTTTCGTGACTTTTGAGTAGAATGGACCACTTCTGCATTTGTTGTCAGTTTGGTGCTTGTTTAGAGGACAATTTTATTGGCTGCAATTAAAATGGGACGAAGTGCTGATTTACCAGTAGAATTACGCAATGTAATTTTGAATTTGCATTTAAAAAACAAGTCTCTTCGCGAAATCGGTGAAACAATTGGCAGATCGCACTCCACTGTGCAAAGTGTAATAAAAAACTACTTAAATACTGGTCAATTGGCCTCAAAGCACCAAAACGCTGGAAGGGCAAAAATATTAACGCCACGTGAGGAACGCAAAGTAGTAGCTGAAGTGGTCCAAAACCCAAAAACTACAAGTACAATGCTATGTCAAAGCTTGCAAGAAGATGTACAAAAAAAAGTTTGCTCTCAAACGGTGCGCAATTGGCTGCATAATGCTGGCTATCATGGTAGAGTGGCACACCGCAAGCCATACATTTCGGACATAAATAAGAAAAAACGATTAGACTTTGCCAAACGCTACAAAGATGAACCAGATTCTTTTTGGGAAAAGGTAATATTTAGCGACGAATCAAAATTTAACATATTTCGTGCAGATGGGCCTTCGAAAGTCTGGCGGAAGGTGAATGAAGAGATGAATGAAAAGAATCTTATTCCAACAGTTAAGCACGGAGGCGGAAATACGATGGTTTGGGGGTGTATGGCAGCATCAGGACCTGGTCAGATGGTGTTCATCACTGATAAAATGAACAAACACATGTATTTGGACATTTTAAAAAATAATTTATATCCAAGTGCCGCAAAACTTGGGCTAGATCAGCAAAAGTTTTTGTTTCAACAAGATAATGACCCGAAACATGCTTCATATCTCGTACAAGAGTGGCTTATTTACCACTGCAAGCAGTTAAAAACCCCACCGCAGTCACCGGATTTGAATCCAATAGAACACCTCTGGGATTTATTGGAGCGCAGGATCAGAAAACACCCAATAACATCAAAGGCCACTCTCGAAACAGCCATACGAACTGAGTGGGACAAAATATCGGTTGATGACACCAAACGTTTGGTCAAAAGTATGCGTCGACGTTTAGAGGCAGTCATTAAGGCCAAAGGTGGTCCTACAAAGCATTAAAAAAAGATTTGCGTCCGTTTTTTTTAACACAATTCTTATTATTTGTTACTGTACGAATAATTTGTTTGCGTAAAAAAGTGCCTTATTTTTGTTTTTGAAAATTTCTTATATGTTTTGAAAATGAATTAAATACTTTTTTTTTTTTATCTGCATTGGAAAAATACTTCTTTTCATTGTTCAATAAAGTTTTGTTTTAGTTTCACTAATATAAACCAAGTTTCAGATGTTTGAAGTTAAAAATATGGGGTGTACGAATAAATGTTGTGGGCACTGTATAACTGACATTTATTGAATTTTTATTATTGAAATTGTACCAAATAATCTCCGATTATAAACATGTCCCCCTGTCTCTCTGTTTCTTTCGATTTAAAACTTTGCACGCAATATATAAGTCGGAACGGATATATCCTAAGCTGCCATATAACTGATTTATCGGAAATGCTATAATTTCGGTGTTTTTAGAGCAGTGGGGGGCAAAACGCACACATGTTGAAACTTTGAGTGTATGTGTAGCAGAGAAAAACAATGAGAGCAGAGCATTCACTGTGCCAAAAGAACGAAGTTTCTTATTTCATTTTTCGTCAATTCAAAAGTTGGAATCGGCACTAAAATAGTTTATTTTATTTTAGAGAAAGCTTTGCTAGCAACAGTTCTTAATCAAATGAAAAACTAGCTATAGCCTTAGCTATATTTTCTATGGAGAAAACTTTTTCCAAACCAATTTCTAAAAAAAATGTTCTCAGTGGAAATTTTTGATTTTGAAGTTTTGGCTGTCAAATGAGAGCAAATGAGAGAGCTTTTAAAAAAAAATGTGAAAGTGCTCACACTGTCAGAGTGCCGGAAGCGCTGCGGCAGAATTTTCTACCCCATGCACGCGTGCTTTGGAAAATGAGACTTTGCCCGCCACTATTTTAGAGTAAAGATATTCTATGGATTTAATTTTACACAAAATTATATAACATACGAAATTTTATAAGGATCGGCCGACTATATCCAATAGCTCCCATATAACTGAACAATCGGAAATTGCCCAATTTTCGTCAAGATAAAAGATTAGAACTTCCTACAGATTCTTTTTTTGACCAATTGATCCGATCTACTTTTTAAGCTCAAATTTTCGGCGTCTAGCTGTCCATAAAACGAGGTTTTAAAATCTATTATTTGTTTTTTTTTTTTTGCTTCACACATTCGCGAAAAAAATGACGGGTAAAAGGATAGCAAAAACAATGAAGGTATTTACATTGTGTTTTTTTAATTTGTATTTGAATTGCATTGTTTGTGTGTTTTTAACATAACATGTGCGTAAACCAGTGGTCGGCAAGGCCCTATCCCGCGGGCATAGAAAATAAAATGCTTACTTTCTGCTATTCGTTACTGATACTAATGCTTTAAAATTATATCATATATTGGGTGCCGACCACTGGCTTAAACCCTAACCCTGGCTTCCTGTATAACCTAAAAAAAAACAGATGGATGGAGTAAAAGTTGTTTTGGCCATGACGCCCTCCACGAAACTTTTGTTAAAAAATTGTTCAATATTTAGTTATTTTAAGTTGTAAAAATAAGCTGTCACAATTTGCTACATTTAATGTAATCAAGCATTCAATACCTCCATCTCGCCGCAAATTTCTGTTTTTGTGTCGTTTTTTCGCGTGTGCTTACAAATAATGATTTATTTAGCATATTACTGTTAAGTTCGGACCCCTATATGTCTGGACAAAAAATATTTAAAAGCAAAAATCCATTGTAGACAAATCACTTTACTATTTGCTTGAGTAATGGTTCTTTGTTTGAAATTAAAATTTTTTTGTCAATCAACCCTGATATTATATATATCTTTTCAGTTGGTTGGTTTTACATA
This sequence comes from Drosophila malerkotliana malerkotliana, assembly GCA_018153235.1. Lineage (NCBI taxonomy): Eukaryota > Metazoa > Arthropoda > Insecta > Diptera > Drosophilidae > Drosophila > Drosophila malerkotliana. The sequence goes on from JAECXV010000159.1 coordinate 2,812,306, forward strand.
TCTATCGGGGAGATCGAGTATGTGGTATCTTTTCAGTCTTCTTACTGTTAAACTATTGTTTGTACTAGATTAAAGGCTAAATTATGTATACATTATATTGTACTAGATTAAAGGATAAATTATTTTCGTGGTTTAGGGTCTGTTTTAAATGGATTTTTTAAATTGGCACAAAAATGAAAATTAAATACGTGCCAATATTATATATATAGAATTAATATGAAATTATTAAGCTGCAAAACAAATTTCAAGCTGATATCTCTATTGGAAGTATTTTTGGCCGCCTTTTCCATACAGGACCGTCGACTGTGCATTGGTTGGTTTTATAATTAAATTCTCATAAAGATCGTCCAACAATATTCTCCAAGGGTATATTCACTTCGTCTCCGTACGAAGTTAGCTTTCCCTTCTTAATTTCTATTTAATGTTGTCCTATTTTTAAAAAAAAAACTTTTTTTCTTTCAGTGAACTGAGAAAACACTAAAACACATTTTTCGTTAAAAGTGAACATATGATTCTATGTGTTGGTGTTTTCTCAAGCAAAATGAATTTGGAACGCCCCTGGTTTACATCATTGAATATATGGTAAAATTTGACAATTTATTTTCTTTGGAGTGTGGAAACTGGGTTATAAGTCCTATGTTTCTTTTTAATTTTTAATCAGGGAAGCCAAAAGGTTATGTAACTGTTAAAATTATTCACGATGTACACAAAATGCATGGATGGAAAATTTGTTAGCTTATGTGTATCATCGTATTTTCTCAAACATTTTTAAAAAATACAAAAATATGAGAAAAGATCTTATTTGGAAAAATGGTTTTCAAAATACTATTGGTTCAATAATAATCAAATAATAGTCCAACGGATTAAAAAAACAAAATGTGAAAAACACTAATGTTAGTTTAGGTATTATAGGTTAGATTGAGTTAAGGGGTTATATACAGTTGTACCACACAAAAAAATTGAATTTTATCGATTTTTTTTTGACACCATAGAAAATATTTATGAAAAATGTTTTACCGACGTTGTTTAGTACATGTTTCTGGGTACTTATTTAAATTTGTTCATAAAAAACATATTACATAATAAAAATGTTATAGCCGAATTCCCGGATCGTCTTTCTCTATGGTGTCTTGCGATGGAAATGATATCCCAAACACGGTTCATCTGAAATCCAAAATTCAAAAAAATCTAGTTAGTATATTGTATTTTCTAGTCCGTGAACGATTTTTATTCGGATTCAGTGTCCGGATTAGTAATTTTTAGTAATCGTGTCCACCGCAAAGGTAATTTCCCAAAAAAAGATTCTGAGATAATCGCGTTTAAAGCTTCAAGTTTGTTCAAGTTTGATGTGCAGGTAGTGCGCTATAAATAGCTACAACTTCGGTTCTAATGCTCCGATCGATATGAATTGTGCAAGTATTCTCAACAGTATATACTTAAGGGGTTACGCCACCCTTTTTTACTTTTTTTACTTAATTTAAAAGACTATATTCTTACGCATATTTTAAGACGTCCCCGAAGACAATATCTTGATAATTATGGAAGTTATGTTCATTTGAAGTCGGCGCGGCAGGAGGGCACCTAAGACACTTCTTTTTCTTCTTTTGCGTTTTTCTCGAAACCACTTTTTTCAAGACGGTGGGCATGTTGTTCTGTTCAACCGAAAACGCAAAAACTGTTCAACCGATTGACTTGAAAATTAAAACACATCTTCTTACATAGATTTTCCATAGAGTAACGTAGGATTTTTTTCAATCCAATGGATAGAAATTTTTTTATGCAATTTTTAATACGAAACTTTTTGCCCCAAAAATTGAGTCAATTTTTGAAGTGCTCTCATTTGCGTATTTTTTTTTTCTTAAACGGCTACGTCACTCTGTTCCAAATTTATCACTTTTTAAAAAAAAAATTTTGTTTACTTGTTTCTGATGAAAATTGACACGTGAATCATGCCCACCATCAAGGAGCATTCCGTAACCCCTTAAAGAATATGCAATAAAAAAAAATAGATTTGTTAATCACAACTGTATATAACCCCTTAAGGCTGCGTCAAGGTGAAAAACCTATCCCACGTGGACCGCATGGGGCCCTTGTGTTACCACGTGGGCATTGGATCAGAGGAAGATCACCCTTTTTCTATCTTATGACGAAATTGTCTTGATTGACGAAGTCACCTATAGGCTTTTGATCCCATTCGTAAATATTGATAAAGCGCTCTAGTATTCGCGGTGACAACTTACTAAAGTCGGATAAATCGGTGACTAGAGGAGCACTGAAAATGAGAAGCCATTTGCGTCTTAGCACTGAGCATTGATAGAGTAGATGCTGGACCGTTGTGTAGTATAAAAACCTATTTACTGTGCTACAGTCTACAGCTACAGTCTTGCTTGTTAACTGATAATTGATACATTTTTTTTATTACCTTTCTTGCTAGTTAATCCGCAAAACTATTATTCACGTGATCCCACTTCCCTGCTACCCAGATAAAGCTATCCCGATAAGCGATCAGCTGCCTGATGTCTTTGAGTTACACGAGAAAGCGTCCAACGACTTGCTGCTTGACTGTTTGAAAGATACAGATCGGATCCCTAGTACATCCTATAATTGCTGGTGCTTCCATTATGTCGAAGATCTCGACCTGAAATACGCTGCAGAAATCGGAGCGTCTGAAAAGAAGAGCCACCTGTACGTTTATTTTCGAATCATCTGTGTATATTAAAGGGCACTCTGGTGTGGAATATGTGGAATGTGTGGACCTCTTTTGTGAAAATGGTCACATTGAAATTAATGATAGGTCGCGGGATAGGAATACAGTACTCAGTTCCCCATATGACGTCTAGGAGGTCTAGCTCCATCTTGATATACCCCAGGTGGATTTCGTACAAAGACATTTTTCTGTAGCCTCACCGCCAAGAGGGTGACTGTTTTGGTCCCCGATAACACTATTGTCAGAAGGTCTACAATAGTATAAGGGGCGTCTCTGGGACCGTGCGCAGCGGGCCACAAGACCACGACACTGTATAAAAAATTGACTATGCCGATTAACTGACAATTTTGTAGAAAGCAATGGCTGCCTTCTGTGATCTTTTCTTCGTATTAAGCTCCCAATGCAGTTTTTAGTTTAAAGCAGTGGTCGGCACCCCAATACATTGATATGATTTTAACGCATTAGTGCTAGTAACGAATAGCAGAAAGTAGGCTGTGAGCACGACGTTTCATACATTTATATTGTGTGTGTGGCAGAGCTCGGGCAGAGAAATTTCATGTGCCCTCGGGATAGGGCCGTGCCGACCACTGGTTTAAAGTTAACTCTAAGTACTTAGCACTCCTTCTGATAGTTAGCTGAGGAAAATCTGAGCCTGTTTAGGAAACACAAAAGCTGAGCCTGTTTAAAAAAATGAATAAAATGACTTAAAAAAATATATTTTTCCGACTTGTTGCGTTTTTTTAAATCAATTTTCTATCGCTCCCGCAACCTTAAAATTTTTTTTTAGGTCTATATAATTTCATACGCAGCGCGCTCTACGATTTGCTCCCCAATAAACCCTCACTTTTGTTTGCCCTCTTCGTGCAATAGTTATAAAGGTAAGCCCAAGCCTCTGTTATTCATCCTTCGCCAAGAGATATAAATAAAATCGAAAATTTCCCACGGCTCCCACGATCTTCAAGCAAACACCTTCTTCGCTCTTTTGTTTTTATCCAATTTCAAAACTCCCCGCTCGTTACTTTGTTAAAACTTTTTTCTTTTTGAAAACACGCTTGTTTCTTTTAGGGATGCATGATGCCTGATTTCGGTAGCTGAATGTTACAAAATTATCAATGGGGTAGCTTACCCTATCACCCTACCCTACGCTATAGCTACCTTATTATAAGCTAACTCTAACATTTTTAAACACTTATATCATAATTTAATGAGATATATCGTTAATCGTTAAATCTATTAGGCTGCTATTAGACGCAGGCCACGCGTCACAGCCGAGGATAAGGCCGATTCTCCTTCGCTCGATATCCTTTACAAAGAAGAAACATCTCTTCCGTAGATGTCGGGAGAGCCACCATGGTCGTACCCCTGGTGGAGCACATTCTTGAGGGTTCTCTATGGTTACCGATTTGGTCCTTCATCGCTAAAATTAGGGAGCAGAAAAAGATTTAAGTCTATCCTGGCAAGGATGCAGACCCAACTTTTACCTGTGGTCTCGGTCTCGGCGGAACAGATGTGGCCCCAATACAAGAAGTTAAAGTATAAGTATTTAACTTCTTGTATTGGGGCGAGAATATTCGAGGTGGAGCAAGAAGGCGGCAGACGCTGCTTACTGTGTTAAAGGTTTATTTGCACAAACGTTGGAGACATAGTGCTCTACCTCAGAAATCTCCGCCTTTAGGTCCAAGCGATGTCAATTTCCTCAGAGTCATATCTCAAGATCTTCCAAGATGTTTACAATACAATCAACACAACATTGTAGACATAGTTATGCTCCAATTAACCATTATTACAACCCTCTTTAATATGAAAAAATGCAATCATACTTTAAACCACTGGGGCGCAAAACGCACACATGTTAAAATTTAAGTGTATGCGTGGCAGCAAAAACAATGAGAGCTGAGCATTCGCTGAGCGAAAAAATTGTGGAAAAGATAAGTACCGGGTATAATGTAGTCGGGAAACTCCACTGTAGCCATCCTTTCTTGTTTTTTTTTTTTTTTTTTTTTAATAGAATTAATAAATAAACAAGAAAGGAAAGCTAACTTCGGGCGGAGCCGAAGTTGATATACCCTTGCAGTTAAAACCGGATATATATCGCAAACATCGGATATAGTTGGCCGATCCGTATGAGAATATCATAATAAAACCAATTAATTACAAAAAAATATCTAAAAAAAAGTCCCAAGCTTCTATCTTAAAAAATACCAAAGTTGGTATTTCTACCAAATACCATTTCCGATCGTTCAGTTCAGTTCCGATCAATCAGTTATAATGCAGCTATAGGGTATAGGCGGCCGATCCTACTTATATACTGAGTGCAAAGGAAAGAAGGGTGTGTGCAAAGTTTCAAATCGATAGCTTTAAAACTGAGAGACTAGTTTGCGTAGAAACCGACGGGCATGCTCATATCAACTCAGGAGGTAATCCTGATCAAGAATATATACACTTTATAGGGTCGGAGATGTCTCCTTCACTGCGTTGCACACTTTTGGACAAAATTATAATACCCCCTGCAGGGCGTAAAAATTAAATATATGTGTAACGTGATAAAGTAAAGGCTTTTTCGAGTGGTCTCGTAGGTTTATTCTATGTATGGTTATGACGGAAATAGTTTTACATTATTTAAATGAGTCTTAACTTATGCGACTTTTATTCTTCGCCTCTAGCTTAAAAACTAAACAACTCGCTGGATCAGTTACCACTCTCGTCCTGGTATTTCTGGTGATGGTCACTCTGTCGGACGGCTGGTCACATCGCCCAAAAGTTGACTTGTGATCAGCTGATTACATATGTATAAGTAAAATAAAATAAATCAAAAATATGGATGTCTAGAGCCTGATTTGAACTCTGCACACCAGCCTGTCGCTCTGTGGAACCCGCAAAGAGCGAGTTTTTTCCCAAAAAAAAACTTGGAAAAAATCTTAAATTTAGAATGTAATATAAACTTGAAAGTTTTTTTTTAAATAACATAAACCCCATTAATCCAAAACCTATTTTTCTGAAATTCTAACTCTTCTACTAACCCTCGTTCTAAATTCCCAAAGCTGTGTTTTTTGACAAATTAATTTAAATTAAAAAAATTTTTTCATCATAGCCGTCCGGTGCATACCTGCAGCGTATATTAACTTTGACCCGACTTGTTTAGACTTGAAGGAATTATCTTCGACTCTATAGAGAATACATTTTATTATAGATCATTACGAACAGATAACCACAATAACTTGTCAGTCTGTTTTTATGCATTTTACTCGGAGACATTAAAAGCTACAGAGTTGAGATTTTTCACAGAGCCTTGAATTTGTTGCAGGCAAATCAAGTTTGAGTCCATTTGAAAAAGTTTAAGCGGTTGATTGAATTTCCATCTCTCCGACTTAAGTATAGAGGGAAATTGCATTTCCTGTCCTAAACTTATGAGTCAAAGATAAAATTTATAAATTTTTAGTAATTTAATATTTCACAATGCTTTTAATGCTTATAGCCTTTATTTTAACCTCACCGAATTCTTGGGCCGAAATAAATTTTAGAAAGCAAAAAACTTATCGAAACAGTATGAGGCAATGATGTAACTAAAATCCATCAGTTCTACGTTTTTCTTTATATAGTTGCGGACAATGAAATCCGGACAGGCAGAAAGGCAGTTTTTTTTCAGCCAGCGTTTACTTTATCGATGAAATCGTTGAAATAAATATAAATGGTAATTGAAAACGTGTTCTTTTAGATGTAATTTTGTTTTATTTGGAAATAAAACGTTTACTTCAATATTCGGTGAAATTAACAAAAATGTAGGCAAACAAAAAATATTTTGGTTTAGTTCTGTAGTATTTAGTTGGTCTTCCTTAAGTTTTTAATACGGCCTTTATTCTTGATGGCATAAAATCTACCAAGTTTTCGTTAGTTTTCTTAATTATGTCTTTATAACAGACTCTTTCCACTGTTAAGGGGACCCTCCCCATTCTCGGTTTCATAAAATAGATTTTTTTTAAATTTAATTCGAACTTATAACTATTCAAGAATGTTCCTTTAAAATTTTAAGTGAAAATTTCAAAAACTCTTGAAGATATAGCCGATTTATGGTGGAAGCGTCAGGCGACGGCGAGAGCCGTCTCAAAACTTTAAACGCGTTTTTCTCGAAACAGTGTTTTTACGATTGGCGCATGAGGTTACTCAAAACCTATTAATCCAATCGGTTCCAAATTTTAATACGTTATTCTATACATATATAGCTTTGGTATGAACTAGGATAAATCCAATCGGTGAAGATCTTCTTTACTTTACAACTTGATTTGTGGCTGAAAAATAGGAAATTTTTAAAAATAAAATTTCAAAGGTCCGCCAATTTGTTAATTTTTGTGCGAAATAATTTATGTTCGTTCGCCACCCCATTGAAAATTGTCGAAATTTGAATCAAGAATCCCCTTAAATTAAATTCTCATATTTTTTTGGTTTTGTTCTTATGTATATTAACTTTTAAAATAGGACACCGATATTGAATCGAATAGAAATCAGGACTACTGCCTGGCCAGTCTCACCTTGGAACTTTTCAGCATTCACAGTTCTATCAAGTAATGACAGATCACCAACGCCACAGTCCAAGATTCGTGCATTTTGACCCACTGTAGCCTTTTCTGGAGCATTTTTGCGGTCAAGACAGGGTTTTTCGCTGTTCGCCGGCCATGAGGTCCGGCCTCCTCAATTTTCCTTCGAACGATTCGAGTGTTTATTTCGACTTCTTTCACCTGGAAAAACGTACTTCTTACATGTTTTGCTGATTTGAAACGATCAGTCATGCCTAATCGTGAAAGGATTCGATGCTTGTGGTAGTTGGTCTTCTTTTTCTTTCCTGATCCTGGCAAATGCTTTAGAGTTCTGGTTCTGGACTGTACATGATTGGTGAAACGTCATTTTTTTTGTAACGACACCAAAATAATCCATTTGGCTTACAATAGTATGAGCTAGGTGCGCCACAAACGCGACAAACGCTTGAAAAATAATTGCTTACGGCAAAAGGTCAGGCAAGGAGCATGCCGAATGGTCCGGGGATGCTTTTCTTAAAGCAAAAAACAGGGATATATTTTTTTGTAATTCTTAAGGATTTGTTTAAAAAATAATAAATGAAGTTTTAAATTTCTAGTATTTTTTTTTTTAATTTAGGTAATAAATTATTTGCAGAAAAATCGAATATCAACATTAGACTGGCCAGGCAGTAGTCCTGATTTCTATCCGATTCAATATCGTTGTCCTATTTTAAAAGTTTAAATACATAAAAACAAAACCAAAAAAATAAGAGAATTTAATTTAACAGTGGAAATTGTCTTTTATAAAGACATAATTAAGAAAACTAACGAACTGGTAGATTTTATGCCATGAAAAATAAAGGCCGTACTAAAAACTCAAGAAAGACCAAATAAATACTAAAGAACCAAAACAAAATTATTTTTGAACACCTTAAATACTAATCTATTAAGAAACAATTTTCAAAAATTTTCGTTACCTTGGTATAGTTAAAAACAAAATTTTTTTTTGTTTGCCTACATTTTTGTTAATTCTATCGAATATTAAAGTATAAGTTTTATTGCCAAATAAAATTAAAAATTAAATTTAAAAGAACACGTTTTGAATTACCATTTATATTAATTTCATCGATTAAAAACAAATTTACTCCATAAAGTAAACGCTGGCTGAAAAAAAACTAAAAAAGTAGTATTTTCTGCCTGTCCGGATTTCATTGTCCGCTACTGTAAATGGATGACCAAATAAATTGATAACCACTTGAAGCCATAATTGATTTAGAAGATAAATGTTTGGTCGCTAACTTACTATCAAAACAAACGTAATGAGTAAAAATTGAATAACCTGTTAAATAAGAATTTTGTTAATTTTGGTTTGGCGATTATCTTCTCGCATAAGACATTTGATAATTGGTATAAGGTCTGCCAACATATCGTAGGAAAAATAATGAAATAATTACTTTAAACCAGTTGGGGGCAAAATCTCATTTTCCATTGCACGGGTAGGAAATTCTGCCGCAGCGCTGCCGGCACACTGACAGTGTAAGCACTCTCAAATTTTTTCAGAATCTCTCTCATTTGCTCCCATTTTGCCTCTTTTGACAGCCAAAACTTAAAAAAATATATATTTCCACTAAGACAAATCTCAGTAATTGGTTTGGAACAATTTTTATACATAGAAAATATAGATAGGAAGGCGTAGTGATTCTTTTGTTTAAGAACTGTTGCTAGAAAAGTTTACTTTAAAATAATATACACTATTTTATTGCCCATTCCAACTTTTAAATAAACGAAAAATGGAATAAAAAACTGGGTTTTATTCTTTCAGTGAATTCTTTGCTCTCATTGTTTTTCTCTGCTACGCATACACTCAAATTTTAAACATGTGTTTGTTTTACATTTAATTTTTCTGTCCTGGTTAGCCTGTTTCTGGAAGTGCCCATATGTCGGATAAAAATCGGAAGTTGCTGGAATAGTTTATATCACCTTTTTAGTCTAATACAATTTATTCATATGTGTTACTGATAAAATTTTTTTCAGTTTCAGCATTGGAGTGGTTGTACCATTCCATTCTGCATCTTTAGTGGAGACGGTCCAAAGTGATATAGCAAGTGAAAAACCAGGACTTTTTGATATATTTCGAGAAGGAAGTCTTCGATTTCTGTATTGGAGTTCACCACAGAAGGGCAGAATGCTGCCTGCTTGGGCGTTAATAGGGCCATGTGTTTCATTGGGAATTATAAAGTATTTATTCAGTTTAGTAATTCGTGGGCTGTCTTCTAGGATTATAAGACGGCGTTTAACAGTTTTAAGAAAAAAACGTGCTGAAAAAATTTGCGATGATGAGCTAGAAAATCAAAATGCTGAGATATATACCAATCTTATAACAACAATAACCACCGAAGTCATTTTCTATCCTTTTGAAACCGTGTTACATCGTCTTCAACTACAAGGTACACGAACTATTATTGACAATTTAGACAATGGTTATGCAGTGGTTCCAATACTAACAAACTATCAAGGAGCCATCGATTGTTACCAATCGACCATATTTTCAGAAGGTTTTTGTGGGCTCTATAAAGGATTTGGAGCAATGATTCTACAATTCATGTCACACCTTGCTGTCCTTAAACTATCAAAGTTGATTGTAGGCAAAATATCTGAGACTCTTTCAAATCAGCCATCATCACGAGTTGTGCACTACTATAATATCGATAATATTGTTGGTAGTTCTAGCTCATCGAATATGTCGTAAAGCATAGTTTTTCCTAAAATATATTAATTAAGTGACAACTAAGGACTATAATATATTTAATGTATTAAAAATTTAAGAATTAAAAAAAAAAAAAATATTTCCTTAAATATACCAACTTGTCTACTTTTAAATTAATTAAACATTTTATGTATAAATATGTAAAACTTATTCAAAATATGCAGGTAAAAAAGCTATGTCAAAGCTATTGAGATAAAAATGAAGATGTTTTTAAATTGTTTTATTTTAGTTCACCAAGTTTGGCTGAATCGTGATAACCAGAACGGGGTTTTGTTTATCCTACTTCATCTGGCAACATCTTCGTAATTTAAGAAACTTCACTCAATTTCAACCGTATTGCTTCGGGAGTGATGTGATATATTTGAAGGCGAATGAATAATTTTTTTACTTTAAATCAGTGGTCGGCACGGCCCTATCCCGAGGGCATAGGAAATTTCTCTGCCCGAGCTCTGCCACACACAGTATAAATGTGTGAAACGTCACAGCCTACTTTCTTCTATCCGTTACTAATACTAATGCGTTTAAATCATATCAAAGTATTGGGGGGCCGTCCACTGATTTAATTCCAAGAATAGTTTGGTTCTGCTTCTTCTACTTTGCCCACTCCAATCGCTCTCTTCAAGCTTTGGCTTTTGAAATCCAATCTACTATAATGGAAGAATTTATGTGTCCTCGACGGCTATCTTGCAAGCTTGGCGTATTGGATATGCCTCCACATGCACCAGTACTACGCCTTCCAGTGGTTGACCCTTTTCTAGATCAGCTTACCGTTTCAATACAGGACATCCATGGCCCGTTCGTCATCATTGCGTCAAACATCCCTCTAAACAGCGCATTAAGTATCTATCATGCGCATATGGAGTGTCTGTGCTGGAACGTTGGACCCTACTTCTTTGATGGTAGCTGGCGATTTCAACTTAAGCTCTATCGACTGGTCTCCTGACGCTGAGTCACCTAGCAATGTTCACCAAAGTCATGAAATTGTAATTTTAGATGATAATTTTAGTGTGGGCCCTATCTAAAATTCATGATCTTATATTTATACCAGAGGTCGGTTCGGCCCTATCTCGGGGGCATAGGAAATTTCTCTGCCCGAGCTCTGCCACACACACAGTATAAATGTGTGAAACGTCATGCTCAAAGCCTACTTTCTGCTATTCGTTACTAACACTAATGCGGTAAAATCATATCAATGTATTGGGGTGCCGACCACTGATTTATACCCTTGCAGAGGGTGTTATAATTTTGTCAAAAAGTGTGCAACGCAGTGAAGGAGACATCTCCGACCCTCTATAGTATATAGAATCTTGATCAGGATCACCGCCTGAGTTGATATGAGCATGTCCGTCTGTATGTCCTTCTGTCCGTCTGTCTGTTTCTACGCAAACTTGTCTCTCAGTTTTAAAGTTATCGATTTGGAAATTGGCACACACCCCACTTTCCTTTGCACGCAGTATATAAGTCGGAAGGGCCGGGATCGGCCAACTATATCCTATAGCTGCCATTTAACTGATTATAGCTGCCATTTTCATCATCACCATCGAACTACCGAACTGAGCGGACGTGCTTTGTCCAAGCTCCGGGAAAACTGCACCATAATACTGTAATGTTAAACGTCGTCCAGGGGGATCCCATCTAGTTGGTTATAATTCGGTTAGTTTAATATTTCTTTTTAGTTCTTTATTTGTTTTGACTTATTTTCTGGAGCAGGCGTTGTTGCCGCTCCGAGCTTCCAAAAGGTTCTTCTGCTTTACAATATTTTCTAGGAGTTGGGAAGTCTACAGCGGCGGCAGAGAGATGGATACATATTTTTAAATATATAGCTAACCGCTTAAGCGAAGGTTTTTATGCACATATAAGTGGTTTGTTCATATTACATTTACGTTGCATAGGCAGTTTCGGCGTGCGGCTAAGGCACAGCGAGTATTTGGTAATTCGGCCACTTATGGTTTATGACCCAGGTTTCAAATAACATAAACAAACATAAATACTACAGTGTATGCCGTTGAAGTACTCTTGGTACAGTGGGTGGTCAACATATGTGTTTCTATATATGTGCATATTACATCCCCCTCCTTTTGAAAAATAACGTAATATAATGGAGTTATTTTCTAGTATACATTTGACAACTTTAAGACATGGTATTATTCATAGCAATAAGATTCCTTTTTTGTGTTTTTTGTTTTAGGTTTACTATTTTTTTGTGTTGTCTTAGGTATGTATGTTTATTTTATGTATGCTTATTATACCCTTGCAGAGGGTATTATTATTTTGTCCAAAAGTGTGCAACGCAGTGTATCCTTCACTCCGACCCTATAAAGTATATATTCTTGATCAGGATAACCTCCTGAGTTGATATAAGCATGTCCGTCTGTCTGTCCGTTTCTACGCGAACTAGTCTCTCAGTTTTGAAGCTATCGTCTTGAAACTTTGCACACACCCTTCTTTCCTTTGCACGCAGTATATAAGCCGACTATATCCTATAGCTGCCATATAACTGATTGATCGGCAATGGTATAACTTTGGTGTTTTTAGAGTTAGAGAGTTAGAGAAATTTGACACGAGGGCTTTTTTTGGCGAACCATTACGACATGCCAAATTTCATAAGGATCGGCCGACTATATCTTATAGCTGCCATATAGCACTGAACGATCGGAAATGACCCAACTTTCGTTTTTTTTAAGATAGAAAGCTGAAACTTAATAAAGATTCTATTTTTGGCCAGTTGATCCAACCTACCAAATTTCATTAGGATCGGCCGACTATATCCTATAGCTGCCATATAACTGAACGATCGGAAATGGTATTTGGTAGAAATATCAACTTTCGTATTTTTGAAGATAGAAGCTTGGGCCTTTTTTTTTTAGATTTTTTATTTTAGTTAATTGGTTTTATTATGATGTAATCATAAGGATCGGCCAACTATATCCGATGTTTGCGATATGTATCCGGTTTTAACTGCAAGGGTATATAAACTTCGGCTCCGCCCGAAGTTAGCTTTCCTTTCTTGTTTTTATATGTATCTTTATATAATTTGTATATATATGTATATGTATGTGTATGTATATGTATGGGTTGTGTATGTGTATATGCATGGCCATACGTGATATATGTATTTATGAAATTAAAATTGATTACGAAATAAAAAGTTTTAATCTTTCTTTTAGTACTAGTTGGTTTTTATTCTTATTTGATATTGTTATGTTATTTCTATCTCCTATTTGTTCTACCTTATAGGGACCTGTATATTTAAAATCTAGTTTATGTCCTGTTTCATTTTTCAGTAAAACCTGATCTCTTATTTTTAAATCAAAATCTAAACTAGTTTTGTCGTAAATAATTTTTTGTTTAAGCTTATGAGCTTCTAGCATTAGTCTAGCTCTCTTAAATGCCTGTTTTAATCTAAATTTTGATTCCTTAGCGTAATCTTCTATATTATAAATAGATTCTATTATATCTACGCTATTAAAATGTTTTGATAGATTTGACGTTTTGCCAAAAACTATTTCATATGGACAATAGTCATGTGCCATAGAGGGTGTTGTATTGAAACAATAGGCGAAGTATTGTAGCCATACATCCCAATCCGTTTTGTCAACTGAGATGTATGTAAGTCAATGTAAGTTGCTGGAATAGTTTATATCACCTTTTTAGTCTAATACAATTTATTCGTATGTGTTACTGATAAAATTTTTTTCAGTTTCAGCATTGGAGTGGTTGTACTATTCCATTCTGCATCTTTAGTGGAGACGGTCCAAAGTGATATAGCAAGTGAAAAACCAGGACTTTTTGATATATTTCGAGAAGGAAGTCTTCGATTTCTGTATTGGAGTTCACCACAGAAGGGCAGAATGCTGCCTGCTTGGGCGTTAATAGGGCCATGTGTTTCATTGGGAATTATAAAGTATTTATTCAGTTTAGTAATTTGTGGGCTGTCTTCTAGGATTATAAGACGGCGTTTAACAGTTTTAAGAAAAAAACGTGCTGAAAAAATTTGCGATGATGAGCTAGAAAATCAAAATGCTGAGATATATACCAATCTTATAACAACAATAACCACCGAAGTCATTTTCTATCCTTTTGAAACCGTGTTACATCGTCTTCAACTACAAGGTACACGAACTATTATTGACAATTTAGACAATGGTTATGCAGTGGTTCCAATACTAACAAACTATCAAGGAGCCATCGATTGTTACCAATCGACCATATTTTCAGAAGGTTTTTGTGGGCTCTATAAAGGATTTGGAGCAATGATTCTACAATTCATGTCACACCTTGCTGTCCTTAAACTATCAAAGTTGATTGTAGGCAAAATATCTGAGACTCTTTCAAATCAGCCATCATCACGAGTTGTGCACTACTATAATATCGATAATATTGTTGGTAGTTCTAGCTCATCGAATATGTCGTAAAGCATAGTTTTTCCTAAAATATATTAATTAAGTGACAACTAAGGACTATAATATATTTAATGTATTAAAAATTTAAGAATTAAAAAAAAAAAATATTTCCTTAAATATACCAACTTGTCTACTTTTAAATTAATTAAACATTTTATGCATAAATATGTAAAACTTATTCAAAATATGCAGGTAAAAAAGCTATGTCAAAGCTATTGAGATAAAAAATGTAAATTGGCTCAAATGTAAAGGCTAAATTATGTATACATTATATTGTACTAGATTAAAGGATAAATTATTTTCGTGGTTTAGGGTCTGTTTTAAATGGATTTTTTAAATTGGCACAAAAATGAAAATTAAATACGTGCCAATATTATATATATAGAATTAATATGAAATTATTAAGCTGCAAAACAAATTTCAAGCTGATATCTCTATTGGAAGTATTTTTGGCCGCCTTTTCCATACAGGACCGTCGACTGTGCATTGGTTGGTTTTATAATTAAATTCTCATAAAGATCGTCCAACAATATTCTCCAAGGGTATATTCACTTCGTCTCCGTACGAAGTTAGCTTTCCCTTCTTAATTTCTATTTAATGTTGTCCTATTTTTAAAAAAAAACTTTTTTTCTTTCAGTGAACTGAGAAAACACTAAAACACATTTTTCGTTAAAAGTGAACATATGATTCTATGTGTTGGTGTTTTCTCAAGCAAAATGAATTTGGAACGCCCCTGGTTTACATCATTGAATATATGGTAAAATTTGACAATTTATTTTCTTTGGAGTGTGGAAACTGGGTTATAAGTCCTATGTTTCTTTTTAATTTTTAATCAGGGAAGCCAAAAGGTTATGTAACTGTTAAAATTATTCACGATGTACACAAAATGCATGGATGGAAAATTTGTTAGCTTATGTGTATCATCGTATTTTCTCAAACATTTTTAAAAAATACAAAAATATGAGAAAAGATCTTATTTGGAAAAATGGTTTTCAAAATACTATTGGTTCAATAATAATCAAATAATAGTCCAACGGATTAAAAAAACAAAATGTGAAAAACACTAATGTTAGTTTAGGTATTATAGGTTAGATTGAGTTAAGGGGTTATATACAGTTGTACCACACAAAAAAATTGAATTTTATCGATTTTTTTTTGACACCATAGAAAATATTTATGAAAAATGTTTTACCGACGTTGTTTAGTACATGTTTCTGGGTACTTATTTAAATTTGTTCATAAAAAACATATTACATAATAAAAATGTTATAGCCGAATTCCCGGATCGTCTTTCTCTATGGTGTCTTGCGATGGAAATGATATCCCAAACACGGTTCATCTGAAATCCAAAATTCAAAAAAATCTAGTTAGTATATTGTATTTTCTAGTCCGTGAACGATTTTTATTCGGATTCAGTGTCCGGATTAGTAATTTTTTAGTAATCGTGTCCACCGCAAAGGTAATTTCCCAAAAAAAAGATTCTGAGATAATCGCGTTTAAAGCTTCAAGTTTGTTCAAGTTTGATGTGCAGGTAGTGCGCTATAAATAGCTACAACTTCGGTTCTAATGCTCCGATCGATATGAATTGTGCAAGTATTCTCAACAGTATATACTTAAGGGGTTACGCCACCCTTTTATTTTTTTACTTAATTTAAAAGACTATATTCTTACGCATATTTTAAGACGTCCCCGAAGACAATATCTTGATAATTATGGAAGTTATGTTCATTTGAAGTCGGCGCGGCAGGAGGGCACCTAAGACACTTCTTTTTCTTCTTTTGCGTTTTTCTCGAAACCACTTTTTTCAAGACGGTGGGCATGTTGTTCTGTTCAACCGAAAACGCAAAAACTGTTCAACCGATTGACTTGAAAATTAAAACACATCTTCTTACATAGATTTTCCATAGAGTAACGTAGGATTTTTTTCAATCCAATGGATAGAAATTTTTTTATGCAATTTTTAATACGAAACTTTTTGCCCCAAAAATTGAGTCAATTTTTGAAGTGCTCTCATTTGCGTATTTTTTTTTTTCTTAAACGGCTACGTCACTCTGTTCCAAATTTATCACTTTTTAAAAAAAAAATTTTGTTTACTTGTTTCTGATGAAAATTGACACGTGAATCATGCCCACCATCAAGGAGCATTCCGTAACCCCTTAAAGAATATGCAAAAAAAAAAAAATAGATTTGTTAATCACAACTGTATATAACCCCTTTAGGCTGCGTCAAGGTGAAAAACCTATCCCACGTGGACCGCATGGGGCCCTTGTGTTACCACGTGGGCATTGGATCAGAGGAAGATCACCCTTTTTCTATCTTATGACGAAATTGTCTTGATTGACGAAGTCACCTATAGGCTTTTGATCCCATTCGTAAATATTGATAAAGCGCTCTAGTATTCGCGGTGACAACTTACTAAAGTCGGATAAATCGGTGACTAGAGGAGCACTGAAAATGAGAAGCCATTTGCGTCTTAGCACTGAGCATTGATAGAGTAGATGCTGGACCGTTGTGTAGTATAAAAACCTATTTACTGTGCTACAGTCTACAGCTACAGTCTTGCTTGTTAACTGATAATTGATACATTTTTTTTATTACCTTTCTTGCTAGTTAATCCGCAAAACTATTATTCACGTGATCCCACTTCCCTGCTACCCAGATAAAGCTATCCCGATAAGCGATCAGCTGCCTGATGTCTTTGAGTTACACGAGAAAGCGTCCAACGACTTGCTGCTTGACTGTTTGAAAGATACAGATCGGATCCCTAGTACATCCTATAATTGCTGGTGCTTCCATTATGTCGAAGATCTCGACCTGAAATACGCTGCAGAAATCGGAGCGTCTGAAAAGAAGAGCCACCTGTACGTTTATTTTCGAATCATCTGTGTATATTAAAGGGCACTCTGGTGTGGAATATGTGGAATGTGTGGACCTCTTTTGTGAAAATGGTCACATTGAAATTAATGATAGGTCGCGGGATAGGAATACAGTACTCAGTTCCCCATATGACGTCTAGGAGGTCTAGCTCCATCTTGATATACCCCAGGTGGATTTCGTACAAAGACATTTTTCTGTAGCCTCACCGCCAAGAGGGTGACTGTTTTGGTCCCCGATAACACTATTGTCAGAAGGTCTACAATAGTATAAGGGGCGTCTCTGGGACCGTGCGCAGCGGGCCACAAGACCACGACACTGTATAAAAAATTGACTATGCCGATTAACTGACAATTTTGTAGAAAGCAATGGCTGCCTTCTGTGATCTTTTCTTCGTATTAAGCTCCCAATGCAGTTTTTAGTTTAAAGCAGTGGTCGGCACCCCAATACATTGATATGATTTTAACGCATTAGTGCTAGTAACGAATAGCAGAAAGTAGGCTGTGAGCACGACGTTTCATACATTTATATTGTGTGTGTGGCAGAGCTCGGGCAGAGAAATTTCATGTGCCCTCGGGATAGGGCCGTGCCGACCACTGGTTTAAAGTTAACTCTAAGTACTTAGCACTCCTTCTGATAGTTAGCTGAGGAAAATCTGAGCCTGTTTAGGAAACACAAAAGCTGAGCCTGTTTAAAAAAAATGAATAAAATGACTTAAAAAAATATATTTTTCCGACTTGTTGCGTTTTTTTAAATCAATTTTCTATCGCTCCCGCAACCTTAAAAATTTTTTTTAGGTCTATATAATTTCATACGCAGCGCGCTCTACGATTTGCTCCCCAATAAACCCTCACTTTTGTTTGCCCTCTTCGTGCAATAGTTATAAAGGTAAGCCCAAGCCTCTGTTATTCATCCTTCGCCAAGAGATATAAATAAAATCGAAAATTTCCCACGGCTCCCACGATCTTCAAGCAAACACCTTCTTCGCTCTTTTGTTTTTATCCAATTTCAAAACTCCCCGCTCGTTACTTTGTTAAAACTTTTTTCTTTTTGAAAACACGCTTGTTTCTTTTAGGGATGCATGATGCCTGATTTCGGTAGCTGAATGTTACAAAATTATCAATGGGGTAGCTTACCCTATCACCCTACCCTACGCTATAGCTACCTTATTATAAGCTAACTCTAACATTTTTAAACACTTATATCATAATTTAATGAGATATATCGTTAATCGTTAAATCTATTAGGCTGCTATTAGACGCAGGCCACGCGTCACAGCCGAGGATAAGGCCGATTCTCCTTCGCTCGATATCCTTTACAAAGAAGAAACATCTCTTCCGTAGATGTCGGGAGAGCCACCATGGTCGTACCCCTGGTGGAGCACATTCTTGAGGGTTCTCTATGGTTACCGATTTGGTCCTTCATCGCTAAAATTAGGGAGCAGAAAAAGATTTAAGTCTATCCTGGCAAGGATGCAGACCCAACTTTTACCTGTGGTCTCGGTCTCGGCGGAACAGATGTGGCCCCAATACAAGAAGTTAAAGTATAAGTATTTAACTTCTTGTATTGGGGCAAGAATATTCGAGGTGGAGCAAGAAGGCGGCAGACGCTGCTTACTGTGTTAAAGGTTTATTTGCACAAACGTTAGAGACATAGTGCTCTACCTCAGAAATCTCCGCCTTTAGGTCCAAGCGATGTCAATTTCCTCAGAGTCATATCTCAAGATCTTCCAAGATGTTTACAATACAATCAACACAACATTGTAGACATAGTTATGCTCCAATTAACCATTATTACAACCCTCTTTAATATGAAAAAATGCAATCATACTTTAAACCACTGGGGCGCAAAACGCACACATGTTAAAATTTAAGTGTATGCGTGGCAGCAAAAACAATGAGAGCTGAGCATTCGCTGAGCGAAAAAATTGTGGAAAAGATAAGTACCGGGTATAATGTAGTCGGGAAACTCCACTGTAGCCATCCTTTCTTGTTTTTTTTTTTTTTTTTTAATAGAATTAATAAATAAACAAGAAAGGAAAGCTAACTTCGGGCGGAGCCGAAGTTGATATACCCTTGCAGTTAAAACCGGATATATATCGCAAACATCGGATATAGTTGGCCGATCCGTATGAGAATATCATAATAAAACCAATTAATTACAAAAAAATATCTAAAAAAAAGTCCCAAGCTTCTATCTTCAAAAATACCAAAGTTGGTATTTCTACCAAATACCATTTCCGATCGTTCAGTTCAGTTCCGATCAATCAGTTATAATGCAGCTATAGGGTATAGGCGGCCGATCCTACTTATATACTGAGTGCAAAGGAAAGAAGGGTATGTGCAAAGTTTCAAATCGATAGCTTTAAAACTGAGAGACTAGTTTGCGTAGAAACCGACGGACATGCTCATATCAACTCAGGAGGTAATCCTGATCAAGAATATATACACTTTATAGGGTCGGAGATGTCTCCTTCACTGCGTTGCACACTTTTGGACAAAATTATAATACCCCCTGCAGGGCGTAAAAATTAAATATAATATGTGTAACGTGATAAAGTAAAGGCTTTTTCGAGTGGTCTCGTAGGTTTATTCTATGTATGGTTATGACGGAAATAGTTTTACATTATTTAAATGAGTCTTAACTTATGCGACTTTTATTCTTCGCCTCTAGCTTAAAAACTAAACAACTCGCTGGATCAGTTACCACTCTCGTCCTGGTATTTCTGGTGATGGTCACTCTGTCGGACGGCTGGTCACATCGCCCAAAAGTTGACTTGTGATCAGCTGATTACATATGTATAAGTAAAATAAAATAAATCAAAAATATGGATGTCTAGAGCCTGATTTGAACTCTGCACACCAGCCTGTCGCTCTGTGGAACCCGCAAAGAGCGAGTTTTTTCCCAAAAAAAAACTTGGAAAAAATCTTAAATTTAGAATGTAATATAAACTTGAAAGTTTTTTTTTAAATAACATAAAACCCATTAATCCAAAACCTATTTTTCTGAAATTCTAACTCTTCTACTAACCCTCGTTCTAAATTCCCAAAGCTGTGTTTTTTGACAAATTAATTTAAATTAAAAAAATTTTTTCATCATAGCCGTCCGGTGCATACCTGCAGCGTATATTAACTTTGACCCGACTTGTTTAGACTTGAAGGAATTATCTTCGACTCTATAGAGAATACATTTTATTATAGATCATTACGAACAGATAACCACAATAACTTGTCAGTCTGTTTTTATGCATTTTACTCGGAGACATTAAAAGCTACAGAGTTGAGATTTTTCACAGAGCCTTGAATTTGTTGCAGGCAAATCAAGTTTGAGTCCATTTGAAAAAGTTTAAGCGGTTGATTGAATTTCCATCTCTCCGACTTAAGTATAGAGGGAAATTGCATTTCCTGTCCTAAACTTATGAGTCAAAGATAAAATTTATAAATTTTTAGTAATTTAATATTTCACAATGCTTTTAATGCTTATAGCCTTTATTTTAACCTCACCGAATTCTTGGGCCGAAATAAATTTTAGAAAGCAAAAAACTTATCGAAACAGTATGAGGCAATGATGTAACTAAAATCCATCAGTTCTACGTTTTTCTTTATATAGTTGCGGACAATGAAATCCGGACAGGCAGAAAGGCAGTTTTTTTTCAGCCAGCGTTTACTTTATCGATGAAATCGTTGAAATAAATATAAATGGTAATTGAAAACGTGTTCTTTTAGATGTAATTTTGTTTTATTTGGAAATAAAACGTTTACTTCAATATTCGATGAAATTAACAAAAATGTAGGCAAACAAAAAATATTTTGGTTTAGTTCTGTAGTATTTAGTTGGTCTTCCTTAAGTTTTTAATACGGCCTTTATTCTTGATGGCATAAAATCTACCAAGTTTTCGTTAGTTTTCTTAATTATGTCTTTATAACAGACTCTTTCCACTGTTAAGGGGACCCCTCCCATTCTCGGTTTCATAAAATAGATTTTTTTAAATTTAATTCGAACTTATAACTATTCAAGAATGTTCCTTTAAAATTTTAAGTGAAAATTTCAAAAACTCTTGAAGATATAGCCGATTTATGGTGGAAGCGTCAGGCGACGGCGAGAGCCGTCTCAAAACTTTAAACGCGTTTTTCTCGAAACAGTGTTTTTACGATTGGCGCATGAGGTTACTCAAAACCTATTAATCCAATCGGTTCCAAATTTTAATACGTTATTCTATACATATATAGCTTTGGTATGAACTAGGATAAATCCAATCGGTGAAGATCTTCTTTACTTTACAACTTGATTTGTGGCTGAAAAATAGGAAATTTTTAAAAATAAAATTTCAAAGGTCCGCCAATTTGTTAATTTTTGTGCGAAATAATTTATGTTCGTTCGCCACCCCATTGAAAATTGTCGAAATTTGAATCAAGAATCCCCTTAAATTAAATTCTCATATTTTTTTGGTTTTGTTCTTATGTATATTAACTTTTAAAATAGGACACCGATATTGAATCGAATAGAAATCAGGACTACTGCCTGGCCAGTCTCACCTTGGAACTTTTCAGCATTCACAGTTCTATCAAGTAATGACAGATCACCAACGCCACAGTCCAAGATTCGTGCATTTTGACCCACTGTAGCCTTTTCTGGAGCATTTTTGCGGTCAAGACAGGGTTTTTCGCTGTTCGCCGGCCATGAGGTCCGGCCTCCTCAATTTTCCTTCGAACGATTCGAGTGTTTATTTCGACTTCTTTCACCTGGAAAAACGTACTTCTTACATGTTTTGCTGATTTGAAACGATCAGTCATGCCTAATCGTGAAAGGATTCGATGCTTGTGGTAGTTGGTCTTCTTTTTCTTTCCTGATCCTGGCAAATGCTTTAGAGTTCTGGTTCTGGACTGTACATGATTGGTGAAACGTCATTTTTTTGTAACGACACCAAAATAATCCATTTGGCTTACAATAGTATGAGCTAGGTGCGCCACAAACGCGACAAACGCTTGAAAAATAATTGCTTACGGCAAAAGGTCAGGCAAGGAGCATGCCGAATGGTCCGGGGATGCTTTTCTTAAAGCAAAAAACAGGGATATATTTTTTTGTAATTCTTAAGGATTTGTTTAAAAAATAATAAATGAAGTTTTAAATTTCTAGTATTTTTTTTTTTAATTTAGGTAATAAATTATTTGCAGAAAAATCGAATATCAACATTAGACTGGCCAGGCAGTAGTCCTGATTTCTATCCGATTCAATATCGTTGTCCTATTTTAAAAGTTTAAATACATAAAAACAAAACCAAAAAAATAAGAGAATTTAATTTAACAGTGGAAATTGTCTTTTATAAAGACATAATTAAGAAAACTAACGAACTGGTAGATTTTATGCCATGAAAAATAAAGGCCGTACTAAAAACTCAAGAAAGACCAAATAAATACTAAAGAACCAAAACAAAATTATTTTTGAACACCTTAAATACCAATCTATTAAGAAACAATTTTCAAAAATTTTCGTTACCTTGGTATAGTTAAAAACAAAATTTTTTTTTGTTTGCCTACATTTTTGTTAATTCTATCGAATATTAAAGTATAAGTTTTATTGCCAAATAAAATTAAAAATTAAATTTAAAAGAACACGTTTTGAATTACCATTTATATTAATTTCATCGATTAAAAACAAATTTACTCCATAAAGTAAACGCTGGCTGAAAAAAAACTAAAAAAGTAGTATTTTCTGCCTGTCCGGATTTCATTGTCCGCTACTGTAAATGGATGACCAAATAAATTGATAACCACTTGAAGCCATAATTGATTTAGAAGATAAATGTTTGGTCGCTAACTTACTATCAAAACAAACGTAATGAGTAAAAATTGAATAACCTGTTAAATAAGAATTTTGTTAATTTTGGTTTGGCGATTATCTTCTCGCATAAGACATTTGATAATTGGTATAAGGTCTGCCAACATATCGTAGGAAAAATAATGAAATAATTACTTTAAACCAGTTGGGGGCAAAATCTCATTTTCCATTGCACGGGTAGGAAATTCTGCCGCAGCGCTGCCGGCACACTGACAGTGTAAGCACTCTCAAATTTTTTCAGAATCTCTCTCATTTGCTCCCATTTTGCCTCTTTTGACAGCCAAAACTTAAAAAAAAATATATTTCCACTAAGACAAATCTCAGTAATTGGTTTGGAACAATTTTTATACATAGAAAATATAGATAGGAAGGCGTAGTGATTCTTTTGTTTAAGAACTGTTGCTAGAAAAGTTTACTTTAAAATAATATACACTATTTTATTGCCCATTCCAACTTTTAAATAAACGAAAAATGGAATAAAAAACTGGGTTTTATTCTTTCAGTGAATTCTTTGCTCTCATTGTTTTTCTCTGCTACGCATACACTCAAATTTTAAACATGTGTTTGTTTTACATTTAATTTTTCTGTCCTGGTTAGCCTGTTTCTGGAAGTGCCCATATGTCGGATAAAAATCGGAAATTGCTGGAATAGTTTATATCACCTTTTTAGTCTAATACAATTTATTCATGTGTTACTGATAAAATTTTTTTCAGTTTCAGCATTGGAGTGGTTGTACCATTCCATTCTGCATCTTTAGTGGAGACGGTCCAAAGTGATATAGCAAGTGAAAAACCAGGACTTTTTGATATATTTCGAGAAGGAAGTCTTCGATTTCTGTATTGGAGTTCACCACAGAAGGGCAGAATGCTGCCTGCTTGGGCGTTAATAGGGCCATGTGTTTCATTGGGAATTATAAAGTATTTATTCAGTTTAGTAATTCGTGGGCTGTCTTCTAGGATTATAAGACGGCGTTTAACAGTTTTAAGAAAAAAACGTGCTGAAAAAATTTGCGATGATGAGCTAGAAAATCAAAATGCTGAGATATATACCAATCTTATAACAACAATAACCACCGAAGTCATTTTCTATCCTTTTGAAACCGTGTTACATCGTCTTCAACTACAAGGTACACGAACTATTATTGACAATTTAGACAATGGTTATGCAGTGGTTCCAATACTAACAAACTATCAAGGAGCCATCGATTGTTACCAATCGACCATATTTTCAGAAGGTTTTTGTGGGCTCTATAAAGGATTTGGAGCAATGATTCTACAATTCATGTCACACCTTGCTGTCCTTAAACTATCAAAGTTGATTGTAGGCAAAATATCTGAGACTCTTTCAAATCAGCCATCATCACGAGTTGTGCACTACTATAATATCGATAATATTGTTGGTAGTTCTAGCTCATCGAATATGTCGTAAAGCATAGTTTTTCCTAAAATATATTAATTAAGTGACAACTAAGGACTATAATATATTTAATGTATTAAAAATTTAAGAATTAAAAAAAAAAAAAATATTTCCTTAAATATACCAACTTGTCTACTTTTAAATTAATTAAACATTTTATGTATAAATATGTAAAACTTATTCAAAATATGCAGGTAAAAAAGCTATGTCAAAGCTATTGAGATAAAAATGAAGATGTTTTTAAATTGTTTTATTTTAGTTCACCAAGTTTGGCTGAATCGTGATAACCAGAACGGGGTTTTGTTTATCCTACTTCATCTGGCAACATCTTCGTAATTTAAGAAACTTCACTCAATTTCAACCGTATTGCTTCGGGAGTGATGTGATATATTTGAAGGCGAATGAATAATTTTTTTACTTTAAATCAGTGGTCGGCACGGCCCTATCCCGAGGGCATAGGAAATTTCTCTGCCCGAGCTCTGCCACACACAGTATAAATGTGTGAAACGTCACAGCCTACTTTCTTCTATCCGTTACTAATACTAATGCGTTTAAATCATATCAAAGTATTGGGGGGCCGTCCACTGATTTAATTCCAAGAATAGTTTGGTTCTGCTTCTTCTACTTTGCCCACTCCAATCGCTCTCTTCAAGCTTTGGCTTTTGAAATCCAATCTACTATAATGGAAGAATTTATGTGTCCTCGACGGCTATCTTGCAAGCTTGGCGTATTGGATATGCCTCCACATGCACCAGTACTACGCCTTCCAGTGGTTGACCCTTTTCTAGATCAGCTTACCGTTTCAATACAGGACATCCATGGCCCGTTCGTCATCATTGCGTCAAACATCCCTCTAAACAGCGCATTAAGTATCTATCATGCGCATATGGAGTGTCTGTGCTGGAACGTTGGACCCTACTTCTTTGATGGTAGCTGGCGATTTCAACTTAAGCTCTATCGTCTGGTCTCCTGACGCTGAGTCACCTAGCAATGTTCACCAAAGTCATGAAATTGTAATTTTAGATGATAATTTTAGTGTGGGCCCTATCTAAAATTCATGATCTTATATTTATACCAGAGGTCGGTTCGGCCCTATCTCGGGGGCATAGGAAATTTCTCTGCCCGAGCTCTGCCACACACACAGTATAAATGTGTGAAACGTCATGCTCAAAGCCTACTTTCTGCTATTCGTTACTAACACTAATGCGGTAAAATCATATCAATGTATTGGGGTGCCGACCACTGATTTATACCCTTGCAGAGGGTGTTATAATTTTGTCAAAAAGTGTGCAACGCAGTGAAGGAGACATATCCGACCCTCTATAGTATATAGAATCTTGATCAGGATCACCGCCTGAGTTGATATGAGCATGTCCGTCTGTATGTCCTTCTGTCCGTCTGTCTGTTTCTACGCAAACTTGTCTCTCAGTTTTAAAGTTATCGATTTGGAAATTGGCACACACCCCACTTTCCTTTGCACGCAGTATATAAGTCGGAAGGGCCGGGATCGGCCAACTATATCCTATAGCTGCCATTTAACTGATTATAGCTGCCATTTTCATCATCACCATCGAACTACCGAACTGAGCGGACGTGCTTTGTCCAAGCTCCGGGAAAACTGCACCATAATACTGTAATGTTAAACGTCGTCCAGGGGGATCCCATCTAGTTGGTTATAATTCGGTTAGTTTAATATTTCTTTTTAGTTCTTTATTTGTTTTGACTTATTTTCTGGAGCAGGCGTTGTTGCCGCTCCGAGCTTCCAAAAGGTTCTTCTGCTTTACAATATTTTCTAGGAGTTGGGAAGTCTACAGCGGCGGCAGAGAGATGGATACATATTTTTAAATATATAGCTAACCGCTTAAGCGAAGGTTTTTATGCACATATAAGTGGTTTGTTCATATTACATTTACGTTGCATAGGCAGTTTCGGCGTGCGGCTAAGGCACAGCGAGTATTTGGTAATTCGGCCACTTATGGTTTATGACCCAGGTTTCAAATAACATAAACAAACATAAATACTACAGTGTATGCCGTTGAAGTACTCTTGGTACAGTGGGTGGTCAACATATGTGTTTCTATATATGTGCATATTACATCCCCCTCCTTTTGAAAAATAACGTAATATAATGGAGTTATTTTCTAGTATACATTTGACAACTTTAAGACATGGTATTATTCATAGCAATAAGATTCCTTTTTTGTGTTTTTTGTTTTAGGTTTACTATTTTTTTGTGTTGTCTTAGGTATGTATGTTTATTTTATGTATGCTTATTATACCCTTGCAGAGGGTATTATTATTTTGTCCAAAAGTGTGCAACGCAGTGTATCCTTCACTCCGACCCTATAAAGTATATATATTCTTGATCAGGATAACCTCCTGAGTTGATATAAGCATGTCCGTCTGTCTGTCCGTTTCTACGCGAACTAGTCTCTCAGTTTTGAAGCTATCGTCTTGAAACTTTGCACACACCCTTCTTTCCTTTGCACGCAGTATATAAGCCGACTATATCCTATAGCTGCCATATAACTGATTGATCGGCAATGGTATAACTTTGGTGTTTTTAGAGTTAGAGAGTTAGAGAAATTTGACACGAGGGCTTTTTTTGGCGAACCATTACGACATGCCAAATTTCATAAGGATCGGCCGACTATATCTTATAGCTGCCATATAGCACTGAACGATCGGAAATGACCCAACTTTCGTTTTTTTTAAGATAGAAAGCTGAAACTTAATAAAGATTCTATTTTTGGCCAGTTGATCCAACCTACCAAATTTCATTAGGATCGGCCGACTATATCCTATAGCTGCCATATAACTGAACGATCGGAAATGGTATTTGGTAGAAATATCAACTTTCGTATTTTTGAAGATAGAAGCTTGGGCCTTTTTTTTTAGATTTTTTATTTTAGTTAATTGGTTTTATTATGATGTAATCATAAGGATCGGCCAACTATATCCGATGTTTGCGATATGTATCCGGTTTTAACTGCAAGGGTATATAAACTTCGGCTCCGCCCGAAGTTAGCTTTCCTTTCTTGTTTTTATATGTATCTTTATATAATTTGTATATATATGTATATGTATGTGTATGTATATGTATGGGTTGTGTATGTGTATATGCATGGCCATACGTGATATATGTATTTATGAAATTAAAATTGATTACGAAATAAAAAGTTTTAATCTTTCTTTTAGTACTAGTTGGTTTTTATTCTTATTTGATATTGTTATGTTATTTCTATCTCCTATTTGTTCTACCTTATAGGGACCTGTATATTTAAAATCTAGTTTATGTCCTGTTTCATTTTTCAGTAAAACCTGATCTCTTATTTTTAAATCAAAATCTAAACTAGTTTTGTCGTAAATAATTTTTTGTTTAAGCTTATGAGCTTCTAGCATTAGTCTAGCTCTCTTAAATGCCTGTTTTAATCTAAATTTTGATTCCTTAGCGTAATCTTCTATATTATAAATAGATTCTATTATATCTACGCTATTAAAATGTTTTGATAGATTTGACGTTTTGCCAAAAACTATTTCATATGGACAATAGTCATGTGCCATAGAGGGTGTTGTATTGAAACAATAGGCGAAGTATTGTAGCCATACATCCCAATCCGTTTTGTCAACTGAGATGTATGTAAGTCAATGTAAGTTGCTGGAATAGTTTATATCACCTTTTAGTCTAATACAATTTATTCATATGTGTTACTGATAAAATTTTTTTCAGTTTCAGCATTGGAGTGGTTGTACTATTCCATTCTGCATCTTTAGTGGAGACGGTCCAAAGTGATATAGCAAGTGAAAAACCAGGACTTTTTGATATATTTCGAGAAGGAAGTCTTCGATTTCTGTATTGGAGTTCACCACAGAAGGGCAGAATGCTGCCTGCTTGGGCGTTAATAGGGCCATGTGTTTCATTGGGA
Source organism: Drosophila malerkotliana malerkotliana (assembly GCA_018153235.1). NCBI lineage: Eukaryota > Metazoa > Arthropoda > Insecta > Diptera > Drosophilidae > Drosophila > Drosophila malerkotliana. The sequence continues at coordinate 2,840,748 of JAECXV010000159.1, forward strand.
ATTATAAAGTATTTATTCAGTTTAGTAATTCGTGGGCTGTCTTCTAGGATTATAAGACGGCGTTTAACAGTTTTAAGAAAAAAACGTGCTGAAAAAATTTGCGATGATGAGCTAGAAAATCAAAATGCTGAGATATATACCAATCTTATAACAACAATAACCACCGAAGTCATTTTCTATCCTTTTGAAACCGTGTTACATCGTCTTCAACTACAAGGTACACGAACTATTATTGACAATTTAGACAATGGTTATGCAGTGGTTCCAATACTAACAAACTATCAAGGAGCCATCGATTGTTACCAATCGACCATATTTTCAGAAGGTTTTTGTGGGCTCTATAAAGGATTTGGAGCAATGATTCTACAATTCATGTCACACCTTGCTGTCCTTAAACTATCAAAGTTGATTGTAGGCAAAATATCTGAGACTCTTTCAAATCAGCCATCATCACGAGTTGTGCACTACTATAATATCGATAATATTGTTGGTAGTTCTAGCTCATCGAATATGTCGTAAAGCATAGTTTTTCCTAAAATATATTAATTAAGTGACAACTAAGGACTATAATATATTTAATGTATTAAAAATTTAAGAATTAAAAAAAAAAAATATTTCCTTAAATATACCAACTTGTCTACTTTTAAATTAATTAAACATTTTATGCATAAATATGTAAAACTTATTCAAAATATGCAGGTAAAAAAGCTATGTCAAAGCTATTGAGATAAAAATGAAGATGTTTTTAAATTGTTTTATTTTAGTTCACCAAGTTTGGCTGAATCGTGATAACCAGAACGGGGTTTTGTTTATCCTACTTCATCTGGCAACATCTTCGTAATTTAAGAAACTTCACTCAATTTCAACCGTATTGCTTCGGGAGTGATGTGATATATTTGAAGGCGAATGAATAATTTTTTTACTTTAAATCAGTGGTCGGCACGGCCCTATCCCGAGGGCATAGGAAATTTCTCTGCCCGAGCTCTGCCACACACAGTATAAATGTGTGAAACGTCACAGCCTACTTTCTTCTATCCGTTACTAATACTAATGCGTTTAAATCATATCAAAGTATTGGGGGGCCGTCCACTGATTTAATTCCAAGAATAGTTTGGTTCTGCTTCTTCTACTTTGCCCACTCCAATCGCTCTCTTCAAGCTTTGGCTTTTGAAATCCAATCTACTATAATGGAAGAATTTATGTGTCCTCGACGGCTATCTTGCAAGCTTGGCGTATTGGATATGCCTCCACATGCACCAGTACCAAGAGTGTATTTTCATCACCATCGCCAAGCCGCCCATTTCCCAGTTTAGACAGTAATAATTTGTCCTCGGACTCCAAGAAAAGCTTAAAAGTTATATTCCAAAATATATTGGATCCTCATTTCCAAGTTCCGGATGGTATTACTGAATTCTTCGGCCTGTGGTTTTGGTCCTTTTAAAAGGACCATCCACATCCTCCAAAGGACCATTCATCCTTTTAAAAACGTGGCTTAATAACAACTTTAGCAACATTGAGTACTTCGAGCGTAACTTGTACCAAGTATTTCGAAAAGATCGAGGTGCATCCAGTACCCATTGTGTGCGAGGAGGTGGTGTGATGATCGCTATCAGTCGATCTCTTCAGGCTACATCACTACGCCTTCCAGTGGTTGACCCTTTTCTAGATCAGCTTACCGTTTCAATACAGGACATCCATGGCCCGTTCGTCATCATTGCGTCAAACATCCCTCTAAACAGCGCATTAAGTATCTATCATGCGCATATGGAGTGTCTGTGCTGGAACGTTGGACCCTACTTCTTTGATGGTAGCTGGCGATTTCAACTTAAGCTCTATCGTCTGGTCTCCTGACGCTGAGTCACCTAGCAATGTTCACCAAAGTCATGAAATTGTAATTTTAGATGATAATTTTAGTGTGGGCCCTATCTAAAATTCATGATCTTATATTTATACCAGAGGTCGGTTCGGCCCTATCTCGGGGGCATAGGAAATTTCTCTGCCCGAGCTCTGCCACACACACAGTATAAATGTGTGAAACGTCATGCTCAAAGCCTACTTTCTGCTATTCGTTACTAACACTAATGCGGTAAAATCATATCAATGTATTGGGGTGCCGACCACTGATTTATACCCTTGCAGAGGGTGTTATAATTTTGTCAAAAAGTGTGCAACGCAGTGAAGGAGACATATCCGACCCTCTATAGTATATAGAATCTTGATCAGGATCACCGCCTGAGTTGATATGAGCATGTCCGTCTGTATGTCCTTCTGTCCGTCTGTCTGTTTCTACGCAAACTTGTCTCTCAGTTTTAAAGTTATCGATTTGGAAATTGGCACACACCCCACTTTCCTTTGCACGCAGTATATAAGTCGGAAGGGCCGGGATCGGCCAACTATATCCTATAGCTGCCATTTAACTGATTATAGCTGCCATTTTCATCATCACCATCGAACTACCGAACTGAGCGGACGTGCTTTGTCCAAGCTCCGGGAAAACTGCACCATAATACTGTAATGTTAAACGTCGTCCAGGGGGATCCCATCTAGTTGGTTATAATTCGGTTAGTTTAATATTTCTTTTTAGTTCTTTATTTGTTTTGACTTATTTTCTGGAGCAGGCGTTGTTGCCGCTCCGAGCTTCCAAAAGGTTCTTCTGCTTTACAATATTTTCTAGGAGTTGGGAAGTCTACAGCGGCGGCAGAGAGATGGATACATATTTTTAAATATATAGCTAACCGCTTAAGCGAAGGTTTTTATGCACATATAAGTGGTTTGTTCATATTACATTTACGTTGCATAGGCAGTTTCGGCGTGCGGCTAAGGCACAGCGAGTATTTGGTAATTCGGCCACTTATGGTTTATGACCCAGGTTTCAAATAACATAAACAAACATAAATACTACAGTGTATGCCGTTGAAGTACTCTTGGTACAGTGGGTGGTCAACATATGTGTTTCTATATATGTGCATATTACATCCCCCTCCTTTTGAAAAATAACGTAATATAATGGAGTTATTTTCTAGTATACATTTGACAACTTTAAGACATGGTATTATTCATAGCAATAAGATTCCTTTTTTGTGTTTTTTGTTTTAGGTTTACTATTTTTTTGTGTTGTCTTAGGTATGTATGTTTATTTTATGTATGCTTATTATACCCTTGCAGAGGGTATTATTATTTTGTCCAAAAGTGTGCAACGCAGTGTATCCTTTACTCCGACCCTATAAAGTATATATATTCTTGATCAGGATAACCTCCTGAGTTGATATAAGCATGTCCGTCTGTCTGTCCGTTTCTACGCGAACTAGTCTCTCAGTTTTGAAGCTATCGTCTTGAAACTTTGCACACACCCTTCTTTCCTTTGCACGCAGTATATAAGTCGAAACGGCCGGTATCGGCCGACTATATCCTATAGCTGCCATATAACTGATTGATCGGAAATGGTATAACTTTGGTGTTTTTAGAGTTAGAGAGTTAAAGAAATTTGACACGAGGGCTTTTTTTGGCGAACCATTACGACATGCCAAATTTCATAAGGATCGGCCGACTATATCTTATAGCTGCCATATAGCACTGAACGATCGGAAATGACCCAACTTTCGTTTTTTTTAAGATAGAAAGCTGAAACTTAATAAAGATTCTATTTTTGGCCAGTTGATCCAACCTACCAAATTTCATTAGGATCGGCCGACTATATCCTATAGCTGCCATATAACTGAACGATCGGAAATGGTATTTGGTAGAAATATCAACTTTCGTATTTTTGAAGATAGAAGCTTGGGCCTTTTTTTTTAGATTTTTTATTTTAGTTAATTGGTTTTATTATGATGTAATCATAAGGATCGGCCAACTATATCCGATGTTTGCGATATGTATCCGGTTTTAACTGCAAGGGTATATAAACTTCGGCTCCGCCCGAAGTTAGCTTTCCTTTCTTGTTTTTATATGTATCTTTATATAATTTGTATATATATGTATATGTATGTGTATGTATATGTATGGGTTGTGTATGTGTATATGCATGGCCATACGTGATATATGTATTTATGAAATTAAAATTGATTACGAAATAAAAAGTTTTAATCTTTCTTTTAGTACTAGTTGGTTTTTATTCTTATTTGATATTGTTATGTTATCTCTATCTCCTATTTGTTCTACCTTATAGGGACCTGTATATTTAAAATCTAGTTTATGTCCTGTTTCATTTTTCAGTAAAACCTGATCTCTTATTTTTAAATCAAAATCTAAACTAGTTTTGTCGTAAATAATTTTTTGTTTAAGCTTATGAGCTTCTAGCATTAGTCTAGCTCTCTTAAATGCCTGTTTTAATCTAAATTTTGATTCCTTAGCGTAATCTTCTATATTATAAATAGATTCTATTATATCTACGCTATTAAAATGTTTTGATAGATTTGACGTTTTGCCAAAAACTATTTCATATGGACAATAGTCATGTGCCATAGAGGGTGTTGTATTGAAACAACAGGCGAAGTATTGTAGCCATACATCCCAATCCGTTTTGTCAACTGAGATGTATGAACGGATAAACTCATTGAGTGTTCTGTGGCTTCGCTCCACGGTACCTACAGTCTGGTGATGATGTGCAGTCGAAGTTATGTTTTCAATGTTTTAATTTTTACATAAATTCTCAATAATTAAATTTTTATATTCCGTTCCCATGTCCGTAATGAACGTCTTCATTGGACCGTACTTTAGAATAAAATTTTCAAATATAGCTTTTGCTACTGTATTTGCCATTTTATCTGGTATTGGTATTGCTACTAAGTATTTAGTTAAATCGCAGATGAGTGTTACTGCGTATTCGTTTCCATTATCAGATTTGGGTAGTGGACCAATCGTATCCACAATTACTCTATCGAAAGCTCTTTGCGGAGTTTCGGTTATGGTTAATGGGGTCTTAGTGTTCTTAGTCGTTTTAGACTTTTGGCATTTAGGACATTTATTTATGTACTCTTTTATGTCTTTGGACATATTTTTCCAGTAATAGGGTCTCTGGACCTTGGCCAAGATTTTTGTAATGCCTGTATGACCACCTTGTATAGGATCATCATGGAATGTAGCTTCTTTATCTTTATTATTTTTTATTACGGTCACCGGGTTGAGTAGCGCTACTCTTAATGATTTCAGTATATAATTGCCCATATTTTTAAAATTATCACTTGAAACATGTTCAAAGATATTTTCCCACGGTGCCACTTTGAATTGGCTGATTTTGTGAATACCGGCCTGCTTTTCAAGCCTTTGGAAGAACTGACCTAAGTCAAGGGTTCCATTAGTATACAAATCGCTAACTTCATATCTTGCTGTAATTTTTTTTCCGCGCTTAAATAAACACACCTTATTATTTACTTATTATTATCTTATTATTATTATGACTTTAAGGTCACTACTTTACGTATCTTATCATTATTAATGACTTCATATAAGTTGGGCTCTGAAGCTTTTTCAATAGATTGCTTATGCAATTCTTTTTGTTCTTTTCCTGCGCAGGATTTTTGTCTACTTTGGTTTCTGGTAGTGACTTTCAGAATATTTAATTGTATTTTTTTTAAGTCTGTGATTGTTATTCTGGAGAGCGCATCGGGTACATAATTATCTTTGCCCTTTAGGTTCTCTACCTTAAAATTATATTCCTCTAATTCAAGTCTCATTCTTGTTAGTTTGGCACTGGGATTTACCATTGATAATAAGTAAATAAGTGCTCTGTGGTCTGTTTTGACAGTGAAATGTCTACCATAAATATATGGTCTGAAGTGTATTATTGCCCAATGAATAGCTGCTAGTTCTTGTTCTGTAGTGCTCTTGTTGCTTTCACCTTTCGTAAAGGATCTTGATGCGTATGCAACCGGAAGCTGAAGTTCATTTTTGTTTTGACTTAGGACTGCTCCACAAGCGTATTTGCTAGCATCTGTGATTATGCAAAATTCTTTGCTAAAATCTGGGTATTGCAACAGTTGGATTTATTAATGCTGATTTAAAATGTTCAAAGGCGTTTAGACATTCTGCTGTCCATTCGAATTTTACATTTTTCCTACATAATCTAGTTATGTGACGGGAGTATTCTGCAAAATTCTTTATGAAACGTCTGTAATAATTGCAAAATGCGATGAATCTCCTAGCGCTGTCCGCATCATGTGGAACTGGATACTTTTGAATGACGTCGTATTTTTTGTCGTCGGGCAAAATTCCTTGCATGCATAAAAAATGAACATTTTCCTGGATTTAACTTTAGGTTGTGCTGCCTTCATTTCTCCAAAACATCAGTTAAGTTTTTTAGCATGTGTTTTTCAGAGCAACCTATGACTATTAAGTCATCCATATAAAGGAATGCTTGCGAAGGTTCTTATCCAGAGAAAGCTATAGTCATCATTCTCTGAAAAAGAGTTTGGCGCTATTTTTAAGCCGAATGGTAATCACGTGAAGCGATATGAACCATTTTTTGTTGAAAAGGATTTTATATCGCATGAACTTTTTTCAAGTTCAATTTGGTGAATACCCGACATTAAGTCAAGGCATGAGAAATATTTTGGTCTACCTAGCTGATCCAAAATATCGTCGAATCTAGGGTGCGGAAATTTATCAGACAAGAGTTTTTATTAATTTGACGATAGTCAATTACTAATTGCCATTTTTTATTTTCCGAATTTGGAAGTGATTTTTTTGGTACTAAGAAAAGTGGGCTATTATAAGGTGATACAGAGGGTTCCACTATTTTATATTTAATGAGTTTTTGGACATGTTTTTGAATTTCGTCTTGTTGACTATGAGGATTTCTATATTTTTTCATATATACGGGTTCATTCTCAGTTAATCTCAGTTTTTGTTTATAGAAATTATTGGTAGTGATTGATTCGGTTTCTAGTCCGAACACATCACTATACTGGGTGCATAATGTTGTAAGTTGTTCGTTGAATTGAGGAGGGAAGTTTTTCGAAAGTTGGGATAATACAATTTTTTCTCGGGTTTCTAAGTCAGTTTGTAATATTTCGTAGTTTGAAAGTGGTTCATGCTGAATATTTTTAATATAAACGACTTGATCCATATCTGTGGTATTTAATAGCCATATATATGCATTCTGGGTTGTTGCTATGGTACTTGCTATATAGATCCCCTGGACGACGTTTTACATTACAATACAGCTAATAAAAAAACTGGGGTAACGCAATATAAGCGAAAAGACGCTGAACTACAATTTATTAAAAGCAATAGACAAGCTTTTTATAACAGTTGTGATGTGCTAAATTAAAACTAGTGAATTGTTTAAAAAAATAAGTGCCACGCAATGAGCTCATTGAGCAACGATCAAAAGAACGAGCGTAGAAGTTCAGTGAACCAAAGAAACGGCTTCTACTCTTGCTTTTCAAACCGCGATACCGAAGTGGAAAAATCGGCGATTAAGAGCAACCCGGCTTTACTGACCATTGAAACCCAAAGGGCACGGTCTTGCTTACCCACTCTGCTCACTCCGACTCCAGCGTCATGGAGTTCGCAATGTAAAACCCCCCCTCCAATATCGGAAGCAACAACTAGCAGTGCTACAATTTCTGCAATCACAGCGACAACCACTGCAACTCAAAGTACCGCGACGTCATACTACAGCGAGTACAAAAACAAAAACTTCGGAAAGTGCCAAAGCGGCACGGCCACACAGACTGGAATGGATCGCTACGTCCAAATTAAGCGCAAGCTTAGCCCGCAGAGTAAACCGGCAGGCAATAAAACAAAAATTAACCGTGTCCTGAAGATCGATAAAGAACCAGACAGATCCACTACTAACAGATTTGCCCTACTGGCGGAGGTTGAGGAAAACCAACCAGCCCATGACACCGCAAAAAAAACCCAAGCCCCCTCTAATTTATATTAGGGAGAAAAGCTCGAGTGCCCTGGTCATCAAAATTGCGTCGTTGATCGGGAACGGTGACAACTTTCATGTTGTTCCGCTTATCAAAGAGAACATCCATGAAACAAAAAGGCAAACCAAGACTGAAGAGCACTTCCGAATCGTGTCCATATATCTCGACACTGTACAGAAAAACTATTACACGTACCAGCTGAAAAGCAGTAAGGGCCTACAAGTGGTAGTAAAGGGAATAGAACCTGTTGTTACCACCGCGGAAATAAAAACCGCCCTTAAAGAAAAGGGCTTCGCCGCCAAGAATGTTATTAACATTCTAAATAAAGATAAAAAGCCACAACCCATCTTCAAGGTCGAGCTCGAGCCAGAAAGCAGGTCGCTGAAGAAGAACGAAGTCCACCCAATCTACAACCTGCAGTATCTTTTGCATCGGAAAATCACTGTTGAAAAGCCACATAAACGCAACGGTCCAGTGCAATGAACTAATTGTGAAGAGTATAGACACACAAGGTCTTACTGCACACTTCGGGCTGTCTGTGTAGTCTGCGGGGATGCCCACAAGTCCGCTTGCTGCACTACAAACAAGGACAGTACCGTGAAGAAATGTAGAAACTGCGGAGGCAACCATACGGCAAACTATAGAGTGTATAAGGAGTTAAAGAGTCGCAAGAGTCGGAGTTAAAAACTACGCCAGACGTTTTCTTCGCCAAAGCTGCGAGATCCTCATTCGGTCCACTAAACACCACCAACTGCCTCTCCTATGCCGACGCTCTACGATCTGGAAGGGAAATTCCAATTCAGCCAAACTCTCAAAGCGCTCAACAGGCCCCAGAACAGCCACACAGCAAAACGGAAACTATGATGCTTACCCTCCAACAAAGTATGATGGAGAGCTTATGTCATTTATGAAAACGACCATGCAAACGCTTGTTTAAAACCAGAACGTGGTGATACAGCTGCTCGTAGCACAAGAGTCTAAATAATCTATGCAGGTCCTACGAATATCAATGTGGAACGCTAATAGTGTCTCACGGCATAAATTAGAATTGTCACAATTCTTGACCGAAAACCATATTGACGTTATGCTACTGGTGGAAACGCATCTTACAAGCAAATACAACTTTCATATAAGAGGCTACACAATCTATCGCACAGATCATCCAGATGGGAAAGCCCACGGCGGAACTGGAGTTCTAATCAGAGAACGCATTAAACACCATTTTCGCAAAAGGTTTGTTTGCAACAAACTTCTTGAGGCCACATCGATACAAATTCAGTCAAGCAACGGAATCCTTTCAATCGCTGCCGTTTACTGCCCTTCTCGTTTCTCAATCTCGGAAGGACAATTTATGGACTTCTACAATTCACTTTGGGATCGTTTTATAGCCACAGGAGACTACAACGCCAAACATACGCACTGGGGATCACGTCTAGTGACTCCCAAAGGAAGGCAATTGTACAATGCAATTATAAGTGTGAAAAATAAACTGGACTATGTTTCCCCTGGAAGTCCCACATACTGGCCACACAGACTCACGAAAGCTCCCAGACCTTATTGATTTTGCGGTGACAAAAAACATACTTCGCAATCTAATAAGTGCCAAAGCAGTCTCGGGCTTATCAAGCCCAGAAATAACCGGAAACCCCTTCAGCCAGACGACGCCAAAAACGAACTTGCTAAAATACAAAAAGTACGTGAGTGCCCACAGAGAACTCGCCCCGGAATTTAACATGGAATCGGACATCGACTACACTACGAGCGCCCTGGAAGAAGTACTCGTTGCGGCAGCTTAAATCTCTACTCCTCATGGGAAAAGTAGACCGAAACAATTACTTCAAATCTAATCAGCAAATTGAACAGCTCGTGCGAGAAAAGAGGCGCACGCGTCGTATTTGGCAAAACAGCAGATCACCAGCTTCAAAACAACGCCTTAAGGAAGCAACCCGATCACTCGACCAGGCTCTTCACCAACAGGAAGAAAATGCACAGCTGAGGTACATCCAGAATCTCTCGCCAAGAAGCACAAAGTACCCTCTGTGGAGGGCCCACCCAAATCTTAGCGCCCCAATTGAAACGACCACCCCGATAAGAAACTCTTCGGGATGCTGGGCTTGCAGCGACGAAGACTGAGCTGAAACATTTGCCACACATCTCCAAAGTGTCTTCCAGCCTCGAATTCATTCTTCCTGCCAGTAATTTAGCCAGAGTCCTTCCCTCAGCCAGCCGCACCTTCATTCCGGCCGAACGAAATCGAAAAAGTCATAAGAGGGCTAAAACCAAAAGATGCTCCCGGTGGTGACCTATTGACCCCAAAGATGCTGATCGAACTGCGCTATAGAGGTCGTCTGCAAACTATTTAATGGAATCATTAATCTTGGCTATTTCCCAAAAAAGTGGAAGAAATCCATTATTATAATGATACCGAAGCCTGGAAAAGACCACACAATTCCGTCATCATACAGACCAATAAGCCTTCTATCTTGTTTGTCTAAATTGTTTAAAAAAATGCTTGTTAACTCGCATACCACATCTGGAAGCTTGCAATATTATCCCAATTTGCACACCAATTTGGCTTAACATATTAACATCCGAAATACGCTCAGCCTTCGAGTAGCGAGAATACTACAGCGCTATTTTCCTCGACGTATCTCAAGCTTTTGAACGATTTTGGCTCATCGGACTCATGCACAAAATTAAAACGTGTTGGCCAACATACACCCACATGCTACTGGAATCATTCCTCTACAATAGGGTACTCTCAGTGAGATGCAACGCAGCTACTTCGGTCGACAACACCATCGCACTCGGCCCGTGTCTATATGTTTTGTATACGGCGGATATTCCTACGAGCGTACAACTAACAACGCCAACGTTCGCCGATGATACCGCTATCCTTAGTCGCTCCAGATGCCCAACACAGGCAACAACCCAACTGGCTAATCATCTCATAATAGTCGATAGGTGGCTGTCTGACTGGCACATTAAAATAAACAAACAAAAGTGTAAACATATAACGTTTACTCTTAATAGACAAACATGCCCTCCGCTTTTACTAAACGGTATGCAGATCCCTCAAGCTAACGAAATAACGTACCTTGGCGTCCACCTTGATAGACGACTTACCTGGCGCAAGCACATCGAATGCAAAAAGATGCACCTTAAACTGAAAGCCCCCGAGGCTTTCGTAAACGAACTACCGAACTGAGCGGACGTGCTTTGTCCGAGCTCCGGGAAAACTTCACTTCGCTTATATTTTCGCCAATATAAGCGAAAAGACACTGAAATACAATTTACTAAAAGCGACAGACAAGCTTTTTTTTTTTTTTAACAGTTGCAATGTGCTAAACCAAAACTAGTGCATTGTTGGAAAAAAAAAAAAAAAATACGTACCACGCAATGAGCTCATTGAGCAACGACCAAAAGAACGAGCGTAGAAGTTCAGTGAACCAAAGAAACGGCTTCTACTCTTACTTTTCAACCCGCGATACCGAAGTGGAAAAATCGGCGCTTAAAAGCAACCCGGCTTTACTGACCGCTGAAACCCAAAGGGCACGGTCTTGCCCACCCGCTCTGCTCACTCCGACTCCCGCGTCATGGAGTTCGCAGTGTAAAACCCCCCCTCCAATATCGGAAACAAATTTCGCACCAACAACAAGCAGCGCTACAACTTCTGCAACAACAGCGAAAACCCCTGCGACCCAAAGTACCACGACGTCAACGACTACAGCGAGTACAAAAACAACAACCTCGGAAAGTGCCAAAGCGGCAACGGCCACACAGACTGGAATGGATCGCTACATCCAAATTAAGCGCAAGCTTAGCCCGCAGAGTAATCCGGCAGGCAACAAAACAAAAATTAACCGTGTCCTGAATAACGATAATGAACCAGACAGATCCACTACTAACAGATTTGCCCTACTGGCGGAGGCTGAGGAAAACCAACCAGCCCAAGACACCGCAAAAAAACCCAAGCCCCCTCCAATCTATATTAGGGAAAAAAGCTCGAGTGCCCTGGTCAACAAAATTGCGTCGTTGATCGGGAACGGTGAAAACTTTCATGTTGTTCCGCTTACCAAAGGGAACATCCATGAAACAAAGGTGCAAACCAAGACTGAAGAGCACTTCCGAATAGTGTCAAAATATCTGGACACTGTACAGAAAAACTATTACACGTACCAGCTGAAAAGCAGTAAGGGCCTACAAGTGGTAGTAAAGGGAATAGAACCTGATGTTACCGCCGAGGAAATAAAAACCGCCCTTAAAGAAAAGGGCTTCGCCGCCAAGAATGTTATTAACATTCTAAATAAAGATAAAAAGCCACAACCCATCTTCAAGGTCGAGCTCGAGCCTGAAAGCAGATCGCTGAAGAAGAACGAAGTCCACCCAATCTACAACCTGCAATATCTTTTGCATCGGAAAATCACTGTTGAAGAGCCACATAAACGTAACGGTCCAGTGCAATGCACCAATTGTCAAGAGTATGGACACACAAGGTCTTACTGCACACTTCGGGCTGTCTGTGTAGTCTGCGGGGACGCCCACAAGTCCGCTTGCTGCACTACAAACAAGGACAGTACCGTGAAGAAATGTGGAAACTGCGGAGGCAGCCATACGGCAAACTATAGAGGATGTATTGTGTATAAGGAGTTAAAGAGTCGCATGCGTCAAGCGACCGCAACGCGCAACCAAAATCCACAGAATGCGTACGTTTCGTCAAAAACCACGCCAGACGTCTTCTTCGCCAAAGCTGCGAGATCCTCATTCGGTCCACTAAACACCACCAACGGCTTCTCCTATGCCGATGCTCTACGATCTGGAAGGGAAATTCCAATTCAGCCTAACTCTCAAAGCGCTCAACAGGCCCCAGAACAGCCACACAGCAAAACGGAAACTATGATGCTTACCCTCCAACAAAGTATGATGGAGCTTATGTCATTCATGAAAACGACCATGCAAACGCTTGTTCAAAACCAGAACATGGTGATACAGCTGCTCGTAGCACAACAGTCCAAATAATCTATGCAGGCGCTACGAATATCAATGTGGAACGCCAATGGTGTCTCACGGCATAAACTAGAATTGTCACAATTCTTGACCGAAAACCATATTGACGTTATGCTACTGGTGGAAACGCATCTTACAAGCAAATACAACTTTCATATAAGAGGCTACACAATCTACCGCACAGATCATCCAGATGGGAAAGCCCACGGCGGAACTGGAGTTCTAATCAGAGAACGAATTAAACACCATTTTCACAAAAGGTTTGCAACAAACTTCTTGCAGGCCACATCGATACAAATTCAGTCAAGCAACGGAATCCTTTCAATTGCTGCCGTTTACTGCCCTCCTCGCTTCTCAATCTCGGAAGGACAATTTATGGACTTCTACAATTCACTTGGGGATCGATTTATAGCCGCAGGAGACTACAACGCCAAACATACGCACTGGGGATCACGTCTAGTGACTCCCAAAGGAAGACAATTGTACAATGCAATTATAAATGTGAAAAATAAACTGGACTACGTTTCCCCTGGAAGTCCCACATACTGGCCAACAGACTCACGAAAGCTCCCAGACCTTATTGATTTTGCAGTGACAAAAAACATACCTCGCAATCTAATAAGTGCCAAAGCAGTCTCGGACTTATCATCAGACCACTCGCCTGTGCTTCTAACGCTTCTTCAAAGCCCAGAAATAACCGAACACCCCTTCAGTCTGACGACGACAAAAACAAACTGGCTAAAATACAAAAAGTACGTGAGTGCCCACATAGAACTCGCCCCGGATTTTAACATGGAATCGGACATCGACTACACTACGAGCGCCCTGGAAGAAGTACTCGTTGCGGCAGCTAAAATCTCTACTCCTCATAGGAAAGAAGTAGACCGAAACAAACACTTCAAATCTAATCAGCAAATCGAACAGCTCGTGCGAGAAAAGAGGCGCACGCGTCGTGATTGGCAAAACAGCAGATCACCAGCTTCAAAACAACGCCTTAAGGAAGCAACCCGATCACTCGACCAGGCTCTTCACCAACAGGAAGAAAATGCACAGCTGAGGTACATCCAGAATCTCTCGCCAACAAGCACAAAGTACCCCCTGTGGAGGGCCCACCCAAATCTTAGTGCCCCAATTGAAACGACCACCCCGATAAGAAACTCTTCGGGATGCTGGGCTCGCAGCAACGAAGACCGAGCTGAAACATTCGCCACACATCTCCAAAGTGTCTTCCAGCCAAACCCAGCCTCAAATTCATTCCTCCTGCCAGTAATTCAGCCAGAGTCCTCCCCTCAGCCAGCCGCACCTCCATTCCGGCCGAACGAAATCGAAAAAGTCATAAGAGGGCTAAAACCAAAAAAGGCTCCCGGTGGTGACCTATTGACCCCAAAGATGCTGATCGAACTTCCAAAATGCGCTATAGAGGTCGTCTGCAAACTATTTAATGGAATCATTAATCTTGGCTATTTCCCAAAAAAGTGGAAGAAATCCATTATTATAATGATACCGAAGCCTGGAAAAGACCACACAATTCCTTCATCATACAGACCAATAAGCCTTCTATCTTGTTTGTCTAAACTATTTGAAAAATGCTTGTTAACTCGCATAATACCACATCTGGAAGCTTGCAATATCATCCCGGCACACCAATTTGGCTTTCGAAGAAACCATGGAACCATCGAACAAGTGAACAGATTAACATCCGAAATACGCTCAGCCTTCGAACAACGAGAATACTGCAGCGCTATTTTCCTCGACGTATCTCAAGCTTTCGACCGAGTTTGGCTCATCGGACTCATGCACAAAATTAAAACGTATTTGCCAACATACACCCACAAGCTACTGGAATCATACCTCTTCAATAGGGTATTCTCAGTGAGATGCAACGCAGCTACATCGGGCGACTACACCATCGAAGCTGGAGTTCCACAGGGAAGCGCACTCGGGCCGTGTCTATATGTTTTGTATACTGCGGATATTCCTACGAGCGCACAACTAACAACGTCAACGTTCGCCGATGATACCGCTATTCTTAGTCGCTCCAGATGCCCAACGCAGGCAACAACCCAACTGGCTAATCATCTCACAATAGTGGAAAGGTGGCTGTCCGACTGGCGCATTAAAATAAACGAACAAAAGTGTAAACATATAACGTTTACTCTTAATAGACAAACATGCCCTCCGCTTGTACTAAACGGTATGCAGATCCCTCAAGCTAACGACGTAACGTACCTTGGCGTTCACCTTGATAGACGACTTACCTGGCGTAAGCACATCGAATGCAAAAAGATGCATCTAAAACTGAAAGCCAGCAGCCTCCACTGGATCATAAACTCACGATCGCCACTGTGCCTGGACTACAAGTTACTACTGTACAATTCAGTCCTAAAGCCAATCTGGACGTATGGCTCCCAGCTGTGGGGGAACGCGAGCAGCAGCAACATAGACATCATACAGCGCGCACAATCAAAAATCCTGAGAACTATCACAGGGGCACCTTGGTATGTTCGCAACGAAAACATCCACCGGGATCTGGGCATCCTCGCAGTGAAAGACGAAATCCAGAAGCAAAAAGAGTCATACAAAGAAAAACTGTCTTCGCACCCAAATTTTCTCGCTCGGGGATTGACTCGGGTTTCTAGCGTATCCCGCCTTAGACGCAACGACCTCCCAACCCAGCAATCGATTTTTAGGGCCGTCTAACTCCGTATCAGTCAATATGACTGTTAGTTAAGTTAAAAATATAAGATTTGATACACCTCTTGTTAGTCTCGCAAAGAGAAGATTCAAGAAATAAAAGCAACGTTAAAATAAAAAAAAAAAAAAAAAACTGAAAGCCAGCAGCCTCCACTGGATCATAAACTCACGATCGCCACTGTGCCTGGACTACAAGTTACTACTGTACAATTCAGTCCTAAAGCCAATCTGGACGTATGGCTCCCAGCTGTGGGGGAACGCGAGCAGCAGCAACATATACATCATATAGCGCGCACAATCAAAAATCTTGAGAACTATCACAGGGTCACCTTGGTATGTTCGCAACGAAAACATCCACCGGGATCTGGGCATCCTCGCTGTGAAAGACGAAATCCAGAAGCAAAAAGAGTCATACAAAAAAAAACTGTCTTCGCACCCAAATTTTCTTGCTCGGGGATTGACTCGGGTTTCTAGCGTATCCCGCCTTAGACGCAACGACCTCCCAACCCAGCAATCGATTTTTAGGGCCGTCTAACTCCGTATCAGTCAATATGACTGTTAGTTAAGTTAAAAATATAAGATTTGATACACCTCTTGTTAGTCTCGCAAAGAGAAAATTCAAGAATAATAGCAACGTTCAAAAAAAAAAAAAAAAAAAATTTACTGATTGATCGGAAATTCTAACTCTAAGAGGCGCTAAATTACTAGCGAGTCTTACTACCAATATATGTTTCGAGAATTCATATTTTCCCACGGCGCTGCGCATGTAACGCCACCTATAGAATACAAGTGTAGTGTTTTATGATGTGATCAAAAGGAAAAGGGACGTTCGAAACGTCATAATAAACTTTCTTGCTTAGAGAGAGACAGCGAGCAGTATACGTGTTAGGTTATGAGAGCGTTTGTTTTTCTATTGCAACATTTAATTGAGGTACTTATTCTTCGATGTTATTTATCAAATATTATTCACTTAACCTTCCATTTCTTGATGTTCTAAAAACATATTTCTACTATTTCAAATAAGGCGTGGAAAACAAAAAAACTATGCTTTTTAGTTGAAATTTTGGACAGCCTTTCAATCGAAGTTAATACTCGTTTTGCTAGCTTGAGAGTGCTGAATGAGCGCTTCGGATTTTTCTTCAACTTCAAAGAATATCTTAATGACGATAAAGAAGTTTTGAATAGAAAACTATTGGAAGTTAACGATAAATGCAAATCATTTGCTCAAATTTATTCTAATGATTTAAATGGTACGGAATTGTTTCACGATATCAAAGATGTCATTTTTCTTCTGAAAAGAGCCGATAAAGAGGGAGAAAGTTTTGATCTCACTCCAAAAGGAATACTATTGTATATTTCATATATTTCAAAACACTTGTGACGGCATTGAAAATTTTGCTGACTCTACCATTGTCCGTGGCTTCGTGTGAGCGATCATTCAGTAAAGTGAAATTGATAAAATCTTATCTCCGCACAAGGCCCGAAAAGTTATATTCTAAAAGTACTATTTTTTTGTCTTGCAAAAACACAACGGTTTTTTTTCCGTTGTAACTGTTAAACGAATCGATATAAAATACAATTTTTCAATCATATAAGCTTTTAATAATTAATAACCTATTAATTATTCAATAATAATAACTGCAAGGGTATATCAGCTTCGGCTCCGCCCGAAGTTAGCTTTCGTTTCTTGTTTTAAATAACTTGGTGAATTGTGAAGTAGAATTTGGCAATGTACCATTAAGTCCATGTGATATGTACCACAAGCCATTAGTAATTTTTATTGAGTTTTACAGTTTTTTGCCTTTTACCCATTCCATATTATCATCCGAATAATACTAACATGTCATTTATTAATGCATCTATTTTAGCTTTTGATTGGGTTTCCCTTTTTCGGATGGTTCAATTGATGGTCGTTATACTAAATTCTAGGTTGCTCTTTTTAATATAATTGATATTAATGCCCCTGTGAGAATACGAAGATCCTATAGGCTTTCCAGATATACAAACGGTTTAAGACTAGATGAAAAGCATTACAAACGATTTATAAAGACCGGGGGGTCTCGAGCAGGAGAGCTGTACCTGCAATTTAAGTGGGAATTGGAATTTCTTAATACGTTGATTTAGAAGCAGTATATATCTGGTCAGTATATATCTATAGATTTTTGGCGGCTTGTCAATAGGAAAAACTCAATATCGAGCATACCTACTTCCATATGATATGGTAATTTGGTAGCCGACTTTGATCAGGGCGTTTCGGAACTTCTTGCTAAATACTTTGCCTCTAACTTGAAGACGAAGGTTCCTTGGAATGATAATGAAACTCTTCTTACCATTAAGCATCTTTGACAAAGATGACACACTTCTGGCCAAGTTATATAAATTAGGTATTCATTCCTGCCTATTGAGTTGGTTCGAGTCTTATCTGGCTGACCGACCTTGTCACGTTTTTACTGGAGACGCTATCTCAAGTACATTTGTCACCTCCTCTGATTTTCCACAAGTCAGCTTTCTAGGACTTCTCCTATTTATTATTTTCATTAATAACATCTCTTCATGATTTGGTCACTGCTACTTCTTGATGTATGCGTATGGCATTAAAATCTATAAGGCCATTAGTTGCATTAGTGATAGCTACTTGTTACAGGAGGATATATCCAGAATCTACTCATGGTGCTCCCGTAATCATCTCCCACTAAACTTATCGACGTGTCTGTTTACCCGTTACGGTAAGCGGTCTCTTGAAATCTGCACGTGTTATTCCATCAATAATTATAGTTTTGCAGCTAAAGAAGAGGTGTTAGATCTTGGTGTCTTATTCTACACCAAATTTAAATTTTCTCGTCACTAAGACTATATTCTGCCTAAAGCGTATGCTATGCTGGGTTTTGCGAAGAGGCATGTGAACCAATTTAACATTCGAGCCTCAGCGTCTATCCTTGTAAATTGTAAAGTTCGTTCCAAAAGAATAGAACGACTCCAGAAGAAATAATTAAGGTTGATTTTTTGTCTCTAAGATTTCATGATCCTCTACCTTCATACCAGAGCCACTGCCTAATTCTTAATGTTTGCACGTTGGAGGATCGGCGTACACTGGAATCTTTGACATTGGTCAATAATATAGTTCCTGAAAATATTTATTGCGCTTTTTTGCTAGATTACGTATTAATTTTAATGATCCTAATGGGTCTTTGTACCTTTCCCCCTATCTTTTCAATGAGTCGATTGAGCGGGCTCTTTGATATTTTAACTCTATGCCGTCTAGCCTCCGAATTAAGTGGGGTTCTGATAAGGTTGTGTTTAAACGCTTGTTAATCACATTCCATGCCTGCAGAGGAATCCATACAACCACCAGCGGCTCGACCAATGTCGAATAGGTCAAATGTATCCGAACTGGCTTAGAGGCACGACAAAGTAGGTCACATAATGAAAAACTGGAAACTGCGGTTTCCAGAAAAAATACTGGAGAAAAAATAATCGGATAATCGATCATATGCAATAGTGAATCTTCTGGGGAGAAAAGTGTAAAGGTTGCTAGACACCGGTGGTGCCATGAGTTGCATAGGCGGAGACCTAGCTAAGGAGTATATTTGTAGCAATAAGCCACTCAAGGCTGCAAACATAGTGCGCGCTTAGACGAAGACAAAGCTGAAGATGAAGCTGAAGGCGAAAAACAGTGCAGAACAATTCATATGAATTCGCTCGCCCGTAATCATTGTCCGCGCTGAGACGAAGATAAAGACGAAACGCATGCAATCAGCTTCAAACGGTGCAGTACTGTTTTTAAAGACGAATCGCTTGCTATTTTGCTATTAAAAATATAAAAATGAAATAAATTAAAATAATTGAATAATTTGAATAATTTTCTACCTTAACATTTCAATTGACCTTTCGGCAGGTATAATTCGGATTTTATTAAAATTTGTCCAATTTTTTATAATAAGCAGTTCCATTTTTATCAGAATGTAATCAAATGTGCTGATTTTCGTTCTGGTATACTCCACAAAATTTTTTTTCATCTTTACGCAGCTCATTAATTAAATGATGAAATTCGCCGAACGCTTTTATACCCAAATTAATTGTGTGAATTCTTCCATTCACTTTTTTTTTGTATTTTAATATAAAAAAATTACCTTTCCTCTAACAGTCGCTCATCATCTGTTGAGAAACCCATTGCGACTAACAGCATAAAATCGCAACAAATTCGTCTTGCGCTATGCAACCTATTAGCTTGCAATTCGCAATTCGATCTTCTACCAAGTCCTTTAGTAGTAAGAGAGGTAGCAGCTTAATAGTATCACTGAGTTTTAGAGGGCGCAGCTAAACAGTCTGATTGGGAAATTTGCTTCGTTCGCTGCCAAAGAAAAACCTTACTTTTGTCAAACACGATAGATACTGAAATGGCAAAGCCAATTAAGCAAAGATATATTCCGGTATGTCCGGCCATTGAAAAATTGCTTTATGCTGAGATAGATAGAATGATAGTTATAGTTATTGAGGAGTCCGACAGTCCATGGTCCTCGCCAGTCGTATTGGTCCAAAAGCCAGGCAAAGTAAGAGTGTGTCTCGATAGCAGAAAAGTCAATGCGGTAACAGAGAAGGATGCATACCCGCTTCCCCAGATCGATGGTATACTTAGACGACTACCGAAGTCAAATTACATAAGTAGCCTTGTCCGGAAAGACGCGTTTTGTCAAATGCCGTTGGATTCTCTGTCGAGAGCTAAAACGGCATTTACTATATCAGGACGTCCTCTATACCGTTACAAGGTTATGGCTTTTGGCCTTTCTAATGCTCCACAAAACATGACGAGGTTAATGGAAAATGTAATACCTGTTGTGTATCTGGACAATTTATTGGGGATTTCTGATACATTCGAGAAAAATTTGGATATTTATGCCCCTGTCAGGGTACGAAGATCCTATAGGCTTCCCTGGTATACAAAAGGTTTAAAAAATTTAAAGTATAGAAGGGATAAGCAATGAAACGATTTATAATGACAGGGGAGCCTCGAGCGGGAGAACTGTACCGGAAATTTATGACCTAGTTGAAGCCACAGGACCTTTTACCGAGTCGCACATAACTGACTTGGATGTTATCTTCCCATTCTTTCGTAAGAAGAATATCGCTTCCCTTTCTACTCTCTTTCAACTGCTGTTCTCCTTGTCACTTTCATCTGGTATATTCCTCTAACGGTGGAAGATTTCTTCTATCACGCCTATACACAAAGGTGGCAGTAGTTCTGATGTTACCAACTATCGACCTATAGCTAAAATTAGCAAAGTCGGTAAGATACTGGAGCGGATAGTTACTACAAAATTTAAGTTTTTGACTCGTAGTTTTATATCCTCCAACCAGCATGGTTTCTTGCCTGGGTTCCACTACAACTTGTCACAACTAAATAGGAGGTGTTAGATCTAGGTGTCTTATTCGAGAGCCAATTTAAATTTGCTGGTCGTATGCTATGCTCTGCTTTTTGTCCATACTCGAGCTTCAGCGTCTACGCTGCATTTTTACGGTCAAGGCAGGAATATGCTTCAATAATTTGGAATCCGGCTTTTAAAGTTCGTTCCAACAGAATTGAGCGACTCCAGAAATATTTCTCTTCTGCCTCTAACGTTTCAGGATCCTCTAGCTTCATACCAGAGCCGCTGCCTTCTGCTCAATGTTTGCACGTTGGAGGATCGGCGTACACTGGTAGCTTTAACTTTTCTGAACAATATAGTCGCTGATAACATCGATTGCTCTTTTTTAATGGGACTCATTAATTTTAATGCTCCTCAAAGGGATTTTCGTACCTTTGTCCCCTTTCGGAGTGTCACAGGGCCAATTACCTTTTAAATGAGCCGATTGACCGGGCTCTTGCTTATTTTAACTCGTTGCCGCCTAGCTTCCGAATTTAGTGGGGCTCTGATAAGGTTGTTTATCAGCCTGTCAACCAGGCACTTATTAAGTTTTTATTAGTATTGTACTGTTATTTATTAGTTTGTAAGTTGTTATTTTGTAACCATGTTAGACAACAAAAGCAACCAAGAAAAAAATGTTTCACACTTTTATGCTTACGAAATAACAACAAATAAAATTTAGTATGATTTAATAGCAACTTAAAACGTAGAATAAACATGTATATGAAATTCTCTTCTGAAATTGACAGATTTGGCTGAATTTTTACTTGTAGGTACATACACTGCGCGTCACCAGATTAGCGTCCCCCTTGGTGGTCGCGTTTGAAGTAAAATATTATTAAAACTATTAAAGATTGAACTGTACAATTATTTTCCAATATAATTCGATTAATTCTCTAAATAAAAACATATTTTAGAACGCAGTTGGTATTTGCATAGATTTTTATTAAATGAAAACTAAAGAAACAGGTTTATTTGAAAAAAAAACTGCGCCATCAGATAAGCGCCCTTCAAATATAAATTTAAATATCTTTTACCGAAAATATTTTCGGTAACTAGCGCCCTCCAAATATAAATTGAAATATCTTTCTTAACTTGCTGGAGTGGCCCCTATACTCCCCAGACTTAAACATAATAGAAAAAGTCTGGGGATGGTTAGCTAGGAAGGTGTACGAGGGTGGCAAGCAATAAAACAGGCTTAGTCAACAATAAACTTGTATGACTTTCTCGCCAGTCGAGTTTGCTTAATCATAAAATTGATAAAGATAATATTTTGTAAGAAATTCATCGAAAAAAGTTAAGTTAATGTAGCTGGCGCTATCCTGATGACGGAGTTTTTTCTTTCAAATAAACCTGTTTTTTTAGTTTTCATTTAATAAAAATCTATGAAAATACTATTTGCGTTCTAATATATGTTTTTATTTAGAGAATTAATCGAATTATATTGGAAAATAATTGTACAGTTCAATCTTTAATAGTTTTAATAATATTTCACTTCGAACGCAAACACCAAGGGGGCGTTAATCTGGTGACGCGGAGTGTATATTAGCCTTTTAACTTTATTTGATTAAGCAGGCAAAATACGGTTTGGGGGGTTTAGGGTTTGGGAGAAATTGAAATAAACTTGAACTGCGTAGGTAACTTAGGTGTCTCCACGCCAAATCCCATAGGTCTATCTCTCATAATTTCTGAGATGCACGCGTTCATACAGACAGGCGGACGGTCGGACAGACGGACATGGCTATATCGACTCGGCTGTTGATGATAATCAAGAATATATATACTTTATGGGGTCGTGATGATTCTTTCGTTATGTATAAATGTATGAAAATATTCATGTTTCATACATTCACACGCTTAAAATTTATCGTGAAACGACTTGAACTTTTGTCCTCTACTCCTTAGTCATTATCGTTCGAAATATGCCCAGTATGATCTTATGAGAGTATTATTTTCGGACTGCAATTGTCTCTACCACATAACTTTGATGTGCTTCACTTCAGTGGTCGGCAGGGCCCTATTTCAGGGCATAAGAAATTATTCTGCCCGAGCTCTGCCGCACACACACAGTATAAATGTGTGAAACTTCATGCTCGTATCCTACTTTCTGCTTTTCGTTATTAATATTAATTTATTTAAATAATAAATAATTTTTATTTATTTATTTTTTTTATTCATGTATTGACTGTCGAACACTGTTCTACTTCCATCTGTAAAACTTATATTCTTAACGCTTTAACTGAGTATCTCTCTTTCTCCTAATCATCTACTCTTTTCATTAATATTGGATCTATCCTCGCGAGTTGAACCGTATGTCATGCGACCAGCATCCCTTGGACGGCATATGGGCTGTATGTATACGATGGGAGCCGCGCGAGAAATAACAATTGTATTAATTAGTTTGAACCTTTTGGAGAAAATTAAATACTGATTCTAAAAAATATCCAATATCTAATAAATAGATTTGGAAGAATGTTGAGCATTTTTCAAAAAATCAAATATTTTCGGTAACTAAGGACCTTGTTCCTCTACGCATAATTTTTTTGTTCCTCCACGCATAATTTCCAGAATCCAGAAGTTTTATTGCATTCGTGGGATATAGTCGGCCGATACCGGTATTGGTATTGTTTTTTTGAGGATTGATAAGTTTCAAAAAATGATACATTTTTTTGTAAATTGTACCGAAAAAATGGCTTCAAAATGCAAAACCGGGAGTTTCTTGTATCCTTTTTATTTAAAAATATATTTAAAATATATGGTATATTTTTTTTCAAAAGCTACTACATTAACCTGATGAAAAAAGTCGGAAATTTTAAAACCGGTTTAATGTTAAGTGTTTAGGAATTGAATTTTTAAGCGCAAAAAAGTCCCGAAAACAGTTTTATCCCGAAAGATTTTTAGGGCGTTACAAATATTTTAAACACGGCTTGTGGTATATTCGACGTCATAAAAAATTCCTACTAAGTATGTTACTTTAAAAGTTTCTTCACATTTTTTTTTTGTAGCACTGTGTTATTGGTCAAATGTGTGCCACGCAGTGAAGGAGACATCTCCGACCCTATAAAGTATTATTTTCTGGATCAGGATCACCTCCTGAGGTAATATAAGCATGTCTGTCTGTCTGTTTCTACGCGAACTAGTCTCTCAGTTTTAAAGCTATCGACTTGAAACTTGGCCCACACTTTTCCCTTTTCTTTGCACGCAGTATGTAAGCCGGAACGCCTATATCCTATAGCTGCCATATAACTGATTGATCGAAAATGCTATAAATGTTCCGGAAAAGAATCGGTAATAACTGTTTGATCGGAAATGATATAACTTTGGTGTTTTTAGAGTTAGAGAACTCGAGTTTGGTATGAATGTTAACTTTGGCAAAATAATAAGACTCACCAAATTTCAAATACCAACTTTGGTATTTTTGAAAATAGAAGCTTGGGACTTTTTTTTAGATTTTGTATTGTTAGGTTAGGTTACATTATGATATTCTCATAACGATCGGCACACTATGTCCGATGTTTGTGATATATTTCCGGTTTTAGCTGCAAGGGTGTATCAACTTCGGCTCTGCCCGAAGTTAGCTTTTCTTTCTTTTCTCTCTTTCTTTCTTTTGGCGGAGTCAACAACGGCAATTTCACTTTACCATAAGGGCAGCATAATCCAGCCGTTTCTCCGGAAAACTTTAATGCACCACAAATGATCTTTCCAAATAAAGAGAGAAGCTTTTGGAATGAGAGCTCGGTGGGAAAGGAAAGTAAAGCCCTGCTGAGTGTGGCGCAATGATGGCGAGGAGGAAGAGGAGAAGCAAGGCAATCAAGAACAGCCCTCAGGAGTGAACGGACGTAAACAAAATTATTGCGACTCGCTGAGCGTTGAGAAATAGAAAAACGACAGATGAAATCTGTCTGTGATAGCTCGGAAAATAGCTAACCCAGGCTATTAGAATCTAAAAATAGCCACGCAAATCGCAAATAACCTAAAGCCACGCCGCAGCCTGACCCACCCGCAGTTTCGCGATGTTACCGATAGTCAACCCCGAAGCTGCAGAAGCCGACGCAACAACATGGTGCAAAATGGCGAATATGATTGAGTGAGTATCCGCTCAGCAACTCGCTGCTCGGTAGTGGATCGCAGTGGCTGTCGCAAATTTGTTTTCCTGGAATGAACTAGTCGCAATTCCGAGAATTGTTCATGAAACGATACGAAGGCAACAAGACGCTGGCAGCAGTGTTGCTCAATATGGTCAAGGGACGCCCCAATGCAAATGAATTCCTTCATCATTATTGACCAAGTGGAAATCAAGCCCAAGAGGAGATTGCCATATCCCTAGTCTTGGCTCATGCATCCCAAATTGACCCCAGACAGCGTGTAGCGTTCACTACAAACATAAAAACACGTGCTGAACTGCAACGAATGGAGGGTCCCGAAAAGAAGAGATTCAAAATGCAGACGCCGATTTGATGCCATAATTGCCAAATATTCCAAATTTCTCATTGATGGTATACCAAGTAGACGTGAATCTACAGGTTCTTTGGAAATCCGTTAAGTCGACATAAACAAAGAGGTTCAGAAACGACCATATCGTCTTAGCGAGGGCGAGAAAGAAATAGTGAAAAAAAAGATTGAGCAAATGCTAGAATCCAACGTAATTCCACCAAGCAGCTCCTCCTTCTCTAGTGCAATGTTATTAGTTAAAAAGAAAGACGGCAGTGTTAGACTAGACATAGATTATCGAGAACTCAACGCAAATACTGTGTCACATAGATACCCCTTGCCATTAATATCAGACCAAATATATCGCCTTCGAAGCGGTAAGTATTTCTCTAGCATAGACATGGCCAGTGGTTTCTATCAGGTGCCCATTTACCCCGATTCGGTTGAGCGAACTGCACTCGTGACCCCAGAGGGTCAATATGAATTTTTAGCCATGCCCTTCGGCCTCAAAAACGCTTCGTCAGTCTTTCAACGTGCCATAGTTTGAGCTTTAGGGGACGGTTAATAGATACGCAGTAGTAAACATCGATGACGTATTAATTGTTTCTAATACTATAGAGGAAGCATTTGATAGATTGGAAACAGTGCTAAGCGTATTATCAAAGTCAGGTTTTTCCTTTAATATTAAAGAATGCCAATTTCTGCAAACGGAGATAGAGTACTTAGGTTTTCTTATAAAAGATGGCGAGCTAAAACCCAATCCTCGAAAAATACAAGCATTGACCCAACTGCCCAAACCAGAATCAGTCACACAAACTAGACAGTTCATAGATTTAGCATCTTACTTTAGGAAATTTGTCCCTCATTTCTCAGAAGTGAGCTGTTAACTTCAAAACTAAACAAATTTGACTGGAAAGAAAAGCATGGAAAATTCGCAAAAAAATTATAAAGGTGCTAACTAGTGACCCCGTGTTGATTATATTCGATCCTAACTTACCAATGGGTATGGTGCTAGGCTATTACATCAGGTATGATCAACGCCGTGTAGTTGAGTACTACTGTAAATGCACCACAATACCCGAATCAAAATATCATTCTTATGAACTCGAGACATTGGTGGTGTACAACGCGATCAGACATTTCCGACATTATTTAAGCGGCAGAAAGTTTACAGTATATACGGATTGTAATTCTGTTAGAGGAAGTCAAGAGAAAGCGGTATTGACACCACGGGTTCATCGTTGGTGGTCATTTTTTCAGTCATTCGAATTCCACGTAGAATACAAGAAAGAAAGCTTAATGGCTCTTGTTGAGTGCTTGGCTAGAAATCCCGTCACTGTAGTAGCGCAGGAAAGTTTGATTAAGGTAGTGGAGGGACGAGTTGACTTGGCAACTATAACCCACAACTGGGTTATATCCGAACAGAATTGTGATCAAGACGTATCGCAAATCTTGACCGATTTAAATAGTGATGAAATGCAGAAAGAAATAGAAATCAGGAATAGTTTGCTGCATCGTAAAATTCATAGAAATTGGAAGACACGATGCTTGCCAGTCGTACCCAAGGCATTTAGGTGGTCAGTTGTTAATAATGTTCACGAGGCTATAATGCACTTGGGGTGGCAAAAAACCCTTGTTAAGATTTACGATTAATATTGGTTTGATGGAATTTTAAAATATGTACGAAATATTGAAGAAATTTGTGTGACATGTAAAGTCTGCAATGTTAATATTTGTCAGATGCTAAGGCAGAATCAATACAAGTCTGCTAAGGCAGATGCTTTACAAGTAGCGAGTTCCAAAAATTTTGTTCCAATAATAAAATAGACGAGTGTATAAATATCCACATGATAGTGTGCGTAGTGTACCTAAAGATAGAGAGACTTTGGAATTAGCGGAAGAATATGGCGCCGGCAAGAAATTAATGCGTGCAATCAAGAGATCTGTGACCTAAGAGGGGTGTAGAGGAGAGATTTTATGCAGAAGAGGTCGTAGTACTCTGATTTGTATGTGAGAAGCCTGCTAAAATTATGTTTTGATGATAAGTGAATTGGTAACAAGATAATTGAGCTTGAGCGGAAGAGAGCGCGTACTCTAAAAGATGTAAAAAGAAATGAAAGTTATCCTTCTAAGCTAATTTCTGATGGACATCCAGAGTTTAGAGATTCTAGAGAATTTGAGAAGTGTTATCCCGTCAAACTAACGCTTGAAGGCGAAAAATTGAATTTGTCGTGAAGAATAAATAAGCTTTAATCATAAGAGTAAGATAAGTAATATAGGAGATCGGTAATGAAGTTTGGTGATAAATCTTGTACTATGCAGAGCAACACGAGGACGTGTTATTGTCAGGAAGGCCGTGTCGGAGATAAGTTTGATTTAATTAATTATAAGTTTTCAGTGTATAGATTAATAAGAAATAAATGATATTTCATTGGAGAGAGAAGCTTTTGGAATGGGAGTGCGGGGGGGAAGGAGAGTAAAGCCCTGCTGAGTGTGGCGCAATCATGGAGAGGAGGAGCAAGGCAATCAAAAACAGCCCTCAGGAGTGAACGGACGTAAAGAAAATCATTGCAACTCGCTGCGGTCATTGCAGAAAAATGGCAGATGAAATCGGCCAACATTTCCCGACATATATATATAGATTTCATGTTTTCTTTCGATTACAATTTGTAACGGACTGTATATAAGTGTATTTTTGTTCATGTTTAAAATTTATTAATTTACAAGCTTCCCAGCCCGGCTTCGCCTGGGTACTGTTTCGTTTTAGGGTCCGTAATAGTATTTTAGTTTTAGTAGCAACTAATAGCTTCTATACCCTTTACTGCTTCTCTGTTCTAATGCTTTTTGATAAACTATATTTTTAGTTTTATGTTCTGGCTCGTAAATAAATAATGTGCCCTTGCGATTTATTTATTGACATTACAAATGCAAGCCGCACTGGTAACTGTAAACGTTTAAAGCTGAATGGCATGACGTTCAATATCATGGGGACGCGTGGGATAAAAACATTTTCGCCTTTATACTTCTCTTTCAAAAATGTGGCTTCGATGACGTTCAGTAATTTCTTCACCGCAAGCCAGGTGCCATTGCACAGACGTGGCTGGCTTATGTTCCGTAACATTATAATTACTGATCCTATTTTTAATTTCAGATTTTGAGGTGGTAAGCCGGGCAATTCCAGCGAATTTAAAAATTCTGTTGGATAATTGACAACTTCATCCTCATTTATAATGAAATCAAATGATTTGAAATTGTTCAATTCGCCAGCTATTTTCTCTTGAATCTGAAAATTCATTCACATCAACATTTTTGGCTGCCAATATAACACGTTCGCTGAACCAAATGTGATTTACGTAATTTTGAGCAATGTTTGGGAAAACCATCTCCATGAGTTCGGTCTTTGATTTACAAAAGTTAAAAAAATTGGAAGGGAATGTAATGTATTGATGATGATGCATCAACACCAATAATACCAATATCGAGCAGTTGTTTGAAAAACACTTCTCCAGACTGGTCTTCCTGCAATTCGACTCTCATGTTTATAATCAATTTAAGTGTTTTAATGTATTTCCATGAAATGGACGACTTCAAACACGCATTCAGTTCATCCGCAAGCGTTGAGCGTGGGGACAACTGGCAATATTTGTCGAAAATCACCTGCCATTGCACCACCAAACCGTTTTCCTGTAACTGGATTTATTATCTTAATTGAAAAATGATAGCCGTCTTCACCTTGCCAAAAAAGGATGGGATATTGGTAAGGCATCATATGTACCGATGTAAAACAATGTCTCGGTTTTCTAAATTTTCTCCTACGACGACAATAGCCACTTCATCAATTGCTGGCGCATTAAAACAGCATGTTGTCCTGCAGGCGCATTTTATTTTATTTTATTTTTTTTTTTTTCCGCGGTCTTTCAGAATTTGGAAATGGCTTGTGCATCAATAAGAGCATCAGCTAGCATTCCTGTATTCATCATAAAGCTTAGAGGCCCAGACGACCTAGGGGCGCTCGAGAAACGATTTGTTAGTACATATTAAGCAATTGAAATTTGTTAAGCTAAGAGGAGTTAGTAAGGAAATTTAAAATTCTATATTTTAAATTTGAGGGACAGGAAAGAGATGTAATAGAGTAGAGACCATTGTAGTTCGAACATAATACCCTAAAAGGGTCATGCAGTGCATATGTCGAACTACAACGGCTAAGGAACAGAGGACTAAAGTTTCGAGTCCTTCTATTAGGAATGTTGAAATTTAAGCGTGTTAGTAAATGCTGGCTATCTACATCCCCGTTAATAAGGTTATGCAGAAAAACTACACCGAGCATTGTCCTACGATTTGTTAAGCTAGGTAAGTTAATAAGTAAAAGTCTGCTACTGTAGGATGGAAGCTGAAGAATTGAATCCCAGTATAGACCTCTAAGTGCAAATATTAAAAAGTTCTTTTGTACGGATTCTATGCGGTCCTTATGTACTCCATATTGGGGACTCCAGACACATGAACCGTACTCTAGTATAGGACGGACCAAAGAAATGAATAAAGTTTTGGTTATATAGGGGTCATTAAATTCTTTTGACCACCTTTTAATAAAACCAAGGACTCCTTTAGCCTTATTAAGGAAATATGGTCGGCAAATTTAAGTTTTATGTCTAATAGGATGCCGAGATCATTAACCTGGGTTAATTTTTCTAAGGCAATCCCATTAATGGAATACGTAGCTTGCAGAGGGCAAGAACGATAAAAAGACATATGCTTGCATTTTGATCCATTAAGTATTAGATCATTAGCCAAACACCATTTTTGAAAGTTATCAAGGTCAGACTGAAGACTGCATTGGGCAGAGATGGATTTATACTGAAGACAAAGCTTTACATCATCTGCATACATAAGAACTAGAGAGTTCGTTAAAGCAGGGGGCAAGTCGTTTATAAAAAGCGTAAATAATAACGGGCCAAGATGACTTCCTTGAGGGACGCCGGATGTAGCACGGACCAGACGGGACTGTATGTTTTTAAATAAGACTCTTTGTGTCCTTCCATCTAGGTAGCTGGAGATCCACGTTAAGAGGTCTATAGGAAAACCCAGCATATTCAGTTTACTCAACAAAAGTGAGTGATTAACTGAATCAAATGCTTGGCTGAAGTCTGTGTAAATTACATCGGTTTGATATCCCTTACAAAAGCCGTCTATGACAAAGGATGTCAACTCCAATAAGTTTGTGGTGGTGGAGCGACGCTTAATAAAGCCATGCTGACAAGGAGTGATAATCGAAGAGCAAAGGTGTTGCAAATGAGGGGTAATTAATTTTTCAAATAACTTTGGAATTGCCGACAACTTAGAGATGCCTCTGTAGTTGGCAGCCTCGGACTTTTTCCTTTTTTATGTAGGGGAATTATAAATGATTCCTTCCACTTAAGGGGAAAAATCGAGGTTTCCAAAGATAAGTTGAAAAGTCTAAGTAGAGGTTTGCACAGAGCCCTGGCACAGTATTTTAGCACACAGCCTGGTACTCCATCGGGGCCTGGCGAATAAATGGGTTTGACCCTTAAAAGACCAGATAATAAGTTGTTCTCAGAATAAGACGGACAGAAAATAAGATTTGCTGCTTGAATGTTATATTCGTAAGGCTGATCAGTCAATTTAGGCGAAGAATAAGTTGTTTGAAAAAATTCTGCGAATAGATCGGCAATGGCCTGATCAGAAGTCGCAGAGGAATTTTCAAACGTAAGCAGGGGTGAAAAAGATACGTGTTTACGCTTAGTGTTTACAAAATTAGAAAACTGCTTTGGATCCTGAGTAAATTGAATCCGGCAGCGGTCAA
Organism: Drosophila malerkotliana malerkotliana; assembly: GCA_018153235.1. Lineage (NCBI taxonomy): Eukaryota > Metazoa > Arthropoda > Insecta > Diptera > Drosophilidae > Drosophila > Drosophila malerkotliana. The sequence continues at coordinate 2,871,977 of JAECXV010000159.1, forward strand.
TATAATTCCTATAAAATTCAGCGTTATGCACGGTAAAATTCGACCGAGCTAGTAGGTATCTTGAGAAATCAACACTACTGCAGGTTTTTTTATATTTAAGTAAAAGCTTATTTTTTTTATTTTTTAGGTTAGTGAGGCACCTTGTATACCAAGGAGGATTTGTTGAAGCGGACGGATGTTTCCAAGGCACACATGAGTCAAAAAATGTATTTAAAGTAAAATAAAATTTTTCTTAAGTGACATTAAGATCAGTGCACGCCAGAATATCAGACCAGTCAAATGTATCAATAAGGCTATTAAGTTTCTGAAAATCAGCTTTACGGAAACAGCGAATCTTATTTACCACGCTCGGAGACATCTGATCGATACCAGGAGTGGTTTCGATTGAGACCTCCAGCGTGGGGTGATATGGATCCTCTGGGGTTGAAAGGGGAAAAGCTCTGGAGAGAGCGGCACCATCCGGATCAGATACAAAACATAAGTCTAAGAGCCGACCTAGCGAATTCCTAACATGATTGATCTGACCTAGGGACATGTCAAACATGCCCGCGGTGAAGTCATGGTAAGTTATAAGTGACAAGGATGGTGAGTTATCGACGTTGGACCACTTTAATTCTGGGATATTAAAGTCGCCCACCGCTACGAGTTGGTCACGATCCGTCATAAGATTAGAGACGTATCGAATAGCGGACAAATGCTGCCAATATGTGGGCGGTTCAGACATAGGAGGTATATATGAACATGTAATGTATAAAGCTTTCACGGACATAGTGATTTTAACGCAAATAAATTCTATGTCACCAAACTCTTGGGATTTCACCTCTTCAGAAGCAAAAGTAGAGTCTACCGAAATGAGGTCTCCACCTCCTCTTCGCTGAGATCGATCCCGTCTAAAAGTGGTGTACTTACTTGGAAAAACTTCGGAGCTAAAGATCTCCGGATTTAACCAAGTTTCTGTAAATGCTATTATATGGGATGCAAAGAAAGAACTATCAGAATAAAGCCTGGGGAGTTTGCTACGTAGCCCCCTAGTATTCTGATAGGTAAGAGTTAGTGAGGAAATTAGTTTTTTGGGTTAGTGGCCAAAGAAGAGGTGGAGGGTTGGTCAGTGGTTCCGATATTGGGAAGTCTCACTCCCACTGGTTTGTTAACTTTTTTTTTTACGGAACTAGGCTGATGTTCTTGGACGAAAAGATTCTCTGGCCAAAAACTGGGAGAACAAATCGTCTTGAACATCAGCGCGGGCACACGAATCTTGAAAGAAGACGTGCGCCTTGTATAATTGTATTTAAATTTTTGTATGTCCTCCACCTTTATATCGGCTTTAGTTTTGGCTTTGATATAAGCCGAGATATCAATCTCTGAAGTATCAGGGGCAAGCTGAGAAACAAATATATGTTTCGATGGAGGAATCACCTGTAAGGGTTTTGGTGTCGCAGGTACAAGAACTGCAGCATCAGTCGGTGCCGGTGGTCCGGACTGTGGAATACCCTTTTGGGTGACCCTAATGGGGGTTTCGTTCCCTAGGACCTGTGGCATCACTTGAAGGGATGCCATGGCAGACATATCGGACAATTGCTCATTATCCCTGAGAAATTCTGACGAACTTTTCTCAGTTAAGGCCCTTGGGGTGGCCAGAGATATAAGCGGCTGCATTAAAGTCGGCTGAGCAGGCTGAGGCGGATCAGAAACAGCGGATTTCTTACGCTTAGGGGACTCATTTAACAGCTGAAGGCCACTGAATTGAGTGTCAAGCGCACAGAGCTGGTCATTGATTTTACGAAAACCAGTAATCAGCTCTTTAAATCCATTTTTGGTCTGTCTCATGAACGACCTCATTTCGCCTTGCACAGCACGACAATTTTCGCAACAATAATGTATCCCAGACCTACGGGAAATGGCATCCGAAACTGATGCAGTGAAACCGGCACACTTGGCGTGCACGACGTTTTCACATAACCAGCAATGGATACTAGGCTGGGATGTGGAAATTGTCTTGTTGCAAGTTTTAATGGCACAGACCAGTATAAATTCCATTTTATTTTTATTTTTTTTTTATTTAATAAGACAAAAATTAATATTTAAAAAGTTAAAAAACACAATACCTTGAACCACTGTGCCAAACAAGAAGCCGAAGCGGGAGCTTTGAAAGAGTGCAAAAGAGAAATGCAGAAAATATAGATAAGCCGTAGAAGAAGCAGAGCTGAGCTATGCTTGGAATAGAATTTAGACAAATTATTAATTCGATTCCAAATATATGACAGCACTCGCGAAGCGATACGGTTTAGGCTTTAAGATTGTTATGATTCACAAGATTTAATTCACAAAGTATGTAAACACCGGTTTACCAATATTTGTCAAAAACGCAGTGCGCACAAAAAAAACACGACCGTTCGCTTGAAAGAATGTGAAAAGAAATGATCGGCTCTGATGAAAATTTTGTGATTATCTGATGGCATGCGCTCTAATGCAGTTGTGAATAATGCAATTATTTCATTGTGTTGAGTGTGTTATTTAAGTTAACTCGATGATTTAACTCGATTTTTGTTAAATTCCGCCGAATATTTCGTTTAGCCGCCGCTATATTACTGAACAATCAAAAATGTCCTACTTTATCCCATATTCAAGATAAATACATAATATATCACATCTTAACTGCAAGGTAACATAAAATTGGGCTCCTTTAGTTAGCTTTCCCAGCATGTTTAGTTTAATTTGATACATATGCACGTTAAAAATTCTATGTGGTGAACAATTTTAGTATACGCATTTACACGGCCTTATAAATGTAATATAAACATATATGTTCAATTTAGATCAATTTTGCCTTTAATTTGAGTTTTTTTATGGGCTTTGGTGCAGTTGAGCGCAAAGGATTTGGAACAGAAAAATTTTTGGAGTAAAAAAATTCGAATCCAATGCACAAAACCAAGAAAAAAAAAAATTTTACAAATAATTCTTGAAATTAAAGTTTTTTTTTTCTTTACTCTGTTTATTTTCAAGAATAAAAATATTTCTTTTCCTTCTAGAGCGAACGGTCGTGTTTTTTTTTGCGCAGTGCATTTATATACTTAATCTTGCGGTAAACTGGTGTTTTCCAACTTAATATTTTAATTTAGAGAAACTTTACTCAATTTCAAGAAAAGCCGCCGTATCGCTTTGCGTGTGCTGGATATACCATATTTGGAGGTGAATCAATAAGTTGTTTAATTTACATTCAAACATAGCTCAGTTCTACTTCTTCCTCTTTTTTTCTTGTGCAATAGAGGTTCTTATCTCTATTTCTGCAACTTCGTTAGCCCACTCCAATCGCTCTCTTCAAAGCTCCCACTTTAGCTCTATTTGGAACAGTGATTCAAGGTACTTTGATTTTCAAACTTTATATATTTTTTATAAAATGATGGAATTCAAACTGGTCTGCTTAATGAAGTCTTGTAATAAGACAATCTCGTCGTCACAGCGTACCATCCATTGCTGGCTATGCAAAAACATTTTACACGTCAAATGTGCCGGGTTCACTGCCTCAGTTTCAATTGCCATTTTCCGTAGGTCTGGTCTCCGTTTTTGTTGCAAAAATTGTCGTGCTGTCCAGAACGAAATGAAGTCCTTCATGAGACAGATTAAGAACGGACTTAAAGAGTTGATCACTGGTTTTCGTAAAATCAATGACCAGCTCTGCGCGCTCGACCCTCAGTTTAGCGGCCTTAAGCTGCTATCACGGATCCAAATGAACGAAACTCCCATTAGAGTCACTCAACAGCGTATACTACAGTCCGGACCACCAGTACTGACTGATGCTGCAGTTACCCAGTTTTTGGCCAGACAACATTTTTTTCGAAGAACATCAGCTTAGTACCGTGACGAAAAAAGTTTTAAAACCAGTGGCAGTGAAACTTCCTCATATCAGAACCACGGACGAACCTTCCACCTCTTCGTCGTCCACTAACCCACATAGTCCTCATTTCGGTAGACTCCCAACTTGCTTCTAAAAAGGTGAAATCACAAGAGTTTGGTGACAGAATTTATTTGCATTTAAATCATTTTGTCCGCGAAATCTTTATACATTAAATATTCATATATACCGCCTTCGTCTGAACCGCCTACATATTGGCATCATTTGTCCGCTATTCAATCCGTTTTTAATCTTATGACTGATCGTGACCAGCTTGTAGCTGTGTTTAATATCGCAGAATTAAAGTAGTCCAATGTCGATAACTCACCATCTTTATCACTTATTACCTCGGGCATGTTTGACATGTTCCTAGGTCAACTTAACCATGTTAGAAATTCCTTCAATTCTCCATGCGTTCAACATTTTAATATTCATTTTATGGCATTCAAATGCATTCGAAAAGTTGGATTTATTCTTTCGCATTCTTATGCGATTACTTTGTCGCTTTAATGTTGTGCGCAGTCACCGACTAACTCTCATCGTGCGCAGACGTCCGTGCCTTATCTCTCGTGTAATCCCGCTTTCCTTTGGTGGCCTAGTTTCAAGCCCTTATCCGCTAAAAACGGTTTTTTATTATTTTGCTTCAGTGGAAGTGTTCAAGCCTAAACTTAACAGTCTTAAAATATTAAAAACTTGCCCCCTGGGGCCCCCAAACTTAGCGACAGCCCCAAATTAAAAAAAAAAAAAACAGACCTTTCCAAAAACTTAAAGAGGTGTTTCCGGAACTACCCGAAACTACAAAAGAAAATCCAAAGTTTATCATTAAACCGTCAAAAAACACAAGCAAAAAAAATTTTCGAGTTTTCTTGCTTTGCTGTAAGCCATGCGATACAAATTATTAGCAAAGAAATTCTGTTCATCTCTACTCTTCGGGATGGCAACCTTTTGATGCTTGTTAAAAATAAAACCGCAGCCGGTAAATTCAACAAACATCATAGCTGGAAAATGCGATATTGAGTGCAAATTGAATGCACGATTCCTTCAACTTTGTTAAAGGACCCATTTATGCCCCTTGTCTTATTAACATCCCTCAAGACGAAATTGTTAAAGAACTGCCCAGCCAAAACGTCCACTCGGTGTTTAAATTTACCAGGAAGGTCAACGCCATCCCAAAACCCTCCGGTGTTATTTTCGTAACTTTCGACTTCTACAACCTACCCAGCAAGCTAGACGTCTCATAGCACACCGTCAAGGTCAGGGAGTACTTTCCCAACCCTATGAGTTGCAAGACTTGCCATATTTTGTAAAAACTGCCATCAACATCGCCAACCACTCCCAAGAGACTCCCCAGCCAGTCTCTCAGCAACAACCTCTCTCATATAAACCTTCCTCAAGCATGATAAACACCTCCAATGCAATGAAAGATAACATAACACTCACTCGCTCTCCATCTACTCTCTCGATATCTAGTGTTCCCAGCCTAAGCTCGCAGCAACAACCAAACTTCATAATCACAAAAAATCTCACTGCAAGCATGGAATATACCCGCGCTCTCAGAAGTGAAGCCGATAAGCTAATAAATGAATTTAAATCCATCTCACCCACAGACTCCTCCTCTGACTCTGATGCTTTTATGGGTGATGCTGTCCCCGAGTCAGATCAAATTGACTCCCTCTAACCAAAACCTATTTAACCCTATTTAATGCCTTCAGAAGGCTCATCGGCCACTAAGCTTTACAAATTTTAAGTGCCCAATGGGCTTTAAAGGGTACTTTCTGAACTACTCCCAAAACACGTACTCAAAACAAGGAGTAGCTAAACTCATAAAAGAACATATTCCACACTCATGAATCAACATAAACTCAGACCTCCTGTACGATGGTATCAAACTCGATCTCCCAAGCCCAATTTCAATCCAGACTCTGACAGACTCTTTTTGGTCATTGAGAGTCTTCAATGCCGAGAAATGAAAAGCAGAATTTAATTAAATTAAAACGTTATAAAATCTTTATTTTGCCGCATATTAAATTGGGATCTTATTTATGTGATAAATCCGATTTAGGATGCTGTCTAGCTTTAGATGCCGAATTAGTTGAAACCGAGTGGCCGAACGGGAGTCAGCTTCCGACCAACAATGCCTAAATTATTAATTAACTATTTAAACTTGCAACTAGCTGCTTGACCCGACATTCTCTTTCCCAGTTGAGGCCTCTACTCCAACTTCATCCCTAAGGGGCAACAGGCACAGCTTAGATACTGCTTGTTTGGTAACTCCAGATGAGGTATTAAGAACTGCCACTCGAAAAACTCCATCTCGACCAGGGATTAACTCCATTATTCTAGCAAGCGGCCATTTCATCGGAGGTAGGTTCTCGTTCTTTACTAGCACCACATCGTTCAGGGCCAAGCCAGGACCGAAGGTGAAGAAGGTTTAAGTACTCCTCCTTCCATTGGGACCAGAAAGACTGCTGCAGGAAAAGCACGCGCGGCCACCTGTCCAACCGGTTGAAGTTCAGCTTTGTGACATCGGGCTCTAAAAGCTGACAGGCGGACCGCCAGTTAAAATATGAGCCGAGGTAAGAACATCAAGGTCTGCAGGATTCTCTGAAAGAGACAATAAAGGTCGTGAATTTATAACAGCCCCAATATGGCACAGCAGCGTTCGAAGCTCCTCGAATCCAAGAACTGCAGATCCAACAGCTCGGTAAAAATGGTGCTTGGCAGTTTTAACAGCCGCTTCCCACAGTCCACCGAAATGCGGAAATCGAGAAGGAATAAAATGCCATTCGATTGACTCCATAGAGTAAAACTCCAGCAGTGCCCGTTGATGCTCATCGCTTAGAAATAAATGGAGTAGCTTCTTTAGCTCGTTTTTGGCTCCAACTCCAAAGACCTGGGAGCCGCTAACTCTTTGCTCCGAGAGATCAGCCATAATGTGCTCCAACAACCGAGGCTTAGTCCGGAAGCATCGGATGCATTTGTGTAATGCCTTTGTCACCGTTTTTTTTCCCCCAATTGGCCAATATTGGGACCAAATAATTGCCAACAGAGCGCGAGGTCCCTGATGTAAATTCCGCTCATGGAAGTCAACAATTATAGCCAGCGTAACTGGATGGCTTCTAGGAAGTGTAATTGGACGCTGACTATCAAAATCCATTGACGAATTTTTAGCCGACCGTCTACGCGCAATAAACCAAATTATCCAAGAAGGAAAAGGATGAGGCAAGGGCACTGGACACCACTATCTCCTTTCCATTTTGAAGAGCCTTTATGACCTCCCAAAAATGCACACGCTGCACTTGTCACAATGAAAATTGTGTTTCAGATTTGATATCGCTAGCCGTGACACCGTTGTGGCGAATTCGTTGAGAAAACTAGTATACGTAAGCGAATACCCTCTTCAGTGCTGAAACTGAATTAGCGTACTTAAAAATCGCTGTTATATCCACGAACAGAGACTAAATGAAGAGGACCCTTGCACGTAACTCCAGGGTCGATTTCTCAGATGAAACCGCGGTTGGCCACTCTTCTTGGGATCCAATGAGAAACGGAGGACCATGAGACCACAGCTTATTCTCAATCAATTCATTGGGAAAAGCACAAGACCACGCGATATCTGCTGGGTTCAAGGAAGTGGGAACATACCGCCACTCCAATTCTCTAGTTATCTTCTGAATGGTCGAAACTCGATTGGCGACGAAAACATTAAGCCGAGAGGAATCCGAATCCAAGACAGAGCCACAGCAGAATCGCACCAGAAAAAATACCTCCCAACATAGACCTTTAACTGTGCTACTTCCGACATAAGTCGATTCAACAACTCATTGGCACCGTAACAGTCTTTAAAGGCGCAACTCGAGTGCAGAGTAAATAGCTTGCACATCCTGTGACCTTGGACACGACATAAACGCAAGCCCCATAAGCATCAATGCTGGCATCACAGAATCTATGGACCTCCACCTCGGATTTCGATGTTAGCACCCATCTAGGGAATTCGGCGCGCTGCGTACTAACAAAGCTGCTACAAATCATATTCCAGTCGCAGTGAAGAGCTTGAGGAAGACTTTCATCCCAGGACAACTTTTCTCGGCACAGTTTCTGGAGAAAGATCTTTGCCTTTGAAATTACAGGACCAACAAGGCCTAAGGGGTCATAAAGCCGAGCGACTGAAGAAAGAACGATGGGCCTCGTGGGCTTTGAGGTTGACTGAATCCTTTCAAACGAAAATAGCAAGTGGTCAGTTGCAGGATCCCAAGCAAGACCCACTCTGGGTCTTTTTGAAATTGCTGCCATCATCGAACCTTAGGAAAGACTCCCGATCTTCTTTAGGCACCTTATCCAGCACGTTAGCAACATTGGAGCACCACTTCCTTAGCCGAAATTAGCGTTTGGCAAGGATCCCGGATGTTTGCTGCATTATGCTAAAAGCTTTATCTATGGAGTCGCCTCCGGAAAGTAGATCATCCACATAAAAGTCGCGACGCAGAATTTCGGCCCCTTTTGGAAACCTTAATTGCTCATCCTCTGCCAACTGATGCATTGGCCGAACTGCTAAAAATGGCTTCGTTCCATAGGTGACAGTATTCAGCTTAAAAACCTGTAACTCATCCTGGGTGGAATCCCGCCAAAGAATGCACTGAAGATAGCTGTCCTCAGGAAAACCCCTGACGCAACGATACATTTTGCTAATAGCTCCAGTAATGGCCACCCGATGGCATCGGAACCTTAACAGAATATGCAGTAACTTTGGCTGAATAACTGGTACAGACATAAACACGTCATTCAGTGAATATCCAGAAGTGGTGACAGCAGATCCATCAAAAACAACATTGAGCTTTGTTGTTAAACTGTCCTCCTTTAAAACACAATGGTGTGACAGAAAGTACTGGCCAGTGACGCTCGCATCAGCAGGGACTGGGGACATATGACACAATTCCAAATACTCCTTTATGAAGGCAGCATATTGCTCCTTCAATTGAGGACGGCGATAGAGCTTCCTTTCGACGGAAAGAAATCGTCGAACGGCTTGGGAGTAAGATTCTCCCAACAACTTAGAACCGCATTTAAACGGAAGCCTCACAGCGTAAGCGCCGGAATCCAGCCAAGCAACATGTTGCACGAAATGCGCATCGCAATCTAGCGCCTCCTTCGTCCGCTTCACAATAGGCTCGGAGTAGTCTCTGATTTCTTAAAAACCGGCGGGGCAGAGAATCCAACTGATCATTCAGCATCGTTGCGCTCTTTGGAACATCCTTGTGGGCAGTGGAAACGAGTGACATGTGAACCGCCTCCACACACGACCCATCCAAGTCGGGTTTTCTGCAGCAGTGGCAGGCCGGCTGAGAGCTTAATTTGCCCAAAACACAGCAGCTCATAAAACAGACTGGCTCCGATAAGAAGATCGATGCGGTGTGGACGGAAAAATTCAGGATCAGCCAAAGAAAGATTGCCAGGAATATTCCAACTGGAGACATCCCAACTGAAGCTAGGCATGTCCGTGATATTGGCGGCGATGACGGCGTTAACCAGGGCCGAGTACTCGGAGCAGTGGGACTTCAGGAGAACATCAACAGAGATTCGTCGGTCGCAAAGCCAGACACGACCATAAATGATTTGCATCTCCGGAGCTGCAGCTGACTTGCCAACCGGGAAGTGATTATTAGTAGTGGACGGCGAAGAGGCTACAGGCTCGGCGCCTTTGGCTATGGCTGACGTGGGAGGACCAACCAAAGGCTGGCTAGGTGCCTGCTGCTCCAAAAAACGCAGCAGGCTGTGATGCCTCCTTCCACAACTTCGTCTATTAGCAGCAAGGAACTCACGCATGTGATGGCCCGTTTATAGACACTTCCCACAAAGACGGAGTCGCCTGGCCTCACCAAGGCGGATCTCAGGGTGCATTGTCAGAAACCGGGGGCATGCAAACATTATATGAGACCATCCACCGCATAAAGCACAGGCAGAGGGAAGCGAATTAGTAACAATAAAGGATGCTCTACTGCAGCCATGGCCACGTTCATAGCCTCTAAAATATAAAGCGACGGTTATTAAATCGTTTCTCCAATAAATTCAGTGCGACATCATAATTCTAGACGGAGACTTCCAAGGAACGAACTGCTTCGAAAGCGGACTTTCGAAGGCAAGATCGCAACCTTTGCAGCTTTTTTACCTTACTAATACGAGGATTGCTGCTGACGATTGTAGAGAAGATCGAGTAAAACTCAGCCCATTCCGAGTATCCACCGCTGAACGTAGGGAGCGGCAGAGAAGGCAATGCTTGAAAACTTTGACCTAACCCTGGGTCAGCCTGCATGGTGTACATTTGGTTGGCAATGGTGGAGTGGGCAGCAATTTGAAAAGAGCGAAGGGTCGTCTCGTGCTCAATTTCGGCCTGCATCGTTGCTACGACCTCCGAAACAGTCCATTGGAGGTCACTCCTGATCTGCAAAACGTCGAAATCCTCAAGCTCCCCGTGGATAGCCTTGAAGTCGCTGAACAAGGTGGCTATCTAGGCATGTCGCACGTGGAGCATGGCATCATCCACCTTGGAAACAGGCTGAAGAGCCCCTTGGATCCTCTGTAAGTTCTGGAGAATACCCAGGGCCTTGCACTTTAAAATAGCACTACGGTTTAAAGTGGGTGCTCCTGTGACGGCGCCGCTGGAGTTCATGATTATGATTATTGATATGAGTTCCGAAAAACCTGAAGTAAATTATTCCGGCACCAAAATGTTATCTCTTAAATTTTATTTGATCGCGGCGAACATGATCTGTCCCACTGTGCCGTAGCGGAATTGTGGAACGTCTATATTTATGAAGTCTATACGCGGGCGAATGCTGGCGAGCGAAGGCGGGCGAAATTTGAAAATTGTTCACATAACACTGTTTGCAAAATTATTTTATTTTTGTTTTAGTAATTTGTTTTTATGTATATAAATATAAATATTAACGATCACCTCGGGGTTCACCAATGTTTGGCCATTGAGAATTTTCAATGCCGGGAAATGAGAAGCAGAATTTAATTCAATTAAAACGATATACAATCTTTACTTTTCCGCATATGAAAATGGGATCTTATTTATGTGATAAATCTAATTTAGGGAGTCGGGAGTCGTCTTGCGACCAACAATGCCTAAATTATTAATTAATTATTTAAACTAGCAACTAGCTGCTTGAGACTCTTTAAGTCTCAAGCCGAAAAATTCAGTAAAGTCTGGTCCAAATATGGTTAAAACATGAGAGATTTCGAAGCGGCTCTTCACGCAGCCTCCCGGTAAAACTCCCGGTTCCGATAAAATCTCCTATCCCATTTTAAAACACACTCCTCAAATCCTTAAACAACGAATCCTGGTTATCTAAAACTCCATGTCTTAGAAAAAAAATCGACAAAAGTGCTGGCCCTCCGACTTATGTGGTACATCAACCGACATAACTTGATAAACGGCAACTAGGTTGCATTCTGAAGCCACCACAGTACCATGGACGCTCTCCTTAAAGTCCAACACTTCGTGTCGAGTGCCATTTCTTCAAGGAACCATGTCAACACCCTGGCGACGGATTTCAAGAAGGCCTTCGATCGCGTGGCGCTGCATGCAGTGCTCACTCGACTCCAGCATTGGGGCATAGGTCCAAGGCTTTACAATCTTGTGAAAGCCTTTATGACGAAGAGGACTTTTAATGTCAGAGTCAACGATAACACCTCTGGAGCTGCTAACTTGTCAAACGGAATCCCTCGAGGATCACCTCTATCTGTGGTCCTCTTCATCATTGTCTTCTACGAAATCAACAACACTGTAGCTAGATACAAAGGAATAAAAATATTTTTATATGCAGACGGCGCCATAATCTATACCAGAGCTAAAAATCTAAAAAATGTAAAAAACACATTCACTGAAGTTCTTCAAGATTTAGAAGCCTGGGGTCCACACTCTGGTGCTTTGCTTTCCATTGAAAAATGCAACACTTTGCACAAGTTAGGAGACATTGTTGCTTCCCAACTTTGGAGTTCAATAACGAATCTATCCATCCTGTTAAGAGGAGCCCCAAAAAAAGGACTTACTCCAGTGAGTTCCTTTTGGAAACTGATTTTATTTTGTATAATTCTCTTATAAGAAAAATACATTAAAATATAACATCTATTTAAAACTACTGATCAACGCACTGCACGCTGACCTGCTATGCGACCCTTTCTCAAATGCGATAAGCGCACCACTTATGTATGTGTTTGTGTTAGGCTGCAGGGGATCGGTTTTAGACAATACTGTTTGTTTCGTATTTCCATGGGTCCGATCCCTTGAAACGCTATCTTTAGAATTTGTATCTGAAAACGTGTTCAATGCTTGAACATCCTATTCCGAACTTAAAAATACTTGGGATCACTTTTGATTCCAGGTTCAGCTTTAAGGATCACTGTATCTTGTTAAGAAAACAACATTAAACCCGAGCTAACATAATCAAAATTCTGTGATCCATATTTTCACATATCCACCCTAATTCTCTCACCAACTTAACCCGTACCCTCATCTTTTCCAAAATTGATTACGGCCTCCCTATCTACGGTTGGTGCGCTACATCTAATTTGAAGAAAATCCAACCTCTATATCACTCATCAGCTCGTCGTTCAATCAATGCATTCCCAACATAACCAATACAGTGTGTTCTAGCTGAAACAGGATTACCAAGCATTCTCGATCGTTTAGAAATGTCGACAAAGAGTTTTATTCCTAGGCTGCTAACTAGCATTAACTGATCGCTAAACATAAAATAAAATAAAACACAAACACTCGCCTCCTCTCACCTTGGAAACACATATCTTCTGGAATAAACAAGCAGCTACACCATCACTATACCAAAAGCGACGCACCAAAAGAAGTCTTCCAATCACGATTCGCACTTTTGAGAAGTCAATAGGGCCATAGGATCTGGCTTTATTCCGATGGCTCTAAAACAACACTGTCGTCATTATTAGCTGTTGTGAAGAGTGACAACGTAATTTTATCCGGCGGGACCCTTCCGAGCGTTAACTCCATAATTACCATCGAGGCATTTGGTGCTCTTCAGGCCTGCCGAATAGCTTCCAACTCCAAAGGGAAATTTGCCATTTGCTCGGACAGCCTTTGCACTATTTCTGCTCTGGAGCACCACAGGCTCTTACACCGAACAATATGCGAAATACAGAAGATACTCGCTAAATACAAAACGAAGATAATTATTGTTTGGGCTCCTAGTTACCAGGGAATTCTTGGAAACGAACACGCCGACGTGGCTGCCCGATACATGAACACGGCACCAACTATCCAATTTTCCCCCACTAACACCAAAGATATCAAAAGGCTTATAAAAACTGCTACTGAACAAAAGCAACAGATGTATTGCAGTGTCTATAAACACAGATACAAATTCATGAACCCATCCCGCTAAAAAACCTCACTTCCTCCTGGACTCAACAAACACAAGTGCATACTTTACCTATATTCACTATACTATATAGTGCACACACTATACCTTCTACAAGGATGCGCTCGATTGGCATGTCGGTTCTGCGGTACAATCCTCTCTTGTCATCTGCTAGACCCTTGTCTGGTATTAGCGCCCACACGTAACTCAATTTATGGAACATCCATCCTCCCATCTTCCGTCCTTTTATCTACTACAACACCAAATATACATAAATTGTACAACTTCTCTAGAAAAATACACCTCCGTACTTACAATTCAATACTAAATATCAACATACCAGGCCGATAGACTTAGTATCTAGCGCCTTACTAACATTAACTTTAGTATTTAATGCTATATTTAATATGTTAAAATAAAAAATGAAATAAATAAATAATACGACTGAGTTGGAAGCTCGGCCTTTCACTCACTCTAACCGAAACGGCTACGCAGCCAATTCATTCACTTTATTATACCCTACCAGAGGGTATTTTAATTTTGGTCAAGAGTGTGCAACGCAGTGAAGGAGACATCTCCGACCCTATAAAGTATATATATTCTTGATCAGGATCACCTCCTGAGTTGATATGAACATGTCCGTCTTTCTGTCCGTCTGTCAGCTTCTACGCTAACTAGCCTCTCAGTTTTAAAGCTATCGAATTAAAACTTTGCACACCCCCTTCTTTCCCTTGTAAGCATTATTTAAGTGGGAACGACAGGAATCGGTCGACTATATCCTATATGCTATAAATTTGCTTTTTTTAGAGTTTTAGAGAATTCGGATTTTGCATGAATGATATTTTTGGCAAAATAGTATTAAAAGGTGGTCAAAAAAATTAAACGACCCCTATATTACAATACTAAAAGTTTATTTATTTCTTTGGTCCGTCCGATACTGGAGTACGGTTGATGTGTCTGGGGTCCCTAATATTGAGTACATCAACACCGCATAGAATCCGTAAAAAAGAATTTTTTAACATTTGCACTTAGAGGTCTTATCTGGGATGAAAATCTTCATCTTCCCTCTTAGAGTAGCAGACTCTTACTAATAAACTTACCTAGCTTAACTAATCGTAGGACAATGCTGGGTGTATTTTTTCTACATAACCTAATCTATGGTGATGTAAATAGCCAGCATTTACTAACAAGCTTAAATTTTAATTTTCCTAATAGAAGGACTAGAAACTTTAGTCCTCTATTCCTCAGCCATTGTAGTTCGACATATGCACAAAACGACTCTCTTAGAGTCTTATGCTCGAAATACAATGGTTTTACCTTATCATCTTACTTTCCTGTCCTTTTAATTTAAAATGAAGTATTGCTAATTTTCTTACTAATACCTCTTAGTTTAATAAATAACCAATTAAAAATAAATCATTTCTCGATGATTTGTAATATGATAAATGGTTTATGATAAATGCAGGAATGCTAGGTAGTACACTAATTGGTGCACGAGCCATTTCCAAAGCTCTGAAAGACCGCGAAAAGAAAAAATACATCCGACACCTTCATGATGTCATCCATCACCTAAATGTGATAGTCTGTGAGACTGCAGGGCTGGACAGTGGCATATAATGATGCTTGAAAGCTTTCGTTTTCTTTGTCCCTACAGCTGTGGTAGTTGTCTTTGTGGGACCAATTCATTCTCCAAGCATTTATGGTATTCCCACTAGCCAATGCCTCATGATGACTCTTATAGTCGTGCTGATTTCGGTCCTGTCCATCCTGAATAATTGGGATGACCTTTTATTAAGATTTTCAGCCAGATTTGGCGGGCCAACCAGCGTCCCAGCTGAGCTGGTTTTTTCTTTTATTGGGTTTCCTAAATTTATTTTATAGAGTTTATAAAAGCCTATTGGTATACCAGAATCCTTCATATTATATTAGATCGGTGAAAGTAGTAAGTGGTACCAGTGCACAGTGGTTGCGTCCATACGCCAAAAATAAAAAAAATCCATCTAAAAATATTAAGTCTAAATGTAAGCAAATCCCATCAAAATTGTCCAAATTTTGCATTGGTAAAACGGTTTTGTCCCGAAGTCTAACGGGACTTTCTAAAAATAGAATAGGATTCGTTAACACGTGTTCAATTTCACAACACATCGAATTAAAAATTTAAAATGGATTTTAAAGTTAAAGCTATTTACTTTCATAAGTTCTTCTACTGGAATTAATTTGATTTATTTATTATTTGATATTGTGTGTTTTTAATTAATACTCATATTTTGTATATTGTGAACGTCATTTTGTCTATTTAAGTAGGCTTTTAGATATGTTGCCCCCCGATCCCCCCTTTCTTAGTTTTATCAGTGTATTTGTCAATTTTTTAAGATAATAAATGTTAAGTGTAGCTACTAATATTGGCTGATGTGTGCATAATCAACAATATACTAACATCGTCTCTTTTTTTCTTCAAGGTCGATACAGCTGTTTTGCATTGTAGTTGTATGGGAAGTTATATGGCATCTATATGTAGTCGACCGATTGTTATGAAATTTGGTCGAATTAACTGAGTAATTTCCGATCTGAGTAATTTTATACTGAGTATATAAGTTGGGTAATTTCCGATCGTTCAGTTATAGGGCAGCTATAGGAAATAGACAGCCGATCCTTATGAAATTTGGTGGGACGTTTTATTTTTCCAAAAATGGCTCTCAAATGTGAACTTTCTCTCTTTCTCTGTAACTCTAAAAACGCCATAATCAACAATATACTAACATCGTCTCTTTTTTTCCTTCAAGGTCGACACAGCTTTTTGCATTGGAAATTTATGACAAATTATATGGCAGCTGTATGATATAGTTGTCCGATCTGGCTGATTTTAACATATTATTTTAAAATAAAAATAAAAATGAGAAGTATTTTTACTTCAACTAGAAGTATTTTTGACCGCTCTCTCCATACAAGCCGGACCACAGTGCAGTGCAAGCCAATTCGTCTGCTATGCAGTTTCCTGTATTTTTTTTATGACCAGAGACCCATTCGAGGCTGTCATACTGTTTGGCTATCTCGTGAAGATATAATCTACAGTCTGAAACTGTGAAAGATATAATCTACAGTCTGAAACTGTTTTTGAGTTGCTTGATTGTCGCTTTACATGTTGACTTCGCTGTGTGCGAGGCTGTATGAATTGAGGTGTAGGAGTGCTTCTTTGCAACGAACTTTTTTTTCGACTGATCTCTGGAAAAAAGGCTTCTTTCTGCACCATCCTTACTATTTTATACAGAGATTCTCGTACTTCTGCAAATTGAATCGCGCTCAAATGTCGAAGTCCTTGCGGGTGGCTTATACCTTTGGACGTAAGCCATAACGAATAACAATTTGTTATACGATGAATAAGTGGTGATGATTAAGTCGTCAACTGAACAAACATGTGCTATGACGTTGGTTGGTTGTCTTCTTTTTTCGTGATTGGTCAGGGCGATGAGAGTAAGTGTTCTTCGGCCACCATTCACATCCGACTATATCCTATAGCTGCCATATAACTGATTGTTTGGAAATGCTATAACTTTGGTGTTTTTAGAGTTAGAGATTTCGGATTTTGTGCTATGTTTGGCAAAATAATACGACCTGCGAAATTTCATAACGATCGGACGACTATATTTTATAGCTGCCATATAACTGTACGATCGGAAATGGTATTTGGTAAAAATACCAACATTGTTTTTCTTGAAGATAAAAGTTTGGGGCTTTCTTTAGATTTTGTATTGTAATAAATTGCTTATATTATAATATTCTTATAATGTTCGGTCAACTACATCAGATTTTTGCAATATATATCCGGTTTTAACTGCAAGGGTATATCAACTTCGGCTCCGCCAGAAGTTAGCTTTGCTTTCTTGTTTTGTGATATTTTATTGTAATTAATAGGTTTTATTATGATATTCATAACTTAAAATTTTTTTCGTTTTTCAATAGTTAAATATTGGAGCTTTTGAAAAAAAATAGATCTTTAATTTATTTCAACAAAAAGTACAAAATTTTTACGCAAGAAACTGACATTTTTGAATTTTTGTAGTGTTTTTGACTTTGACGCCATTTTTTCGGTACAACTTCCAAGAAATGGTATCATTTTTGACACATATCAATATTGTCTCGTTAATTTTGAAATCAAAATTTTAAAATATTTTGAAATTTTAAAATCGGTTTAAAATTACGCGTTTAGAAATTTAAGAGCAAAAAAGTCCCGAAAAACCGTTTTTTCCAAATAAATCAAAATTTTGAGGGTGTTTGAAAAATTTCAAACATGGTTTTATACTATACTCGACCTAATGAACAATTCCTACTTGGTCTCTTCAAAAGTTCCAAATCACTGTCGCACTGTGTAATTAGTGAAAGTATTATTAAATTTTAATTTAAATATTTTAATTATTTGAAAATTATTCAAGCTTTTATTTTTTATGTTCAATCTAATGTTTGAACATCCTGCAAGGGGCCACAAAAGTGTCTTAGTATATATTTTTTTTCATTTTAGATGTACTTTGAAAAATTTATTTTTTCTTCGATTTTTAGTGGACTGTAATTTTAAATTTTTGTTTTACTGAGGGCTAATTTTTTTTTTTTTAAATTTAAATTTTTTTTTTTGTATAAAATTTAATTGATATTTAATATCTTTTTATCGTTTTTTTTTTTCAATCATTATTTTTTAAATTGTAAATATTTATTTTTTTAATTTTTACCATACCATACAGTTTTTTAAATGTTCCTTTTTTGATGCGTGTTCCTATTGCAGATGATGTAAAAGGATGGTTGTTGTTTCTGCCGCTGATGTTGTTCTTCTACTCGC
Organism: Drosophila malerkotliana malerkotliana; assembly: GCA_018153235.1. Classification (NCBI taxonomy): domain Eukaryota; kingdom Metazoa; phylum Arthropoda; class Insecta; order Diptera; family Drosophilidae; genus Drosophila; species Drosophila malerkotliana. The sequence goes on from JAECXV010000159.1 coordinate 2,890,089, forward strand.
CGGTGGTCCTGCCGCAGACGTTGGTCCCGCCTTATAAAATGCCAAAGACTTTGGCTGTCGTTGTTCCCTGGAACCCGACTTTTTGTTTTTGCTCGAAATTTGTTCCAGAAAAAACTTATTTTTTTTTTAAATTGAAATCTTATTTTTGATTTCCCACAAAAAGTTGTGTTTTTAACTCTTTGCGCCGTATCGCTTTGGAGATCCGATGGCTGAATTCCAGCCCAAAGATTTTCCATAAATATTCCGATGTAAGGCCTCGGACAGTCTTGCGCTAAACAAAAAACGCACTTATTGCTCGATGGCAATTCTCAATCTCTGTGTCCCTTACCACATGGGGGGAAACGACAGAGAACTACGATTTTAAACTGAGCTCTTTTATGCGCAGTACGCAGCCATCTTAGCTACCTTTGACTGACTGTGTCAATGCACATCTAGCCACTATTTAGGTGCCAATTTCAATAGGAGCCCCAAAAATACGGTTGAGAATACTCCTTGAGCCTTTTTTTTTTTTTTTTTGAGTCATTTTTATTATTTTTTTTTATTTTATGCTCATTGGCATTTTTATAATTTTATTCTCTGTGTCCCTTACCTCTTGGGGGGAAACAACAGAGGACTACGGTTTTTAAACTGGGCTCTTTTTTACCCAGATCGCAGCCTTATTTTTTAGCTACCTTGGGCTGAGAATTTTTATTTTTCTACAGCCACTTATAGGTGCCAGTTTAAAACCTGAGTCCCTTACCACAGGGGGGAAAACGTCAGGGTGCCTCGAAGAACCAAATGTTAAGAGGAGCCCCAAATAATAAGGTCGAACTCCAATGAATTCCGTTTAGAAACCGATTTTATTCTGTACAATTCTCTTATAAGTAAGATACATGAAAATCTTAAACCTATTTCAAACTACTTATCAACGCACTGCACGCTGACATGCTATGCGACCCTTTCTCAAGTGCGATAAGCGCATCACTTATTTTTGTACTTGTGTTAGGCTGCAGGGGATCGGTTTTAGACCATGCTGTTTATCTCATATTTCCATGGGTCCGATCCCTTGAAAACTCTATCTTTGGAATTTATGCCTACAATCGTGTTCAATGCTTGAACACCAACTTTATCCGATGTTTGCGATATATGTATATCCGGTTTGAACTGCAAGGGTATATAAACATCGGCTCCGCACGAAGTTGGCTTTCCTTTCTTGTTATTGTTATTATATTATTATTATTATTGCTATTATTTATTAACGCGTTGGATAAATTTAAATTTTTTATTTACAATCGGCATATAAGAACCGGGAACTTAATTTCCAAAGTCGCTAAGTAGCGGCAGCTTGCTTTTATACCCTTGCAGAGGGTATTATAATTTTGTCCAATAGTGTGCTACGCAGTGAAGGAGACTTAGCTTTCCTTTCTTGTTTTTTAATTTCAACTTTTATCTACGGCGTTGCCATTTGATGTGTATTGCGTTTATTTGACTGGGCACCTCCAATTAATGCTTTGAGGCTGAAAGTATGGTCAAATTTGGATTTTGGCGATATGGCGTTTAATCACACACGAATCGGCTTAAATCGTGAAATAAAAGCATGAATTCTACATCGCATAAACAAACTAATAGAAACAAAAGTTTTCCTATGGCAGGTTACAGCGCTGGAACTCGCTGGAAGAAATAAGGGTTAGCCGAGGGGTAGAGTGCTTGGCTGGTGTACAGAGCAGAGAACGGCACGGGTGACACTTTTTGACACCCTATGCATACCCATAAAAATTTGTGTGCGAGTACCACTCGCCACACAAAACAAAAAAGGCAATAACGACACACACAATTTTTGGATGAGTACAAAGTGTCTATTGCCTTTCTTGCACTCATGATTTTGTGCCTATTGCCTTTCTTGCACTTATGATTTTGTGCCTATTGCCTTTCTTCCACCCATGTTTTGTGCCTATGTGTCTTGAGACGCAAAACACCCGAAAGTTTTTCGGTCGCTTGTTCGGATCATACCAGCCACCCTAAAAAAAAAGTGGAAAGAGAAAAATGGTAAAAAAATTGTCGTTGAAGATTTTGTCCTTTTCCTTTTCTTTCCTTTCTGTCCTTTTCTAACTACCTAAGCGTCTAGACTTCGTGCACGGGTTCCTAGAACCCTTTTCTACGATCGTTTTATGATCTTTTTTTGTGCCTTTCTTCCACCCATACGTTTTTTGTGTGTGCCTGCGATCCACCCATCCGTTTTTTGTGTGTGCCTGCGATCCACCCATCCGTTTTTTGTTTGTGCCTGCGATCCACCCATAAGAAACTTACTGGGTAAAAAAAAGGCAAGCACCCGAAATCATGGGTGTTTCCAGACACCCGAAGTTTCGTGCATGGTAAATACTCATGCACAAAACTTCGTGCATGAAAGACACTCGGGTGCCTAAAATACCCGGTGTTTTTCGTGCCACTCATTGTGCGAGTGGCAAGTTGCCGCTCTCTGGTACAGAGTGAAACGAGTTCAAATCGGGTTCGAGACATCCACATTTTTGTTTTTTATTATTTTACTTATATTATATTTTAAATGTTTTTTTACAAAATGTATAATCCTATCAAAAAAAAACAAAAGATATAAAAACAAGAAAGCAAAGCTAACTTCGGGCGGAGCCGAAGTTTATATACCCTTGCAGTTAAAACCGGATATATATCGCAAACATCAGATATAGTTGGCCGATCCTTATGATTACATCATAATAAAACTAATTAACTAAAATAAAAAATCTAAAAAAAGTCCCAAACTTCTATCTTCAAAAATACGAAAGTTGATATTTCTACCAAATACCATTTCCGATCGTTCAGTTATATGGCAGCTATAAGATATAGTCGGCCGATCCTAATGAAATTTGGTAGGTTGGATCAACTGGCCAAAAATAGAATCTGTATTAAGTTTCAGCTTTTTATCTTCAAAAACACGAAAGTTGGGTCATTTCCGATCGTTCAGTTATATGGCAGCTATAAGATATAGTCGGCCGATCCTTATGAAATTTGGCATGTCGTATTATTTTGCCAAAAATAGCTCTCATGTCAAATTTGAACTCTCTAACTCTAAAAACACCAAAGTTATACCATTTCCGATCAATCAGTTATATGGCAGCTATAAGATATAGTCGGCCGATCCCGGCCGTTCCGACTTATATACTGCGTGCAAAGGAAAGAAGGGTGTGTGCAAAGTTTCAAGACGATAGCTTTAAAACTGAGAGACTAGTTTGCGTAGAAACAGACAGACGGACAGACAGACAGACGGACAGACGGACAGACGGACAGACGGACATGCTCATATCAACTCAGGAGGTGATCCTGATCAAGAATATATATACTTTATAGGGTCGGAGATGTCTCCTTCACTGCGTTGCACACTTTTGGACAAAATTATAATACCCTCTGCAAGGGTATAATAACCCTTACTTGACTTCAGTTCGTGGAACTCTCTATGAAAATCTCTATAATTGCGGGTTCCACGGCATATTGTGAGAAATTAAAACAATTGAGAGAGAGATCCACGACAAAAGTCAGGTCGATGGAGGGGGGAAAGGCGCATTATATTTTTAGACAGTAAAATCTTTGGAATTATGTTAATGAATAATGACCAGATATACAGTTTTTATACCCTTGCAGAGGGTCTTATAATGTTGTCCAAAAGTGTGCAACGCAGTGAAGGAGACATCTCCGACCCTATAAAGTATATATATTCTTAATCAGGATCACCGCCTGAGTTGATATGAGCATGTCGTCTGTCCGTCTGTCTGTCTGTTTCTACGCGAACTTGTCTCTCAGTTTTAAAGCTATCGACTTGAAACTTTGCACACACCCTTCTTTCTTTTGCACGCAGTATATAAGTCGGAACGACCGGGATCGGCCGACTATATCCTATAGCTGCCATATAACTGATTGATCGCAAATGGTATAACTTTGGTGTTTTTAAAGTTAGAGAGTTCAATACACGAGAGCTATTTTTGGCAGAATAATACGACACGACAAATTTCATAAGGATCGGCCGACTATATATTATAGCTGCATACAACCAAAGATTATAAAGTACATACATGGGACATCAGGGCCCAAAACGGTCAACTTTTTTGTTCGAGCTTGTTGGTGAGGGGGGAACACACATGCATACGATTCTATTTTTAGAACTCTTTACATGTATCCGTCAACAAAACTGTTAGCCTTTGCATGTATGTGGGACTGCTCGCACGATGGCGTAAAAATGTTTTGGCTTCCAAATTTCAATTTCTCGTTTCTGTTTTCGATGCGCCGGTGTGGTAGTTGGTAGAACAAATAGTATTTTTGATCGCCGCAGATCGAGACAGGATGGTAGCTTAATGCATAGAGTAGTTACTCTATGTGTAATTTTTCTGTGTTCAAATCCTCGTAAGGACATCAAACTTTTTCTTTCTTTTATAATAATTATTTTTTTTATTTTTCTTTAATTGTAATATTTTTATTTTATTTTACCATTGTAACAATTTTTTTTATCTTCATTATGTCCATGCTAATTAAAATTATGCTAATAACATGCTAATTAAAATTTCAAGGGAGTCCTTCCGGCATTTTGTCATCCGACACGTCCGTCACTTATTTTTACATTAATTGTTATAGAATGCATGTTAAGAGGAGCCCTAAATATTTTAGGTCTTACTCCAATGAGCTCCTTATGGAAACTGATTTTATTCGTCAAAGTTCTCTTATAAGTACGATACATGAGAATCTTAAATCTATGTAAAACTACTTGTCAACGCTGACCTGCTATGCGACCCTTTCTCAAGTGCGATGTGTGTTTGTGTTATGTGTATGTGTTTGTGTTAGGCTGCAGGGGATCGGTTTTAAACCATCTGTTTGACTCGTATTTCATGGGTCCGATCCCTTGAAACTCTAACTTAAGAATTTCTATACAAAATAGTGTTCAATGCTTGAACGATGCAATTAAAAATAATAATAATAACGTAAAAATTAAAAGTAAATAAGAAAAAAAAAAAAAAATAAAAGTAAATATGAAAAGAATCATAACAAAAACTTTATCAAAATTGAAACAACCGCCCGTTAATGAAGACGAACCCAGGACCCCATGAATAAAGACCGCGCACTATCCATCTAGGCTACCCTTGAAGTTGATTTTATGATACTTAAAATTGGTGTTAAAGGAGGCGCTAGAATCTATACCAAAAACAGATTTGACGAGTAAAGATAGTAAAAGATATTTCTGATCTCTTTACTCTTACATTGGTTCGATTACAACGTTTCAAACTTTCATCGTTCCAAAGATGTTACGATCTAAAAATAGAATTCTCTCTCTCCCTATCTCATCTGCCAGCCGTTTGTCGTGGAACCCGCTCTCAAATGTTTTCATTGATACAGCGGGTTCCACGACGGAAAAAATGAAAACATTTGAGAGCGGGTTCCATGACGCGGCCTACCAAAATGCCGTAGAACCCGCACTTATAGACATTTTTACAGGAACTGTAACGAACTAAGACGATGTTAAGATGATTTTACAATTTTGTATTTTTTTTTATTGGATTATAAATTTAGAAAATACATTAAAAGAATAAAAATATAATATAAATAGATTTAAAATTTAAAAAAAATGGATGTCCCGAGCCTGGTTTGAACTCATTTTACTTTGCACACCAGCCAAGCACTCTACCACTCGGCTATTCCTCATTCGTTGTCTCGCGAAAAATTTCTCAAACTTAACTTGTCGCGCAATGGAACCCGCTCGTTTCAGCGGGTTCCACTGCTGGAACCCGCCATAGAAAATTTTTCTTTGTATGAGATGTCCCATCTATGTTCTTTATAATCTTTGATACAACTGAACGATCGGAAGTGACCCAATTTTTGTGTTTTTGAAGATAGAAAACTGAAACTTGGTATAGATTTTAGTATCAGTCAGTTAGTCCGATCTACCAAACTTCATAACAATCGGTCGACTATATCTTATAGCTGCCATATAACTGAACGATCGGAAATGGTTTTTGGTAGAAATACCAACTTTGGTATTTTTGAAGATAGAAGTTTGGGACTTTTTTTTAGATTTTGTATTATAATAAATTGGGTTATAGTATCATATTCTTATAAGGATCGACTAACTTTATCCGATGTTTGCGATATATATCCGGTTTTAGCTGCAAGGGTATATCAACTTCGGCTCCGCCCGAAGTTAGCTTTCCTTCCTTGTTTACTATAAAAAAAGAAAAATAAAATTCGTCAGGAATAGCTAGAAATGGTAAAAGCAATATGAATGAGCCGGGTGTTCAAATTCGGCTAGGATCATTCTCTACCGTTACTTTTTTGTTAGTTTTAATTACACTATAATTTTTTTCTTTGTTTTATATTACTCCAGAAAAAGTTTTCGCAGATCCGCATAGGATTCGATCCTATGACAATAAGTTTTAAAGCCAGCATCTCTTCACTCTAGACCACAATGCTTGTTGATTTTTGTGCGTTAAATACGACTTATTGTTCACCTGCTTATTCTGCAGAAGCTGAAATCGTCAGAAATTAAAATTTTGAAACGGAAACATTTATACCCAGTCGGGTTTGCAGTGACACATACATACAAAGGCACACATTTTTTTTTACAAACAAATATATAGAGATTTAAAAATAGAATCGTATGTATGTGCGTTCCTCCCTTTCCTACAATCTCGATCAATAAAATTGACCATCTATGTACTTCATAAGCTTTTCTATAATGCATATTCTTGCTCCATAATTACAGTGGCACAGACAATGCGGCAGCACCCGTGAAGCTTCAGCCAACTACAATTCGGGTACTGTCGTCATGAAGGCTAACGAAAGATTTGATACACCACATGACTTAGTGTAAAAGCTAACGGAAGGCATTGAGAAGCTCAACATAACTTTATACTTAGGTCAAAGCCGTTCCTGTGCAATTGGGAAATGTCCCAACTAAATTATCAACTGGCAGATTGGTTCTTTCTTGGCGCCATTTCGGACGTGCTTGTAGATGTGAGGGCCAGTCTGCGCTCCATTGATACCACAATTGTCTCAGAAGCCGTTGACCGTCGACGAAGCAGGCGTTGATGGACTTGTCTGAAAGAGAAGCCTGCGGGGTGCCATTAAAGGTCCTCCTATAAGGAAATGCCCGGAAGTAAGTGGGGACAGATCGTTTGGATCTGCTGATAAGGGACACAGTGGACGGGGGTTTAAACATGATTTGATCTGGGTGAGCACAGTGGATAGTTCTTCATAGGTCATAGCAGTGGGTTTATAAAAACGATACAGATGAGTTTTAACGGCATTTACGTTCGCTTCCCACAGTCCCCCAAAATTAGGACTGTGCGGTGGGTTGAAATGCCACTGGATGCCACACGGGCCATTAGAGTGGGTGCGATCCAGAGTGTTGAGAGTTGGCTGCTCCGATTAAATTGGTTCCTCCATCGCTGTATAGATTCTTGCACAAAACTCTACGCCCGATAAAGCGATGAAGAACCTAGAGGAAATGCTGAGTAGATAGTCCTGTGACTGCTTCTAGATGTATCGCCTTGGTTGCTAAACATATGAAAACTGCAATATAGACCTTGTATGTGTGATGCCCACGAAATCTGGAGGTCTTAAAGTCAAAGGCGCCCATGTAGTCGAGTGGCAGATCCCCCATTAACTGTGTGGCAGGCTGTGGGCGATGTTTGAAGCATTTTCACAGAATACTTTTTACTGCTTGTTTTCCATTGACTATCCAGAATGTATGCCGAATGGTTGCTAAGGTGAGCTCGATGCCTCCGTGAAGAGTGTTCAGGTGTGCATTTCTGATCACGAGGTCCGTAAAATAATGCGATTTGGGTAAAATAATCGGATTTTTCTGTCCTTGGGACAGTTGTTGAGCGTTCTTTAGTCGCCCTTTGATTCGCATAGTCCCAAAGTCTAAAAATAGGCAAAGTGCGCTGAGGGCACTGTGCCTGGAGGGAGATTTTCTTGCCAGGACTCGGCTGATCTTTGGAGAAAAGGCTTCTTTCTGCACCATCCTAACAATTTAATACAGAGATTCTCGTACTTCTGCAACGCGAATCGCGCCCAAATGTCAAAGTCCTTGCGGGTGGCTTAAGTGATGCAGATACCTTTGGACGTAAGCCATAACGAATAACAATTTGTTATATGATGAATAAGTGGTGATGATTGAATCATCAACTGAACAAACATGTGCTATGACGTTGGTTGGTTGTCTTCTTTTATCGTGATTGGTCAGGGGGATGAGAGTAAGTGTTCTTCGGCCACCGATTCACATCCTCCCGTAGCCCATCGGGACCGAACCACCAGATGTCATGCCTGGCTAGCTGGTGAGGCGTAAAACCCCGAAGGTACATGCTGCCGTTGGGCTGTCGTACTTAGTACTTAGGAAACGAAAGTCTTCTAGCATGTCGGATTTCCTTTAATCCAATATTGTACGATACATACATATGATACGATGTGCATATACCATATCAGTCTTAAAATTAACGGACATAAGAATTCCGGTGGATAAAAAACTGCGTTAGTACCCATTTAGTCAATTGGGAAGCCAACACTTCGCCAGTGATTTCAATTCGAGGAATTGTTAGTGGTTTAGTGGGCGTGTCAATAGAGCAGTGCTCACTCTCCCAGTGGTCTCTAGGTGGAGTGAGAATCTATTGAGTGCGATTTGGTCAGACTTCCCGATGACTTGTTTCTTGTCAAATTCAGTTTTTAACGGAAGCCGGACCAGGTATTTTCCATTAGGTTGTCTTTTGCAGGTACGCTGGAATCTATTGAGTGCGATTTGGTGAGACTTACCGATGACTTGTTCCTTGTCAAATTCAGTTTTTAACGGAAGCCGGACCAGGTATTTTCCATTGGGTTGACTGGTGCAGGTAGGCTGGAAATGATCTTCACACCATTGTTCTTCTGCTGTTAACGTTCTCTCAGAGCTGATTTGATCGAGATCGATCAAATTGGCATCGAATGGTTACCACATTTGCCATTGTTTTATTGCTATGGCCAAACACGTTCCAACCCAATTGAGTGAGTTGAGCAATATGTTGATTTGGAGCTCCTTTCCGTAAATCTGGCAGTAACAAATATGATATTAGATCTACTCCAAATAACGCGTCGATGCGGCCTGGCCTGCTAAAGGTGGTCGCACCAGATGGTGAAATTGAGGGTCCGTACATGAGCTTATGGAGAAATCTACAGTACTAAACAGTACACTAAACTACTCAACGACAGTACTCTGTATTAAATCTACATATGTTCTTTGAGTTATCCCCGATTCCGGTGAACTTTGTTGTTACTCGTTGACGTGGAAGTCCCAGTAACTGAGTGGCACGTTCTGTGATTAACGTGCCCTTAGAGCCATGATCGATCAAGTCTCGAATAACTGCAGTTTGTCCGGTGTTGTTATTATGTAGTTGTACTAGAGCTGTGGCCAGCTGGTTCCAGTCGTGGTGTGGAACGTGCTGCCCATGTAGAAACCTCTTTGCATGGGATTTTGGTGGGGATAATTTTTCGATTTGTTGATCGTAGAGTTTTTCGTGGGCTGGGAACATTTTCGGTTCTTAATGATGTTCATACTGACGAGGCGATTGTTGAGGAAGGTTTCCAAGTCGAGGAAACTCGGAATGTCGCTGGAGTTTCCCAAGCAATGTTCCCAAGCTTGTACAGTTGTCGTAGGTTCATTAATTACGTTCAGCATATGTTTCATCTTTGATGAGCTTTCCTTTGAGATAAAGGGTGAATCGTAGAGGGCGTTCATGTGGTGCATGAATTGTAAACGTGGGTTCGTTTCATAGCGTTCGTTGATAAAATCCCATGCGATAGTGTAGGCGCCATCCGTTAGTTCCATTTGGTGTACATCTTGGTCCTGCTCTTTGACAGTGCTTGCTTGAGGATATGGAACCGCTGAATATTTGACAACGCCTAGTTCTGGTAAATAAGTTGCATAAACAGATCATGGAAAGCTGGCCAACCTGTATATTTTCCAGAAAAGTTAGGTACTGGCAACTTTGAAAGTTGGACTGCCGCACCGGGGCCGAGTATTTTAGGAACAGGCATCGCTTGTTGATCGGCGCACGCTGGTAGCTGACTCGGGAAAAGTGTTTCGCACTCCGTAGATATTAAACAAAACGGTGTGATAAATTCCTCTTCGAACTGGTCCGCTAAATTATCGACGAAGTATGGGTGTGTGGGGGTGCCAGCGCTTACAAACTCCTGTAGTTCTTGTTGAATAGTTGGCTTAATAAGTTGAGTTTGGAAAGGTGCAGTTGGAAATAGGGCTTAGTTTTCTGAGAAGTGCTGTCCTTGTTGAAGTTAACTTGGAGTTGGTTGAGTTGATTGAAAATATCTTTCTGGAGCGCAAATTTGCTTCGGACTCTGTAGTGGAAGTGCTCGCTGGCTTGGGCTTGCTCATTTTGCGTATGCATTCACATTTATGTATGTATGGTCTTCCAAAGTGAGAGAGCGACATTCGGCTAGCGTTTGCGCGACGCGTGCGATGCGAAGTTTGATCACGTTTTTTTCGCTTCCACCTTGTCGAAGAGAATGAAGAAGTTGCGAAGGACAATAATGGTTTAGTGATGAGGTTAGGTTTCTATTCAAGACTTTAATGAAACTGTCGGAGATGACCGTGGATTCTGGAGTCGTGTATGGATTGTCCCCTCATGGGCCACCAAAAATGTTGTGGCAAATGCATTTCATGGGCGGAGTGTCATAGTTGAGCACAGTTCAGCTCGGGGGACTTTCGAATCTAACCGACAAGCCTGAGTTAATGAATTGAACTTCATTTATTTATTTGCTTGCTAATTATTTAATGTGGTTGATGTTTTAGGTTTTAATTACTTCGGAATGGGTCAGTTTTAATCCCCTGTGGTTTGTACCCTGACCTTCTCTACCGCTCCGATTGCCTTGCTTGCTCTACGACTCTTTTTAAACCACTACTTTACAAAGAGGAAAGAAAGACAAATAAAGCTTTGCGGGAGAAATCTGGGTGGACTCCAAGCTCGCTGGAAAAAAAAAATGGAAAAGATAAATAACGCTCATACACAGTCTTATATCCTTCCTGCTTAAAACCCTAGAAAGGGTCATAAGTCACTGTCGGGTCAGGCTGCTGAATTAGTTTATAGTTTATTTATTATGCTTAAGTATAGAAATATCGCCTTAGTTAAGCGCATAAGCGCATCAGTGCCGCTCTCATAACCACTTCAAACGCTGCCCCTTTTGCCATACTCAACCGCCTTACTCATTTAACAGCATCATTCCCGAACGGGAGAAATGGAGCGTTCAAATCCCCGGCCCCGAGAATGCAATATGCTTCTACACAGATGGCTCAAAATTAGAAGACTAAGCTAAAAGATGTGTATACTCCGAACAACTAGGAATCAGAGCCTCCTTTAGACCGCCCAACCACTGCAGCGTCTTCCAGGCTGCAGTGATAGCTATAAGGTGTGAGGAGATTTAGTCTCCTCAGACGCCAAGACAGGTAGCCGGGGGCAAAGGAGGGTCGAGGAAAGCGGACAAAGGGGTCGAGCACCGGTCAAAAACAGGGCAACCACGGGAAGTATCCCAAGGATCAGTACGGGGGAAGTGGGTACAGATGAGGTCCGTGGCCAGGAAAGGAGAGGGGGCACGGATGGTGACCCGCCAACGGCAACGTACCGTTATTTGAAAGCAGGATTAACGGAAGGCGCAGAATCCGGGAGGATTAACAGGCGCTTTAAGCAGTATATAAGGAGGCCGATTCATAGTGGCCGATTTCGCTATTCCAGCGTCATATTAGCCAAATTTTCAACTGTTCAAATTCATAAAAATTTTCTTTCCTACCGATAGTTAAATAATTAAATATCGGTAAAATAATACAAAAACCCATAAACTTGATCAACTAGATGAAACGTAAGGTCTCAAAGATAACATATGGTACTATTCAATTTTCAGGTGTTGAATTAGGCTTGATCGATGTCATTTTATGTTTGCGACACTCTTTTTGATTTTCTCTGTTTGAAATCCATTTTAGCATTATCTCAAAGTTTAAGGTATATAGTAAACGAAAAAAAAGGTTTTGTGACCTGAGAGTAGATGTTGCATTCAACATTTATGTTTAAAACCAGCAATGTTTGTAGTACCCTTTTTATACCCTTGCAGAGAGATTTTGTCCAAAAGTATGCAACGCAGTGAAGGAGACATCTCCGACCCTATAAAGTATATATATTCTTGATCAGGATCACCTCCTGAGTTGATATGAGCATGTCCGTCTGTCTGCCTGTTTCTACGCGAACTAGTCTCCCAGTTTTAAAGCTATGGACTTGAAACTTTGCACACACCCTTCTATCTTTTGCACGCAGTCTATAAGTCAGTGACCTAACCTAACCTATCCTATGTGATCCACCTTTATATCGGCTTTCGTTTTGGCTTTGATATAAGCCGAGATATTAATCTCTGAAGTATCAGGGTCAGGCCGAAAAATAAATATATATTTCGATGGAAGAATCACCTGTAAGGGTTTTGGTGTCGCAGGTACGAAAACTACAGCATCAGTCCGATACCAGTGGTCCGGACTGTGGAATAGCCTGCTGGGTGACTCTAACCGTGGTTTCATTCACTAGGACCTGTGGTATCACTTTAATGGATGCCACGGAGGACATGTCGGACAATTGTTCATTTTCCCTGAAAAATTCAAAGACGAATTGTTCTCAGTTCTAGCCCTATGGCTAGATGTCGGCTGAGCCGGCTGAGGAGGATCACAAACAGGATCATTTTACCTCTATTCAAAAGGTAAAATTCACAACTATGGCCCAATAGTCGTGACGAATTTCTAAGCCAATTATCTTGCGAGCTTAAAAACCTTCTTCAAAATGGATTTGACGCTGACAAAAGCATTATACAGGTACAAAAAAATTAAAATTACTTAAAATTTACAGTTAAGGGCTATTGTTTGTGATGTCCCAGCTAGGGCTTTCATCAGTAGGACTCCAGGGCATACATCTTCGCATAGAAGTTAAAAATGCATATAAGTCGGCAAATAAATAAATGGTGTTTTAACATACACAACAACGAGTGAAGACTTTATAACCGACAAGGAATTCAAAAGTAGCTAATATTCCGTTCATCACTTAAAACAGTATTTGACAAAATAGGCAACCTTTGAAACCGTAAATGTAAAAATGGTTTCCCAAATTCCACTAGACTGCACGCATTTATTAGACTTAGGAGTCATGCATAAATTTCTTGTTTGATTGAGGACAAATAAGACTTATAATATATTGATCCTTAAGCCAAGACCTTTAAGTGAACTATATAACTGGAAAGCATCGGGATTTAGACAATGCACCTTGGGATGAAATGCCTTTATTTTGGCCATAACCGTAATTTTTAAGCTAGAATGTTAAAAGTTGGAGAATTTGCTGCTTATATTATTTGTGAATTTCGTATTTGTTTTTTTACTCTACAACTTTTTTTAAAAAAGTGTTATACTTTTAAAAAATAAAACAATTGTATACTTTTAATCTCGTCTTCAACACTATATACTTGGGGTGCATTTTCCGGTTTTGGAGAAACTAAAAATGCAATAACTTCACCTGACAATGAGTGCGATTTTGAACGTATTTTTTGCCTTCTTAGCAGACATAGCAGCTGCTTCAACAAGTAGAAGTGTTGAATTTTCCTTTGCATTTTCGGAAGCAAATCTTCTTTTATGCCGTAAACTTCCTTCGTCATAAGAGACCCGAGGTCGTCCACCGAGATTACAATTATAATCATCTTTTGAATAAAATATTAGCACCGATGTAAGCAAGTTAGCATTTTCTTATTTGAAACGAATATTTCTGTGTGCTTTGTTCATATTGGAAATACAATTGGCAGCACTACCCGATATATATCGGGAGCTTTGTTATTTTTTATAAGTATCTCCTCTAAGGCCTCTTCTTCTGTTCTGTCACCTCTATCGCCAACCACTTTGTTCTACAACACCTTCATTATTACAAATAAATAAACTAAACTATTAGTTTGCTAAACAAACTATTGCTCAGCCTAAAATACAACAGTTCAGCAGTCTCTTAATTTGAACAATAAAGTTTTTTATTTTGTTTTTAATCACCTCGTTTTATCACAAATCGTTTTCCGGAAAACCATTTGGAATTACTTAGACGCAAACCCAGTCAAAAGTTTTTTTTTTTTTTTTTTTTAACGTTGCTTTTATTTCTTGAATCTTCTCTTTGCGAGACTAACAAGAGGTGTATCAAATCTTATATTTTTAACTTAACTAACAGTCATATTGACTGATACGGAGTTAGACGGCCCTAAAAATTGATTGCTGGGTTGGGAGGTCGTTGCGTCTAAGGCGGGATACGCTAGAAACCCGAGTCAATCCCCGAGCGAGAAAATTTGGGTGCGAAGACAGTTTTTCTTTGTATGACTCTTTTTGCTTCTGGATTTCGTCTTTCACTGCGAGGATGCCCAGATCCCGGTGGATGTTTTCGTTGCGAACATACCAAGGTGCCCCTGTGATAGTTCTCAGGATTTTTGATTGTGCGCGCTGTATGATGTCTATGTTGCTGCTGCTCGCGTTCCCCCACAGCTGGGAGCCATACGTCCAGATTGGCTTTAGGACTGAATTGTACAGTAGTAACTTGTAGTCCAGGCACAGTGGCGATCGTGAGTTTATGATCCAGTGGAGGCTGCTGGCTTTCAGTTTTAGATGCATCTTTTTGCATTCGATGTGCTTACGCCAGGTAAGTCGTCTATCAAGGTGAACGCCAAGGTACGTTACGTCGTTAGCTTGAGGGATCTGCATACCGTTTAGTAAAAGCGGAGGGCATGTTTGTCTATTAAGAGTAAACGTTATATGTTTACACTTTTGTTCGTTTATTTTAATGCGCCAGTCGGACAGCCACCTTTCCACTATTGTGAGATGATTAGCCAGTTGGGTTGTTGCCTGCGTTGGGCATCTGGAGCGACTAAGAATAGCGGTATCATCGGCGAACGTTGACGTTGTTAGTTGTGCGCTCGTAGGAATATCCGCAGTATACAAAACATATAGACACGGCCCGAGTGCGCTTCCCTGTGGAACTCCAGCTTCGATGGTGTAGTCGCCCGAAGTAGCTGCGTTGCATCTCACTGAGAATACCCTATTGAAGAGGTATGATTCCAGTAGCTTGTGGGTGTATGTTGGCAAATACGTTTTAATTTTGTGCATGAGTCCGATGAGCCAAACTCGGTCGAAAGCTTGAGATACGTCGAGGAAAATAGCGCTGCAGTATTCTCGTTGTTCGAAGGCTGAGCGTATTTCGGATGTTAATCTGTTCACTTGTTCGATGGTTCCATGGTTTCTTCGAAAGCCAAATTGGTGTGCCGGGATGATATTGCAAGCTTCCAGATGTGGTATTATGCGAGTTAACAAGCATTTTTCAAACAGTTTAGACAAACAAGATAGAAGGCTTATTGGTCTGTATGATGACGGAATTGTGTGGTCTTTTCCAGGCTTCGGTATCATTATAATAATGGATTTCTTCCACTTTTTTGGGAAATAGCCAAGATTAATGATTCCATTAAATAGTTTGCAGACGACCTCTATAGCGCATTTTGGAAGTTCGATCAGCATCTTTGGGGTCAATAGGTCACCACCGGGAGCCTTTTTTGGTTTTAGCCCTCTTATGACTTTTTCGATTTCGTTCGGCCGGAATGGAGGTGCGGCTGGCTGAGGGGAGGACTCTGGCTGAATTACTGGCAGGAGGAATGAATTTGAGGCTGGGTTTGGCTGGAAGACACTTTGGAGATGTGTGGCGAATGTGTCAGCTCGGTCTTCATTGCTGCGAGCCCAGCATCCCGAAGAGTTTCTTATCGGGGTGGTCGTTTCAATTGGGGCACTAAGATTTGGGTGGGCCCTCCACAGGGGGTACTTTGTGCTTGTTGGCGAGAGATTCTGGATGTACCTCAGCTGTGCATTTTCTTCCTGTTGGTGAAGAGCCTGGTCGAGTGATCGGGTTGCTTCCTTAAGGCGTTGTTTTGAAGCTGGTGATCTGCTGTTTTGCCAATCACGACGCGTGCGCCTCTTTTCTCGCACGAGCTGTTCGATTTGCTGATTAGATTTGAAGTGTTTGTTTCGGTCTACTTCTTTCCTATGAGGAGTAGAGATTTTAGCTGCCGCAACGAGTACTTCTTCCAGGGCGCTCGTAGTGTAGTCGATGTCCGATTCCATGTTAAAATCCGGGGCGAGTTCTATGTGGGCACTCACGTACTTTTTGTATTTTAGCCAGTTTGTTTTTGTCGTCGTCAGACTGAAGGGGTGTTCGGTTATTTCTGGGCTTTGAAGAAGCGTTAGAAGCACAGGCGAGTGGTCTGATGATAAGTCCGAGACTGCTTTGGCACTTATTAGATTGCGAGGTATGTTTTTTGTCACTGCAAAATCAATAAGGTCTGGGACCTTTCGTGAGTCTGTTGGCCAGTATGTGGGACTTCCAGGGGAAACGTAGTCCAGTTTATTTTTCACATTTATAATTGCATTGTACAATTGTCTTCCTTTGGGAGTCACTAGACGTGATCCCCAGTGCGTATGTTTGGCGTTGTAGTCTCCTGCGGCTATAAATCGATCCCCAAGTGAATTGTAGAAGTCCATAAATTGTCCTTCCGAGATTGAGAAGCGAGGAGGGCAGTAAACGGCAGCAATTGTAAGGATTCCGTTGCTTGACTGAATTTGTATCGATGTGGCCTGCAAGAAGTTTGTTGCAAACCTTTTGTGAAAATGGTGTTTAATTCGTTCTCTGATTAGAACTCCAGTTCCGCCGTGGGCTTTCCCATCTGGATGATCTGTGCGGTAGATTGTGTAGCCTCTTATATGAAAGTTGTATTTGCTTGTAAGATGCGTTTCCACCAGTAGCATAACGTCAATATGGTTTTCGGTCAAGAATTGTGACAATTCTAGTTTATGCCGTGAGACACCATTGGCGTTCCACATTGATATTCGTAGCGCCTGCATAGATTATTTGGACTGTTGTGCTACGAGCAGCTGTATCACCATGTTCTGGTTTTGAACAAGCGTTTGCATGGTCGTTTTCATGAATGACATAAGCTCCATCATACTTTGTTGGAGGGTAAGCATCATAGTTTCCGTTTTGCTGTGTGGCTGTTCTGGGGCCTGTTGAGCGCTTTGAGAGTTAGGCTGAATTGGAATTTCCCTTCCAGATCGTAGAGCATCGGCATAGGAGAAGCCGTTGGTGGTGTTTAGTGGACCGAATGAGGATCTCGCAGCTTTGGCGAAGAAGACGTCTGGCGTGGTTTTTGACGAAACGTACGCATTCTGTGGATTTTGGTTGCGCGTTGCGGTCGCTTGACGCATGCGACTCTTTAACTCCTTATACACAATACATCCTCTATAGTTTGCCGTATGGCTGCCTCCGCAGTTTCCACATTTCTTCACGGTACTGTCCTTGTTTGTAGTGCAGCAAGCGGACTTGTGGGCGTCCCCGCAGACTACACAGACAGCCCGAAGTGTGCAGTAAGACCTTGTGTGTCCATACTCTTGACAATTGGTGCATTGCACTGGACCGTTACGTTTATGTGGCTCTTCAACAGTGATTTTCCGATGCAAAAGATATTGCAGGTTGTAGATTGGGTGGACTTCGTTCTTCTTCAGCGACCTGCTTTCAGGCTCGAGCTCGACCTTGAAGAGGGGTTGTGGCTTTTTATCTTTATTTAGAATGTTAATAACATTCTTGGCGGCGAAGCCCTTTTCTTTAAGGGCGGTTTTTATTTCCTCGGCGGTAACATCAGGTTCTATTCCCTTTACTACCACTTGTAGGCCCTTACTGCTTTTCAGCTGGTACGTGTAATAGTTTTTCTGTACAGTGTCCAGATATTTTGACACTATTCGGAAGTGCTCTTCAGTCTTGGTTTGCACCTTTGTTTCATGGATGTTCCCTTTGGTAAGCGGAACAACATGAAAGTTTTCACCGTTCCCGATCAACGACGCAATTTTGTTGACCAGGGCACTCGAGCTTTTTTCCCTAATATAGATTGGAGGGGGCTTGGGTTTTTTTGCGGTGTCTTGGGCTGGTTGGTTTTCCTCAGCCTCCGCCAGTAGGGCAAATCTGTTAGTAGTGGATCTGTCTGGTTCATTTTCGTTATTCAGGACACGGTTAATTTTTGTTTTGTTGCCTGCCGGATTACTCTGCGGGCTAAGCTTGCGCTTAATTTGGATGTAGCGATCCATTCCAGTCTGTGTGGCCGTTGCCGCTTTGGCACTTTCCGAGGTTGTTGTTTTTGTACTCGCTGTAGTCGTTGACGTCGTGGTACTTTGGGTTGCAGGGGTTTTCGCTGTTGTTGCAGAAGTTGTAGCGATGCTTGTTGTTGGTGCGAAATTTGTTTCCGATATTGGAGGGGGGGTTTTACACTGCGAACTCCATGACGCGGGAGTCGGAGTGAGCAGAGCGGGTGAGCAAGACCGTGCCCTTTGGGTTTCAGCGGTCAGTAAAGCCGGGTTGCTTTTAAGCGCCGATTTTTCCACTTCGGTATCGCGGGTTGAAAAGTAAGAGTAGAAGCCGTTTCTTTGGTTCACTGAACTTCTACGCTCGTTCTTTTGGTCGTTGCTCAATGAGCTCATTGCGTGGTACGTATTTTTTTTTTCAACAATGCACTAGTTTTGGGTTAGCACATTACAACTGTTAAAAAAAAAAAGGTTGTCTGTCGCTTTTAGTAAATTGTATTTCAGTGTCTTTTCGCTTATATTGGCGAAAATATAAGCGAAGTGAAGTTTTCCCGGAGCTCGGACAAAGCACGTCCGCTCAGTTCGGTAGTTCGATTACGATTTTGACCAGTCAAAAGTAGCGTTGAAATTGCGATTTGCATCCAGCCAAACTTCTAGTGTCACCTCGACGAATAGCAACTTTGCTTGAATCTGTTGACATATTAAACCCCCCCGCAAATTCCCGCAAATTATTTAAATGCGATCTGAATATACACATAATAACTCATAATAAAAAATATGAGAACGCCATATTTAGGAACTTCACTAATCAGCAAGCTCGCACGCACCACGTGGCAAGAACAGCTCACTTTCAAGAGCTGGTGCAAGACAAGGGCTTCACAATAAAATACAAATTAAATATTTTCGATGTCTAGGGACTTTTCTTAACTTGAAATAATTGTAAAATTATTGATACACTGCCGCTCACTTGAATAGCCCATCATACTTTTTAATACAAAAAAGCAATAATCTCATAGTTTTAATGTATATTAAAACGAACTTTTCAGGTTTTGGCCAAAATAAAGCCATTTTATCCCAATGTGCAATGTTTGCAGAATACGGATTTTCGTTCTCAAAAATGAATTATCTGACGACCAATACTATGTGTTTTTCTTATTGCATTGTGCGTATAGGATGCTTTGCTCCCCATATCAGCGAAACGTTAATTTGAAACCCTGTCAGCAATGTCGAACCTATGTGTTTTTAATTTTCCAATAATATTTGAATAATATAGTGTCATTTAACATACATACATAGTTTACTACATGTAAAAGAAACGGTGAAACAGGTTGTCGATCCAGTTAAAGCCTTTGTTTATGCATTCTGTTTATGCATTTTTACAAACATTCTGGATCAAATTCACCAGAAAATGGACGAAGAACCGAATTTAACCATCCAAGACAGAAACAATTTAAAAATATTAAATAGAAGCGATTGAACCATAATCCAGAAGGAACCTAACAATGTTTGTTACATTGAAGGAGATATTTCGATGTGAATAGAATCAATTATGAAAAATACATTTAGAGGAAGACGATTAAAGAATGTGCTGAACTTTTATATGTGGCCTATAAGATCTTCTGACTTGGATATTTACCTAGTAGACACGAGCCTTTCTGAGTCTTTCTTTTCAAGAAATTTTTTAATTCTATCAGTATATTTGTAAAGCAGTCGCGATCCCATATTTCAAGGAAATAATTGTAATGCCGTTACTTCACCATATGAATGATTGAGAATATTGTCGTACTTTTATCTGTTTAACCCTAAATTATATCATATGTATTATATAAAAGCCCGAAGAATCAACAATCGAGTTCTGCATAGACGATGTCAGACAGCCCAGCCAAAAAAATTCAGCGATTGGAGCGATTTGAAATTTAAATTTGTTTTTTATTTGCTGTCGAAACCAAATAGGCTCTCGAAAAATTTGTGTATGACGCAAGGACCTTAAAAAATAAGAGTATGTTTGAATGATTATTGAATAAACTTGTCCCGTGATGGCCTTGACTGCCAGACTGCAGCCCTGCCTATTGAGGGCGATGAGCATCATTGACCTCTTCCTAGATCGGATGGGCCATATCAAGCGGGAGTTCCTGCAGTTTTGGAGATTTCTCCATTTCCTCAGTGATGCGCGGTCAAAGTGATCCCTGCATTTTAGCCTACACGTAGCCTGCCCTTGCTAGTTCGTTAGCGGCGCAATATCCCTCGTAGTCTCTCTGTCCGGGCACCCATATGAGGTGGATGTCATACTGTTCTGCCAACTCGTGAAGAGATCTGCGACAGTCATTCACTGTCCTGGAGTTGGATGAGAATCCGTCAAGAGCTTTGAGTGCCGCTTGACTGTCTGAGAAGATACAGATTGTTTCTTGATTGCCAGTAAGTGCTGGGGATCTAAGTGCTTCCCCGATAGCTATTACTTCTGCTTGGAACACACTACAGTGGTCGGGGAGTCTGAAGGACTCATTTAGACACAGCCGTTTGCAATAGAAACCGCCTCCCACCTGGCCATTCAATTTTTAACCGTCTGTGTAAATATGGAAGGAACCGGCTGGTCCCGGCTGGTTTGTGTGGCCCATTCCTCCCTTGTTGGAATGGAAACCTTGTATTTTATGGTGGGATGATCAACAGGTACGCAGTAGTCTGTAGCCCCCGTTGGCGTGAAGTGGTGTAGATCTAACTTGGTATGTCCGTAGTCAGTCCATTTCCATATGCCCGTTTCGCGTAGCCTAATTGCCGATAGCGTGGCTATTTTGGCCCCCATTATCTCTACGGGTAATAGGCCGAGTATGAAGTCTAGGGCGTCTGTCGATGTGGTACGCAGGCTGCCTGTGATACAGACCTCCGCCATCCTTTGCGTTTTCCTAAGTCTCTCTCTTCATGTGGAGTTTGTGAGAGCAGGCCACCAGACCACCACCCCGTAGAAAAGGATGGGTCTTATGACCGCTGTGTAAAGCCATCTTACTTTTTTTGGGGACATTCACCATTTAAGGCCAATGACTTTTCAGCATGTATAGAGCGCGATTGTTGCCTTGTTAGTTTTATCCATAGTGTTTGACTTCCAGCCCAGTTTCCTATCGAGCGTAATCCCCAGGTACTTGGCGCTACCACTGAAGGAGAGTGTTTCTTCTGATAGTTTTGGAAGCCACAGGTTTGGTATTTTGTACTTCCTGGTGAAGAGGACAAGCTCGGTTTTGGATGGGTTTACACCTAGTCCGTTCCTAACTGCCCATGTTGAGAGGACCCTAAGTTTGTCCGTCAAGCGGTCACATTGAGTCTGGGAAAATTTCCCAGAGAAGGCAATTGCGACATCATCCGCATAAGCAATAACTTTGCAACCACCACCTTCTAGGGATCGCAGTAGGCTATTAACCGCCACGGTCTGGTTTGGGTATCATCTGGGTTGATGGTTAGATTAATGTAGAGGCTAATTAGTCTATCCATTGTCTTGATAAGGAAAGACGACAGGCTTATAGGTTTGAAGTTCTAAGGGGTGCAGTGCGATGGTTTTCCCGCTACGGGTATGAATACGACCTTCTTCCGCAAATACATTGCGGGTACGATGCCTATTCTGAAAATTGCTGTGAAAGCTTTCCTGACCCATGACCTCCGATTGGGTCCGGCTTTAATTAGTTGAACCGGGACAATGCCATCAGGGAATTTGAAAGGCTTGAAGCTGTTTTTCGCCCAGTTGAGATACCTATGTACCTATACCAATTAATAGGTATTCGAGTTGGTTGGGAGGGAGCACGCCGCCGTTAGCGTGTCCACCATGGCATCCAGGACTTTCCCCAAAGATCTTTCTATTTTTTTCTTATATAACTCCCAGTTCGCTTTTCTCGTGTTGGGTACTGTTAGTCGAATAAAGTTCTCAAATAAAACTTCCCCACTGATGATGATGGTCGTTGGCATCGCAACCTATGATCAGGTCGATCTTGTGCTTCCTGCTATCTTCCACCAGCTGTTTGAGTAGCGGGTGCGGGGGGAGGGCTTCGTGGTCGTATGCACCCATATGCACCGAACACACCCTTAGGGGGCCCTTTGGGCTCTCTATGGCTGCGGCTACGTGGTCTTCATTACTGAAATTGGGTAGCAATGACATTACAGTGGATGACATAGCTAAATATAAATATAATTATATAAGATTTCCTCCTCCCCCTCCTCCTTTCAATATTTGTGTGCCCGCGCTGATGTTCAAGACGATTTGTTCATCCAGTTTTTAATCAAAGAAAATTTTTGTCCAAGAACATCAGCCTAGTTATATAAAGAAAAAAGACCAGTGGGAGTGATAAATAGTCTTCCCCATATCAGAACCACGGACCAACCTTCCATATTTTCTTTGTCCACTAACCCAAAAAACTAATATCGTCACTAACACTTACCTATAAGAATACTAGAAGGCTACGTAGAAAACTCCCTAAACTATATTCTGATAGTTCTTTCTTTGCTTCTAAAAAGGTGAAATCACAAGAGTTAGGTGACAGAATTTATTTGCACTAAAATCATTTTGCCCGCTAAATCTTTATACATTACATGTTCATATATACCGCCTTCGTCCTAACCGCCCACATATTGGCATCATTTGTCAGCTTCGTAAGCTGACAAATGAAGCTTTCGTAAGCTTCGTAAGCCATTTGTGGCTGAATCACAGATGAACACTAGGTCTCCTCGTCAAATGGACTCGGAGTGCTTGCACCATCTCTTCCTGCGCACAAGAGTCGGCAGGTACTCATGCACCCATCCCTTCCAGAACCGATCCCGCATCATCGTTGCTATGCGCCACTGCTTCCTGGTAGCGCATCTCAGGGACTCCTGTCCGTCATGCTTGGGAAGATCTGGAACATCGGGTGCTCAGCAAGTCGTTGGGTGTCAGTGGAGCCTGGCACTGGTAGATGTGTGAGCGGACAAGAGTTTACTATACTCTCCGCTTCAATCAGCAGGTTCTCCAGCACGTGATCCTTAGGCGCGAGTTCCTTCATCGTGTACGCCAGCACCTTTTTCATACACTGCACCATCCTCTCCCAGGCGCCACCCTCAGCTAGGTTCCCTGGGCAATTGAAGATCCATTTAACTCCTTTAGACGACAGCTCGCCCTGGATCTGTACAGTCTCGAACACTTCGCTGAACCTCTTGGCCTCGCGGTTAGCACCAACGAAATTCTTTCCATTGTCGCTCCTAATCCTGACGACGGGTCCACGACGGCTCATGAAGTTCCTTATGGCGATTATGCAGGAATCGGTGGACAAATCGTGAGCCACCTCCAAGTGGGTAGCTCTTGTGGTAAGACACGTAAACAGTGCCAGCCACCTCCTTTCCGTGCGACGTCCAACCGTCACAAATTGCGGTCCAAAATAGTCCAATCCGGTAAACTCTGGCAGGGGACCCATCTCAGGCTCAGGCAGGTCGTGCTCCTCGCTGCTTACAAACGTTGCATTTGCTCACCACCCTCCGTAGCAGCCTCCGTAAGTTCGTAATCCAGAACTTCTGCCGGATCGCCGATGGTTGCCTTCGTGTTTTGTTATATGCGAATGCCTCCTTGTGAGACAGTACGGTCAACGTGCGCTGTATTGCACACACGTCGCGTCGTCGATCCTACCGCTGGCTTGCATTACTCCATCCTCGTCGAAGTATGGGGACAGTCAATGCAGTCGGCTTCCCTTGGCGGCTTTTCTTGGCTGTCCTCAGCAAACGCTTCTCGCTGCGATTGCCGTACCAATGCGTGCTCAGCTTCAGCGCACTCCGTCGACGTCAGTTCGTGATCCTCTCCACCGTATCGTATTCCACGACACCGTCGAATAAATCTGTGCACCCTTGCGGTGCTCCTCGGCAGTCGATTGTAGTTGGAGAAGCTCTGCAAGGATATGATATTTACCATAACCAAGGAAAACTCATTATATTTCCTCTTCGTCAGTCATCGGTGGAATCCATCCTTCACTCGATCTCGATCCATCATCAGCTCTCCTCTGGTCCTCGTAGAAATAGTGGATCGCTTAACTATCGCGAATCGATGCTCAGGTCCAAGGCCTTGCGCCTCGTCGCGTCACTTGCCACGTTTTCGGCAGACGGAATCCATCTCCACTGGGACGCCTCCGTGGATTTCAAGATCTCTGCCACCCGGTTACCGACGAACTGCTTGTATCTCCGGTGGGTGCTGCTTATCCAGTGCAACACAGTCTTAGAGTCCGTCCATAAACGCAGTCGCTGATCGCCACACCATGCTCCTGCTTGACGGTGTCCATCAGTCTTGTGCCCAATACTGCTGCTTGAAGTTCCAGTCGTGGGATCGACATAGTCCTCATCGGAGCGCATTTTATGTTGAAGCTTATGAAATGAGCCTGCACGTCTCCGTTCTCGTAAGTGGCCCGTCAATAGGCCGCTGCTGCGAACGCCGACTGACTGGAGTCCACGAAGTAGTAGCGTGGACATCGAAACTCTTCGATTTGGCTCATTCCTTGCCGCTAGTCCTCAAAGGCTGCGGCCAAATTATTTGGTAGCGGCTCGTCCCAGTTGACTCCTTTCCGCTAAATCTAACGCATTAACAATTTGGCAGTCACCATGTAGCAGCTCAGGAATCCAATAAGGTCAAACGTGGACATGAGCAGGCTTAGAAACTCCCTCTTGGACGCGTTCCCCTGTCATCACGCTTCTCGGGACTCGATGATATTTGACGCTGAACTTGAAGTCATCTGTACCAAGTACCTTTTCCTCAGCTTCGGTTTTTTTAACGCTAGCGATGGATTCAAGTGGGTTCAACGCTCTGACCACACTCTCCGAACTGGAAGTTCGACAAAAGTCAAAACCTGCATCTGCATGAATTTCTCTCACCCGTGTCGAAATAGCGATAGCTTTTTCTTCATTGGTGGAGCTGTCGACGTAGTCGTCCACGTAGTCTTATTCCTGAATAGACATGGCTGGTCGCGGATCCGTGCTGCTGTACTGCGAGGCATTCAAGATCTTCACATAGTCCGCCGAACATGGTGAGCAAGCTGCTCCGCATGTCATCACTTGCATCTCGTATACGTCCGGCTCCCGCTGGTCATCTCCGTTTCTCCACAGGAACCTCTGGGCACATCTGTCCTGTGGCTGCATCAGTACCTGATGAAACATCTCCTTGATGTCTGCACAAACCCCAACTGCTCCTTCCCGAAAATGGAAGAGCACTGCTGGGAGGCAGTGGCTTGTAGCGGTGTAGGCCTTTCATTAGCGCTGAATTAAGGGAAACGCCGTTCATCTTGACAGCCGCGTCGAGGGCCAGCCGGATTTTTCCAGGTTTGTTCGGGTTTTCCACCCCGAAGTGCAGCAGGTACCAAAAATTGCCTTCCTGAAACCTCTAGACTTCCTGGGGCTCCAGTCGTCGTGTGTTCCCCTTCTTGACGTAATCTTCCATTATGCCCTTATAGGCCCGCGCGAAGTACACATCGCGCCTGATTTTTCTCTCGATGTTAACGAGTCTCTTGAGCGCCATATTGTAGCTCTCTTGCAGTCTCACCTCGTTGTCTCTCCATAGCAGCCCGGTCGCATATCGTTGGCCTACTCACTTAGTCGTCTCCTCCAGGATACTCAGATCTGCGACTGACGGCGCCAGCTCCACTCCACCATACACGTTCTTCAGCCCATAGCGCTTTGGCTTTCCCGCTGCACTGATCTGCAGGCTGATCAGTTTCGTAAGCTCTTTGGCAGATTTCCCACCAAACCACTGCACGTTCGGTTGGCGACTCTCGCCCTTCAGGTTCAGGTTGCGGATCAGTTTGTCGTCGATGAGCGTGACAGACGATTCTTCATCCAGCAGTGCATAGGTGTCGACCTGCGTGTTCTCCCCGTACAGCGTCACGGATAAAATCCGGAATAGTAGGTGGCATCCAATCGAATCGACGCAGCTCAGATTTCGATGCGGCAATTCCTGGCGGTCGTACGTCGATCGCCTTTCATCCTGCTCACGCCCCGCGTCTATAACTGCGGCTGTCGAAGGACGGCTCCTCTCGTTGGAATCCACTGGTCGTGGCATTCCTCTCCGCTTGCTGCTGTCTCTGTACAGCCGTCCAGACACGAAAAGCATAGCCTCAGCTTTCTCGCGGACTCGATCCGCGTCGTTGTAGAAACGCCTAGAAGCGCGAACACTATTCGCGTGCAGGATCCTTCGCTTCGGTTGCTCCTTGGCTCCAGCGTCCGTGACAGTGCACACCAGTCTTGCGAATTCATGAAGCCATTCGCTCAGGTGCACCACTGTCGGATGCAGCTGTATCGTGACCGCGTCCTTCGCCCAGTCCAACCTCTTGCTCAGCGGCAACTTGGCGATCAGCTCCTCCATTAGGGTTGGGTTCCTTAGGTGCTGGTCTGCAGGAACGCTGCCAGGTTGCTCACCTTCGTCGCGAACAGCACGATCCTTGCGACGTTGGCCTCCTGAATTGGCTGCACATCGCACACGTTATCGTATCCAACGTATCGTATTGTTAGGATGGATGAGCAGCGACTTCCCCGTCTCGCGGGCCTCGCCCTTCAGGGCTTTCACTAGCCTCTGGTTATTTTACAATTGGGTGCACTGGTAGGCTGGCGTTGTCTCCGTGAAAGCGCACACGAATATTGGCCATTCCCCTGGCTGACCATCGAAATCGGAAAGATCAGGCAATCTACGTGGCGTTCATGCAGGTGTGCTCGCCGTCGTCACTCCATATGACTGGGGCGATGGTGCAGATACCTCCAAAGTGTGTGTCGGCTCCCGTGGCGGATGAACATAACCTAGTCCAGGCTGCGCCGTGGCGGTCACACGGCGGAGAATAGCCTACTGTTGTTGTTCGGGCAACTTTTCACTCAAGCTCTGTTGCGCTGCTCCCTGAAATACTAAAAATATGCTCTTACTTAAATATAAAAGAAACCTGCAGTAGTATAGATTTTTCAAGATATCTACTAGCTTGGTCAAATTTTACCGTGCCTACCCCTGAATGTTACAGGAATTATACACGCCGCTGCCGCTTACCTCTGCTTACGTTTGAAAATTCATCTGCGACGTCTGATCAGACCATTGCCAATCTATTCGCAAAATTTATTCAAACAACTTATTCTCCGCCTAAGTCGATCACCCTTACGCATACAAAATTCACTCAGCAAATCTTATTTTCTGTCCGTTTTTCTCTGAGAATAGCTTATTATCTTATCTCCTAAAGGTCAAACCTATTTATTCGCCAGACCCCGACGGAGTACCAGACTGTGTGCTAAGATACTGTGCCAGGGCTCTGTGCAAACCTCTTCATAGACTTTTCAATTTATCTTTGAAAGCCGCGACTTTTCCCCTTAAGTGGAAGGAATCTTTCATAAATTCTTACATAAAAAAGTCCAATGCTGCTCACTACAGAGTTATCTCTAAATTATCGGCAAAGTTATTTCACAAATTAATTACTCCTCGTTTGCAACACCTTTGCTCTTCGATCATCTCTCCATATCAGAATGGCTTCATTAAGCGTCGCTCCACCGCCACTAATTTACTGGAGTTGATATCCTTTGTCATGGCATTCGGAAGGGATTTCAAACGAATTTTATCTACACAGACTTTAGTAAAGACTTTAGTCACTCTTGTTCAGTAAACTGAACATGCTGGGATTTTTCATAGACCTCCTTACGGAGATCCACGTAAGAGAGCTACTGAGATGGAAGAACACAAAGAGTGTTATTTAAAAATATACATTTCCTCTTCGTACATGCTACATCTGGGGTCCCTCGGAAGTCATTTTTGCTCGCTACTGCTAACTCTTTTTATTAATGACTTTCCCCCTGCTTTAACGAACTCTCTATGGGATTGCCTTAGAGAAATTAACTCAGGCTAATGATCTTGGCGTCCTATTCCCATATTTCCCCAATGGTTTATAAGGCTAAAGGAGTCCTTGGTTTCATTAAAAGGTGGTCAAAAGTCATGGTCATTTCATGGTTCATGTGTCTGGAGTCCCCAATATGGAGTACATCAGGACCGCATAGAGTCCGTACAAAAGAATTTCTTAGCTTTCTCACTGTCTTAACTGGAATGTAAATCTTCACCTTCCAACTTATAATAGTAGACTCTTACTAATAAACTGACCAAGCTTAACAAATCGTAGGATAATGCTCGATGTAGTTTTTCTACATAACCTAATTAATGGGGATGTAGATAGCCAGCATTTACTAACACGCTTAAATTTTAACATTCTAAATAGAAGGACTAGAAACTTGAATCCTCTATTCCTTAGCCATTTGAGTTCGACCAAAGATTATAAAGTACATAGATGGGACATCAGGGCCCAAAACCCTGATGTTGGGGGTTGGTGAGGGGGGAACGCACATGCATACGATTCTATTTTTAGAACTCTTTACATGTATCCCTCAACAAAAATGTGAACCTTTGTATGTATGTGTGACTGCTCGCACGACGGCGTAAAAAGGTTTTGGCTTCCAAATTTCAATTTCAATTTCTCGCTTTGTTTTCGATGCGCCGATGTGGTAGTTGGTAGAACAAATACTATTTTTGATCGCCGCAGATCGAGACAGGATGGTAGCGTAATGCATAGAGTAGTTACTCTATGTGTAATTTTTCTGTGTTCAAATCCTCGTAAGGACTTTTGACTTTTTCTTTCTTTTATAATTATTATTATTTTTTTTTCCTTTAATTGTAATATTTTTCTTTAATTTTACAATTGTAAATTTGTTTTATTCTTCATTATGTCCGGCTAATAAAATTTCAAGGGAGTCCTTCCGGTATTTTGTCATCCGACCCGTCCGTCACTTATTTTTACAACAATTGTAATAGAATGCAATTAAAAATAAGAATAATAATGTAAAAATGAAAAATAAAAAAAAATAAATAATCAAAAAATAAAACTAAATATAAAAAGAATCTTAAAACTAAAACTTTGTCAAAATCGGAACAACCGCCCCCTAATGAAGTTGAACCCAGGACCCCATAAATAAGGACCACGCACTATCCATCTAGGCTACCCTCGAAGTTGATTTTATGATACTTAAAATTGGTATTAAAGGAGGCGCTAGAATCTATACCAAAAACTGAGTTGACGAGTAAGGATAGTAAAAGATATTTCTGATCTCTTTACTCTTACATTGGTTCGATTACAACGTTTCAAACTTTCATCGTTCCAAAGATGTTACGATCTAAAAATAGAATTCTCTCTCTCCCTATCTCATCTGCCAGCCGTTTGTCGTGGAACCCGCTCTCAAATGTTTTCATTGATACAGCGGGTTCCACGACGGAAAAAATGAAAACATTTGAGAGCGGGTTCCATGACGCGGCCTACCAAAATGCCGTAGAACCCGCACTTATAGACATTTTTACAGCGGGTTCCACTACGAACTGAGACGATGTTAAGGTGATTTTACAATTTTCTTTTTTTTTTTTTATTGGATTATAAATTTAAAAAAACACATTAAAATAATAAAACAATAATATAAATAGATTTAAAATTAAAAAAAAATGGACTTCCCGAGCCAGGTTTGAACTCGTTTTACTTTGCACACCAGCCAAGCACTCTACCACTCGGCTATTCCTCATTCGTTCCACTGATGGAACCCGCCATAGAAAACTTTTCTTTGTATGAGATGTCCCATCTATGTACTGTATAATCTTTGGTTCGACATATGCACAGCACGACCCTTTTAGGGTCTTATGTTCGAACTACAATGGTCTCTACTCGATAACATTACTTTCCTGTCCTTCAAATTTAAAATATAGAAGTTTAAATTTCTTTACTAACTCCTCTTAGCTCTTAGCCTCTTAACATATTACAAATAGCTTAACATATACTAATAAATCGTTTCTAGAGCGCCCCTCAGTCGTCTGGGCCTCTAAGCTTAATGATGAACAAAGGAATGCTAGCTGAAGCTCTAATTGATGCACAACCCATTTCCAAAATTCTAAAAGACCGCGAAAAAAAAAATTATAAAAAACAACAATGGAGACCAGACCTACGGGAAATATCATCCGAAATTGAGGAATTGAATCCGGCACACTTGGCGTGTACGACTTTTTTCATATATCCAGCAATGGATGCTAAGCTGGGACGAGGAGATACTCTCTATGGAGAGAGATACTTTCTATTCAAGGGGAGATTGAATCCAGTTGATTTTATAATGGGAGTGGAACATGTATAGCATATTTAAATTATAGGACGACCTTTTCCTGTGTTCGGTCATGAGTCGAGCAATAATTTAGATTTTTCTAAGAAATAAGAAGACATATGTACATCTGGATTTGATCGTGTAATCGTTACTTATGTCAAATATCCAAAAATATTTTATAAATATCGCGAAATCATGAGTTGAGGTATATTTTGGAGCGAATTATTATTTATGGTTTTTGAGGTTTTTTTAAGGTTTGGACTTGGATTTGGATTCAGCGACCCCAAAAACATTTAGTAAACATGGTCTGACCTTCAGACCCGAAAAAAATTTTTTTTTGTGTGGCTGTGTTATTATTTTTGATTATTATTCGAATCAATAAAAAGAATGAGTGTGTCGGGCAGCCACCTATGAAATTCCAGGCAGCTTCGTCGAATCGAGAGTTTAGCTCGGGGAGCACCGAAAGTTTGCTCGGGGAGCACTCTCGTTTCTATCTCTATCTCTTATCTCTTATATCATCCCAATTCCATACGCATGCAATATAAGGATTATTAAAACGTTTTGTTTAACTCGGATTTTTATTTAAAGTAGATAAAACAGTCATTGAAATGACCAGAGTGAAATAGACGCAACTAATTGTGAAAGATAAGAGAGCATCCTCACCCATTCGTATTTTCACGTGTTGAATTCGAGTGGGAAGCAAACAAAGTGCCTTTTCCTATTAGTTTGGAAATAGTTCGACATCAAAATATTTTCCCTTTTTTTAACTGGCGCTTAGCCAGATTTCAGATTTGGGGCGGGAGTGAAAGTAACAGCCGAAAATCCGGTAATTTTTCAAACTTTTGTGTTCCATTAATTAACCATATAAATAGTTTAGTATTATATTTGTAAGAGAAGAGAATGATAATATATAAATAATATAAATATTATTTATACATATTATTCATATTATACAAATATAAATATTATATTTGGGGAGAGAATGGGGGAAAGCATACAGGTCAAAGTGTCTGATTGCATTCAACTTGGTGAATGCCAGCATGATTCCTGTCACTGCTTTCTTCAAGCCGACGCACTACCTCCACGTGGTTCTCCCTGGATTGTCGCTCGACAGCCGTTGAGTGGCAAACTAAAGCGCGCGACGAGAGTCCTAACTCTACAAACTAGGTTTTGGCGTAGGACTTGAAATCCACCCATGTAAAACACAATTTCAGTGAAGGAAGCAAGAGAAGCCCCGAAAAGGAACCAATCTAACGTTGACTACCATAGCAAGCGTAAAAAGGACAATGATTTGGGAGTATGCACCTGCAACGTACGAACATTGTACAGACCTGGTGCTGCTCAACAACTAGCAGATACCCTCAACAAATGTAGGGCTGACATCACTGCTATCCAGGAAATGCGATGGATAGGACAAGGCTGCATAAAGAAGAAGAACTTTGACATTTACTACAGCTGTCATCCAGAACGGCATGAATTTGGTTGTGGTTTCGTTGTAGGTGCCAGGATGCGGCGCCGAGTCTCTCACTTTCGGCCAACAAACGAGAGAATTGCAACGATCCGAATTACTGCCAAATTCTTTAACATCAGCCTGATATGCGCACATGCCCCAACGGAGGAAAAGGATGATGCCACTAAGGACGCTTTCTATGCGGAGCTCGACCGAGCTTATGTCCGCTGTCCTTCCCATGACATTTAAATTCTCCTCAGGGATTTTAATGCCAAGGTAGGGCGAGAAGACATCTTTGGTGCCACCGTCGGGCGATTTAGTCTACATGAGACCACCTCGAGCAATGGTCTCAGATTAATAGGCTTTGCAGCTGCGCATAATATGGTGGTTCGTAGCACTGGATTCCGTCATTTGGACATCCATAAAGCATCTTGGCTCTCTCCCGATCGACTGACCAGAAATCAGATCGATCATGTTGTGATCGATGCAAGGCACGCATCTAATATAGTCGACGTGCGATCCTGCGATACATCGACTCCGACCATTATCTTGTTGCAGCTAAGATTCGCACACGGCTATGTGTGGCGAAGATTGCACGTCGAAGTGCGTTAAGAAGACTGGTCATCGGAAAGCTGCAATCACAACACAACGTCATATCTCACTCCCTGCGAGCTTCGGCAGAAGAAGTGCTTGGATTTCAGCGTCCTCTAACAAGGAATCCATGGTACGATCAGGAGTGTCATGACGCAACAGCTGCAAAGGACGCCGCCTACAGAAGAACACTGCAGGCTGGGGCGACACGAGCTATTGTGGATGTATACAGGTCGAGAAGAAGAGACGAAAAACGCCTTTTCAGACGCAAGAAGAAAGAGCAGGAAAGGCAAAAGTGTGAGAGCACAGAGAGCAGCAGACGCAGAAATGAAGCACGTAACTTCTACCAGAGGGTCAAGCGTCTGACCCAAGGATTTAAGACTGGTGCAATGGCGTGCAGGGACGATGATGGAAATCTTGTCACAGAAGCAGAGGTCGGGCTGAGGTTATGGAGGGATCACTTCTCGAGTCTGTTATCTGGCTCAAGCACAGACTCTGAAGACTATGATCCACGAACCCCAATCTATGGCACTGATATTGAAGTGCCAATCCCAAGTCATATCGAAGTCAAGGATGCAATCCAACGGCTTAAAAACCACAAGTCTGCAGGTGCTGACGGCCTGCCGGCAGAATTGTTTAAGGCAGCTGGTGATATGTTGATAGGGAGCATGCACCAACTAATCAGTAAGATATGGCACGGAGAGCATGCCCGAAGATTGGAACCTCAGCATGATCTGTCCCATCCTGAAGAAGGGTGATGCCACGGTGCGCACCAACTACAGCGGAATTAGTCTTCTTCCAGTTGCATACAAGGTCCTAACGAGCGTATTGTGTGAGAGACTGAAACCCCATGCTGAAGCATTGATTGGACCTTATCAGTGCGGGTTCAGGCCTGGCAAGTCCACTGTTGACCAGATTTTCACCTTGCGCCAAATCCTGGAGAAGTCTTACGAAAACCAGATCGACACGTACCATCTCTTCGTTGACTACAAAGCCGCATTTGATAGCCCCCGGCGAGATCGCCTATATGCCGCCATGTCTGAGCTTGGTATACCAGCAAAGCTGACTAGACTTTGCAAAATGACATTGAGCAACACCATCAGCTCTGTCAAGGTAGGAAGTGGTCAATCCGAAACCTTTACTACCAAGTGTGGCCTCAGACAAGGTGACTCGCTGTCTTGTATACTCTTCAATATTTTAATGGAGAGTATTGTAAGAAAGGCTGGTGTACATCGGACGGGCACGATATTAACCAACAGATGTGTCCAGCTCCTTGGTTACGCTGATGATATTGATATCATTGGCCGCACCAAGCGTGATGTTACAGGAGCAATATTTCGGCAAACTTGTTTAACAAATGCATTTGAGTTTTGTTTTTTTACTTGATACTTGATACACCTCAATCAAGTATTGTTTCGAAGTGCTTCTGGAGATTCCTTGGAACTCTGTCAATATTTCCCAATTAATATTAATATATTATATTATGATTTAAAAATTGTAATCTCTGTATAATCTGTATTTTTAACCCTTTCAAGCCCGATTTTAACCCTTGCCTATAGGCAACATTGACTTTAAATTTAAATTTCGGTTACGATTAAAGATTTTTATGGACTTTTTTTATGGGGGATTTTTTTTAAGGGTGTGAATTTTTTAAAAAATAAAGGTTGCCTAGCGGCAACGTTGGTCCAACAAGTTTATGAAAAAATCGATTTAAATAGTTTGAGATGGAGACATGCATCAAAAGGAAAAAAGATGGATACAGAATGAAAAAGCCTTTTGACTGCTGACATTATAAAAAGTCCCGTTGATTATTTCAATCAATTTTTGGATGATTTTTGAAAAGATATGCTTGGAAACTAATAAGTACGTCTTTCAAGATTAAGGGGTGGAGCTGAAGTGTGAGGAGTATGGGAGTTGTGAAGATACATTGGTCTACTGCTCTACCTAGGCGTAGTCAAAATTCCAACAACGCGTATGGAATGGTCAAATAATTTAAGTTATCCGCAATATTAGACGCATTGCCACAAAATAGATTTGAAAAAATAAAATACAATTTTCTTATAAATGATAATTTTAAGCAACCCGGAAAAGGGTTGTCCTTACTAATTCAATTAAAAGAGAAGGTGAATGAAATTTCCCAAGAGGAATATCAGAGCTGTGATGAACAGATGATTTCCTTCAAAGGTAAAAGTAGTTTAATTTATCTTGCAATATATGAGTTTTTAAGTAAATTTATATTTCAGTTCATCATAGTTTAAAGCAGTATCTTCCTAAAAGATTTCCTAAAGAGTTTTCTAGAGCTGGGGTGTGGTATTATATATGATTTTTGCCTTTACGTTGGAGGCGGAACCAAACATTCCTGTCAATCAAAACTTTAAACTATATTAAACTGTAAACTATATTGATAACTGGTTTACTTCAGTAAGCGTGATGATAGCATTAAAGGATAGGGGTATCTTAGCAGTTGGCACTATCCGCAATAACCATCTAAAAAATGTCAATAAAAAGGCAGTGGATCTTTTGACATAAAGGTCGAAGCAACCTATAGCTTGATCTCGTGTCGCTGGTACGATAATAATTGTGTTCAAAAAATTTACCTAAAGGCAACATTTCAGTAAGGACATACCAAAGGAGTATCGAAAATCGAAATGAACGTTACTTGGGGCTCCTATTAATCATTTATGGCGTTAAATATTTTCTGTGTTCCCAGTTTAATTTGGGCATGAAAGTGTTTAAAGTCTTATTGTGGTAGCTTTTGCACCCAATTAACTTTACATTCCCGTTACCCTACCCTTCTTGGTAATGCCTAGCCCAGCTTTAACGGTCTCGCTTACTTATCTACGTAGACAATGTTAAGCTTTGTCTACAATACAAATCGTCCTATGGCCAAAAAGAATAGAAAACATGGATAGAACGGCCGCTTCTTTCGCACTAAATTAATAACTCAAGAGTGGAACAATATTATTTAGTTCTGCTTCTTTTAAAAAAAGGAAAAAGGTTATTAAAAGGAAACATATTTTAAAATATGTACTAAACAAAAACAATTATTAAAAAAATTTTTTTTTAAACAAACATTTGGTAAGCTTAAAAAATTTTTAAGACATTAGTAAAAAACTGAGCTTGAAAAAAAAAATTTTTATGAAAAATAATTTAAAAGATGTATTTTGATATGTGAATGTGTATTTTATAATTTTCCTTCCCTAGGCGGCTACGAAGTTGTCGAACTGATGTCCGCGTGCAATAGGGCTCTATGAACCACCGCTTTATAGATTCGGAGATATCCCAGTCACTTCATTACATACTTTTGGTACATGGTGCTCACACAAATACATTCACATGTTTGACTTTTATTTTGTTTCAAATAAGTATAATTCTTCACACAACCGTTATAGTCGTTTTCACAGTTGTGTGCAGGCAGAGAAATTTCCAAACACATGTGAATGGGATTTTGGGCAACGCTGATATACGTACATGTGTACATGAATGCATAAAATTAACAAATCAAACAGTGAGTTTTACAAATCAGAACATATATCACCCATGCCAGTTTAAAAAAATTTAAATAGGATAGCTTTGTTTTATTGTTAAATTATCTTGTACATCAAGTAAACCTCTGCACATTTATATTCCAAGGATATATTATATCAAGTGATACAATTTTATTTGGAGCGTTTTTGCTTTTGAGTGTGCTCTGAAATGAGAACAAGAAAATTCATATATTTTGAGGATTCAAAAATAAAAATATAAGTAAAAAGTTGCTCAAACTCAGTACAAACTTTTAAGCATCACTTTTTTCAGTCGAAAGATGGTTTAGTTAGTTCATCACATAATTTTTCGCTATCTGATATCGAAAGTTAATTATACACACCTTTAATAAAAAACATGGAATATTTTCAACGAAGCAGAACTGTTTTGCAAAATGTACACAATTTTAACGTTTTGCTTATTCGAAGAGAGCGAAACCCATGTCGTCGTCCTCAGATTCCGATTCCTCCTTCTTTTCCTCTTTCTTTGATTCCTTTTTGTCAGAAGAACCTGCAGGAGCTGGAGCACCAGGAGCCGGTGTGGCAACTCCACCACTACCAACGGGCATGGTAGAAAGCTTTTCACGACCTTCCTTTACCAAATCTTCAATACTTTTTCCGCCAAGTTCTTTAATGACTTTCGTCAAACGATCTGAATCGACTTCAACACCAACAGAACTGAGGATTTTCTCGAGGTCAGCATTGGCAGGACTATCCTTTCCTCCAAGAACCGCCAACAAATATGCAGCCACGTAACGCATGCTATGGAAAAAAATTGTTTCTTTTAAGTATTTTAAAACAGCTAAGAATTTTTAAAGTTTATCCGACATACATACATATGTACGTATATAAAAGTGGTTTTAGTATATAAAAAAAAATAAAAAAAAAAAAAAAATAAAATATATATATAAAATCTAGATTATATTAAACAAATATATAAACATAATCCTATATCATTTAATGGTTTAACATAAACCATTTGTTTTACATGAAAATTGTATTTTACTTAAGCCATTAAAATGTTTCTTTTTAATCCATTAAAATCAGAAGGAAGTAAACTAAGAAACGCACTTTACATTATAAAAACAAATTAAAAATGTTGAACTTAATTCATATTTCACTTACTTTAAGTCTTCAGTTTTCGACACGAAACGCGAAATACACAAAAGGAACAACTTTCTTGAACGAGCAGTTGAAAGAAAAGAACCTATACTTCGTCTGTCAATATATTGTCACTTCCTGTTGTCAAATTGACAGCTCAACAGCTGACTCAAATGCAACCCTATTCGATTTGAAAATAGGTGGCGCTTTTAGTTTCGATTAATTTTATATTTCGATTATTTTATGCCGTCTTATCACAGCGTGTGTACCTTCCCCATGTTTAGTCAAAAGAAAACTATTGGTAGGCAGTCAGTTTGCATACAAAGACTGAATTACATATTCCAGTCGTATCTACTCCCTGTTCTTTAATTTTTGTGAAGAAAATCAATGATTTCGATTTGAAGAATCGTTTCTAACATGCAGTATTAATTTTTTTTTGTGGTCTGTTCCTCAGTATACTTACATATGTGCGGTTGCTTTTGCCACCTAGAGTTTTATCTTTATATATTCCCGCTCGAGTAAATTCTTTGAGTTTCTTTATAAAACTCAGCACAAAAAGATAACGTTAATGTGTGGTTCACATTTAAAAATAAGTAGCTTATATATAAGCTGTGATTTGAGGCATTATATAAACTGACTGCATAAACTAACTAGTATATAATTGTCAATTATACAGAAAAAGCATTTGGAAAAAAAATACATCAAAATCCAGTCTAGAATCCTCTATATACCAAAAGGGTAGGCGGCGACATTTCCGTTGCGCAGTGCCACAGGAGCTAATTGGACATTTCCAGTGACGCGAGGCTCTCAAATCAATTTCGGTTTTCAAAGAATACATATTTATCATCATGGATAACTTAATAAACATTGTTAACAAGTTGCAAGATGCATTTACGTCGCTTGGCGTCCATATGCAATTGGATTTGCCACAGATTGCCGTTGTTGGAGGCCAATCGGCGGGGAAAAGTTCAGTTCTGGAAAACTTTGTTGGAAAGTGAGTAAACGCCATAATTCTCTTATAACGGAAAAAATATGGCAAAATATTTTTTTTTTTAAAACGATTGTTGTAAGGTGTAAAATTTAATTTGATTCCACTTATTGTGTATGTGTATGTTTATGTATGCCAAGTATCGAATCTATTTAAACGATAAAATTACGTACAATTTTATTTATAATATCCGTATAAACATTTTTTAGTTAGTGAACATATTTCTTTGCAGTAAACAATAAAAAATTATTAAAGTAAAGCCTTACAACTTTTTTAATGGAATGCCATTTACTAGTGGCCTTACTCTCATTTGTATGTACCAGCCTGCGCGTTCTCTGATTCTCTCTCACATTACCTCCTCCTGTTTTTAAAATAATTAACATAATCTTACGCCCAATAAAATTCAATATATTTTTTTATTTAAATTTTTTCTTAATATTATATTTAACGTCTTTAATTCTCGAAAATAATAATTAGAGCAAAAATGCTGAAATCTGCTTTGACATCTATAAATGTCATATCTATACATGCCTGCATTTTTAAATACGCAACAGTTACAGCCAAGTTTATTTTAAATATCGTATAAAGATAAAATAAAAATACAAGTCAAGGTATTTGGCATAAAAGCAGGTTGCTTAAATAATGTGCGTATCCAGGCAAAAGCAAAATAGGTTACATAATCATCATTTCTTCTATAAAACATCGTTCAAATTCGCATGCGCCGGTATTTCCTTATTAACGTTCTAGTTGCACTAATAAAATATATTTTAATAATAGAGGGTATTATAATTTTGGTGAAAACTGGGCAACGCTGTAAAGGAGACATCTCCGACCCTATAAAGTATATTCATATTCTTAATTTTAATCAGGGACTGCAAATAAGACTTGAGTTCAAAAGAATTGAACAACAAAAAAGGCTTTTGCGGGGAGTGGGAAAAGGGCACATACGCCATTTTTTAACGGTTAATCCGGAAACTCAATAAACTTTTATTTCGATTTGTATTGTTAAAATTGAAATATAACTCTTGTTTTCAATTTTTATAATAGTAATTAAGATTAAGAATTATTTTTCAATTTTTATAAAAAAATAATAAAAATTGTGATTGAAGGAAAATTGAAGACGAATAACTTCTGAACCGAGTGGACTATTAAAAACGGTTAACATATTTATGATCTGTGGGCCAGTACCTTTCAAATGATGTAATGAATGTACTTAAAGGACATATTTCAAAATTCCTTAATAATTCAATAAATAACCGTGTTCATTACAAAAGGAAGACTCGATTATGTTAATTATGTGAAGAAAATGTTTTAAACAATGGCATCTGCAATGACAACAAACAGTAAACAGGCCCTAAAAATGGTTTATAAAATTTAACAGATCTTATAATTACTTGTTAATGAATTATCATTTTGTCATGTTTGAGAGATAACTGTAGTAGGAAAGATAAAAAATATGAATACTCTAGAGGTTTGGCACGGTACCTTCTGCTGCTGCATGTTGTTCGCCAATAATACCGCAACATAATATTTGTAGCAGAAAACAATAAATAAATTGAATCATTGAGGAATCCTGTAATATGTCCTTTAACGACATTCGATACATCGAATGGGATTTTTTTTAAGATTTTTTTTTTTAATTAATTGGTTTTATTATGATGTAATCATAAGGATCGGCCAACTATATCCGATGTTTGCGATATATATTCGGTTTTAACTCCAAGGGTATATCAACTTCGGCTCCGCCCGAAGTTAGCGTTCCTTTCTTGTTACGGATCAACCTGCATATACAGTTTCGATCACAAGTAGATACCCTTTCAAAAAGTAAATGTTATGGTACTCAGAAAATGTAAACACGTCAAGTAAATTCGTTTTTGGATAGAAAAAAAAACAGCCGCCACAGTGAAATTTTCAAAAAAAAAAAAAAAAAAAAAGCAAGAAAGGGGGGCTTTAGTCGAGTTTCCTGACTACTATATTATACCCGGTACTCATCTCTTTCATCAAAAATTTTACTAACCTTTTAATTTTAAACTTAAGGGGTTATATACAGTTGTGATATATGAAAAAATCGATTTTTTTTTATTGCATATTCTTTAAGTATATTCTATTGGGAATACTCTCACAAAAATTCATAACTATCGAAGCATTAGAACCGAAGCTGTAGCCATTTATAGCGCACTATCTGCATATAAAACTTGAACAAACTTGAAACTTTAAACGCGATTATCTCAGAATCTTTTTTTTGGGCAATTACCTTTGCGGTGGACACGATTACTAAAAAACTACTAATCCGATCAACACCAAATTTTGACCACTTATTTATTATGATATTAGCTAGTCTGTGAACGAGGGATTTTCAATTTTTTTGAAAACTCCTTTTTAAAGCACAAAAAACGAAAATCTTATACGTTGAAATAGTACATTTTTTGTTAAAAACGTCGCCATTTTTTTTTTAATCAAAATTTTTAAAAATCCCTCGTTCACGGACTAGAAAATACAATATACTAACTAAACTTTTTTGAATTTTGGATTTCGGATGAACCATTTTCGAGAAATCATGTCCACCGCAAGACACCATCGAAAAAAGACGATCCGGGAATTCGGCTTTAACATTTTTGTTATGTAATATTTTTTTATGAAAAAATTTAATTACGTACCCAGAAACATGTACTAAACAACGTCGTTAAAACATTTTTCATAAATATTTTCTATGGTGTCAAAAAAAATCGATAAAAATCCATATTTTTGCGCGGTACAACTGTATATAACCCCTTAAACGGTTTGGATTCTCAGCAACAAATTTGTATTGCATACTTTTGCGGTTTTGGCCAAAACAACAAAAACAATCCTACGACCAATAACCGATTCAGTAGGGATGTAGGAAAAGAAGTGTACAGCTGCGGTTCAAATTATAGTAGTGCCCATTAGTGACTTAGGAAAATTATTCAAAAATTTTGTTGTAACCTTAATAATAGCTTTTTGTAATACCTTAACGTTTGGGATAACACAAAAAACTTTTCAAACAATAAAAATAATGACTTTGACAAAAAATTAATCGGTCAAAATAATGGTAGTGAAAATTTGCAAAACATACTACAGCCTAAATATATTTTCTAAAAATGTTTAAACGATTGATTATTATAAAGCAGTGGGGGGGCAAATTCTCATTTTCCATAGCACTCGTGCATAGGGTCAAAAATTCTGCCGCAGCGCTACCGTCACACTGACAGTGTGAGCCCTCTTAAATTTTTTTAGAAGCTCTCTCATTTGCTCCCATTTTTCCTAATTTGAAAGCCCAAACATAAAAAAATGTTTCCACTGAGAAAAATTTTCTCAAAAATTGGGCTGGCACAAGTTTTTTCATAAAACTTTTTTTTTTTTTTGCTACGTATACACTCAAATTTGAAACATGTGTGCGTTTTGCTCCCCACTGGTTTATTCTGTGTGTGTACCTCAGAGTTCGGGAAGAGAGCTAAGTATTTCCTACACCCCTGAAATAGGGCTCTGGCGACCACTGTTCTAATGCATACTGTATGTATATTCGATCCGAAAACATATATTATAACATATACAATTCAATAAAAATATACAAAGTAAGCCGTATACCGCACAATTGATATACTGCAGGCGTATATCAATTAAAATACCCTTTAAAAACAAAAAATGACTGCTATAGTGGAGTTTCCCGAATACGTGATAACCAGATTCTCATATTTTTCACATACCTTTCACGCAGTATATAAGTCGGGACGGTCAGGATCGGCCGACTATATCCTTCAGCTGCTATATATCAGATTGATAAGAAATGCCATAACACAAAGGTAGTTTAGGTAGAAGGTCGAGTTTTCAAAGGTAGAAGCTTGAGACTTGAAGGGTCTCACTCAGAGATGAACTGAATTTTTTTTTTCAAATTTGATCAGATGATTTACTGACTGTTTGTTGGAGATTTTTAAAAACAAAAATCTTTCAGATATTTATCAATTTAATTTTTCTTTCCCTTTTTTTGTGTTTATCATCCATTTTTTCCTCTGTTTTGTTGCATAGCTTTTGAAATTTTATAACGAGCTTCTTACTTAAATTCGATCGCACAAGTTTTGCTAGCTGTACTACCTTCCAAGGTTTTCATCTACAGTTTAAACGAAATTCTGCACTTAATGCAGAAACATTAAAATCCCTTTTATTCGTTAGGCTCAATAATAAATAGAATGTGTTATTATTGTTACATTTTTTATATCTTTAAACACAACTAAATAGAATTTAAAAAAAAAAAATTGTTTATTTCAAATTCAGTTGGATTTCCAGCTGTCGTATTAAGAATTTTGAAATTCGTGAATTTGAAATTTGATAATAAATATCTAATATTAAAAAGCGCGCAATGAGGAAATTTATGAGCGAAAAAAATTAAAATTAAAATTAATGATTTTTGATAAGATTATTTCTAGAAATGATTGTTTAAAATGATTATTACTATTTGTTTTTTTGGCTTCTTAATGGAGTTTTTATAAACATTAGGTTATAATTAAACAATATAGAGCGAATTCGACCTCAATTTTAGAAAATTTTTAAGTAAGAATGATAAATTTAAACTTTTGAGGCGGCAACAAAAATAGCACTATTTTTTTGAAAACATAAAAAAAATTAAAAAAAACATGGAAACAACCGGAAAGTTTTCAAATTATTATTTTAGATTGTAATCTTTATCTAAAAATGCATTAATAATGTGTTTTAAAGCCTTTGGCAGAAATGACAGCTTCACAATGTCTCGGCATTGAATTTACCAATCATTGGGCCCTTTCCAGTGGGATATTGCTCCAAGACTCCTTGACAGAAAGCTCAAAGCTCCTTATTATTTTTTGGATTTGTATTTGAATCAAATTTGTTCACATGGGGACTGAGCTGGCCAATCCATTACATGGAGAGATCTGTCTGTTTACCACTTTCGAGCTTTATTGCTGGTATGCTTTGGGTCATTATCCTGTTGAAAGACCCATTACAATTGCATTTCATCCTCAGCATAAGGCAGCATGACGTTTTTCAAGATTTCGGAGTATACCAGTCGATCCATTATACCATATTGGGACCAACTCCATAATATGAGAAGCATGCCAAAACCATAATACTGGTTCCACCGGGTTTAATGGTATTGTACGTAAAGCTGGGACGGTATTTCGAATTTTGGGGTCGCCTTACATATGAACGAGATCCTTTTCCTCAAAATTGAACGATTTGGTTGCATCGGACTAAAAAATATTTCTCCATTTTTCTGCCGGCCAATTCGGATGTTCTTTGGCAAACGAAATCCAACTTGCCCCATGCTTCACACTCCAAAGGGAAACTTTTCTGGGGGTGTGGGGACT
Source organism: Drosophila malerkotliana malerkotliana (assembly GCA_018153235.1). NCBI lineage: Eukaryota > Metazoa > Arthropoda > Insecta > Diptera > Drosophilidae > Drosophila > Drosophila malerkotliana. The sequence continues at coordinate 2,933,404 of JAECXV010000159.1, forward strand.
TAAATCGTTTTTTTTAAAGCAATTTCGAACAGTTCTAATTGATGCCGAAATATTTAGCTCCATTTTTAGCTCAGTAGCCGGATTAAAGGGCGACTCCTTGCTCCCACGAACTAGTCGGTTGACCTGAAACTTCGACATGGCGACCTTTCTACCGCGACTTTCTGCCTTAGAAACATATTTTAATGAGTTACTAATCATTTTATTTGAGAAACCGACAATTCTCGCCACCTGAGCATACGTTTTGCCTTCCTCAATAAGTTTTTAAAAGATTATCCTTTGGTTATCACTACAGTGCCTTTTGTGACCCATATTTTTTTTTTCCGATCTAATTCGTAAGAACTCTGTTACTGCAATGCTCTCTAATGTAATCAGTAACTAAAAACATCAAAAAACTTCCAAAAATTTGAATCTTTGATCAAAACCATTATTATTGCTATTTTTGTTGCCGCTCTGTTTTGCATCTTACTTGCTAAAATGCCCAATATATAACAAACCGATGGCTAATTGAGATTTAATTCACTTCTCTCATAGAGATAACATGTAAGCCTACATTGTAAAATAAAATAATTAAAACAATTTCAAAGAAAAACATAATTTGTAATGCATTATAGAAAATTGTGCATCTCAGTGCTATTTTTATTGCCGAAACTGTAAATCTCTATATCTCCTCCAAAAACCGGCCGATTAGACTGAATTCCAGTTTTTGATATATAAATTAACTATAGAAAGAGTTTTTCATAAATTATTTTATTTTTCATAAAACGGAAATGCCTATACCGACTCGGCTGTCGATGTTGATCAAGAAAATATAATCTGTAAGGGGTCGGAATACATACTTTACGAATACCGGGGAAAAAAATCATGAAACGCGCATACATCGTATGGCCGTTTTGATCCACATTATAGCACGCTCCAGTTTTGTAACGTTAGATGCATGGTCCGAACCTTTTATTCTATCTACCACAAAAAACTTATACACGATCAAGAACCACTTGATTATGACTCAGAAATGATACTTAAAGTGGTGAGCCAAATTGAGTATGTATATGTTCACGACTCATACTTTCGTCATCCATAAAATCATAATCACACAACAAAATCCGACAAATTTTTTTGTTTTCTATTAATTATTTAATTTTTAATAAATTCTAAGCAAAAACTATGATGATGCAGATGAATTCGAGGAGACATAAGGTTGCCCATGTTTAATGGAGCTGTTTTGTACAGCCCGAACCGAGTTTTCATGATTGACCAAAAATTTTCAATCCATTCCTTAACAATTTTCGAAGTGTGCTTCGGATCCCTATCTTGTTAAAAAAAAAACCATTTCTTTTTCGGAATAAGCACATTTTTTAATATAATTTGTCTGAAATGAGGAGGAACAAGCTCCTAACACTTAAGGATGCTCCTTTGGCTATCAACAAGAATGTTAGTGAATGGACCGCTAGAAAAGCGCTGCGAGACATCGGATATATTGCAAGTGTAAAAAAAAAAACAAACCTGCATTATCCAATAAAAATGTTAAAGCGCGATTGAAATTTGAAGGGCACACAAAAATGGGACTGTTGACTATCTGGTCTGACGAGTCCAAATTTAACCCTTTTCAGTCTGACGGAAAGCAATATTGCTGGTGTAGACCTGGAGATCGAATCCAATGACACTATGCAAATCAAACTGTAATTATTTACTTAATAAAGTGAATACGCTAAAAGTACCGCCAAAATTACCAGTGTTGATAAAATCGCATGAAACTTTCACAGTAATCTGCTGATACAAAACACTAGTCTGCCCGGTGGTCCGGGCTGTGGTATACCCCGTTGAGTGACGTTAACGGAATTTCGATCACTTGGATCCGTGAGATCTCTTTAAGGGATGCCACGGAGGACATATCGGACAATTGCTCATTTGCACTAAGAAGTTCGGACGGCGAATTGTTCATAGTTTTAGCTCTTGCGGTGGCCAGAGATAGTGAAGCGGGATATGTTAGTGAAGAGAGATACGTTAGTGCAAGGGGTCACTAACAGCGGATTTCTTACACTTATGTGTAAGAACTCATTTTGCAGCTGAAGGTCGCTTAAGTGGTTATATACAGTTGTACCGCGCAAAAAAAATGAAATTTTATCGATTTTTTTTTTTGACACCATATAAGAGTGGTCGCCACCCCAATACATTGATATGATTTTAACGCATTAGTGTTAGTTCCAAATAGCAAAAAGTAGGCTGTGAGCATGACGTTTCACACATTTACACTGTGTGTGTGTGGCAGAGCTCGGGCAGAGAAATTCCCTATGCCCTCGGGATAGGGCCGTGCCGACATCTGCTATAGAATATATTTATTAAAAATTTTTTACCGAGGTAAAAAGTTTCTGTTTCTGGGTACATATTTAAATTTCTTCATAAAACAAGAAAGGAAAGCTAACATCGGGCGGAGCCAAAGTTTATATACCCTTGCAGTTAAAACCGGATATACATCGCAAACATCGGATATAGTTAGCCGATCTTTATGAGAATATGATAATATAACCCAATTTATTATAATACAAAATCTAAAAAAAGTCCCTATCTTCAAACATACCAAAGTTGGTATTTCTACCAAAACCATTTCCCATCGTTCAGTTATATGACAGCTATAAGATATAGTCGGCCGATCGTTATGAAATTGGGTAGGTCGTATTAACTGACTAAAAATATAATCTGTACCAAGTTCCAGCTTTCTATCTTCAAAACCACGAAAGTTGGGTCATTTCCGATCGTTCAGTTGTATGGCAGCTATATGATATAGTAGGCCGATCCCGGCCGTTCCGATTTATATCGGATATATTTTACATATATATTTTATTTTCTTTGTGCAAAGGAAAGAAGGGTGTGTGCAAAGTTTTAAGTCGATAGCTTTAAAACTGAGAGACTAGTTTGCGTAGAAACAGACAGACAGACAGACAGACAGACGGACAGACGGACATGCTCATATAAACTCAGAAGGTGATCCTGATCAAGAATATATATACTTTATGGGGTCGGAGATGTCTCCTTCACTGCGTTGCACACTTTTGACATAAATTTTAATACCCTCTGCAAGGGTATAAAAATATTAAATAATAAAAATGTTATAGCCGAATTCCAAGATCGTCTTTTTTTCGATGGTGTCTTGCGGTGGACATCATATCCCGAGAACGGTTCATCCGAAATCAAAAATTCAAAAAATTTTCGTTAGTATATGTATTGCCTAGTCCGTGAACGAAGGATTTGTAACAATTTTGTTTAAAAAATAAATGGCGACGGTTTTAACAAAAAAAGGAGTTTTCAAAAAAAAATTGAAAAACCTTCGTTCACGGACTAGCTATTATCATAATAAATAAGTGGTCAAAATTGATCGGATTAATAGTTTTTTTTAGTAATTGTGTCCACCGCCAAGGTAATTTCGAAAAAAACAAGATTCTGAGATAATCACGTTTAAAGTTTCAAGTTTGTTAAAGTTTGATGTGCAGGTAGTGCGCTATAAATAGCTACAACTTCGGTTTTTAATGCTCCGATCGTTTTGAATTTTTGTGAGAGTATATACTCATGTGAGAGTATAACAGTATATACTTAAAGAATATGCAAAAAAAAAATCGATTTTTTCATCTATCACAACTGTATATAACCCCTTAACTGAGTGTCAAGCGCGTAGAGCTGGTCATTAATTTTTAAAAAACCAGTGATGCTCTTTAAATCCGTCTCGGACAGCACCACAATTATCACAACAATAATGGAGACTAGGCCTACGGGAAATGGAATCCGAAACTGAGACAGTGAACCTGGCACACTTGGCGTGTACGAAGTTTTCCATAGCCAGCAATGGGTGGTAGGCTGGGATGAGGAGATTATTAAAATTCTTATTAAAGTCTTATAAAAAGACTGAACTGAGCAGACCAGTAGGAAAAATATTAATATTTAAAATGTAGAAAAAGTTAAAAAACAAGAAAAGAAAGCTAACTTCGGGCGAAGCCGAAGTTGATATACCCTTGCAGGTAAAACCGGATATATATCGCAAACATCGGATATAGTTGGCTGATCCTTATGAGAATATAATAATATAACCCAATTTAATATAATTTAAAATCTAAAAAAAGTCCCAAACTTCTATCTTCAAAAATACCAAAGTTGGTATTTCTACCAAAAAACATTTCCGATAGTTCAGTTATATGGCAGCTATAGGATATAGTCGGCCGATCCTTATGAAATTAGGTTGGTCGGATTATCTGACCAAAAATATAATTAGTACTAAGTTCCAGCTTTCTATCTTCAAAAACACGAAAGTTGGGTCATGGGGAAATTTGGCATGTCGTAATGTTTTGCCAAAAATAGCTCTCATGTCAAATTTGAACTCTCTAACTCTAAAAACACCAAAGTTATACCATTTCCGATCAATCAGTTATATGGCAGCTATAGGATATAGCCGATCCCGGCCGTTCCGACTTATATACTGCGTGCAAAGGAAAGAAGGGTGTGTGCAAAGTTTCAAAACGATAGCTTTAAAACTGAGAGACTAGTTCGCGTAGAAACTGACAGACAGACGGACAGACGGACGTGCTCATATCAACTCAGGAGGTGATCCTGATCAAGAATATATATACTTTATAGGGTCGGAGATGTCTCCTTCACTGCGTTGCACACTTTTGACCAAAATTATAATACCCTCTGCAAGGGTATAAAAATAGTGTACCTTATACCACTGTGCCAAATCGAGCCAAAGCGGGAGTTTTGAAGAGAGCGATTGGAGTGGGCAAAATAAATGCCAGAAATAGATATAAAAACCTCTATTGCGCACCAAAAGAAAGAAAAGTAAAGGGAGAAGCAGAGCCGAGCTATGCTTGGATTAAAATAAACAAATTAATTCGGCTCCACTGAAGTTAGCTTTAATTTCTTGTTCTAACACAAATTTAAAAAGGTCGCAAGCTTTTATTTTTAACACCAAAGCGGTGAAATTTCCTTTTAAAACATTTTAGTACATTTTAAAACATTTTAGTTCAATAGTGTTAGTTCCCTTTGCAATTTAATTTTAATTACACCCTTGCAGAGGGTATTATAATTTCGTGCAAATGTGTGCAACGAAGTGAAGGAGGCATCTCTGACCCTATAAAGTATATATATTCTTGATCAGGATCATTTCCTGAGTTGATATGAGCATGTCCGTCGGTCCGTCTGTCTGTCTGTTTCTACGCGAACTAGTCTCTCAGTTTTAAAGCTATCGACTTGCACGCAGTATATAAGTCGGAACGGGATCGGCCGACTATATCCTATAGCTGCCATATAACTGATTGATCGCAAATGGTATAACTTTAGTGAAGGGGGGTGTGAAGTCCTCCTTTCGGTAGACTCCACATTTGCTTCTGAAGAGGTGAAATCACAAGAGTTTGGTGACAAACAATTTATTTGCATTAAAGTCATTTTGTCCGCTCAATCTTTATACATTACATGTACATATATACCGCATTCGTCCGCTCCGCCCACATATTGACATCATTTGTCCTCTATTCAATCCGTTTTCATCTGCGGCCTTTGATCAGGCAATTGCCGATCTATTCGCAAAATTTTTTCAAACAACTTATTCTTTGCCTAAAATGACAGAACAGAACGCATACAACATTCACATCGAGTGAATGTCGAATAACATCGAGTATAGCTTATTATCTGTTCTTCTAAAGTTCAAACCCATTTATTTGCCAGGCCCTGATGGAGTACCAGGCTGTGTGCTAAAATGCTGTGCCTCGGGTCTGTGCAAACTTCTTCTTAGACTTTTCAACTTACCTTTGGAAACCTCGATTTTTTTCCTTAAGGGGGGACATCTGAGTAACATTTTTTAAAAATCGAAAAATTTTTTTTTCGTTAGAAAAATTCCTTAGTGTCTGAAAAATAACATACCCTAAGATAGAGTCCGACAAAACTTTGAACGCGTTTTTCTCGAAATCACTTTTTTTTGAGACTGCCGGTTTTTTGTTTTCGATTTATTCGAAAAAAATTAATTTTGTTCTTCGCATTTAATATTACAAATTTTCGGTAGGCTTTTTCATTTGGCCACAAAAAATTCCAGAAAATCCGCTCTTTTTCCCCCTGTTACTCAGATGTCCCCCCTTAAAAGGAAGTAATCTTTCATAATTCCCTTACATAAACAAGGGACTCTATTCCCCTTTTTCTTCGTTTCTTTCTCTCTAAAAAGGGACTCAATTGTCGTTAATTCCAAAGTTATTTAAAAAATTAATTACTCCTCATTTGCAACACCTTTGCTCTTCAATCATTTCTTTACGTCGGCATGGCTTCATTAAGGGGAGGGTAAGGTATTAAATTTTTTTTTTTTTTTTTTTTTTTATTTTTTAAATTGAATGCATAATATCTGAAGAATATTGTGTCAAAATTTCAAGTCAATTAAAGCAAAATTGACGAAGTTATTAGTTATTGACGAAGTTGCTTAGAAACGTTTTACACTGGATTTGTTTTGTGTTTAAAACTTTAAAGCGTTTTTCCCACAACTCACGTTTTCAAAGTCGGTGCCCCTCATAACTTCAAAACTACTGCACCGATCCTTTTGAAATTTTAAACACTATTTCTGTACATATTTTACGAGGTAACGCTGTCGAGTTTTTTTTTTTTTGTTCATAACTTTGATTTCGCAATGACAATTTACCCGATTTTTTCCCAAAAAATTAAGTTTTTCACTTCAAAGTCTTCGAAAAAATTAAAAAATTGCCATTTTCAAAAAACCTTTACAGCGTTACCTGGGGCGAACTATTATCTAACGAATGAATTTTCATTTTTTGTTTACAAATGATCCAGCACCGAGTTATGAGGTGCACCGCAATTCAACTTTTTTTGGCGACACGTCCGGATAATTGCTACCATTGCCATATTTATACCCTTGCAGAGGGTATTATAATTTTGTCCAAAAGTGTGCAACGCAGTGAAGGAGACATCTCCGACCCCATAAAGTATATATATTCTTGATCAGGATCACCTCCTGAGTTGATATGAGCATGTCCGTCTGTCCGTCTGTCTGTCTGTCCGTTTCTACGCGAACTAGTCTCTCAGTTTTGAAGCTATCGTCTTGAAACTTTGCACACACCCTTCTTTCCTTTGCACGCAGTATATAAGTCGGAACGGCCGGAATCGGCCGACTATATCCTATAGCTGCCATATAACTTAAACGATCGGAAATGACCCAACATTCGTGTTTTTGAAGATAGAAAGCTGGAATTTGCTACAGATTATATTTTTGGTCAGTTAATCCGACCTACGAAATTTCATTAGGATCGGCCGACTATATCCTATAGCTGCAATATAACTGAACGATCGGAAATGGTATTTGGTAGAAATATCAACTTTCGTATGTTTGAAGATAGAAGCTTGGGATTTTTTTTTTAGATTTTTTATTGTAATTAATTGGTTTTATGATGATGTAATCATAAGGATCGGCCAACTATATCCGATGTTTGCGATATATATCCAGTTTTAACTGCAAGGGTATATAAACTTCGGCTCCGCCCGAAGTTAGCTTTCCTTTCTTGTTTTAAATATTTTTTTGTAAAAATTTTATTAAACATTCTTCTATGGTAATGTCATACTTTAATATACCGTTGGTTGAATAAATAAATTTTAACTGTGTCGTCAGGAAAAAAATCACAAAAACATGGCTTTTTTCGCATGATTTGACATTACCTTCCCCTTAAGCGTCGCTCCACCGCTCCATAGATGATTTTCGAAAGGAATTTCAAACCGATGGTTTCAAACCGAACCAATGCACAGTGGTCCAGCCCGTAGGCCAACAATAAAAAACCCAAAGTCAAAATTTTGACTTTAAATGTACCAATTCTTATTTATAATTGGTCTAGCTATTTGAATTTATTCATCTTTTTGTTTTAATTTGTCCGCTTCAAGAATAGCATCGAAAGTGATAGCATGATGTTCATTCATATTGCAGCGTAAGCAACGTGCAAGTGAAGCTCTCCGCAAAAAAATTGTTAAACATTTTTAAAACAAGTGTTTGTGCCATGGAAGTGATTAATATTTTAAAGAAAGGTATTAACTTTCTTTTTACAATAAAAAGTATATGGGCAATTCTCCAGAAAGGTCAACCGCAGCCAAAAAATTCAAAGTTCATAAAAGTATGTTTTTTTTTGCATATTCGTGCAATGTATTTATTAAATGTAACTAATGTAAGCCAATTTTATGTTTACTCATAACAAATTTTGAAATATTTCAATGCAAAGTAGACCAAGTGCGAAAGTTCTACTTTTGGCGTTTCTAATGCTCGTTTTGTTTTAAATAATTTTCTTAAAGAGAGTCATTAAGAATTGATATTCGCTTTTCTAAATCTCCATTTATATTCAAATAATATGAAAAATATGTAAAAAAAACGATGCGATTACTAATAAGGGCGAATTTCTTATGATCTTATTTGTCTTTACCAATGTCGCGTTCGACAGTGAAAAAGAATATTTGTTATCAGTGCATTCAAGGTTTTTGTCCCAGGAGCACCAAATATCGTGCCCAAACGTAGATTTTTGGAAAATATAAAAAAAGATGAACAACAAGAAAGGAAAGCTAACTTCGGGCGGAGCCGAAGTTTATATACCCTTGCAGTTAAAACCGGATAAATATCGCAAACATCGGATATAGCAAAATAGAATCTGTACCAAGTTTCAGCTTTCTATCTTCAAAAACACGAAAGTTGGGTCATTTCCGATCAATCAGTTATATGGCAGCTATAGGATATAGTCGGCCGATCCAGGCCGTTCCGACTTATATACTGCGTGCAAAGGAAAAAAGGGTGTGTGCAAAATTTCAAGACGATAGCTTTAAAACTGAGAGACTAGTTCGCGTAGAAACGGACAGACAGACGGACAGACGGACCGACGGACAGACGGACAGACGGACATGCTCATATCAACTCAGGAGGTGATCCTGATCATGAATATATATACTTTGTTGGGTCGGAGATGTCTCATTCACTGCGTTGCACACTTTTGGACAAAATTATAATACCCTCTGCAAGGGTATAAAAATGATTGAATTTATTGAAGATATTTTGTTAAGTTTGAAATTGATGTAAGAAATAATACAAAAAAATTTTGATGCATCAAAAATAATTTAAATACATCCTTTGCACTTCTCATTACCTAAAAAGAAACAAAAACAACACAAAAAGTATGGTGGAAGAAAATGTCGCGTGCGACATGTAGCGTGCGACAGTGATTCAAATTCTATTTAAAAAAAAACTGCTTCATATTTTTAAGTCAAACAAAATGCATTATTAAGAACAATCAATACTTAACATTTTAAAATTAATTGCACTAAAATTATCCATCACGTTTCGCTGAAATCAGTGCTTGAACTGGTTTTCGAAAAAGTGACTTCTGTTTTTGTCGCGTGCGAATGCCTCACATTTATATGATTATCTTGATAACAAACAATTGCCCAAAATCTATCTTAGCACAGATTATAGTGCTAACCAAGAGCCTTAAGATTCGCATTTAGAAAAAAAAAAAAAACAAACCATGCACATTTTTTTTCAGTTTGATTGCGAACAAATGTCGCGTTCGACATCAGAGAATTGCCCATATGTAGTATTTGTTGTGTTTTGTGTAAATCATTGTTGTATTTAGTACATAATTGTGAACGTTCTTAGTTTGTCTTTTCTGTGTTTGGTTAGAGTTTTAGTTGTGATGGCACTCTTTGGCATTCACAAATCTTTTTGTATAATATTCTTAAGCATTTTAAGAATATAAGAAAGTTTAGTTTAAGTGCCGTAAGGTGCCGTGCGGCTTGCAAAATATAAAAAGGTAACCTAACCTCAATTTGAAAAAATGGGATATATATCGCAAGAATCAGATATAGTTCGCCGATCCTTTTTTTTTTATTTATTATTAACAATGAACTGTTATTTCTATATTATTACAACTAAGAGTAAGGATAAACTAAGTTAAAAGATATTCCATAATTTTGGATTTAATTACATCTAGGGATAGTTCAGGGGACATTAAATGGGACAATGAGTTATAATTTTTACAAATAACGCGGAATGGATCGTGTTCCGCAAAATTAGACCTAGAAATCGGTAACCAAAGGGGTCGGAAGGATCTAGTTACTCTATTAGGCACAGAAAACATTAATTTTTCAAGAAGTACTTGTGAGTCAACCTGTCCAAGAATAAGCACATGAAGTAGCATAACCCCAGCACAAGTACGGCGCTCTTTTAAAGGAGGTAGGTTTAGTAGTTTTAACCGGCAATTGTACGACGGGAGGGAAGTGGCAGTATCCCAGTTTAAGCCTTTTAACGCAAATAGCAGAAACTGCTTTTGGACTGATTCAATCCTCCTTTGGTGAACATAGTATTGCGGACTCCAAACGCTAGAACAGTATTCCAAGATAGGACGAACCAACGATACGTATAGAGTTTTGGTTGTGAAAGGATCATCAAATTCTTTAGACCAACGTTTGATAAAAGCTAGCACACCTCTGGCTTTATTAACTGTTAGTGATATGTGGTCGTTGAAGGACAACTTATTGTCAAAAATTACTCCAAGATCGTTAATTAGGAAAACACGATCTAAGACGTTATTCCCAAGAGAGTACGAAACGATGTGAGGCACACTGCGATTGAACGTCATAACCTTACACTTAGAGCAGTTAAGCAAAAGGAGATTGTTTGAGCACCACAAGAAGACTTCGTTAAGGTCTAGTTGCAAGTGTCTATGAAGGAAATGGTCTGAGAAAGAAAGACATAACTTGACATCATCAGCATACATAAATGTAGTAGCATAGTTCACAACACTAGGTAAATCGTTGACAAAAAGAACGAACAGAAGAGGTCCTAAGTGACTACCTTGTGGGACACCAGATGAAACATTTATAATCTGTGATGAACTGTTATTAAACAAAACACGCTGCGTGCGGTTCGATAGATAAGAGGTCAACCACTGTACTATATGAGGAGAAAACCCCAAAAGACACAGCTTATGAAGGAGGAGATGGTGGTTCACAGAGTCAAACGCTTTACTAAAGTCAGTGTACACCACATCAGTTTGCATGCGGCTCAGAAAACCTCTGTGGATAAACGAAGTGAATTCAAGAAGGTTAGTAGTAGTAGAGCGATGCTTGACAAAACCATGCTGTGAAGTGGAAATAATACTTTTACAAAAATGTTGCAGTTGGAAAGTAACCAGTTTCTCAAGCAGTTTGGGAATCGCAGATAGCTTAGCAATCCCCCGGTAGTTTTCAATAAGTGCTTTAGAGCCTTTCTTATGAAGCGGAATAATAAAAGATTCATTCCATCTCTTGGGGAGACATGCCAGCTCCAAGGATAAGTTGAATAAGATAGTGAGAGGATAGCAAAGGATATCGGAACAGTACCTTAGAACACAGCTAGGAACATTGTCAGGACCAGCAGAGAATGATATATCTATTGTTGAAAGAGCTTCGAAAAGATCCTGAATTCGAAATTTTGTAAAGTAAATGTTATTTATATGTGGTAATTTATAAGGATAAGAAGAATTGTGGTTATATGAATCGGACGAATAGGTGGTTTGAAAAAATGACGCAAAGAGATTAGCAATACCTTGCTCAGAAGAATGTGAAATATTTTTATATGATAGGGAAGGAGGAAAAAGATTTGATTTACGTTTCATATTGACAAAAGAGTAGAAGGAGCTTGGATCATTTCGAAAGTTTACCTTACAATTCCTGATATACTGCTTATAGAGTAGATCGTTGAGAATAATAAACTGGTTGCGAACATAAAGAAAGTTTGACTGGTGGCACATCGATCCTAACTTAAGAAACTTTTTGTTAGCTCTGGATTTCCTGTTCTTAAGACGAGAAAGGTGTTTATTATACCAAGGTGGTTTTGTAGACAATGATACTGGGACTTCCGGAACAAATTTGTTTAAGGCATTATGAATTATTTCGTAAAACGAATCCGTAGCTGCTTCAATTGTGTTTATAGATGAAAGAAAATTCCAATCGATTTCAGCTAAATGATTCCGAAGGGCCATAAAATCAGTCTTTCTGAAGCATTTGAAACGAGGTTTAGCATTAAAGCAAGCATCATTGTGAGGCACATCAATTAACACGGATGCTAATAGTGTAGGGTGGTGAAAGTCTTCAGGAAGCGATAGCGGCGGGGACCGAATGACTGTCACAGAGGATGACACATTAGAAAAAATAAGGTCCAGAAATCTGCCATGAGTGTTATGAATTGGATTAATTTGGAGCAGAGCAAGATCGGTTAAGCCATCGAAAAAAAGTCGTTATGACAACTGGAAAGCAAGGAATTGTCTACCTCAGACGGGATCCAGGAAATGATGGGAAGGTTGAAGTCTCCCATGATTAGGATTAAATCACGGTCCTTGGGCAACGAAGAGACAGACCTAATGGCATCAAGATGGTGAAAGTACACAATATCTTCAGCCATGGGAGGAATGTAGGAACAGGTCAGAAAAATATGAGACGAGCCAGTTAAAATTTTCACCGCAATGAACTCAATTCCGAACTCGTTCGTGAAAGGAATAATTTCAGAAGGGTACTTATTAGTAACAGCAATGAGGACACCACCTGCAAAAGTTGAACGATCCAATCGAAACACTATGAATTTAGAAACAAGAATTTCATAATCAGAGACAGAGGAGTTAAGCCAAGTTTCAGTAAGCACGATAGCATCAAAATCAAAAGAAGCACTCTTTGTAAAAAACTGGCTCAGCTTACCCAGAATACTTCTAACGTTTTGATAGCAGCAGGAAAATACTATGTTATTCAGTTTTTTGAAGCAGTTTCTGCAGGGATAGGATTCTGAGCGTCTTTTGCTAGGAATTCATGAACGATACTGTGCTCAGGCCAAGCTACAGGATCAAGTGCTTTTTCAAGGTAGGAATCAGGTAGAACTATTTTAAAAGAAGATATAGAACGCTTATGCTTAAAGTTAAACTTAAAAACAGTTATTTCATTAGGAGCTACCTTAAGATGGTTTAACAGGTGACTCTTGACATCGTCAACAGTAGCATCCGGCATCAGCCGAGAGACAAAAATGGCCTTACGAGGAGCAACCGCCCTCAGCGTAAGTCCAGAAGATCTAACTTCAGGCGCCACACCAACCAGAGGCCTTGGAGACATCACAGCTAGAGCAGAGGGTAGGTTGTCCAACGATGGGGGTTGTCCAACGATGTCCAACGATGGAGGCTCCAAGATGAGAGGTGGCTCGAGATTTGTACTTGGTACGCTGATCGCTTATAAAAATATCATAATATAACCAATCTATTACAATACAAGATCTAAAAAAAGTAAATTTCTACCAAAACCATTTCCGATCATTCAGTTATATGACAGCTATAAGATATAGTCGGCCGATCCTTATGAAATTTATTGGGGTTGGATCAACTGACCAAAAATCTGTACGAAGTTTCAACTATATATCTTAAAAAGCACAAAAGTTGGGTCATTTCCGATCAAACATTTATATGGCAGCTATAGAATTTAGTCGGCTGATCCTTATGAAATTTGGTAGTTCGTATTATTTTGTCAAATATAGCATTCGTACAAAAACTGAACTCTCTAACTGTAAAAACACCAAAGTTATAGCATTTTCGATCAATCAGTTATATGGCAGCTATATGATATAGTTGTCCGATCTGGCTGATTTTAACATACTATTTTAGAATAAAAATATAAATATTTTATGCCAAGTTTCCAGTCGCTACCTCAACTAGAAGTATTTTTGGCCGCTCTCTTCATACAAGCCGGACCACTGTGCAATGCAGTCTTTGGAAACTTGAAAACTCTGATCTTGAAAACTTTTAAAAATGGTGTTTAGTAATGATTTAATACATAATGGATCAAAATGCAAGCTTATGTCTTTTTATCGTTCTTTTCCTCCTTACTCAGGTTAATGATCTCGGCGTCGTATTAGACACTAAAATTAAATTTGCCGACCATATTTCCTCAATAGTTAATAAGGCTAAAGGAGTCTTTGGTTTCATTAAAAGGTAGTAAAAAGAATTACTCCCTAAATAACTAAACACTTATTCATTTCTTTGGTCCATCTGATACTGGAATTGAAGTGTCCAATATGGAGTACATCAGGACCGTATAGAATCCGTACAAAAGAATTTCTTAACATTTTCTTTTAGAGGGATGCAAATCTTCATCTTCCATCTTATAGTAGCAGACTCCTAATAATTAACTTACCTAACTTAACAAATCGTAGGATAATGCTCGGTGTAGTTTTTCTACATAACCTAATTAATGGGGATGTAGATAGCCAGCATTTACTAACACGCTTAAATTTTAACATTCTCAATAGAAGGACTAGAAACTTGAATCCTCTATTCCTTAGTCATTTGAGTTCGACATATGCACATCACGACCCTTTTAGGATCTTATGTTCGAACTACAATAGTCTCTACTCCATAACATCCCTTTCCTGTCCTTCAAATTTAAAATATAGAATTTTAAATTTCCTTACTAAATCCTCTTAGCGTAATAAATTACACATAGCTTAATAAATACTCGGAGCGCGCCTCGGTCGTCTGGGCCTCTAAGATGAATGCAGGAATGCTGCTGATGCTCCAATTGATGCACAAGCCATTTCCAAAATTCTGAAAGACCGCGAAAAAAAATTGCCATTTTGAGAAATATTCAAAGATTCCGTCCAAATCTTTCAGTATCTGTTAATTGATTTCTGTATCTGTTCATTTTCATTTTAATCATATAGAATAATGTGTTTATCTTCGCAGAGATTTCTTGCCTCGTGGTTCTGGTATTGTCACCCGTAGACCACTCATTTTGCAACTGATTAATGGAGTGACTGGTAAGTTTGCTATAAATTGTGTTTCTTATGATTTTAATTACAATTTTTTTTTATGATTAGAATACGGAGAATTTTTGCATTGCAAGGGTAAAAAGTTTTCCAGCTTTGATGAGATTCGAAAGGAAATAGAGGACGAAACAGATCGCGTGACTGGTAGTAATAAAGGCATATCTAACATTCCGATAAATTTGCGCGTTTACTCCCCTCATGTTCTTAATTTAACATTGATAGATTTACCAGGCCTCACTAAAGTGGCAATTGGTGATCAACCTGCAGATATTGAGCAACAAATAAAGCAAATGATATTCCAGTTTATTCGAAAGGAAACATGTTTAATACTTGCCGTTACACCTGCAAATACGGATTTAGCTAATTCGGATGCGCTTAAACTAGCAAAGGAGGTGGATCCTCAAGGAGTGCGTACCATCGGAGTCATTACAAAACTAGATCTCATGGACGAAGGAACTGATGCTCGAGATATCCTAGAGAACAAGTTACTGCCTTTACGGCGCGGATACATTGGTGTAGTGAATCGGTCACAAAAGGATATAGAGGGACGCAAAGACATTCATCAGGCCTTGGCCGCTGAACGCAAATTTTTTTTAAGTCACCCATCATACCGTCACATGGCCGACCGCCTTGGTACTCCTTACTTGCAAAGAGTCCTGAACCAGCAATTGACTAATCATATACGCGATACATTACCTGGATTGCGCGATAAACTGCAGAAGCAAATGTTGACACTGGAAAAGGAGGTAGAAGAGTTTAAACACTTCCAGCCAGGGGATGCCAGTATTAAGACAAAGGCTATGCTTCAGTAAGTATAGGAATACAAGTTAAATAATTAAAACCCACAGACAAAATGATTTTTATTTTTTTTAAGAATAAATATAAAATTTTTATACCCGCTACTTGTAGAGCTCGATATAGCCATGTCCCTCTGACTGTCTGTTCGTATGAATGCGTTGATCTTAGAGAATATAAGAGTTAGATTAGATTTTTTCTATGATAGACTCCTATGATAGAAGCGCTGGTCAAGTTTATTTGTACAATTGAAATAATAAGATTATAATAGGGATAATCTCGCCCCAAACGTCGCATATTTCTGCAGCGTCAGTGCAGGAAGGTATTTTGAAAAATGTTTTTTGCCAAAATATTTTTATAGTTAATTTATAACTGGAATCGGCCGATTATTGCAGGAGATCTAGACATGTACAGCTGTGAAAAATAGCACCAGTGATATTTATTACTTTAGAGCAGTGGGGGTTTGTGAGAGAGAGTTTGCTCTCATTTTACATAGAGAGCATAGGGTCGGATATTCTGCCGCAGCGGTGCCGTCCCACTCACAGCACTCACAAATTTTTTTATAAGCTCTCTCATTTGCTTCAATTTTGCATCACTTAAAAGCCCATTTAAAAAACAATTTTTTACTGAAAAATTGGGAAATTGTGTTGAAATTTCTCAAAAATTGCGTTGGTACAAAATTTTCTCCATAGAAAATATAGATAGGGAAGCGTAGTTTTTCATTGTTTAAGAACTGGTAACTGGAAAAGCTTACTTTAATATAAAATGCACTATTTTAGTGCCCATTCAACCTTTTGAATTAACGAAAAATGCAATAAAAAACTTCGTTTTTTCGCTCAGTGAATGCTCTCATTTTTTGCTATGCGTACAAATTTTAAACATTTGTGCGTTTTGCCCCCCACTGCTTTAGAGTAAGAGAGTTGCATTTTCTATGGATTTTTCGCTTGGCCAATTGATTTGACAATATCCTATACCTTGCATATAAATAAACTATTGGTTGAAGAAGGTTGGGACTTCCTAAAGATTCTGTTATTGGCCAACTGATCTGTAGAATCGACCAATTTCATAAGGATCGGCCAACTTTACAAATATTGGCGATAAGTTTAAATTCAAAATTAAACTTCCCTTACTTGTTATACCCTTGCAGAGGGTATTATAATTTTGGTCAAAAGTATGAAACGCAGTGAAAGCTACATTCTTTTCGCTCTTGATTCGAAAAAAATCTCGGCAGAGAGGATCGTCAAAAAGATGCTCGATCCGGTTTAGGTCGGGACTCCTTTAAATTCCTGATCCTTTTAAACAGGAATTTTCCTGACACTAAGGAAGTGGTTCGTGACCGACATCTAGCAGTGAATTATTCGATGAAGTGCATTTTGGAAATTCATCATTAAGGGGGGACAGGCGTAACAGGCGAAAAAAAGCGGATTTTCTGGATTTTTTTGGCCAAATAAAAACAGCTAATCGAAAATTTTTAAATGGGGTTTTATTATTTTATATTTAAACTACACAATAAAATTTTTACAAAGTACAAAATAAAAATTTTTTTTTAACAAATCGAAAACAAAATGGCGGCCCTGCAGCCCTTATTCGTAGGCCCTATTTTTGTAAAGGGGGTCCATAGCCGAACACATAACGTTCCTAATTTTTGATCTAGAACAAAAAATCAAGTTTGGTTAGTTTCTGTATCTCAACGGCTATCGACACACGTAGGATTTTTTCGATATATTGATTTTTTGCAAAATAGTGAGTGATTGAACAAAATTTTCAATTTTCACAAACAAAAAACGTCACAGAATTGTTGATAAAAAAGAAGTAAGCAAAATAAAAAAAAAATCCTACATGTGTCAATAGACATAGGTATACTGTCAAAATTTTAGATCGATAGGTTTAGAGTGGTTCGAGTTATGTGTTCGGCCAACTCAAAAAAAGCGGTTTCGAGAAAAACGCGTTTAAAGTTTTAAGTACTGTGGGATATACCTGTAATTTCGACACTTAGACACTTTGGCCGGATTCTATCTTTTGATATGTTATTTTAAGACCCAAAAGAATTTTTTAAGCGAAAAAAAAAATTTTCGATTTTTTCAAAACTCTACTCAGATGTCCCCCCTTTAAAAAATCCTTCTGGGTTTACAACGTAAATACTAACAAGAAAGTAAAGCTAACTTCGGGCGGAGCCGAAGTTGATATATCCTTGCAGTTCAAACCGGATATATATCGCAAACATCGGATATAGTTGGCCGATCCTTATGAAATTTGGTAGATTGGATGAACTGAACCAAAAATAGAATCTGTACCAAGTTCCAGCTTTCTATCTTCAAAAACACTAAAGTTGGGTCAATTCCGACCTTTCAGTTATATGGCAGCTATAGGATATAGTCGGCCGATCCTTACGAAATTTGGTAGGTTGGATCAACTGACCAAAAATAGAATCTGTATTAAATTCCAGCTTTCTATTTTTAAAAACACGAAAGTTGGGTCATTTCCGATCGTTCAGTTATATGGCAGCTATAGGATATAGTCGGCCGATCCTTATGAAATTTGGCACGTCGTATAAATAGCTCTCATGTCAAATTTGAACTCTCTAACTCTAAAAACACCAAAGTTATACCATTTCCGATCAATCAGTTATATGGCAGCTATAGGATATAGTCGGCCGATCCCGGCCGTTCCGATTTATATACTGCGTGCAAAGGAAAGAAGGGTGTGTGCAAAGTTTCAATTCGATAGCTTTAAAACTGAGAGACTAGTTCGCGTAGAAACAGAAAGACGGACAGACGGACATGCTCATATCAACTCAGGAGGTGATCCTGATCAAGAATATATATACTTTATAGGGTCGGAGATGTCTCCTTCACTGCGTTGCACACTTTTGGACAAAATTATTATACCCTCTGCAAGGGTATAAAAATACTAAACACCGCCTTTCAATTAAATATGAAAAAAACATGGTATGGTATAGATTTTTTAAGATAATTGGTAGCTCGGTTAAATTTCACAGTGCATAACGCTAATTGTTAGAAAACTTATATTTTCCGCTGCCGGATTCAGTTTGCTCTTAAAACTTTGTAAACTCTAAATGTAAACTGTAACTTTTCCTTCGCTGCTTACGTTTGAAAACTGACCGATCAGGCAATTGCCGATTTTTTTGTTTGTTTGTTCAAACAACGTTTTCACCTTTCCCCATTACGGCGTAGCCTTACACTTATAATATCGAAGCAGCCAACCTTATTTTTTGTCCATCTTTTCGAAAGTGGATTGTTATCAGATCTTTTTGAGGTTAAACCCATTGATTCGCCAAACCCCGATGGAGTACCAGGCCGAGGCTTTATGAAAACCTCTCCTTAAACTCTTTAACTTATCTCTGGAAACTTCGATATTTCCCCTCAAGTGAAAGGAATCTTACATTATTTCTCTGCTAAAAAAAAAAAAAATCAGACGCTGCCAAAGAAACATTTCTAAGCTGTCAGGCTTCCAGGCATTCCAAAGCTTTTTGAAATACATATTAAATAATTACATACGTACGTAACGTATGAAAGTAATTGCTCAGGTAATGATACCTGGGGAATATTTTAAAAAAGATTGTCTGAACATTTCTGATCACCGGTTTTGTAAACCCGGGTTCGGGAAAAACGCAGTCAAAGAAATCCGGCTTTTTTTGTGGCTCTTTTACATGAGTATACAAATTAGTGTATAGGTCCGAAAATATTTATCCCATTGAGTTAAAATTTTTAGATATTGATATTGTTCCAATTTTCATAGTACCATCGACTTTCACAGTGGGCCTTTAACCACACTGTACCACATCGTCAGATAATCATCTGACGGAGAACCACATCTTTTTCCCTTTCGGAGAAAATATAGCAACACGTCTGTTATGTTTGGAGATGTACCACATCATTCTCCCTTTCGGAGAAAATATAGCAGCACGTCTGTTATGTTTTGAAGATCACAAGTCCTTGATATTAGACGACTGGAAAAGTGTTATTAGGTAAGACTAGACCAATGGTGCTAAATACCCTATCACATGTGGTTAGAAATTTCTCTGCCCGGCCTCTTCCTGCACACCGACACTGTAAACAGCGGTCGGCAATGCCCTATTCCAGGGGCATGAAAATTTCTCTGCAAGAACTCTGCCACACACACAAAGTAACGAACGAAGCGTCACGCTCGCACCCTATTTGCTGCTATTTCGTTACCAATACTCATATCGCATTAAAATCATATCAATGTGTTGTGTGCCGACCACTGCTGTAAAACGATTGTCGAACCAGTGGTCGGCGCTCAATACATTCATACAATTTTAATGAATAATAAAAATGAATAATTTGTCAAAGACAAAATCATTTTTCAACAAAAATGTATTCAACAAATTTTTCATGCGGGCAAAAAAAAAATCTGGGAAAGTACTAGATCGGGGCATCACCCCAAAAAGGTCACGAAAAATATTTCAAAATAAACAATACACGATTTAGTGAATATTTTGCTTAGCAACATAGAAAGTAAAATAATATACAAATATCTTGGAACAATTAAAACTTACCTTACCAAAACACAAACGTGTAAAAGTGGATACTTTCGTACTGTAATCAACAAGAAAAATAATCGTAGTCAAGGAAAAATCTTAGAAGCGCAAAAATAAATGGATAAAATCGAAGATTTAAACTTTGGATGAGTTAATTCAAAGATATGGTAACTTCTAGATGCCATTTTTATACTCTGCAGAGGGAATTACAATTTAGGTCAAAAGTGTGCAACGCAGTGAAGGAGACATTTTCCACCTTATAAAGTATATGTATTGTTGATCAGGATCACCTCCTGAGTTGATATAAGCATGTCCGTCTGTCCGTCAGTTTCAAGCTATCGTTTTAAGTCTCTCAGTTTTAAAGCTATCGTCTTCAAACTTTGTACACACCCTTCTTTCCTTTTCACGCAGTATATAAGTCGGAACGGGCAGGATAAGCCGACTGTATCCTATTGCTGCCGTATAACTAATTGATCTGAACTGAACGATTGGTAATGACCCAAATTTCGTGTTTTTGAAGATAAATAGTTGGAACTTCCAACAGATTCTATTTTTGGTCAATTAATCCGAGCTATCAAATTTCATAGCGATCGACCGACTATATCTTATGGCTGCCATATAACGATCAGAACGATCGGAAATGGTATTTGGTGTTTAGTATAGATACAAACTTTAGTTATTTTGAAGATAGAAGCTTGGGACTTTTTTTTAAATTTTGTGTTGTAATAAATCTGTTTTATTTAGATATTCTCATACGCATTGGCCTATATCCGATGTTTGTTACATATGTATATTCGGTTTTAATTGCAACGGTAAATCAACTTCGGCTCCGCCGAAAATTAGCTTTCCTTTCTTGTTTAATTTGAGTTGGTATACATTAGAGGTCTGCATGAATAGCTAAAAACGACCATCAAATTAGAGGTCTGCAGGAAAACAATGTTTTTGACAAGCCATAGAATACATTCGAACGGAATAGAATGAATAAGTGCCAGTGACACAACGAATTGAGTGAGTGGGAGTGAGGGTGTACAAGAGGATTCTAACTCATGGGAATTCTCTTGCTTTGAAACCGAGTTGAGGTGGGAAGCAAATAGAGTGCTTTTAGAATGAGGAACGCAGAATGGTCAGAAAGTCAGATTTTTAAAATTCAATATGGCGGACGAATTTTCAAAAAATTCGTGGATTTTCATTTTTGAAAATTCGTCCGCCATATAATGAATGAAAGGACCGAAAGACAAGATATAGTGTGGGTTTTTTCTTCGCAAATGTATGAATTATTTTTTAAATGGTATAGTTTTTAACTCTTATTATCATTTTCTTAGTGGATTTTGTTTAGTTTTCTTTTGATTTTGTTTAGATTTCTTAAACTAAATTATTTTACAAAATTAGTTTAGTGGCAGATTTTGTTGATACGTATTAAATAATAGTATCAAATACGCATTATACGTATAAAATAGTAGCATGTAAGATATGTAAAATAAATTATACAAAATAATAAAAAATATTTCAGAAAAAAATAATGACTAATGAGTATATCAGCTTTTAAATTATTTTTATATCAGCGTCTAAAAATACAGGTAAATTTAAAAATAGTATTTTTAATCGCCGCAGATCGAGACAGGATGGTAGAGTAATGCATAGAGTAGTTACTCTGTGTTCAATTTTTTTGTGTTCAAATCCTCGTAAGGACTTTGAACTTTTTCTTTCTTTAATAATTATTATTTTTTTTTATTTTTTTTAATTGTAATATTTTTCTTTAGAAAGTTTCTTCTTAGAATTTTTCTTTAGAATTTAAAATTTTTTAGAATCTTTAGAATTTTTTTTTAGGCAACAAGAATGTAACCATGCAGACCTCTAGTATACATAAATTTAAAAAAAAAATACTAAAACAATGATGGTCAACGCAATTACACGGCCTACATAACTCAATATATGGTAAAATTTGATCAATTTCTTCTCTTAGGTGTATTGCGGAAGCTGTGGGTGATGAAACCTGGGTTTGTTTTTTACTTTGGTTCAGGGGAACCTAAAGGTTATGGAGAATATGAAATTATGCATGGAGGAAAAAATTCGAAATTGACGGCCTGTGTTATTAAAACATTTATGTCATGGTAAAATTAGAAACCATGGAGTTATTGAGTAAGAATATCAGGCGATATTCCTGTTCTGTGCTTTTAGAGACAAAAGCTGTAGCTGAAAACTAGCCGACGTCAGATGGAAAGAGAAAGACAAGATATGCGAACAGAAAGAAAGAAAGAAGTAACGTTCGAAAAATGGAATTAAATGCTTCTCTCTTTCATTCTCGCATCTATCGGACTTTCAGTCATGGAACCTTTCTTTAGGGATTTTATAGGGATTTTTACAACCTGATCCAACGGGCTATTTAACTAAATTTCTGCTATTAAGATATTTTTAAATTTTTATAGGTTTATTGGGAATATTAAATTTTAAAAATACTAAAAAGAACACAGGCCAGCAGCTTACAATATCCACTCATACATATACACATAGGTATGTCAACAATCAGCTTCAGTTTTGTCAGGCATACCTGACAGAAGAAGTTTATTGAATTTTACCACAATATCAAATTGTAAAGCCCGTGTAATTGCGCTTACCAAACCTTTTTATACTACATAAAATGTTATACCCTTGCAGAGGGTATTATAATTTTGGTCAAAAGTGTGCAACGCAGTGAAGGAGACATCTCCGACCCTATAAAGTATATATATTCTTGATCAGGATCACCTCCTGAGTTGATATGAGCATGTCCGTCTGTCTGTTTCTACGCAAACTAGTCTCTCAGTTTTAAAGCTGTCGACTTGAAACTTGCACCTACCCTTCATTCCTTTGCACGCAGTATATACAGTGATGGAAAAAATAATCTTACATACTAAAAAACAGAAATCCATTTAGTTTTATTCATTTAGCTAAAAAATTAAACTAAAGTTAAATTTTAGTTTTTGACCTGGAAATAAAAATAGAAACGAAATGACTAATCCTTCTCTAAATTTACTAGTTTAGCAAAATTTACCATAAAATGTATTCAGCTTTAATATTTGGTGCCGTTACCATAGTTTTTCAAAACTGCAACACACCTACGAGGCATAGACTCCACCAGATTGGAGCATATTGCTTGCTAAATGGAGTACCACTCTTCCTGGACTTTCTCCCGCAATTGCTCCTTATTTTTTGGTTGAAACACATTTAAACGTTTTTTTAGGATGCCCCACAAATGCTCAATAGGGTTTAAATCGGATGACTGAGTTGACCATTCCATAACGTCGACTTTATTGTCCTGGAACCACTTTTAAGCAATCTTAGATGTGGGTTTGGGATCGTTATCCTGCATAAATTCCCACTTTCAAAACATTTCCTCTTCGGCATATGGTAACATAACGTCCTTCATTATGTTTACATAGTCTGTAGAACACTTATTGCCTTGTACCCGATAAAGTGGACCAACACCTGAAGCAGAGAAACATCCCCACAGCGTTATATTGCCGCCTCCTTATTTGATTGTCTTTTTGGTGTATTTGGGATCGAATGCTGTGATGTTTGGGCGTCTAAAATGGGATCTACCATCAGATCCAACAAATCAATCTTTGTCTCATCGGACCAAAGGACGTTTTTCCAGTTTTGGCGGGTCTCTTGGTTTCTGGCAAAGCAGAGTCGCCTTTCGATATGTCTCTTGCTCATAAAAGGAACTCTCCTTGCTGAATGCGCTTTCAAACCACGCTCAATCAGTCTTTTGCAAATGGTATGACTCGTTAAGGATGCGTTCATATAGTTTTTAAGATCCTTCGAAGAAAGGAAAGGCTCCTTTTTCGACTTCCTAATAAGGGACGTGTCAAATTTTGTAGAAGTTGCTCCCTTTCTGCCACGTTTTTAATGTTTATCTGAATAGTGGATAGCAGAAAACATTTTTTTTTGGAGTATTCCAACATTTTGACAATTTGTCCCATGGATTGGACTTCTGCTTTTAATGTGAAGATTAGATTCATCTCTACTGCGGTGCAATGTGCTTCACGACCCGTTTTGAAGCTTTTAACAAAATTAAATGATAAATTCTACAAAAAATTGCTATAATAACACTCCTTGTAATATAAATATTCAAAAAAAAACCTTTTATTTTAATTTAAACGAACAATAACCACAGATTTTGATAAAATACGACCGCGTTTCTATTATTTTTTCCAACCCAAACACGAGGTCTTCTGACGAATTTCCACGAAAAACCAAAATTGCGGACGAAAAGCGTTCAAAAAGAAGATCGTGACCAAGTATCGTTATCCACGTTATCGTGGATTTCATAAATATTTCTAAAGCCTAAACTTAAAAAAAAGCCTTTAAGTGAAATAGAAATATTCGTTTCTATTATTTTTTCCATCACTGTATGTAAGTCAAAACTGCCGGGACTATATCCTATATAGCTGGCATATAACTGATTGATCGGATATGCTGTAACTTTGTTGTTTTTTTTTAGTTAGAGAGTTCGGATTTTGCATGAGTGCTATGTTTGGCAAAATAATACGACCTACCAAATTTCATAAGGATAACTGAACAATCGGAAATGACCCAACTTTCGTGTTTTTTTAAGATAGAAAGCTGGAACTTGGTAAAGATTATATTTTTCGTCAGATAACCCGACCTACTAAATTTCATAACGATAGGCCGACTATATCTTATAGCTGCAGTATAACTGAACGATCGGAAATGGTTTTTGTTAGAAATACCAACTATGGGATTTTTTGAAGATAGAAGCTTGGAATTTTTTTTTTCGATTTTTGATTGTAAATAATTGGTTATATTATGATATTCTCATGAGGATCGACGAACTATATCCGATGTTTCCGGTTTTAACTGAAAGGGTATATCAACTTCGGCTCCGTCCGAAGTTAGCTTTCCTTTCTTGTTTAAAATAAAATTAAATGAGAAAGGAATGCTAAGGCGGAGTTGATGTTGATGTATTAAAATCACTCCTCTTTTCAAACGGTTTTTTTTTCAAACCTTGCGGGGGTATTATTATTTTGACCAAAAGTGTGCAACGCAGTGAATGAGATATCTCCGACCCTATAAAGTAACTGTATTCCTGATCAGGATCACTTCTTGAATCAATATAACTTAATGATCGGAAATTACCCAAACCCATACCAAACCCAATTACCCATTTTTGAAGATACAAGCTTCGGACTTTTTTTTTTATTTTTTTTTATGCTAATAAATATGTTATGTATGTCCATCTCGCTGCACAACAGTGTAATGCCTTTGTTTTAATTTCATCTTTAAACACTTTTTACTTTTTTTTTTTAGCTCTCTCTGTCTCTCTTTTAAATAAAATAAATGAAATAAAATAAATCTGGCTCTCTGTAAATTCTTTTTTTACCCTTGTTGAACAGTGTTTGAAGGTTCATTTTTATCTGTAATTTTTGACTTGTTATAGATTTTCCAGCCGTTTATTCGTTAAACTCGCGCAATATGCTGGTCTCAACTTCCGCCGCTTATTTAATTTAGACTTCTTGTTCTGCATCTTGTTCTCATGTCATTTCCAGTCAAACAGGTCTCCACCCTTGCAATGGATTTCGTGCTGTTCAGGATGAAACGGAGAATTGCTTATTTAAATATTTTTATCTTGTCACTCCAAAATTACCTCTACTAAAGTTTCTATTTCCGTAGGGCTGACATTCACAATCCTTATTAATACATTATAACCTTTTTGATACATTTGATTAGTCGGATATTCTGGCATGCCTTCACCTTACGAATAGGTAACGATCAGCTATAGAGGTATCAACAACTGTCGGCATTTCCAAACCTTATTTGCAACGCCTATGTAGTTTAGGGGTGGCCCCAGCGGGTTCCACTATGCGGCCTGTCAATTTGCCGTAGAACCCGCACTCATAGACATTTTTACATCGGGCTCCTCTCCTTCTAGCGGGTTCCAGCGCTGGATATTGGGGGATATATAGCCGACTTTCTATATATCCTATAATTGAAACTAAGATAGAAAGGTTGTTTGAAACGGAAACAGTTAACTTAATAGATTCATGGAAAAAAACATTAAAACATTTTTGAAGTGGCAAATAAAAAAATTAATATATAATAAATATATTCTCACCAATATACTCTTACGTTTGTTACTCAGGTACACTCCTGGTTCAGAGGTGTCATATGTAGGGATGTCGACCAATTCTTATTTTGTATAAGAATTATATTTGAAATATACGTAGTCTCATTTTAACAGAAGGTTTATTAGTTCGATATTGTATTTTTATCATTTTCAGAGCATGCCGATACCTGTTAAACGAGTTTTTCAATGCTTTCAGTATAGGGACACATAAAATGTTAAAATTTTGATTTCTATCTGGCGGGAACATTTATTTTTTTTATTCCAAACTTTTCGGTCCCACAGATATTATTAACCATAGCTCGCAAATAACTGATAACCGATTGTTGGGGTCTCAAAATAGGTGTTGTTCAATGAGTGTTTGATTAAAAAGTCTGAGAGCAACCGTTTGCGTTGTTCGTATGAAAATTTTTCTCTCGCTCAAATGAATATTTTCTGTTCCCAATTGCTCTGTTCTTTCCAGGACCATTCGACTTTGTGCGACGATTCAAAAAGTCTTTTTTGTATGTACGTGTGTATGTCAAAGTTAGTGGATCTTGTTTCATTTGCCTTTGTGACATTGGATATTGAAAAAAATAATTAAAACGAAAATGGGACGGGAAATAAAAAAAAATTAAATCGACGATATACTACATTTTTATAAAAATGTAAGGCTAAAATGGCCAAATTGAGTGCGCTTGCACATCTAGTCTTGGCCATCCCAGCTACTCAAGTATCTGTTGAGAGAGCATTTTCAGCTTAACAATTTATTCTAAGCGAACGACGGAGTTCAATAAATACCCAAAAACCTTACTCTTTATTTTTATGCTGAACTTTTAATAAATATAATAGAAAAACCAGAAAGGAAAGCTAACTTCGGGCGGAGCCGAAGTTAATATATGTACCCTTGCAGTTAAAACCGGCTATATATCGAAAACATCGAATATAGTTGGCCGATCCTTATGAGAATATAATAATATAACCCAATTATAATACAAAATCTAAGAAAAGTCCAAAACATCTTTCTTTAAAAATACCAAAGTTGCTATTTCTACCAAAAACCATTTCCGATCGTTCAGTTATATGGTAGCTATACGATGTAGTTGGCCGTTCGTTATGAAATTTGGTAGGTCGGATTAACTGACCAAAAATATAATCTGTACCAAGTTCCAGCTCTCTATCTTCAAAAACACGAAAGTTGGGTCATTTCTGATCATTCAGTTATATGTCAGCTATAGGTTATAGTCGGCTGATCCTTATGAAATTTGGCATTTTTTGCCCTCTCGTGTAAAAATATCGCTTATGTAAAATTTGAACTCTCTCACTCTAAAAACACCGAAGTTATACCATTTCCAATCAATCAGTTATATGGAAGCTATAGGATATAGTCGGCCGATTCCGGTCGTTCCGACTTATATACTGCGTGCAAAGGAAAGAAGGGTGTGCGCAAAGTTTCAAGTCGATAGCTTTAAAACTGACAGACGGACAGACGGACATGATCATATCAACTCAGGAGGTGATCCTGATCAAGAATATATATACTTTATAGGGTGGGAGATGTCTCCTTTACTGCGTTGCATACTTTTGGACAAAATTATAATACCCTCTGCAAGGGTATAAAAAGGTTAACAGTTATTTGCGAGCTATGTTATTAACATAAAAATTTGTCTCTTTGTAACACATTAGCAGGACATTTTTAAATGACATCAAATTTTTTTTATTCAAAAGATAATCTTGTAGCATAATATTTAAATATAATTTCTGACATATAACCGCCACGGCTGGCTCGGATTAAGTCCAATGTGGACGTCCAATTTTTAATAACTTATTGTGTGCCGACTACTGGTTTAAAGAAAAAATAACATATATATATATATATAAATATATATATTCTGGATATTTATTATAACTAATATTAAATTACATTAAACATTTTTTTAATTATTTAGTTTTGCTTAAATATTTGTTTTTATAACACTGTTTGGGCATTGAGCGTTTTCAATGCCGTAAATAAAAAATCTGAATTTAATTAGGTTCAACGTTATAAACTTTATTCAGGCCGCATATGAAATTAGGATTTATGAGGATATATTAACAATATGGGAAATCCAATTTAGGATGCGAGCGCAGTAAGAAGATGAACGAGAGTGGCGCCAACCTTGCAGAATAGGCTGAGCAGATGCTCGCTAACTATAAACGCCGAAGTAGCAAAGCCGAGCGGCCGAAAGAGAGTCGGCTTGCGACCAGCAAAACATCAGTTACTAATTAATTGTTGTGTTTAAATTAGTTGCTTGCTGCTTGACCCGACATTCTACCCCCAGTTGGGGCTTCTACTCCAACTTCATCCTTAAGGGGCAAAAGGCACAGCTTAGTCACTGCTCGCTTGGTAACTCCAGATGAGGTTTTTATCACCGCCACTCGAAAGATACCATCCCGACCAGGGATTAACTCCATTATTCTCGCAAGCGGCCATTTCATCGGAGGTAGATTCTCGTCCTTTACTAGCACCACATCGTTCGGGGCCAAGGCAGGACCGGAGGCGTGCCATTTGGAGCGCTGCTGGAGAAGGCTTAGGTACTCCTCCTTCCATCGGGACCAGAAAGACTGCTGCAGGAAAGACACGCGCTGCCAGCTGTCCAACCGGTTGGAGTTCAGCTTTGTGACATCAGGCTCGATAAAGCTGACTGACGGACCACCAGTTAAAAAATGAGCCGGGGTCAGAACATCAAGGTCTACAGGATTTTCTGAAAGAGACAATAAGGGTCGTGAATTTATAACAGCCCCAATATGGCACAGCAGCGTTCGCAGCTCCTCGAATCCCAGAACTGCAGATCCGACAGCTCGGTAAAAATGGTGCTTGGCGGTTTTAACAGCCGCTTCTCACAGACCACCGAAATGCGGAGATCGAGGAGGAATAAAATGCCATTCGATGGACTCCATAGAGCAAAACTCCAGCAGTGCCCGTTGATGCTCTTCGCTTAGAAATAATCCGCGCAGCTCCTTTAGATCGTTTTTGGCTCCAACAAAGTTGGTTGCGTTGTCAGACCAAATATGTTGAGGCCTTCGGCGGGTGCATATAAAACGCTTCAAAGCCTGCAAAAAAGACATTGTGGACAGATCCCTTACAAGCTCCAGGTGGACGGCTTTGGTAGCAAAACAAATGAAAATGCTAATGTAACATTTTACTGGAGCCTTATTACGCACTCCGGCTTATAATAGAACGGTCCACAAAAATCCACACCAGTGACTCCGAAGACCTGGGAGCCGCTAAATCTTTGCTCCGGGAGATCAGCCATAATGTGCTCCAACAGCCGAGGCTTAGTCCGGAAGCATCGGATGCATTTGTTTAATGCCTTCGTCACGGTTTTTCTCCCCCCAATTGGCCAATATTGGGACCGAATAATTGCCAACAGTGCGCGAGGTCCCGTATGTAAATTTCGCTCATGGAAGTCAAAAATTATAGCCTGCGTAACTGGATGGCTTCTTGGAAGTATAATTGGATGCTGACTATCAAAATCCAACGACGAATACCCTCTGCAGTGCTGGAAACGAATTAGCGTACTTAGAAACCGCTGTTATATCCACGTACGGAGACTAAATGAGCAATGAGGACCCTTGCACGTAACTCCAGGGTTGATTTCTCAGATGTCTCAGGACCGCGGTTGGCCACGCCTCTTGGGATCCAACGAGAAACGGAGGACCATGAGACCACAGCTTATTCTCAACCAATTCATTGGGAAGAGCACCATAGAGCTGGGATACTATCGATGGTCGAAACATTCGATAGTTTCGATGTTTTCAAAGCAAAAATTCGATAGTATCGATAGTATAGTCATATTTACTTCATTTTTTCCCATACATAGGGTTTTTGTTTTTTAAGCTATATACATAATAAAAAAGAGAAAATAAAGATCAAAATTATTCTATCTTATCATTAACATAAATTATAAGGTAGCTTCAACAGAGATCAAGAGATCTTCATGAGAGATACAAAATTCAGGTCATTTTTGATATAAAATTAAAAAACAAAAAAAAATTATTTTATCCAGGAATTTTAAAAAATAACAAAATGTCCACATTATTCGCCTTAAGCGAAGCTCTGCGGTTATTCATAACGAGTCCAGCCTTGTTGAACATACGTTCTGACTCAGTCAAGGTCGCGGGAACAAATACAAATTTGGGCACTACCAAAACTACCTACCAAATTTGGGCACATTTCCGCGACCAAACCTCGTGTTTTATTCAAATTTCAGTGATGTGAAAAATGCCCAGCACCATCGATAGTGTCAAAAAACTATCGATGGCGGCTCAGAAAGGAAAAAATTCGATATATCGATAGTGCCATCGATAGTGCCATCGATAGTATCCCATGCTCAGCACCACGCGACAGGATATCTGCTGGGTTCAAAGAAGTGGGAACATACCGCCACTCCATTTCTCTAGTTAGCTTCTGAATGGTCGAAACTCGATTGGCGACGAAAACATTAAACCGAGAGGGTTCTTCTCGAATCCAACACAGAGCCACAGCAGAATCGCACCAGCAAATTACTTTCCAACGTAGACCTTCAACTGTTCTACTTCCGACATAAGTCGAGCCAACAACTCGGCTCCCGATAACTCCAGCTTAGGCACCGTAACAGTCTTTAACGGCGCAACTCGGGACTTCGAACAGAGTAAATAGCTTGCAGATCCTGCGCCCTTGGACACGACATAAACGCATGCCCCATACGCCTCAATGCTGGCATCACAGAATCCATGGACCTCCACCTCGGATTTCGATGTTAGCACCCATCTAGGGGATTCGGCGTGCTGCGTACTAACAAAGCTGCTACAAATCATATTCCAGTCGCAGTGAAGAGCTTGAGGAAGACTTTCATCCCAGGACAACTTCTCACAGCACAGTTTCTGGAGAAAGATCTTTGCCTTTGAAATTACAGGACCAACAAGGCCTAAGGGGTCATAAAGCCGAGCGACTGAAGAAAGCACAATGCGCCTAGTGGGCTTTGAGATTGACTGAATCCCTTCAAAAGAAAATAGCAAGCGGTCAGTTGCAAGATCCCAAGCAAGGCCCAGTGTCTTTGTGAAGTTGCTACCATCATCAAACTTTAGGAAAGACTCCCGATCCTCTTCAGGCACCTTATCCAGCACGTCAGCAACATTAGAGCACCACTTCCTTAACCGAAAATGGCCTTTGGCAAGGATCGCGGATGTTTGCTGCATTATGCTAATAGCTTTATCTATAGAGTCGCCTCCGGAAACCAGATCATCCACATAAAAGTCGCAGCGCAGAATTTCGGCCCCCTTTGGAAACATTATTTGCTCATCATCTGCCAAATGTGCATTGTCCGAACTGCTAAAAAAGAGGCAGGCTTCGTTCCGTAGGTGACTGTGTCCAGCTTAAAAACCTGTAACTCATCCTGGGTGGAATCCCGACAAAGAATACACTGAAGATAGCTGTCCTCAGGAAAAACCCTGACGCAACGATACATTTTACAAATATCTCCAGTAATGGCCACCCGATGGCATCGGAACCTTAACAGAATATGCAGTAACTTTGGCTGAATAACTGGGCCAGACATCAACACGTCATTCAATGAATATCCAGAAGTTGTGACAGCAGATCCATCAAAGACAACCCTGAGCTTGGTTGTTGAACTGTCCTCCTTTAAAACACAATGGTGTGGAAGAAAGTATTGGCCAGTGACGCTCGCATCAGAAGGGACTGGATACATGTGACCCAACTCCAAATACTCCTTTATGAAGGCAGCATATTGCTCCTTTAATTGAGGACGGCGACAGAGCTTCCTTTCGAGGGAAAGAAATCGTCGAACGGCTTGGGGGTACGACTCTCCCAGCAGCTTAGAACCGCATTTTAACGGAAGCCTCACAGCGTAAGCGCCGGAATCTAGCCGAGCAACATGTTGCACGAAATGCGCATCGCAATCTAGCTCTTCCTTCGTCCGCTTCACAATAGGCTCGGAGCAGTCTTCGATTTCCCAAAACCGGCGGAGCAAAGAATCCAGATGATCATCCAGCATTGTTGCGCTCTCCGAAACATACTTGTGGGCAGTGGAAACGAGTGATCTTCTCTGGACATGTGAACCGCCTCCACACACGACCCATCCAAGTCGAGTTTTCTGCAGCAATGGCAGGCCGGCTGAGAGCTTAATTTGCCCAACACACAACAGCTCATAAAACAGACTGGCTCCGATAAGAAGGTCGATGCGCTGTGGGCGGAACAATTCAGGATCAGCCAAAGAAAGATTGCCAGGAATATTCCAGCTAGAAACATCCAAACTGAAGCTAGGCTGCAGGTCCGTGATATTGGCGGCGATGACGGCGTTAACCAGGGCCGAGTACTCGGAACAGTGGGAACGTAGGAGAACATCAACAGAGAATCCATCTGTCGCAAAGCCGGTATCTCCAATACCAGACACGACCATGAATGATTTGTACCTCCGGAGCTGCAGCTGACTTGCCAGTCGGGAAGTGATCACGTGCACCTGAGATCCAGAATCCAACAGAGCTCGGCATGGAACAAGGGATCCAGCGCGACTACGAACAAAAATGTTCGCTGTAGCAAGCAACGATATATCGCCGCTGTGACCTTGAGCAACTAGTGCATTAGCAGTGGACGGTGAAGAGCCTACAGGCTCGGCGACCTCGGCTATGGCTGACGTGGGAGGACCAACCAAAGGCTGGCCGCTAGATGCCGGCGGCTCCAGGAAATGCAGCAGGCTGTGATGCCTCCTTCCACAACTGCGACAACTAGCAGCAAGGCACTCACGCATGTGATGGCCCGTGTGCAGACACTTCCGAGAAAGACCGAGTTGCCTGGCCTCACCAAGGCGAATCTCAGGGGGCATTGATAGAAATCGGGGGCATGCAGACATTATATGGGACCATCCACCGCATAGAGCACAGGTAGAGGGAAGCGAATTAGTAACAATAAAGGATGATCTACTATTATTTGCACCTCGACGCCTTCCCACATGAGCGCCCGGGGCGTATGCAGCCATGGCCACGTCCATAGCCTCCAGCGACCGCTGCTCCAAAAATTCGGCCATCGACTCCCAAGTAGGTATGGCGTCTGAACCTAAGGAGTTTTGACTCTCCTCCCACTTGGCCTGGGTAGCTGGGTCCAACCTTTGAAGCAGAACCTGGACGATGATGCAGCTGGCGATCTGAACTGAAGTACCCAAATTCTGTAAGGCTCGCATATGGGCATTGGATTTGTCCGAAAGACTTCGAAGAGCTGCTATTGAGACACTTTCCAACAGACTGAGGCCCAGAATCTCGTTCACGTGTGCCTGAAATATTAAGCGACGGTTATTAAATCGTTTCTCCAATAAATTCAGCGCAACATCATAGTTCTCTTCGGAGACTTCCAAGGAACGAACTGCTTCGAAAGCGGACTCCCGAAGGCAAGATCGCAACCTTTGCAACTTTTCCACCTTTCTAATACGAGGATTGCTGCCGACGATGGTAGAGAAGATCGAGTAAAATTCAGCCCATTCCGAGTATCCACCGCTGAACGTAGGGAGCGGCAAAGGAGGCAGCACTTGAAAACTTTGACCTAACCCTGGGTCAGCCTGCATGGTGGACATTCCGGTGGCAAGGGTGGAGTGGGCAGCAATTCGAGATGAGCGAAGGGTCGTCTCGTGCTCAATTTCCGCCTGCATCGTCGCTACGAGCTCCGAAACATTCCATCGAAGGTCACTGCTGATCTGGAAAATGTCCAAATCCTCAAGCTCCCCGTGGATGGCCTTGAAGTCGCTGAACATGGTGGCTATCTGACCATGTCGCACGTGTAGCATGGCATCATCCACCTTGGAAATAGGCTGAAGAGCTCCTTGGATCCTCTGTAAGTCCTGGAGAATACCCAGGGCCTTGCACTTTAAAATAGCACTCCGGGTTGGAGTGGGTGCTCCTATAACGGCGCCGCTGGAGTTCATGATTTATTATATTGAGTTCCGAACAACCCGAAATAAATTTTATTTGCTCGCGGCGAACACGATCTGTCCCACTGTGCGCTCAGAACCGTAGCGGAATTGTGGAATGTATATATATATGAAGCTATGTGCGAGCGAATGCACTTGCGTTGTGGATCGTATGTTTGTATGAAGTCTATGCGCGGGCGAATGCACTTGCGTTGTGGATCGTAAATATGTATGTGTGCTTGTGAACTAACGTTTATGTTTATGCCTGTATGTATGTATAATATAATAATATATTATAATTTGTTTATAATTTGTTATAGTAATTTTGTTATATAATTTTATATAGTATAATTTTTTAAATAAACTTATTAGCCACGTATGATAATTTTTCACATAACACTGTTTACAAAATTGTTTTGTTTTTGTTTTAGTAATTTGTTTATGTGTATATAAATATATTAACGATCACGTCGGGGTCACCAATGTTTGGTCATTGAGCGTTTTCAATGCCGTAAATAAAAAATCAGAATTTAATTAGGTTCAACGTTATAAACTTTATTCAGGCCGTATATGAAATTAAGATTTGTGAAGATATATTAACAATATGGGAAATCCAATTTAGGATGCGAGCGCAGTAAGAAGATGAACGAGAGTGGCGCCAACCTTGCAGAATAGGCTGAGCGGATGCTCGCTAACTATAAACGCCGAAGTAGCAAAGCCGAGCGGCCGAAAGAGAGTCGGCTTGCGACCAGCAAAACATCAGTTACTAATTAATTGTTGTGTTTAAATTAGTTGCTTGCTGCTTGACCCGACAAACACAATTGTTAATAATAACTTTTATGAAGTCACTCGAAAACAAGAAAGGAAAGCTAACTTCGGGCGGCGAAGTTGATATACTCTTGCAGTTAAAACCGGATATATATCGCAAACATCGGAAACATAAAGTTGGCCGATCCTTATGATTACATCATAATAAAACCAATTAATTAAAATAAAAAATCTAAAAAAAAGTCCCAAGCTTCTATCTTCAAAAATACCAAGGTTGGTATTTCTACCAAAAACCAATTCCGGTCATTCAGTTATATAGCAGCTATAGGATATAGTCGGCCGATCCTTGAAATTTGGTAGGTTGGATCAACTGAGCAAAACTAGAATCTGTACCAAGTTTCAGCTTTCTATATTCAAAAACACGAAAGTTGGGTCATTTTCGATCGTTCAGTTATATGGCAGCTATATCATATAGTCGACCGATCCTTATGAAATTTGGCATGTCGTAATTTTTTTCTAAAAATAGCTCTCGTGTCAAAATTAAACTCTAAAAACATCAAAGTTATACCATTTCCGATAAATCAGTTATATGGCAGCTATAGGATATAGTCGGCCGATCCGAGCCGTTCCGACTTATATACTGCGTGCAAAGGAAAGAAGGGTGTGTGCAAACTTTCGCGTAGAAACGGACAGACAGACGGACATGCTCATATCAACTCAGGAGGTGATCCTGATAAAAAATATACCTACTTTATAGGGTCGGAGATGTCTCCTTCACTGCGTTTCACACTTTTGGACAAAATTATAATACCCTCTACAAGGGTATAAAAAATAACTGCTTATATTTTGTAACTTTCACAATTAAATTAGTATCGTTCTCGTGTTTTTCACTTTCGTATTGTCAAAAATGATAGCTCTCGTTCGAGTGAAATAAAAACACGGTTTTTTATCCAAAATCGACTCCTATTTGAAATAGAGTTAGAGAGTTGGAATTTTCTGTGGATTATATTTTTAGGAAAATAATACGACGTACAAAATTTCATGAGGAGCGTCCGACTATATCCTATAGCTGCTATAGTACTTAACGATCGACAACGATAGTATTTGGTATTTTTTAAAAATACCTTTGCTTTGCTATTTTGTAAAAATACCAACATTGGTATTTTGTAAAAATATCCGTCATTTGCCTGTCATGTTCATCTGTCATAAACCTTCAGAAATGTTAAAAATGTTGTATTTTTCTGTGTAGATTGGAGCCTTTTATTTAGAAGCCTCTTTATAATGATATCCAAAAAATGTTGATTGGGATCGGATAACTTTACCAGATAAATAAATCTTAATAAATCCTTATAATAGAATTTATTTAAATTCAATTTCGACTCTGACCCTGAATTCAGATTTTTTAAAGGTTTATTGCCGTTTCTAAATAAATATTTGTCTACATTATTATTTTGGCTTATATCGGAACTAAAATAACGCGACAATATACTACGATATTTTAAATTATATACTACTCAAAAACTATTTAAGTTGAAAATAAAATCCGGTGGGGCCTTCTAATGCTATATTGCATAATCACCTGTTATTCAAATTGTAATTTTGTAGAATGATTCAGCAGTTGCAGTCGGACTTCGAAAGAACTATTGAAGGAAGCGGTTCTGCATTAGTCAATACCAATGAGCTGTCAGGTGGTGCCAAGATTAATCGGATCTTTCATGAACGGTAAGTTTTGTTAAGTAATAATAACTAAAATACATTTTGATTAACATTTTCAGTCTCCGCTTTGAAATAGTAAAAATGGCGTGCGATGAGAAAGAATTGCGTAGAGAGATCTCTTTTGCAATTCGTAATATTCATGGTATTCGTGTCGGTCTTTTTACACCTGATATGGCTTTTGAAGCAATTGTTAAACGACAGATAGCTCTATTGAAGGAACCAGTTATCAAATGCGTTGACCTAGTCGTTCAAGAACTTTCTGTTGTTGTTCGTATGTGCACGGCTAAGGTAAGATATAAATTTATAAAAAAAGTTTCCGATAAATTTTATTTATTCTTGTTTAATAAAACAGATGAGCCGATATCCCCGTTTGCGTGAAGAAACAGAAAGAATAATTACGACTCATGTGCGCCAAAGGGAACACAGTTGCAAAGAACAAATTCTTTTGCTAATAGATTTTGAGTTGGCTTACATGAATACGAATCATGAGGATTTTATTGGATTTGCAAAGTATGTATAAATAGAGTTTGTTGCAACCCAATTTATTGTAAAAATCAAAGTTTTCAAATAACTTTTTCTATTCTGTCTATTTGTGACATACATACTCTGCACACACTGTGCCATATTGTGACATATACACACTCTGTTTAAAGCACTGGGGGCAAACTCTTATTTCGCATCGCTGCCGGCACACTGAAAAGCAATTTCAAATTTATTTTAGAAGCCCTTGCAGAGGGTATTATAATTTTGTCCAAAAGTGTGCAACGCAGTGAAGGAGACATCTCCGACCCTATAAAGTATATATATTCTTGATCAGGATCACCTCCTGAGTTGAATAATACGACGTGAATACGACCAATTTCATAAGGATCGGCTGACTATATCCTATAGCTGCCATATAACTGAACGATCGGAAATGACCCAACTTTCGTGTTTTTGAAGATAGAAAGCTGGAACTTAGTACAGATTTTTGGTCAGTTTATCCGACCTACCAAATTTTATAATGATCGGTCGACTATATCTTGTAGCTGTCATATAACTGAAAGATTGGAAATGGTTTTTGGTAGAAATACCAACTTTAGTATTTTAATAGTTAGAAATTTTGGGTTTTTTTAAATATTTTTTATTGTAATTAGTTAGTTTTATTGTGATATTCTTATAAGGATCGGCCAACTATATCCGATGTTTGCGATATATATCCGGTTTTAACTGCAAGGGTATATCAACTTCGGCTCCGCCCGAAGTTAGCTTTCCTTTCTTGTTTGGTTCTTGTTTGAATCATTTGGCAGACCAAACTAAAAAATTAAAATGTTTCCACTATGAAAAATTTTCTCACAAATTGGTTTGGAAAAAGTTTTCTCCATAGAAAACATACTTTCGTGTTTTTGAAGATAGAAAGCTGGAACTTAGTACAGATTATATTTTTGGTTGATCCGACCTACCAAATTTCATAAGGATCGGCTGTACCTAATAGCTGCCATATAACTGAACGAGCGGAAAGTACCCAACTTTTGAAGACAGAAAGTTGGCACTTCGTACATATTCTATATTTAGACAGTTGAGTTATATTATGATATTCTCATAAGGGTGAACCAACTATATTCGATGTTTTTAATATATATTCGGTTTAACCTGCGAGGGTATATAAACTTCGGCTTAAAGTTAGCTTTCCTTTCTTGTTTTTCTTATGAAATACTTATTAGGATGGGCCGACCATATGTGATATTTGCAATACATATCCGATCTTAACTGCAAGGGTATTTCAACTTCGGCTCCGCACGAAGCTAACGTTTCTTTTTTGTTTTTATTTTATGGTTTCTTTGTTTTTTTTAGTGTGCAACGCAGTGAAGGAGACATCTCCGACCCCATAAAGTATATATATTCTTGATCAGGATCACCTCCTGAGTTGATATGAGCATGTCCGTCTGTCAGTCTGTCTGTCTGTCCGTCTGTCAGTCTGTCTGTCTGTCCGTCTGTCTGTTTCTACGCAAACTAGTCTCTCAGTTTTAAAGCTATCGCCTTGAAACTTTGCACACACTCTTTTTTCCTTTGCACGCAGTATATAAGTCGGAACGGCCCGGATCGGCCGACTATATCCTATAGCTGCCATGTAACTGATTGATCGGAAATGGTATAACTTCGGTGTTTTTAGAGTTAGAGAGTTTAAATTTTACATGAGCGCTATTTTTGGCCAAATAACACGACATGCCAAATTTCGTAAGGATCGGCCGACTATATCCTATAGCTGCCATATAACTGAACGATCGGAAATGACCCAACTTTCGTGTTTTTGAAGATAGAAAGCTGAAACTTGGTACAGATTATATTTTTGGTCAGTTTATCCGACCTACTGAATTTCATAACGATCGGCCGACTATATATAGCTGTCATATAACTGAACGATCGGAAATGTTTTTTGGTAGAAATACCAAATTTGGTATGTTTGAAGATAGAAGTTTGGGACTTTTTTTAGATTTTGTATTGTAATAAATTGGATTATATATTCATGTTCCCATAAGGAGCGGCCAACTATATCCGATGTTTGCGATATATATCCGGTTTTAACTGCAAGGGTATATACACTTCGGCTCCGCCCGAAGTTAGCTTTCCTTTCTTGTTTTTAAATAATTTTTTGTCAAAAACTAATTAAATGGTTTTCTGGGAGAACATCATTTATTTTAATTGCTATTCAAAATAAAAAAAAATATAATTATCCAGCAGCATTGTCGAGATAAACTGGTTTGTCATCAATGCGTTTAAATTTTGTTTTTGTTTTTCCCATCCTGTGATCCTGCGGAGAGTTCAGCTCCTGAAGACTGCCTGTAATTTGCAAAATTTTTAATATTTCCCATTATTATGAAAAGGAGCTTTAAAAATTAAAGTTTCACCATCAAAATATAAAAAAAGTATTACATGGTGGTAACTGTCCCCAATTAAGTTTACCGTCCCCTCTTAATTAAACCTTTCGAATATAAATACTTTAACTTTACTTTGTAAACTATATGCTTATAAAAAATTACTCTTTTTAGCGCCCAAAATAAATCTGAAAATGCAAATAAAACTGGAACTCGTCAGCTTGGCAACCAAGTTATACGAAAGGGTCACATGGTCATTCAAAACCTAGGAATTATGAAAGGTATGAAAAATCCAGATAAAAATAATTCTGCATTACAATTTATATAATATCTCGTAAGAGTGTTAAAAATAATAATAATTGTTATATATTATTATAATAATAAGAGTGTTAAAAATAATAATAATTTTTTAACTTTCAAAAAAGGAAACAAAAAATAAAATAAATCAAAAAAGAACGTCTATAGTCGGGTTTCCCGGGTATATTATACCCAGTACTCGTATTATCCATCCACATTTTATCTAACATTTAAGAGTTTCTCGGGGAAAAGTAATACTGAATCAACGCAGCAGGGAAGAAGATAAAAAGTCTGTACCTCCGATAACGATTGTGATTGTTTTAAAAACATGTTTGAACTGGCGCTAAAACGCGACTTACGTTTTAAGGGCGAAATAGGCGATAGAAAAATTTTGGCTCAAACTTGATCTTCCCAGTTACCGTACGACTCCAAGTTCCAAATCGGTTAGTTCTGTTCTGAAATAATTCTATTATTTATAGTCTTCGAGATTGTAGGTAAAATGGAAAAATATATGTCTGTATAACCTCTAAAAATCTGCCGATTTGACTAAAATTTGTTTTTGTTCCTTCGCAGATTGTATTATAATGTTGGTCAAAAGTGTGAAATGCAGTGATGGAGACATCTCCCATAAAGTATATATATACCGGATCAGGACCGCGTCCTGAGTTGATATAAGCATGTCCGTCTGTCTGTATGTTTCTACGCGAGGTAGTCTCTCAGTTTTAGAGCTATTGATTTAAAAATTTGCACACCCTTCGTTCCGTTGCACGCAGAATTATATTCTGAACGTCCGGGATCGGCCTACTATATCCCATAGCTGTCATATAACTGAATGCTAAAACTGGCGTGTTTTTAGAACTAGGTAGTCCAATGGTTCTAGTTTTGGTCAATTGATCCAACCTACCAAATTTCATAAGGATCGGTCAACTATATCCTATAGCTTTCATATAACTGTACGGTCGGAAATGGTATTTTTCAAAAATACCAACTTTGGTATGTTTAAAGATACAAGCTTGGGTGTTTTTTTTTAGATTTTGTATTTTAAGGGGGGAAATAAAATTAAAAGGCCTAAAATGAGGCCTATCTTTGGGAGTGGATTGCAAGTAGGGAATTGAATGAATCTTAGCGATTCTTTTTGCATGTTATCAGCAAATTATTGGGCAATGAACATCAGTCAAGTTTTTCGAAAAATATTGTAATTAAGCCCATTTATGATCAATAATGTGGAGTCGTGTTTTGGGGGATGAACTTTGCGCCGTGCAGTCTTCAGGCCCAGGATCACGTCTAAAACAAAAAACAGCAACTGGGCATTTAACTTAGAGGTACAGCGCACAACATGAATTATTTCATATGTAAAAAAATGGTTTTGCTATAAAAAAATGTGAAATTGATTATTTAAAAAAAAAACACACTTTTTTTCGACTTTGTTCGTAAAAAAATATGTTATATTAAATAAATATGAAAAATCCTTTCATTCATGTTGTGGAGAATTTCATTTCAATCATAAAGCAATAAACCGCATTCGATTGAAATGAAATCTCTGACCTATACATTGCACGGCGACTTTGAAAACACGACTTTTCAGTAGAAGCGTTTAAAGTTTACCTTTGTGAAAAAGGATTTTCCAATTACTCAAATTGGATGAAACTTCAGTCATCTATTCCAGGACCATAAAATAGTTCCTCCTCGTCATGATACGGCCCTATGAGGCCCTTTTCAGGCTCCGAGGCCGGTTTGGTCGATAGTTAGGTTCGGAAACGGTTACTTTTCGATTCACGTGTGGAGCGAACGGATGTCAAAATGCGGTTAGAATAATTCTAGGAACCTACGTTGCCCGCAGTAGGTTCATATTCCTACTGCAGATAAAGGTAGATGCAGTACGAGGCCGGAACATGGTAAGCGCGCCTCACGCGCATTTCAGCTATTTGACACGCACTCACTAAATGACGTATTACTTTGAAAATAAGTACCGGACGGCTTTATGCTTTTAAAGGCTTATTCCCAGACATATTTAGAGTACATTAAGACAAAAAAAAATTTTTCGAAAAAAATAAATTTTTAATTGTATTTCCCCCCTTAATAAATTGGTTTTATTCTCATAAGGATCAGCCAACTATATCCAATATATGCGATACATATCCGATTTAAAGGGAAGGGGTATACTTCGGCTCCGCCGAAGTATCTATATAACTATATAACTTCGGCTCCGCCGTTAGATAGAAATTAACTATGGAAATATTTTGTCATGAAAAGATTTTCCAAAAAAAAAAAAAAAAAAGTTTTTAGAGGAGTTTTAGACATTTTATTCTGCTTACCTGCTTTATTGCTTCAGAGGTTTTTTGCACGATGTGCGGCGGCGCTGATGTAGAGAAATGTCCTATGCCGGGATAGCTCCGTGCCGACAACTGGTCTAGAGTCCCCAATTTGGAGTAGATCAAGACCACATAGAATCCGTACAAACAAATTTCCTAACATTTTCTCTTAGAGGTCTTAGCTGGGATCCAAATCTTTATCTTTCTTCGTATCATTGCAGACTCCTAATAATATGGGTGAACAATGCTGGGTGTCGATTTTATACCCGCTACTCTTAGAGTACAAAAGTATATTGTAGTCATGTATGAAACATAAAGAACGAATCACGTAGGACATATACTATAATTATTTGTACTGAGCAATTCGAACGGAAAATAATTATCAGTTTTAGCCCTTGTCGGATGTCGGATGAGCAGGCCAAAGCGGATCACTAACAGCAGATTTCTTACGCGCTCTTACGTAGAAGGCCGCTAAACTGAAAGTAAGTCTGTCTGTCTCATTAACGATCTCATATCGTCCCAGACAGCACGACAATTATCGCAACAATAATGGAGACCAAACTTACTGGAAATGGCATCCGAAAATGAGCCAGTCAACCCGGCACACTTGGCGTAGTAGTCCGTAGTCCAGTTTCACAAAGCCAGCAATGGTAGGCTGGGATGACGAGATTGTCTTATTACAAGACTTTATTAAGTC
This sequence comes from Drosophila malerkotliana malerkotliana, assembly GCA_018153235.1. Lineage (NCBI taxonomy): Eukaryota > Metazoa > Arthropoda > Insecta > Diptera > Drosophilidae > Drosophila > Drosophila malerkotliana. Next base: position 2,976,248 of record JAECXV010000159.1, read on the forward strand.
GACCAGTTTTTTTTTATTATGATATCAAAAATATAAAACAAACCAATGTACCTTAAACCATGTATCACAGAGACAAAGCTTTGGAGTAGGCAAAAGAGTCGCAACATAAAAAAGATGAAGAAGCGGGCCGAACTATACTTAGATTATACTGAGGCGGCCTAATCCACTTGGACCGCTGCGGCTCCTTGTGATCCCGCACCGGCAAGAGGTCCCGCAAGTGGACCCCACCCCATCATATATACTAGAGTGCCCAAGCAATTCTACCCTTCCAATTCTACCCTACCCTTCCGACTCGCGGTGCCATCCAGCTTTCTGGATGAAGGTAACGAGTCCACGTGGAGCTATCTCCGTAAGGTCTGTTAGGTCCGTGAGTGTTGCTGCACCCAGGAGTTTGAATGTGAAGGCTGATAAGGCTCTCCATGAAGACAAACTTCGTCGCAACTACGTCTCGGACACGATGCCTCTTCTAAAGATTGCTGTGAAGATTCTCCTAATCCATAACCACAGATTGGATCCGGCTTTGGTTAGTTGTGTCGGGAAGATGCCATCTGGTCATGGAGATTTGAAGGGCTCGAAACTGTTTATCGCCCAACTGAGATTCCTATTACTAAGGAGGTGTTCGATCTGGCTCGGAAACTCGGAAAGGGGGAACTGCCCTCCTGGCTTCCTTGGGTTGTTTTCTCCTGAGAACACCCTGAGAAATGTGCATTTGTGAGAGCCTCTAGGGTTTCATGGCTGGACTCTTTCCTGGCTCTTTGCTACATAATTGTTTGTTTTATTAGTGAAGTTAAAAGCTTTAAGGGTCTTGGTCTTAAAGAGCGGAGTATTTGCTCTTGGGGCCGGCCCTTTTGAATGCCCTGGTGCAAGCCGCAATTAGCGTGCACAACAAGGCGTCCAGGTCTTCCCTGCTTTTAACGTCCCTTGTTGGAGGTTCCTCCAAGGATCTGTCAAGTTTTTTCTTGTAGAGCTCCCAGTTTGTCTTCCTAGAATGGCGTACTGCTAGCCAAGTGAAGTTCTTGAAATTGACCAATAATTCTATGCATCTATGGACCGAGAAGGATTGCTTCTTTAGGACTCCCCATCTAACAATCCTGTCTGCCTCCCATCTTTTCTTGTCGATGAAGGTGGGTTCTGTGCCCCTGTCACCCACCAGAAGATTTGACCTTAGGATAAAATCTAATATTGACTCACCCCTCTCGTTAGCGTCAGTGTTTCACCACTGATGATGATGGGCGTTGGCATCGCAACCTCTAATCCGGTCGATTTTCTACTGTCTTTCACCAGCTGTTTGAGTAGCGGGTGCGGGGGGAGGGCATCCTGGTCGTGGCCCATATACGCCGAACATATCCTTAGAGGGCCATTTGGGCTCTCTATGGCTGTGGCTACGTGGTCTTCATTGCTGAAATTGGGTAGCAAAAAGAGGTTAAGGTACTTCTTTGCGACAATGAGGCTCGCCTTTTACCTGTTGTATAGGCTTTACAGAGCCTATACTCCGACGCCCCCAACCAAAAAATCCTGTCGCTAAGGATTCTGGGGTTCTGGATGAGGGCCATATCAGCTCCACTTTCGGCGAGATGGAGTAGGAGGGCAGCTGGAGGAGGTGTATCTACAAGATTGTCAGAAACACTCTTGACATTCTCCACTACAGTAACCTCTGCCTCCGTCTTGGAGCTCTGTAGAGAGTCCTCCTTCATCCCGACGCCTCTAAGTGCCCTTGCCAAGTCGCTCTCCTCTGAGGTGTACCCTTCCAGGATGCCCTTCTCCTCATCTTACGTTCCTCCCGGGTGCCCCTCTTCGGTCGTCTCCACCAAGTCTGGCTCCAGTTTTACTCCTAGCATCGGACTTGCATACCTGGACCGTCACGTGTTCTAATCCGTATATTATTATCCGGTGCCTCCGGTGCCTATAGTCCTACCGCCTCCTCCTCCTTGGCGACTCTCCAGACCCCCGTGCGAAGCGTCCGGTTGCACATCCTCAGAACCTGGCTTCTGCAGATCGGTCCGCCCTCATTAGAATGAAGGCTGCTCTCCTCCTCTCTTTTTAGGAGCCTTTTCGCTGCGTCGAGTGATGAGACGCTGCCGGACCAGGGTTTGCCTTAGGGGCCATGCCGGTTGGTTTAGAGGTTGACTCAGGGGTCTTTCTCTCCACGCCGCACTATGGTCCAGCCGACCATTTTTGTTAGCCAAAATCCATTTTTTTAAATTTTAGATATTTATGAGATTTTGTTCACATTCTAACAAAAAAAGAGTGGCCATAAATGTTTTGTTCCAAAAATTTGCATAGATGGCGCCGCTTTCGCAATATCAGCCTTTAAAGTCAGCTGTTTGAATGCAAACGCTCGTGCAGTGAAATAACGCAATTTTAAATGTTATTTTCAATAAAAAAAATTTGTTTTAAAAAAACAAAATTTAAATAAAATTTGTGATGGGTTCTAACCAGTGGGGTTTGTACTACGTGTTTTGTAATATGAAATGTTTCAAATTGTTGTGATGTCTTCGAAGTTATATGTAAAAGTAAGTCGTCTAACAAGTGTAATATTGAAATTGAATCTCATTTTCGAAAAGGTGTACAAAGTGAGTCCAAACTAGTCCAACCCTGAAACCTATTGTGTGTCGTATAGTTATCAATTATTTTTCAATTGTATATAGTCTGAATAGCCACTTTCAACCACTTATTTAGGAATTTTAATTTTAAGTTCGAAACCTCAAATTCAACAACTCAGAATTGTTTGCCTTGTGGAAGTCTAACAAAGGCCAAGTATCCAAGAAGAATGCTTTTCTCCAATTTTTTTTTAAGGGAAATTGTCAGCAATATTTCTGAGGAAATTATTCAAGATTTTGCAGAGGCTGGCAAAAAATGTTGTTATCGTTTGGCGACAAAATGGAAAAGTGCAGGCATAATGAAAAACTATTTCAAAGGAGATATTCTGATTGGCTAAACACAAAACGTGTATATCAGTTGGCCAGAGAAATAATTCATTTGTGTTAAATTTGCTGTCGTTATGCCCGGAAAAGGCCAAATTTATTTGTAAAGCTTTTTCGACTCTGCGTTTGAAGCCAACACCAATTGCGCCCAACGAACCCTTAGCCTTGCTACTTGATAAAAACCATAGCAAAGAGCAGTATAAAAACAATCCAAGAGAATAAATATTACTTTTGTAAAAATGATTTTGTTACTTATATTAATAGCTTTCGTTTTCAAAATAACCTCAAACACAAAAACAAAAAAAAATTGGTCGGTGCCACGCCCATTTTTGTTCCCCATTTTTACACTTCCTATGGATTATATGAATCCAATAAAAAAAAATAAATAAAACGAGAAAGGAAAGCTAACTTCGGGCGGAGCCGAAGTTGATATACCCTTGCAGTTAGAACCGGATATATATCGCAAACATCGGATATAGTTGGCCGATCCTTATGAGAATATAATAATATAACCCAATTTATTATAATATAAAGTCTAAAAAAAAGTCCCAAACTTCTATCTTCAAAAATACCAAAGTTGGTATTTCTACCAAAAATCATTTCCGATCGTTCAGTTATATGGCAGCTATAAGATATAGTCGGCCGTTCGTTATGAAATTTGGTAGGTCGGATTAACTGACCAAAAATATAATCTGTACCAAGTTCCAGCTTTCTATCTTCAAAAACACGAAAGTTGGGTCATTTCCGAACGTTCAGTTATATGGCAGCTATAGGATATAGTCGGCCGATCCTTATTAAATTTGGCATGTCATAATGTTTATAGCTCATAATGTTATAGCTATAGCCCAAAAATAGCTCTCATGTCAAATTTGAACTCTCTAACTCTAAAAACACCAAAGTTATACCAATTCCGATCAATCAGTTATATGGCAGCTATAGGATATAGTCGGCCGATCCCGGTCGTTCCGACTTATATACTGCGTGCAAAGGAAAGAATGGTGTGTGCAAAGTTTCAAATCGATAGCTTTAAAACTGAGAGACTAGTTGATCAGGAGGTGATCCTGATCAAGAATATATATACTTTATAGGGTCGGAGATGTCTCCTTCACTGCGTTGCACACTTTTGGACAAAATTATAATACCCTCTGCAAGGGTATAAAAATCGTTTATTCGTGAGTTATTAATTTATGCCAACAAAAGTGCCAAGTGGTCGGCTGGGCCATAGTGGTGGTCTTTTTGGTTGTCCCATGGCTAGCCCCTCGTTAGAAGGTCTTGGAGTTTGACATTTTTGGACTTTGTTCGGGAGTTCCGTTCTCCGCTATGGTTTTTTGATTGGTTAGACGAATTCATGTTTCACCTTCGGACACGCAACATCTGATCGGTTGGACCCGTGGAACTGGGAGTTGTCCTATGATGAGCCTTCCGCAGTAGAAAACAAGGCTTGCTGCCTTGAAATACAGTTTTTCGTATAATATTTAGAGTTGGCAATTCTTCTCGCTCAGTTTGGTAACTTAAGAACTCCTTTTTACGGACGTGTCGAATAAGGAGAAATGTTGTGTCCTCTAGCTCCCTTGATGTAAGATATTGTGTGAATCGTTTTCGGCCTCGGATGAAATTAATAAAATGGTTTACGGCCTAACTATTGTTGAGTTGGCTTGGATCATACAGTTTGAGCTCAACTTTCGTAGTTTTAATCAAATCCTCCTTTAACGCCACCAACTTCTCAATAGTGTTGGCTCCAGTCGGTATGTCATTTACATTGGCATTGGCTCGCGCTGCTGCTGGAAGCTCAGCCAAAAAATGCGTTACGTGATACTTGAACGACCCCTTAACAATAACTTACAACTCATTTAAATTCGAATGCAAAAACATTATTTTTTTTTAATATTTTTCGAATTATTTAATATTGAACAACGCTTTTCTGCAATTAAATTTCTTGCGTTTAAAAGTAGGCTTCTTTTTTTATTTGGTTGCCCATATTTTCTTCTTTGTTCTGGAGTTGTCAAAAAAGAAATATGTCGAAATCCTATGAAACAACTCGAATAATTCAAGTATACAAGGCATTGTCAGAACTTTACTTTCACTTTTCGTTTCGTTCATTTTCTTTCATTTAGTTTGACCTGTTAAATTATGAGTTAATTATAATTCAATGACATTTAATTTCTAGCATTCCTTTGACTCCATTTTATTCCATTCGAAAGTATTTCTTGAGACCTATGTTATGAATGTAATCATGTAGATGTCTAATGGATACTGTCGATTATTTCCATTTCCAATTTGATGAGATGCTCCATAAAGTAGCAAGTGATGTATACGCCGGCACTCGCGGCAGACGTTTCTTGATGAGCAATTTTAAACCATGTGTGCAGGGGTGTAGCAATTGAAGCACAATTTGTGATTCATGACAAAATTACGACGGGTAGTTAGGTTCAATCCCATAAATTAAGCGCATCAGCAAAGTTGATAGACTCGATTTCACGCGTGCAGCAGCTGATCGTCACAGAATCACGCGATGGTAGCACTGGTCTCGCCAAAATCATTCCTCGCGATCCAAGCTTGGCACGTATCGATGTCCAATTTGGATGACAATATGACGCAATCCAACGCTCGAAGCACACAATTCACCTCGTCGGCCCCATCCGCAAGCTTACGTAGAGTACTGATGTTTCCACCTGTGGCTTCTCTATTTTTTTTATTTATTTCGCCAACGGATAAATCCTTACATGGCTACATAATAACAACTTACAAACTAAAACATAATATTACAATACTAATCAAAACTTAATAAGTGCCTGATTAACATGCGTTTAAACATAACCTTATCAGAGCCCCACTCAATTCGAAGGCTAGGCAGCAAAGATTTAAAATAAGAAAGAGCCCACTCAATCTGCCCATTTAAAAGTTAATTGTCCCTGTGACACTTGACCCGAAAGGTGGCAAAGGTACGAAGATCCCTTTGAGGAACATTAAAATTAATGAGTCACAATAAAAAAAGGACATTAATGTTATTAACGACTACATTGTTCAAAAAAGTTAAAGCTGCCAGTTTACGCCGATCCTCCAACGTGCAAACATTCAGAAGAAGGCAACGGCTCTGGTATGAAGAATCAGGATCCTGAAACCTTGCAAAGAGGCAGAAGTGCAAATTTTAAAAATTTTTTCTGGAGTCGCTCAATTCTGTTGGAACGAACTTTACACTCCGGATTCCAAAAATGATTGAGGCATATTCCAGCCTCGACCGAATGAATGCAGCATAGACGCTGAGGCTCGAGTATGGACTTTTGAACTGGTTCACGTGCCTCTTAACAAAGCCCAGCATAGCATACGCTTTAGGTGGAATATAGTCTAAGTGACCAGAAAATTTAAATTTACTGTCGAATAAGACACCAAGGTCTAACACCTCTTCTTTAGCTGCCAAATTATAATTACTGGCGGAATAACCCGAGCAGATTTCAAGAGACCGCCTACTGTAACGGGTAAACATACACTTAGATAAGTTTAATGGAAGAAGATTGCGGGAGCACCATGAGTAAACTCTGGATATATCCTCCTGTAACAAGTAACTGTCACTAATGCAGCTAATCGCTTTATAGATTATAAGGTCATCCGAATGACGAAAGCATGACGAGATGTCAAGCTGCCTTGTGGAAGACCAGAGATGGTGACAAATGGACTTAAGATAGCGTCTCCAATAGTAACGTGGCAAGGTCGGTCAGCCAGATAAGACTCGAACCAACTTAATAGGCAGGAATGAATACCTAATTTATATAGTTTGGCCAGAAGGGCAGCATGACACACTTTGTCGAAGGCTTTGGAGAAGTCGGTGTAAATGGCATCAACCTGAAATCGGTTTTCAAAAGCTTCAAAGCAGTGCTTAGAGAAGACCGCTAAATTAGTTGTAGTGGACCTCCCAGGTAAAAAACCATGCTGGTTGGGGGATATAAAATTACGAGCCAGAAAAGTCAATTTTTTAGTTACTATCCGCTCCAGTATCATAGCGACGTTGCAAATTTTGGCTATAGGTCGATAGTTGGTAACATCACACCTACTGCCACCTTTGTGAATAGGCGTTATAGAAGTAATCTTCCACCGGTGGGGGAATCTACCAGACGAGAGCGGCAGGGAGAACAGCAGTTGAAGGGGAGTATAAAGGGAAGCGATATTCTTCTTAAGAAAGAATGGGGAGATACCATCCACGTCAGGTGTGAGCGACTCGGTAAAATGTCCTGTGGCTTAAGACCTAGTGGTCACATTCCAATGCGTCCATGTTACTCACATTGAGAAATGGCTCAATGCTAAGAAGAGTTTCATTATCACTCCAAGGAACCTTCGGCTCCAAGTTAGAGGCAAAGTATTTTCCAAAAAGTTCAGAAACGCCCTGATCCGAGTCGGCTGCTAAATTACCATAAACAAGAAAGGAAAGCTAACTTCGGGCGGAGCCGAAGTTTATATACCCTTGCAGTTAAAACCGGATATATATCGCAAACATCGGATATAGTTGGCCGATCCTTATGAAAATATGATAATATAACCCAATTTAATATAATACAAAAACCAAACCTAAAAATATCCCAAACTTCTATCTTCAAAAACACAAAAGTTGGGTAATTTCCGATCGTTCAGTTATATGGCAGCTATAGGATATAGTCGGCCGATCCTTATGAAATTTAGTAGGTTGGATCAACTGACCAAAAATAGAATCTGTACTAAATTCCTTCTTTCTATCTTCAAAAACACGAAAGTTGGGTCATTTCCGATCGTTCAGTTATATGGCAGCTATAGGATATAGTCGGCCGATCCTTATGAAATTTGGCATGTCGTAATGTTTTGCCAAAAATAGCTCTCGTATCAAATTTGAACTCTCTAACTCTAAAAACACCAAAGTTTTACCATTTCCGATCAATCAGTTATATGGCAGCTATAGGATATAGTCGGCCGATCCCGGCCGTTCCGACTTATATACTGCGTGCAAAGGAAAGAAGGGTGTGTGCAAAGTTTCAAGTCGATAGCTTTAAAACTGAGAGACTAGTTTGCGTAGAAACAGACAGACGGACAGACGGACATGCTCATATCAACTCAGGAGGTGATCCTGATCAAGAATATATATACTTTATAGGGTCGGAGATGTCTCCTTCACTGCGTTGCACACTTTTGGACAAAATTATAATACCCTCTGCAAGGGTATAATAAGAGCGTCCGAACTCAAAGAAAGCTAGATCCAGACGATTCCTTCTCTATGTCACATACATTCACATAACTACAATTTACCCTTGTACTCTACGAGTACCGGGTAAAATAAGCATGTATTAAAATCACCGTTTTTCCCGTGTCACATCACGACACTAAGCTCAGGCTAGAGGGTTAAGTAATAGCGGATTGTAATAGAGAAATACACGGTCAAGAATTGTTCCATAACACCGGGAGCCACATTTTGCCAATAAGCGCTAAGAAAGTCATGGGCCGTGTTATGTATTGTCAATATCACATCTGTTTTGTACTCCTCCATTCTATACACTAATACACCTATATAGTACTTTAAGAATTTGGTAACTCTATAAGCTTCGCATACAATAAAGTCAGTCTGAAATAGAACTCAACTAGAACACAACAGGCCGGGAGCACTACGTTGGAGGCATAGCGCATTGTGACATTTATCACAGCGATCTACATCCATTTATGTACATAAACGAAGGTATATTATTGTTAACGATCGGCCGACTCGCGTGAATGTGGACAACGGCACTTACGTCTATATACGAGGCACACAGCTCATCACTTTCTCTAAAGTGTCACCATATGTCTTCATATAACACCATATGCGTCTTATTTCAACCATGACACGGTCCAGAAAAGGGCCCCAGGAGTAGCTATCTTGCTCTCCCTGAACATTCCCATGGAAGAAACACAATATACTTAGCCCAATTAAAAAAGGTAATTGCCCAAATTGGCCGCTATGAATTTAATTTATGTTAGCTTTAAGTTTTAGTTCTCGTTTCACATGAGAAAAAAAAAAAGCTTAAGCTCCATTTGAGTTAACTCTGGGAAACCGCCGTTTACATCTTATCATTTCAAACTTTCTAAGTCCCTAGGTTAGTAGGTTAAAAAGGGTAGTTATCCTTCCATCATAATCTACCTAATTAGGCATTGGGATATCTCTGACCAACAAGCCTTCTCCACCAACTGGAAGACCGCTGTCCAGGCACAATAATATAACGACAGCTGCGTGGAACCACCCAAGGCAGTAAACGAGGCCATCGCCATCGATTCTATTCATTGTTTTATTCTATAAATACGTTAGTTTATATATTCTTGATCAAAACCACCTCCTCTGTCTGTCCATCTGTCTATCCGTCTGTCTGTCTGTTTCTGGACAAACTAGTCTCTCAGTCGCTATCGTCTTGCAACTTTGCACACATCCTTTTATCCTTTGCACGCAGTATATAAGTCGGAACGGCTCGGATCGGCCGACTTTATCCTATAGCTGCCATATAACTGATTGATCGGAAATGGTATAACTTAAGTGTTTTTAAAGTTGGAAGGTTCTCATTTTACATGAAAGCTATTTTTGACAAAATAATACGACATGCTAAATTTCATAAGGATCGGCGGACTATATCCTATAGCTGCCATATAACTGAACGATCGGAAGTGACCCAACTTTCGTGTTTTTGATGATAGAAAGTTGGAACTTAGTACTATTATATTTTTGGTCAGTTAATCCGACCTACAAAATTTCATAACGATCGGAAATGGTTTTTGTAGAAATACCAACTTTGGTAGTTTTGAAGATAGAAGCTTGGGACTTTTTATACCCTTGCAGAGAGGGTATTATAATTTTGTCCAAAAGTGTGCAACGCAGTGAAGGAACTTAGCTGGAACTTAGCTGGAAGGAAAGCTGGAACTTAGTACAGATTCTATTTTTGGTTAGTTAACCGACCTACTAAATTTCATAACGAACGGCCGACTATATCTTATAGCTGTCATATAACTGAATGATTGGAAATGGTTTTTGGTAAAAATATCAACTTTCGTATTTTTGAAGATAGAAGCTTGGGACTTTTTTTTAGATATTTTATTGTAATTTATGGTTTTATTATGATATTCTCATAAGGATCGGCCAACTATATCCGATGTTTGCGATATATATCCGGTTTTAACTGCAAGGGTATATCAACTTCGGCTCCGCCTGAAGTTAGCTTTCCTTTCTTGTTTTTTTTTTCTTTCTATCCAGTTTTGTCAAATCAACAAATCTCCTATCCGTCCCTATAGCTATTAAGGTCTGCGACATAATTCACCTTATCGAACAAAAGCTTTAGAGATGAATTTTTTCAATTTTGTTTTTGCATTATTTTGTTCAACAAATTCTTTTCCAAGAACTGAAAGGTAAAACACAAAATTTGACTAGCTACCGTTAGTTTTTTTTTGAAAGCTCTGTGGCAACTTGGTGTACACAACAAAATAATTGAGCTGATTATATCAGTTTTCGTCGTTGTGTCTAACCAGTCAAGTCTGTAGCTAACTACCTGGTAAAAGTTACTTTTTTATTGAAAAATAAATAAAACAAATAAGATCTGATGACAAATTAGTTTCTGTAATCTAAGTTTTCGTTTATTTTAGTAACAATGCCTAAACAAAGATATCTTTCGGATGAATATTGGCATATCGTGAAACAGGGATGTCTTTGCGTAAAATCGCATCGAAAATGGAAAGAAGCTTTTTCACAATTAAAAAGTTTCTAAAAGATCCTGTTAATCATGGTAAAAAGCCACGTTCAGGGCGGCCACCCCTTGTACAAGATCGCACTAAACGGCGAATAAAATGTTTGGCGGTTAAAGAAAACTTGAGCGCAGCTGAAATTTGCCAAGAACTAACCCCTCCAGTTTCAAAGCGTCGAGTCCAACAGATTTTAAGAGCAGATCCGTTCATTTCATATGAAAAAATAAATGTCAAATGTTAACTTCTCCCATGAATGGCAAAATATTATTTTTAGCGACGAAAAAAAAATTTTATTTGGATGGTCCAGATGGCTATCAATATTATTATCGCGATATCAGGACCCCCAACCAAGTTAAAGTGTCGCGCAATTTTCAAGATGGTGCTCTTATGGTATGGGGAGCTTTTGGATTTGCAGGAAAGAGTCCGATTTGCTTCGTATCCCACAAAATGAACTCCGAAAAATATGTGGAGCTTCTTGAAAATGCTCTTATTAATTTTGGTGCTCTTAAAAATTTTACGGGGATTCTTGGACATTTCAGCAGGATAATGCTGCCATCCATGTTTCCAAATACACAAAAAAAATTTTTGAAGAAAGAAATATACCAGTTTTAGGCTGGTCTGCTAGAAGTCCTGATCTAAACCCGATCGAAAACCTTTGGGGAATCCTGTCCAGCAAGGTTTATGCGCATGGGCGGCAATTTGGCTCTTTAAAGGATTTAAAGGAAGCTATTGTAGCTGAATGGAACAAAATTGACGGATTACTTCTTCAAAGTTTGGTGAATTCAATGCCAGACCGCACATTAAAGGTTATTAATAATAATGGAGGACATATTTAGCTTATAAAGATAATAAAACAAAAAAAACATACTTCTATTAATTCTAATTCGATCAGTTCATTTATTTCTTTATAAAATAAATTACGTTATTTTGAAGAAAATGTTCTTATAATTTGTTTATGGTAAAAACAGCTGGATCTGATTAGGTTATTTTGTAACTTTAAATTAATATTAGAATTAATTTAAAATTATGGAGAATTTGGTTTTAATAATAACTTTATACGGTGATAAGGTGAATTATTTCGCAGACCTTACTGTAGTTTAAGCGATCATTTTAAGTCTACACATTAAAAGTAACACATGCTTTTGTAATTTTTTGTACACACTACAATTTGAAATCTTTGTCCTTATCAGCGGTGGTAAAGCATTAATTTTGGATCCGTTAAGTATTTTTTGAAAAATAACGAAAAAATATATGTACACACCTTAAAATTTTTCTTATTTTTTCATTACCAATTGTTTTAATTTAATAAATTTTTGCAGGTGGATCTCGTCCATATTGGTTTGTTTTAACATCGGAAAGTATATCGTGGTACAAGGACGAAGATGAAAAAGAAAAAAAATTTATGCTGCCCTTGGATGGTTTAAAACTACGGGACATCGAACAGGGTTTTATGTCAATGTCTAGGCGAGTAACATTTGCTTTATTTAGCCCCGATGGACGTAACGTTTACAAGGTTAGTTAATAATTTTAAAAGGTTAATCTAACTGTTATAGAGTTGTATTTTAACCAGAGCTTTAAGGGGTAATATACAGTTGTACCGCGCAAAAATATGGATTTTTATCGATTTTTTTTTTGACACCATAGAAAATATTTATGAATGTTTTACCGACGTTGTTTGGTACATGTTTCTGGGTACTTAATTAAATTTTTTCATAAAAAAATATTACATAACAAAAATGTTATAGCCGAATTTCCGGATCGTCTTTTTTCGATGTCTTGCGGTGGAGAAGATTTCTCGGTTCATCCGAAATATAAAATTCAAAAAAGTTTAGTTAGTAATTGCATTGTCTAGTCCGTGAACGAGTAATTTTTAAAAATTTTGATTAAAAAAAAATGGCGACGTTTTTAACAAAAAATGTACTTTTTCAACGTATAAGATTTTCGTTTTTTGTGCTTTAAAAAAGGAGTTTTCAAAAACTCCTCGTTCCTCCTAGCTAATATCATAATAAATAAGTGGTCAAAATTTGGTGTTGATCGGACTAGTAGTTTTTTAGTAATCGTGTCCACCGCAAAGGTAATTTCCCAAAAAAAAGATTCTGAGATAATCGCGTTTAAAGTTTCACGTTTGTTCAAGATTTATATGCAGATAGTGCGCTATAAATGGCTACAGCTTCGGTTCTAATGCTCCGATCGTTTTGTGAGAGTATTCCCAATAAAATATACTTAAAGAATATGCAATAAAAAAAAAATCGATTTTTTCATATATCACAACTGTATATAACCCCTTAAAAAGGGTTAACCGGGTGGTTTTGTTGGGAAAGATAAAACAAAAAATCGAAACAGTGTTTTTACGACTGGCGCATGAGGTTACTCAAAAACTATTAATCCAATCGGTTCCAAATCGGTTTAACACGTTATTCTATACATATATAGCTCTGGTATGAACTAGGATAAATCAAATCGGTGAAGATCTTCTTTACTTTTCAGCTTGATTTGTGGCTAAAAAAAACTCAATTTTTAAAAAATAATTTTCAAAGGTCCGCCATTTTGTTAATTTTTGAGCAAAGTTAATACTCCTAGTTCATACGAGAGCCAAACATGTACTCTTTCGAATCCCGTTGGAATTTTTGGTTTCAGATGTTCCAGTGAGCGGAAATCACATGCGCCGCCAAAAAGAAGGGCTTTTCTCTGATTGCAAAAAACAACAACAATAAAAAAAAAATTTTTTGTAAAATGGTTTTCTTCCTTTTTATGTGTTAATATATGTCATTTTGTCATATGTCAAAATTTAAAACCGAGATTGGGGGGGGGGTCCCTTTAAATGAGTAAAACCTGTCATTGGTCAGCGACTGAGACTCAGTAAGTCAACAAAATCAAGTAAATATGTATCAAAATGGGTCTTTGTTTTGTTTGACAACAACTTTTTGCTTAAAATATTTTGTTAAAGGCAAAGCTTTAAGTATTAGCACCGCCGCTTGATCCTGCTTAACCCGCATCCCAGTTCTTTCCCAAAAATGCCACTTTGCGGCCTAGTTGCATGAAACTCTGCAGTTTTAGACTCGGCCTTACTGATTATCAACAAAACCACGAGAACAATGATCTTTTGAAGCTCTGCAGCCACCAGCACTGTGGACTACGATAATTTCGCTCGCACATTGAAAAGCACTGTAACATACGATAAAATTGAAACTTAATTTTTATCGAAACTATAGGGTTTTCAGTTATATTTCACAGGGTAGTGAGACATTAGGTGCCTAACAATTTTGCATTAAAATCTAATTTTCGAAAAAAAGCGACTAACGATACTTTCGCGGAAATGCGTCGATATGTATAAAAAAACAAGAAAGGAAAGGTAACTTCGGGCGGAGCCGAAGTTGATATACCTTTGAAGTTAAAGCCGGATACATATCGCAAACATCGGATATAGTTGGCCGATCCTTATGATTACATCATAATAAAACCAATTAACTAAAATTAAAAATCTAAAAAAAAGTCCCAAGCTTCTATCTTCAAAAATACGAAAGTTGATATTTCTACCAAATACCATTTCCGATCGTTCAGTTATATGGCAGCTATAGGATATAGTCGGCCGATCCTTATGAAATTTGGCAGTTGTATTATTTTTTGCAGAAAAATAATACATGCAAAAAAAATAATTTTTATACCCTTGCAGAGGGTATTATAATTTTGTCCAAAAGTGTGCAACGCAGTGAAGGAGACATCTCCGACCCTATAAAGTATATATATTCTTGATCAGGATCACCTCCTGAGTTGATATGAGCATGTCCGTCTGTCCGTCTGTCCGTCTGACCGTCTGTCCGTCTGTCTGTTTCTACGCAAACTAGTCTCTCAGTTTTGAAGCTATCGACTTGAAACTTTGCACACACCCTTCTTTCCTTTGCACGCAGTATATAAGTCGGAACGGACGGGATCGGCCGACTATATCCTATAGCTGCCATATAACTGAACGATCGGAAATGGTATTTGGTAGAAATACCAACTTTGGTATTTTTGAAGATAGAAGTTTGGGACTTTTTTTTAGATCTTTTATTTTAGTTAATTGGTTTTATTATGATCTAATCATAAGGATCGGCCAACTATATCCGATGTTTGCGATATATATCCGGTTTTAACTGCAAGGGTATATAAACTTCGGCTCCGCCCGAAGTTAGCTTTCCTTTCTTGTTTTTTTTTTTATTTTTTTTTATATTATGCAGAGGGTAGTATAATTTTGTCCAAAAGTGTGCAACGCAGTGAAGGAGACATCTCCGACCCTATAAAGTATATATTCTATATATATATAGTATATATATTCATGATCAGGATCACCTCCTGAGTTGATATAAGCATGTCCGTCTGTCCGTCTGTCTGTCTGTTTCTACGCGAACTTGTCCTTCAGTTTTAAAGCTATCGACTTGAAACTTTGCACACACCCTTCTTTCCTTTGCACGCAGTATATAAGTCGGAACGGCCCAGATCGGTGGACTATACTATAGCTTCCATATGACTGATTGATCCGAAATGGTATAACTGTTGTGTTTTTAGAGTTAGAGAGTTCAAATTACTGAGATTACGTGAGAGCTCTTTTTGGCAAAATAAAATGACGTGCTAAATTTCATAAGGATCGGCCGACTATATTCTATAGCTGCTATATAACGATCGGAAATAACCCAACTTTAGTGTTTTTGAAGATAGAAATCTTTAACTTACAAATACTATCTTTGGTCAGATAATCAAACCTACCAAATTTCATAACGATTGGTCGACTATGTCTTATAGCTGCCATATAACTGAACGATCGGAAATGGTTTTTGGTAGAAATTCCAACTTTGGTATTTTTGAAGATAGAAGTTTGTGATTTTTTTTTTAAATTTTTTTATTTTAATAAATTGGGTTATATTATCATATTCTCATAAGGATCGGCCAACTATATCCGATGTTTGCGATATATATCCGGTTTTAACTGCAAGGGTATATCAACTTCGGCTCCGCCCGAAGTTAGCTTTCCTTTTTTGTTATGTTTTGTTTTAGGTAAAGCTGACGAGTTTTATTAGATGAGTTGCTTTTAATGGCGAAAACCACTTATTGTTTTGCCAAAGAATAAATTATTAAGAGCTTATTATACAATTATGATTTCAAACAACCATTCATTTTGGAAAAACATCGGCTTGGACCTGGTCCAGATAAACATTTCGTAAAAAGGACCCTAATGACTAAAATGTAAAGATTCATTAAATTAGATGAATCGGTAATTCCTGTTGCTTTAGCGGTGTATCAGGAACGGAAAAGTACATATAAAGTTTTAATTTTCGGCGAATTCTTTTCCATATCTTTTTTTGAAGCCTTGTTCTAATCTTATACATTAGGCCCTTTATCCAAGCTCTGTTTTGCGAAACATCTAAATTTTTCAGTGTGTTCCGTTTTTGTGATGTTATGCGGTTCACTTATTTTCAATAAAATTATTTGGGTTACACACTTGTCTGTTAATTTTGACTGTAGACCAGGGATGCCCAAGCTCTGCATACGGGAGAGCAAACTACCATACCAATGCAAAAAATTACCAATACTTTGGTAGGAGAAATTTTTTTTCCCATTCGTGTAGGTGCACTGAAAAATAAAATTATAAAAACATTCACAGGGGCTAAAAAAAAATCAATTTAATAAAAAAATACATATTATTATAGCCATTAAAAAAATCTCTCCCTTTTACAACAGCTTATTATTATACTATGACAAATAATGCGGAGCTTTTTAAAAAAAATGTTCTGCGAATAAGAAATCTATCGCTTCTGGTCGACCATTTTGGAGAAACAGAAACAAGAATAAATTTCTTAAAGTGAAAAGTTTCGGAACTCCAACAACAAAGTTCATTCGGGGAAGCACGATTGAGGAGAATAGGAAAAATACGAAAAATTGTTATTGTAATGGCCCTTTGCTTATGCTAGGTCCAACGAAGCTTATGGCGTGAGCAACGAACCTTATGGCGTGAGCAGTCTCACACATACATGAGCCGTAGACATGAAAAAACAAATGAGCAGCGAGAGCAATGGGATGAGCACCACTGCTGTAGACTGTTCCACTGATAGGTCTGTATAAGTGATAAATATCGACTCCAGATAATTAAGCTTTTTATTGGTCAGCTTATTCTGGGTAACAGAATTTTTTATTACCTCTACGCAACATTAATTACATAAATTGACTGCGTAGCCGTTTCGGTTAGAGTGAGAGCGCTCTACCGTCCGACTCAGTCGCAACACATTGAAACAACAAAAGACGAAGTAATGGCTTTCAAATGCGAATTTATGAAAGAAACTTTTTGAATGCCAAGCAGAATTTTTTTGGACAAAACAGAAAGTATAATTCAAAGAAATAGAAATAATAGGTTTTTTTTTTCTGTAAGATCTACAAATAATTAGTAGAAAAATTAAAATTAGATAAAGTCCAAAGTTTATAACATATAATATACATAATATAAGCAAATCAAAATAAGCTAATAGCGAATTAAATATATGAACAATGAATTTTCATTCACGTGTTGGTTACGGAAGTTTATGTAGTACATACTATGGATTTATTTATGAAAAAAAAATGAAATTTCATGTAATGCAGTACATGAAATAAAATGAAATTTCTTTGGAATAACTTTAAGAAAAAACAACCGATTTCCTATAAGTGATGTATTTTTATTCAGTTTGGTTCCTTAACATTTTTTGGGCTTAGTTTTTGAAAACAATATCAATCAAGTGGCCACCTTTATTAGCAATTACAAAATGACTACTTTTTTTACGAGTGGATGTTGGCTCGTAATGTCTGCCCGCAAATGCGTGAGAAAGGTCTAAGTGGTTACTGGTTTCAACGAAAATTCCCGGGACGTCGTGCTAAAATCGACGCTATAACACCTGAGATGCTCGGAAAGGTAATGGCTAACGCAGAAAAAAGGAGTCATTTTGTAATTGCTAATAAAAGTTGTCACTTGATTGATATTGTTTTCAAAAAACTAGCCCAAATAAATTGTAAGGAACCAAACTGAATAAAACTACATCACTTATAGAAATCGCATCTTCGGTAACTCGAATTTCTTCGCCTATGCCCAAACGTTTTCGTATAAAGCTTCATTTGTTCTCATTCACAAACTCATAAAACTTCATTTCTCTTTTGCGTCGCATTCACCTAATTCAATTCAATTCGAATTATTTCATTTAATCGTATGCTGTGAGTGAAGGCATGCAGATGTACACATTTCCCCAAAAATTTGTTCAATATAAAGAAGAGGAGACAACGGAGCGACCTGAGACACCTGATAAATAACGGCTAACGACGAACGGCTTAACTAAAAGCTTTAAAATTCTGAGGGCGAAGCATCCTAGCAAAAGACAATGCAGTTTTGCAGCAATGCAGCTTAAAACAAGAAAGGACAGCTAACTTCGGGCAGAGCCGAAGTTAATATACCTGGTTAAAACTGGATATATATCGCGAAAATCGGATTTAGTGGGCCGATCATTATGAGAATAAATTAATATAAACAATTTATTACAATAAAAAATCTTTAAAAAAAGCCTCAGTCTTCTATCTTCAAAAATAAAAAGTTGGTATTTTTATTATGGACACCTGATAAATAACGGCTAACGACGAACGGCTTAACTAAAAGCTTTAAAATTCTGAGGGCGAAGCATCCTAGCAAAAGACAATGCAGTTTTGCAGCAATGCAGCTTAAAACAAGAAAGGACAGCTAACTTCGGGCAGAGCCGAAGTTAATATACCTGGTTAGAACTGGATATATATCGCGAAAATCGGATTTAGTGGGCCGATCATTATGAGAATAAATTAATATAAACAATTTATTACAATAAAAAATCTTTAAAAAAAGCCTCAGTCTTCTATCTTCAAAAATAAAAAGTTGGTATTTTTATTGTACGAAGTTCCAACTTTCTATTCTCAAAAACACGAAATTTTCGTCATTTCCGATCGTTCAGTTATAGGGCAGCTATAGGACATAGTCCGGCCGATCCTTATGAAATTTGGTGGTTCGTGTTATTTTGTCAAAAGTAGCATTCGTACAAAATCCGAACTCTTTAACTCTAAAAACACCGGAGTTATAGCATTTCCGTTCAATCAGTTATATGGCAGCTATAGGATATAGTCGGCCGATCCGGGCCGTTCCGACATATATACTGCGTGCAAAGGATAGAAGGGTGTGTGCAAAGTTTCAAGACGATAGCTTTAAAACTGAGAAACTAGTTCGCGTAGAAACAGACAGACAGACGGACAGAAAGACGGACAGACTCAGGAGGTATCAACTCAGGAGGTGATCCTGATCAAGAATATATACTTTATAGGGTCGGAGATGTCTCCTTCACTGCGTTTCACTTTTTTGACCAAAATTATAATACGCTCTGCAAGGGTATAACAAGAAAGGGAAATTTAATTTTGAAGAGGCCGAAATTGATAAACCTTCGGATTTATCGCCAATATCTGATAAAGTTGGCCAATCCTTATGAAATTGGTCGGTTCTACAGATGAGTTGGCCAATAACAGAATCTTTATGAAGTCCCAACCTTCTTCAAGCAATAGTTTACTTATATGCAAGGTATAGATTATTGTCGAATCAATTGGCCATGCGAAAAATCCATAGAAAATGCAACTCTCTTACTCTAAAACAGTGGGGGGCAAAACGCACAAATGTTTAAAATTTGCATAGCAAAAAAAAAAAAAACAAGAAAGGAAAGCTAACTTCGGGCGGAGCCGAAGTTGATATACCCTTGCAGTTAAAACCGAATATATATCGCAAACATCGGATATAGTTGGCCGATCCTTATGATTACATCATAATAAAACCAATTAATTACAATAAGAAATCTAAAAAAAAGTCCCAAGCTTCTATATTCAAAAATACGAAAGTTGATATTTCTACCAAATACCATTTCCGATCGTTCAGTTACATGGCAGCTATAGGATATAGTCGGCCGATCCTAATGAAATTTCGTAGGTGGGATTAACTGACCAAAAATATAATCTGTACCAAGTTCCAGCTTTCTATCTTCAAAAACACGAAAGTTGGGTCATTTCCGATCGTTCAGTTATATGGCAGCTATAAGATATAGTCGGCCGATCCTTATGAAATTCTGCATGTCGTAAAAAATATTTTTTGCCAAAAATAGCTCTCGTGTTAAATTTGAACTCTCTAACTCTAAAAACACCAAAGTTATACCATTTCCGATCAATCAGTTATATGGCAGCTATAGGATATAGTCGGCCGATCCCGTCCGTTCCGACTTATATACTGCGTGCAAAGGAAAGAAGGGTGTGTGCAAAGTTTCAAGTCGATAGCTTCAAAACTGAGAGACTAGTTTGCGTAGAAACAGACAGACGGACAGACGGTCAGACGGACAGACGGACAGACGGACATGCTCATATCAACTCAGGAGGTGATCCTGATCAAGAATATATATACTTTATAGGGTCGGAGATGTCTCCTTCACTGCGTTGCACACTTTTGGACAAAATTATAATACCCTCTGCAAGGGTATAACAATGAGAGTACTCACTGAGAGAAAAAACGTAGGTTTTCTGGCAACAGTTCAGGAAGCAACGCTTCCTGATGTATATTTTTTTATGGAGAAAACTTATTCCAACCCAATATCTGAGAAAATTTTTCTGTTTGCCCCCTACTGCTCTAAAAACACCAAAGCAAACACCACATTTGCATTCAATCATAAACATGGAAGCTATAAGATCCGCTGGAAACCTGAGTCAAATCCCGAGCGAGAAAATTTGGGTGCAAAAACAGATTTTCTTTGTAGGAAACTTTTTGCTTCTGGATTTTATCTTTTACTGCGAGGATTCCCAGGTCCCGGTGAATGTTTTCGTTGCGAACATACCAAGGTCCCTTTGTGATAATTCTCAAGATTTTTGATTGTGGGCGCTGTATATATTGCAACCCTCCGCTTTAACTAAGCGGTATGCAGATCCCTCACGCTAACGAAGTAATGTACCTTTGTCTATTAAAGGTAAACGTCTTGTAGGACACTTTTTGCTTCTGGATTTCATCTTTTAATGCGAGGATTCCCAGGTCCCGGTGAATGTTTTCGTTGCGAACATACCAAGGTGCCTTTCTGATAACTCTCAAGATTTTTGATTGTGGGCGCTGTCCTCCTCCGCTTTCGAACGATGCCCTCCGCTTTCACTGAACGGTATGCAGATCCCTCACGCTAACGAAGTAATGTACCTTTGTCTAGTTATGGTAAACGTTGTATGTTTACACTTTTGTTCGGTTATTTCAATTCGGCAGTCGGACAGCCATCTTACCAATACTCTAGGATGATTAAAACCAACTAACCAACTCGCTGGTTTGTTTCTTGGGTTAAGGATCTGGAGCGACCATCGGCGAACGGTGACGTTGTTAGTTGTTCGTTCGTAGGAATATTCGCAGTATACAGAACATATAGACAAGGGCAGACCCTATAAAGTATATACATATGTATATTCTTGATCAGGATCACCTCCTAATTTGATATGAGCATGTCCGTCTGTTTCTACGCGAATTAGTTTCTCAGTTTTAGAGCTGTCTACTTCAAAGTTTGCCCATGAAGCCCCTGCTGCTGCTGTTCTTTTACTTTGGTTGACTGCCATTTTTACTAGATCGCTTTCTCTTTTTAATCTCTTGCGACTTTCTTATTAGCATCCTCTGCCTGTATTTGTGTTACCAATCGTCTCTCCTCAAATTCCCGCTTCTGGTTATACTGCTGCTTCTTAAACTGCATTCTGTCACTGCTCTTTCGATGCTTTCTGCTGCTCCTTCTGCTATACCACAAACATCTGATATAGTTGGTCGACCCTTATGGGAATATCATAATATAAGGAATTTATTACAAAAAAATATCTAAAAAAAAAGTCCCAAGCTTCTATTTTCAAAAATGCCAGTTATATATACAGTGGTATTATATGGTATTTTACAGTTTTTGTAAAATACCAGTTCAGTTATATGGCAGCTAGAGGATGAAGTCGGCCGATCGTTACGAAATTTGGTAGGTTCGTAACGAAAAATGGAGTCTGTACGAAGTTTAATACAGTCTTCAAAAACATGAAATGAGTCGTTTCCGATTGTTTGGTTAAATTGAAGCTAATGGATATAGTTGCCCTCTGCTTATGAAATTTGGAATGGCGTATTATTTTGCATATTTGCAAATAGCATTCGTACGAAATCTGAACTGTATAACTTTCAAAATACCAATATTAAGGGGTTATATACAGTTGTGATTGATTAAAAAATCGATTTTTTTTACTTGCACAAACGATTCATAACGATCGGAGCATTAGACCCGAAGTTGTAGCTATTTATAGCGCACTACCTGCATATAAAACTTGAACAAAGTTGAAACTTTAAACGCAATTATCTCAGAACCTTGTTTTTTCGAAATAGCCTTTGCGGTGGACACGATTACTAAAAAGTGGTTTCGAAGTGGCTTCCTTGGCCTGCGATGCAGAGCCCTAAACGTTTCTGGAAATTTAGCTCTATGGGCTGGCTCTGAATCCTGTTGAAAAGTCCACTCCGTATCACCGAAGTGCTACTAGGCCCAAGGAAGCACAAAAGTTTCCAAAATGTCCCGGCGGTACACTTCCTGATTGATTTTGACCCCTTGATCGATGAAAACAAGGGATGTTTTACCGGTGGCGCATATTCCTCCCCAAACCATTAAAGACTGCTCACATTGACGGCGCTCGATTATTGCAGAGGTGCCTGGAGCTTCAGCAAACCAGCTTCTGTCATTTTGGTGATTGTGCGCCTGTTGGATGGTGAATATCTTCTCGTCCGTGAAGAGAATACGCTCCCATTTTTGTTCTGCGGCCCAACGCTTTAGCTGACGGCATCTTTGGAGTCTCTCGCGCTTATTGTCATCCGTAAGAAGATGCATTTTTTGGAGCGTGTAGAGCTTAAGATCATTTTTTTCTATCAACCTAACACTTTCTCGATTCACTTCGATTTCACGGACTATTTTTCTGACTGAGACTCTGCAATTCCGAGTGATCCGTTTGGATCACTGCGTTACACACTTGGCCAAATCGACAACTTCAGCCCCCCTACGTCCATACTGCCGATTTATTAGGGAAGTAGACTAAAACGTCTATAACTCCTCTAAAAATTATTCAATTTGGTTGTTTTTTTTATTTTTTGGTGAAGATTAGCCATTAGAACAGTTTGGCATTAAAACATTTTTAACAAATTTTAACAAATTGGCGCTAACACCAGATTTCTGTTTTGGGGGCTGGGGTGGGAGTGGAAAAACACACAAACGTAATCAATTTTGTAATCAATCTAGTAGTTCTATTTCTTATAGTCTACGAGATCCACGCATTCAAAATTTGATGGGATGGGAAGTTATTGTGATAGCCGTTTGTATGGGAAATTGTATATATAAAAAAATGGGTCGATTTAAATGAAATTTCAGATATACAGATATTTCTTTCAGATATTCATTTTCAGATATACATTACCTGTAGATATAGTTTGGCATCAAAAGTTTTTCAAAGAACTTTCCAGTACTTGCGTTACAGAGTTTCGCGATTTGTGGGGGCGGGAGAGAGCGTTGCAAAAATTTTAAACAAACTTGAACTGCGTGGGCATTATAGGAGCCTCCATGCCAAATCCTTTAGCTCTATCTCTCTGAGATCCACGCGTTCATACGGACAAACGGACGGACAGACCGACGGACATATGTAGCTATTGGCTGCATCGACCCGGCTGTTGATTTTGATCACGAACATATATACTTTTTGGGGTCGAAGAGGATTCCTTCTCTATGTTTTATATACGGATACTATAATGATACATATACTATACAAGTACCGGGCATAAAAAGGTTTTTATTGAAAAATATTTCTACTGTTTCTAGCAAAGCTTTCGTTAACATAAAAAGACACTATTTCAGTGCTCAGTGAATGTCCTGCGCATATTGTTTTTGCTGCTTATGCAAACATTCAAATGTTAAACTTGTGTGCGTTTTGCCCATTACTGCTTTAAAATGTGAGTTGAAACTAATCTAAATTCGACTCAGCTGTTAATGGTCTTAAAAAAAACATGGGGTCAGCCAAAATTACTCTTCTTTGTTTCATAAA